>JAUMHI010000043.1:8335593-8438203 GCA_032359435.1 Enteromius unitaeniatus | reverse complement strand
AACAGATATATCTATCTATCTATATGTCAATATGCTATATATAGCATATTGACATAGTACATGATATAATATTATATATCCCATTATAGATAGATAGATAGATAGATATATCTGTTTGTGTATATAATTTGTTATGCTAATTATATATACTTAATAATTAATCATTTAATATTTAAATGTGTGTGTGTGTGTGTTCTGACAAAGTAGGCTAAAACAGGAGAAAACTACATGATAAAATAAGTTGTAAGAGATAAAATATAATAAATGTACTTATCTATTTATTATTTTCATTTGATTTACTTTAATGAAATGTATCTGTTTATTTATCACGTTGTTTTAGTGCTTGTGTAAATCTCCGCTCATTAGCTGAGCGTTGAACGGGATTATATAAAGCGCGAGACTCGTCTGCTCATTTTGTGGCGAGTCGGGAGTAATGTATTCAGCGGTGTTTATGAACTGTACTCAGTTGTTGATAGCGTTTGATGTAACTGAACATGGGACAGCGACAATCTCGCGGAGAGAAAGCGAACTGTGGCGAGTGTATGATCGGGTTCAATCCCGGTACATCCCTTACACCCACCGACCACAAGGCGGAGGTCCATCCTCGATCTGACGAGACGCCTGTGTTTGTCGATGAGGGACAGCAGGAAAGGAGAGACGACACGAAGAAAAGCAAGACGGTTTCGGAGGTTTGCTTGTTTCTTCTGTTGCACGTTTCGTCCCAAATCCACCAGAGCTCAGGTGAAGCAGGATGAGCAGGTGGAGCAGGGTGAGGTGGACCAGGGCACTGAAGCTCCATCCAGGAGGTGTATTGATGGTAATTGACAAGCCCTGATCATCAAAACGTATCTTAATCATTTACACACAGTGTAAAAATCACACATTTTATAAATGCTCCTCTAAATAAAAATAATGATATGCAATATTTGATTAATTATTTCATTAAAATAAGCATTTGGTTGATATTCTCTTCAGATCAGACTTCTCTACGGGACCTCACCTGTTCTGTAGAGGACAATGATCATCAGGAGCCTCCTGCCAGTGCTTCTGATGTCTTTTTATGAGAAGGCCTTTGACAGTGGGTGGTAGGTGTGGGTGATTCACTTTAAGTAAACCACAGAGCCTGTTGTAACAGTATAATCACAATGACTGCTATATTTTGAAACAACCTGTTTTTTGCCTTTATTCACAGACATGTACACATCTTGCAAGTCTTTAATATTGTTCATTTTTAGTTTGAGAAGGGATGGTTCACCCAAAAAGGAGAAAATAATAAATAGGAATGGGTTTTGTTCATCTGCCCAGCCAAACACACAACTAATGCACAAATATAAGCATATACCACCATATCCATCAGATCCTGTAATGTATTGGTCAACAGAAAACTCCATTTTAGCAGTCAGGGAGTAAGAGTGGTCACCACCAGATGTGATTCTCATGTATTTCTCATTTTAGCCTCAACAGTTTCCCAGATGTTTCTCCAAAAAATCCTTAGGAGAAATAAGAGTAAACACAAATAAGAACGTTCTGAAAGAAAGGAATCCAAAATGACAATGGGAGAGGAATGTTGCGAGAAACACGGGATATATCTTTACTGTCTTGCTGTAATCTATTGCAATACTCCATTTTGTTTTTTATACTATTTTGTTTGTTTTTATTTTTAAATGGGGGTATTTACATTTATTGGTCAGGGCAGTAGGAGTAGAAACAGGAAATAATTGGACAGGTCAGAAATGAGCAGAAGATTTTACACATATGATTGAAATCAAATTTAAGTATAGAATTATGTAAAATCTGTAAATCAGCAAGTATAGTGCTGTTTGTCTTTTTAGGATAACATGTCCACTCAGTGTAATTATATCCCAACTGAACACAGACACCTACTGTCTTTATTTGCAAATTCCATTGAACTCTATGGTAACTAGTGAACTTGCACACCTGCAAAGAGAGAGAGACAGAGAAATAGAATTTTTAAAAATAAAAACTGTCAAGCGTTTTCTACCCCACTAAAGAATGTAGAATCATAGTTGGTATCAGTTGTATAATAATTTATATCAGAAAAATTTAAATTATAAGTATAAACTGGTATACTAGGCCGGTTTCTTGGATAGGACTTAGATTAAACCAGGACTAGACCTTTGCTAATTTAGGACATTTAAGAATTTTAAGAAACATGTCTTACAAAAATGCATTATCTGTGAGCATTTTAAGACCAAACAATGGCAATGATGTATTTTAAGCTTTCTCAGTGCAAGCTTTTTCCAGACACCTCTTAACATTTTTTTAAATTTAGGACTAGTCTTAAACCCTGTTTGGGAAACTGCCCCTAAATGTATAAACATATTTCACCTTAAATGTTTGGTTGTGATGCAAAACGGTCTGTGTTAGTAGGTTTTCTCCACTAGAGGCCAGACATAGACTGAAGCTGTGCAGGGATTCAGGCAAAAGCTCTGAACATTTCTCATGCATGGTTACAAGTTTCTATGACAAATAACCAATTTGATGTGTAAGTCATAGTGAAACACTTTCCACCAAGGCAACATCCTTCACATAGACACTAATATTAAATATATATTATTACCATTTTAATGTCTAAAGATAACACAAAACATGGATTATTATGATATCTTTTATTACAGATGATGTAGCTCAGTGGCTTGAAATATAAGATATATTCTATGAAAATCATGTCTTGCTTGATGTGCAGGGATACTCTCTTTCCTGATTCGGTATGTCTGATGGCCACAAGCTTAAGTTGCCCCACCATTTAGTGTGCTATAGTCTCGCCGCAAAGTGGAGCGGTAAGAGAACCCTTTCGTCTAAGGAATAAGGAATTTATTTGCACTGACGGGAAAGAGGACTTTTTTTGTGAGACTGTAGAAAAATGACAACCAAGAGTGATGTAGCCACCCACAAACATGCAAGGCTGCACACATGCATGTGCCTCTCATGTATGGCCTCCTGAAATGAATCTTTTATGTGGATGTCTCAGTTCTCTAAATAATTATCTCTGCTTTATCGGTCAAAATCCCTAATCAGCCCCAATATTCGCACAGCTTGTGTCTTGCCTAAATATCTGGGTCTGGCACCATCAAGATTAATGATGTTTTATTTAAGAGCTAAGCTTCTTTCTGTGTCCCACATGTCTTCCAAAAGCTTTTCAAAAGAGTCTCTGTTTCTGTACATTACATACAAGAGTTCTTGCCTTAAAAATGAACCCCACTGACTAGTCTCAAGATATCATATTGTCCTTGGTGAATCATGAATTGACACTGAGAGAACTATAAAGTCCTACCAGTGTAATGCTTATAATACTATATAAATCAGTCTCTATAGAGCTCAAAGCTCAAAGATGATCCTGTCAGGGGATTTGAACAGCTCTGTGTCTCTTCCATGATTCAGTAATTTATGTTTTTGTTATTCTTCAGTATGGTCTGGTTTTGGCTCACCATTTCTTACAGTCTCATCTCTGAAGAAGACTGCGTGAGATATGAAAAGCTGTGTGTGGGATTTACTGTCGTTATTGACATCAACAAATTATTTATGGTATGAACATGCACATAAAATTTGTAGACAAACTCGATTGCAATTTTGGCACATTGCAGTAAGGCATATATTTTTAGTGAAATAGGGAAATAGTGTGAGTGGGGAAGAAAACTGTCTCTATTAGGAATTGCATAAGTTTTAACATCAGTCCCAGAAGAGAAGAGCTAATGTAGAACTAAAACTTATGTTATCTATAGATTATATGGCATTTTCACATCTTTTTAATATTTCGCTGGTGATTACATTCTAAGACATTCTTAGCTTTTTATGGTGGATATAGAGACAAAGTTTCCAATTGTTTTAAACATAAGAAATGTTCCTTGAGTGCCAATTAGTAGGTCAATATTCAATTGATTTAGTGTACCACAGTGATTACACTGTGATCCATAGACACAAAACAACCTGGATTACATCTTCATTAGCCCTCCTTCTTTCACTCTGTTATCTGTTTTTCACTAAATACTAGATTAGATTTGCAGACTGGAATACTGAAGATGAGGATAATTGCATTCATGGTTGCCATCGCCGCCATGTTATTTCGTTTGTGTGTGAGGTCCCAGAGAGCATTTAAATCTGTCATAGTCAGGAGTGGGAGAGATGGCAGCAAAAGACACAAACAAATGGTAAGCGTTTGGATTGTGAAAAGATCCCAACCACATGAAAGAGCTCGATTACTGGTCTCTCTGCACAGTTGATGAGCCCAGAAAAAAAGTAAAGTGAAAGCTAGGCTGAAAAAAGAAATTTGAAGTCGTTGAGGCCACTTCTAGCAAGCGTCTTGGAAGCGAGACTTGATGATGGCCCACAAATCTCAAGTCAGAGTAGAGACATATGGAGCTACAAACAGGCTGAAGCTGATCCTGAGCCAGGACCAGCATCTCAGACACAGACGGCAGAGACAGAGTTATGACGGCAATCATCGCTGTGTCCAAAAATGTTTGCTTCATGCTTTAAATGGGAGACAGAGAATGACAGGGCCATTGGAGAAAGTTCAGAAATTCAGAGTTTGTTCATAAAATCATAAACCTGTTCTGTTTTGATTACACTGAAGATCGTCAGCGTTGCCTACAATTGTGTCCACCTGTGATGATACTGTATTTCAGCATGTCCTTGAAAACACTGGCCTCAAATCTCAACACAAATGCTCAAGCCAAACATGGATTTGCTTGAATACAATAATCACTGGAGTTCATCAGACTAATATGCAGCCATGTGAGAGCTGTTTTCATCTCAGCAACCTGAATGTAAACAGAGAAGAAACCTCTAATAAACTGCACGAGAACGTCTGGATTCAATGCCCGTTCCGTTCACCCGGTATCCCCTTAATCATATCAAAGACAGACATCTTGTAGTACCTGTCCCATTACAGCATCCATACATCGGTGAGCACTGCGTGTATATACTCAAAGACGTCAAATCACACACCTAGGGCAGTCATGGCCTAATGGATAGGGAGTTGGACTTCTTGCGGGTTCAAGTCCCAAATCCGGCAGGGATTGTAGGTGGTGGGAGTGAATATCAGTGCTCTCTACACCCTCAATACCACGACTGAGGTGAGACTCTTGAGCAAGGCACCGTTCCCCCAACTGTTCCCTGGGCGCCGCAGCATTGTCTGCCCACTGCTCCAGGTGTCTGCTCACGGTGAGTGTGCGTGGTTGTTCACTTCTCACTGCTGTGGATGCACTTGGATGGGTTAAATGCAGAGCACAAATTCCTAGTATGGGTCACCATACCTGGCTGGTCTAAGTCACGTCACTTTCACTTTCAGAGAGAATATGGTAAAATAATTTTAAACAGTAGATGGCGCTCATCTCTCAAAAGACACAAATTACTTGGGAGAATGTAAACGAACTGCAGGGTAAAAATTACTATGATCATAAAAAGAAAATAAATGTAAAAACATAAATATTGTATGATTGAACTGTCACTGGAACATATAAGATACTGTAGCTACATCCATCATTGCTTCCTAATGGGGCTCCTTAAGGGGACCTCCAAGTTTTAAAATCAAATTCAACTAAAATCAACTAAACAACAACTAAAAATCAAAATAAATTAATAAAATTAATTATAATTAGTTGTGGACAGTAGTGGTTCTTGGAGTAAAAAAGGTCAAGCACCACTGCATTCTACTTGTTCATTTAATAAACACTTTTATTCAATGACACACTCATTAAGAATTAGAACTGTGTACAAAATGAAGTTTTATGACCTACTCAAAACTGGTCATAAACCACCTTCTGGTGTAACCATGTAATATTTCTGTATTGTATAAAATCTCAGTTCTGTACAAGGTTTCAGTATTCTTCCATGATCAACAGTGGCGATCCAATTCTGCCTATAATATAATGTATTTTAAATATTTTAAATATAGTGAACATGGAATATTCTATGTTATACTAAAGCAAATTCAGGAGCTTTAAATACCTTACAGTTAAGTTGTTTTTTATTCATCAGTTTTTTTATTGCATTTTAACAACATACATGAATGTACACACATACATTTACAAACACACTAAAACAAACAAAAAAACCTCAGTATTTTCAATACATTAATATACAGTTTCACCTCTTTTATTTAGTCTTTTATCAACACATTTTCAACTCCACCACTATTTAAAAATGATTTAAAGGGTCCCCAAACTCCATCAAAAATGATGTATTTATCTTTTAATATGTAAGTTATCTTTTCCATTAACATATTTGTCACCATTTCTTTTTTCCATTGGCCTATGTTTGGTACATATACATTTTTCCAATTTAAAGAAATAAGCCGTTTTGCTTGAAGTATACATATATTTATAAATGTATGCTCTGTCTTTTTTAACTTGTTAAGTTGTTTTTTTATTACTATTTCTGTCTTGCTGTTTGACACTTACTTACTTTTCTCACAATTTTCATAGACTGCACTCTACCCGAAACTGCAGTGGCCACTGAGGTTAAATGTGGAAGCTGTTTCATATGAACACAACAAATTCCTAGTCAACTAAACATCTGAATTAAACAAATTCAAGAGATCCAGCGACTCATATAATACAGATATCTCGTATGCTCTCTCGTTTTCTGCCCCGCTCTGAAAACAATCTGTGAACACTGGCTGTCGTTTAGGCTATAGTTCAGTGGCCTGAGCTTCAGGAGATCCATTCCTTTTGACACCTCGGCAGAGCTGTGACTGTCTGCTTACAGTCTGAGGAAGAGGAGGGAGTTGACTGCACCGTCCCAGGCCAAGCTCTACTCTTCAGATGTGGGCCGCTGAGTAATGGCCATACATCCTTCAGCACTCCTCTGCCTGCACATTCTGCCTGTATTAAAGACATGCAGTGGATTTATTGGTTGAAAAACCACAGGGGCCCCACAAACACTTCAGCTGAAGCCTTGCTCCCGCTGCACTGCAGACCAGTGCTGGAATTCACCAGATGCCCCTCTGATTCTGCTCTCTCTTCTTCATCCATTCTCTCAGCGCCCAGCCATGCCCCACTCTCCTTTTCCATCTTTCCTCTCAGTCTGTCCACTTCACCCTCATTGACCTGCCATCCATCTGGGTCTGTCCTCATATCTGTGTGCATCACAGGCAGCATAAATGGTATATATTCTCATGGGATATCTGTTATTTTTATTGTGTTCATCCGTTTTTGTTTTTTAATCTGCTGTGGTTTGTTCTTTCCTCAAAATCCACCAATTCAAGTTACTATTTAATTTGGACCTCAAGAAATTGCTTGGTAACACTGTTCTTTGAAACATTAAAAGATCCTGATTCACAGTCAAGGACTACAAAATCATGCTCTCTAGTTGGTTAAAGACAGTATTTGGGAGAGAGACACAATGATTTGAGAACATTTTAGAGAAAAAAATATTTGTATTGAAGAATAAATCAATAGTTTTGCAGTTTTACAGAAAACACACTTTGCATTTAAAGCGGAATGATTTAAAAAAGTGTTTACATCTAATGCTTTGTTTCCACTCATTTAGAGTGTCAATGTTACATTAAAAGAATTTATAACATTATATTTTTGTTGATTATGGAAAATAGGTTATACTTTATGTTATGGTTAAACATATTAGCTGGTTAATCGCATGAATATTACTAGAATATTAGAATATATTTGTTAGTGCTAATTAAGCACATATTAATGTCTTATCCCTAATCCTATACTTAACAACTACTTTACTAACTATTAATAAGCAGCAAATTAAGAATTTATTGAGGGAAAAGTCCTTGTAAATAGTTAACATAAAATATTATTTTGTCATTTTGTTAAAAGATGAGCAATGACAGACAATAGTGAAAAGCGCACTTGAACCCAAAACTCACTAAATTTTTATTTTTGAAAGAAACGGTTTTATTCAGAAAAAATCTACTAAACTGATCAAAAGTGACAATGAAGAATCTTGAAAAATGTCTCTATTCCCACAAAAAAGACCACAACTGTTTTTAACTGTGATACTGCTGTTTGATTTCTGAAGGATCACATGACAATGACAACTGCTTGCTACTGAATATTTAGCTTTCCCATCACAGAAATAAATTCCAATTAAAAACATATTTATTGTTTTTATGGTAATCAATGCAGCCGTGGTGAACATAAGACGTTGTACTGCCTTTAAACTCTAAAGGTAGTGTATGACTTATGAATTCATTCTTTTTTACAAATCATGGCAATAGCCAATCCAAACTCTGCCCAGGCAGTGCATTATTGAGTCTGTGTGTGTCCAGATGTCGCTGCATCCAGCTGTGCAGGTCATGACCACTAACAGTTATGGACATTCATCAGGATGCATATCCGTCCATGCACAGGTGAAAGCAAGCTTATGGGCAGTTAACTTTTCTTTTTTTTTTTTTTTACTTACCCTTTCTCTTTTTGTGTGAGGATGTTTACCCATATGGGAGAGAGGAGCTGTATTTGGTGCCAAGATTGAAATCAAAGAGAGAAATATTCTTTTCCCCAGAAGGGACCAGAAAGAGAGACAGAACGGCAAATGAGAAGGAGAGAGAGGGAGAATGAAGGCGCTAGCTGGAGTTCTGACTAGACGTCTGCTCGCCAGCTGCAACGAATGCAGATCTGCTCTTCAACACTTCTCAGGGGTCTTCCAACACCTCAACAATCTGGTCAGCTCTCATTCCCTGATGGCCCTGTTTGTCACCAGTGTAGACTTACATGCATGCTGACTACACGATTTAAATCACCCATTTTCCATTTGCTATATAATGAAAGTTCTTTGGTTGCAGCTATGATTCACAACATGTGTCATGTAAATTTCTGTGACACATTGTTTCCTTGTAGTGCACACATGGTGAGATAACAGCCTGGGAGAGGATAAAACTTAAAAACAAAGGAATTTCACTCTTAATAGAAGCACCTATTTTATTAGAGATGGTTAGATTTCTCTGTTACGGTGGAAAATGTCGTTGAAGACTTGAAGCACCATTTGGGACTTTTAATGTGCATGGACTCCAGACCTAAATCAAAGTACTACAGTGCTTTAAAAGTGCTCATCTCCAAAAGTGGAGCGACTGACATTAAAGAAGGGAACACTTCGCAGAGCACATGGTGAAAACCTTGTTCTTACACTAGGGTCACGTTGGCCCACCTGTACATTAAAAATCTATCACATTAAAACATTATGAACATTTCATTTAAAAGTAAGTGTGTGTGTGTGGTCAATTAATCTATGAAATATTTTCAAAGTATATGCAGAATGTGTGTTATAATATTCGTAATATTCGTAATAAAATTATAAAACTAAAAACAGTTATTTTAAATTTCACAATATTACCGTTTTACTTTTTTAATAAATTAAATGGAGCCTTAAAAGACATAAGAAAATTCATACACATTACAGGGGTTACGTAGCCATGCAGGTGAAGGAGGCCGATGGAGACGTTGAATCACAAATAATAAATCTTCTTTTAATAACAAACCAAAACCACAAGGAGCCACTGTTCACAGGTAACATTTACATTGACTGACACCGAAACAGTCAAACAGAACTGCTTAAATACACAAAGGACTAATGAACTGAACACAAGACAGGTGAGGAACACAGGTGGGAATTAATCAACTAATAATCACCTACAAACACAGGAAAGACCAAATAAGGGCAAACAGGAACTAAAACAGGAAGACATAAACCAAAACTAAAACAAGAGCACATGAAAACGAAACTAAGAGCAGAACTAAACAGAGAGAAACGTAACAACTGGTCAGAGGGTTTAGTTTTATGATTGATAATGTTTTTGGAAGCCTCTTATGTTCACCAAGGTTGCATTTATTTGATAAAATAGCACAAAAAGAGTAATAAAAACATCACTTTGTGTCTGACACACAGGATTCCAGCTGTTGTTACTGCTTCACATATTATGAATTCTGGTGTGGTGAGCTGCTGAAGAGTTGTGGAGCAGATCCAAGCTGGAGATGTGAGTCACTTATGTGTGTGCACATGTGCTCACCTCCTCCTCTCTACCACACCTCCCTTCTGAGAGAAAGAGCTGCAGAGACCCTCACTCACTCACTCATTCCTCCCTGGTTCTATCTCTCAGTTACTGAAGCTGATCTTCTTCCTTTGAAGCAGTCTCTCAGGACTGAGACTGACAGAAAGCAGACTACTACTTCTGTTAGGCCGGTGGAGTTACAGAAGCAGTGTATCCGTCTCCTGCAACCGGGAGAGAGCAAGAGAAAGCATCTTGATTCATCATAGCATCTGCCTAACAATAAAATATATTATATTTGCATATTATTTAGTATCAGTGCTTCTTTCAAGTTCAAACATACCAAAATGCACACGTTTTCCGGGTATAACCTAATCTGAAGCCAATGTTAGACAAGCTGCTCTAACCTTCAAATTATTCAGGCAGAATCAAGAACGAGTTTTGTTTATTTGTTTGACTGATTCACTGAAAACATTTCGACTCAAAGGAAGTGCAACCTTTGACCTTGGATCCTTTTCTTGTGTAGCGTGACTGGCTGTAGTTTGGACTAAAATGCACTTGGCGCTCAGACGTGAGGTGATATTGCATCTACTCTGGGGGGTTATGCACTGAACAGCGCTTGTTGCTGTACAGAATTCACACAAACTTGATCTTATCTCCCAGTACGAAACCTGAGCACACCCGTCAGGCTGCTAAAACTGAGCAAAGCACTGAGGGCATTCTGGGAACTCCTGGGACACTCTTTCTTGGGCGAGGAGCTTCCCAGATGTCTAGAGCCACGTAACATCACTTAAGCTGGGTTTTCACAGTCAGCTGTCACTCAAGATCGCAATGTCCTTTAAGGGTTGGGTTAAAGACTAATATCAGCTGCAAGCTTCTATATCACTGGCCATAGATTCATGAATAAGGGCTGTGGAACAACATTTGAATTTAATTATTATTTTGTGGGAAAAGAATCAGCTATAGCAAATAAATATAATCACATTAATAAATTAAATATATATATATATATATAATAGCAGCTATAGCAGCCCCTGCAGTAATGCTGGAAATGCTATGAATATTATATATTGCAATAATAACAACAACAAAAACAATTGTGCAAAAAAATGATGACGCTCAGAATCTCCTATTGATAGTGAAATGATTACAGTTAACTAGTGATGCCTACTGAATCCAAATAATTTTTTTTGTTGTTTAACCCCTTTTTCATCTAAATGTCCTCAAAGTATCTGGAAAATAGGAGTGATCAATGTGTAAACATCAAAATCAATGTAGAACTCATTTGTAATCAAAAGGTTGAGGTCCACTGAGATTTTAGATCACAGTGGATCTATGCTTGAGAGTACAGGATAAGTCAAAATAAAAGTTGTTAACAAAAGGACTTCTTTAAAGCATTCAAGAATTTCATCAAACTCTTTCTTTCCACTCTACAGAGAAACAGATGGCGTCCGCCATGTTTACTCTGAATTCAGATGAAAATCAGTTTAGATGGAAATCTAAACCCAAACTTGGAGCAGAATCGCTTGCACTACAGGTCCATGTTTGTCTTTAGGCTTTATGGAGGGTTTTAAGCTCCCACTGTTACCTAGGGTGAAATCTATCCATATTGGAAAAGCAAAATAGGAACTGATGAAGAGATAACAGAAATGGACATTTCATCCAAACAACATAAACTGGAAACATGTTTGGATGTCTCCTCCTTCCTGCTGAATGTGATGGTATCGGCCAATCACAATTACGTCAAGATGAGCATTTAGCCAAAATTCCGATCTATCTTTGTAACAGGACAACAGAGAAAAGGGGAAATGGAAGAACTTGGAATGGAATGGAATCAATGCATGGCTGTATAAAAATGATTCCACTTTGCAGTGACAGTGGATCAAGTTTTTGCTGGTTAGTGTGGTCCAGTCAGCCCCTGCTGGTACATGCTGTAACTACAGCACTATTGAGACAAATACAAATCATTTGCCTTCGATGATCATTCACATAACTCTGGACTGTGCAGTTTTAGATTTAAAAAATATAACACAAACAAACAAAAGCCAACAGTTTAGTATGTTTTTTGAGCAATCTGATTTTGCTGTGTCCTCATAGGCCATGTTCATGTTGTAATACTTGTGTCATTATAAACATTTGTCCTCTTAAACCACTAACCTGTACACACAAAGTATACTCATCAAAAGATTTCTTAAATATAATTTAAAAAAAGAAGCATTAAAATAATGGACTGCCTGTGCAGATTGGTGCAGATTTGAATTAGCTATTGATTAAATACATTTTTTAAACAAACTTTTAAGTTTATACCTTACAATATGTAAAAAAATTTCTGAAAGAGAAAACATGAAATAGCCTTTGCTCTCTCTGCATTTATGTGTCAGGCAAAAGTTTTCTCTTATACAGAATTTATTTGCTTGTTTTGGAAGAAACCTTTTCGGTTTGAATTTTTATTTGTGGTTCAGCGGTGAGTTTAAAATATTCCAGCGGTCCCCCCAGAGTGAGTTTTTTTAGGCGACCGTTATTTAGAACGTTCACCTTTACTGTTCTGTTTCATTCCTCCTGACCGCCAGAGGCAGTGCTTAGCACTAGTGGATAATCGCTGCGCCAGCTAGATAGGACGAGAAGAAAATACCAACAAAGTCACGTCATGACGTAGGCCGAGATGCAAGGATATACACCACAACAACTCGACCCCAGCCTCTTTCGCTTTTTCGCTTGCTTATGATAGGTCGTTGATTAGAGCTGTTCCATGCAGCTTACCTGAGATGCGAGGATTCGCCCTCCTAAGCTGTGACTGTCATCGGATATTTTGCATCCCCCTTTTCTTCATTACATGAGTATACATTCATATCTGAATGTGGTGTCGGTGTTACCCTGTGCTTCACGGTACTATCCGGTGGCTGGTTTCGACCACACTTAGGTAGCATTTCCCCACTGACCTACTAGCCTCGTTTTTTCCAGCGGTTAAAAGCGAAGGCAACTGATATTCATGTGTGACTGCTCTCACTTAATCTTTCGGTTCTATCTGAAGATTTGATCAATGCCTGATCTCCCCTGCGTGTATTTTATTGCTTTGAATTCCTACGGTGCAACCGAGGACCTGTTTTATTATGGAGTCATGGCTCACAGTGGTCATATCGCCATTCCTCCACCGAACTGCAAACTATGCCCAAACACATTACTCCCTGATGACGGACACGATCGTTGCCACCTGAAAGGAGCTTTAACTGACCCGTGTTTGTATTGCGCTATGCTACCGCTATCAGAAAGACAGCTTCGTCTTGCAGAGCTAGATCCTAACTCGTCTGCTAGCCTTGCACAGTTGCACTTAGCGCCACGGTGCGCTCAAAAATGTTGCGCACCAGAAGCTGCTGCTGCTGCTCCGCCAACTAAAAAGAAGTCTTCACCTTAGACAGAAACTTCGTTGCTACTCTCTCCTCAGAGAAGGCAGAGTTGAAACATCTTCTTCAGTCATTACAACCCCAGGTATCAGCCGCATATACTGAGAATGTTTCAATGAACCAGTTTGATTTCCAACCACCAGGTACTGCGGACTTAGACGTTCTATCCATGAGTGCATCTAATTCACATTTCCTTGATAAAGCATTGGTGGAACCCGCTATAGGCTGTTCTCTCCAGCCTGCTGCTGGTGGTTCAAGCAGTGGGTCTGTACATTCATCTAGTGCAGACCAATCTTCTACTGATGACATCCTTTCGATTCTGCAGATGGCAGTGGCTCGTTTGGGCCTTGACAAATGTGTTCAGGATGCTCAAACTAATGTCTTCTTCAAGCAAAATGCTGATAATAAATTTGCTATGCCTCCATACAAGGACTTTGTGACTGAATTCTCCAGTGCATTAACAGGCTCCAATGCGCCTAAAAGGAGATCAAAGATAGCCTGCACTCTAGCATCAATGGCTGAGGCTGACTCTATTGGAGTTGGTCGGGCACCTGACATTGAACAGCCGGTGGCAGCTTTGGTGGTATCACCAGATGAAGCGCTTCGAGGCAATGTCTGCTGCCCAATGTAATCGTACTGACACGTTATTGAAAAGAGCATACGAGTCTGCAGCTTACATAACTCAGGCAAGAGAATACTATTTGCCAGCTGCTGCTTGCCTGTAACAGCACATTAGAGTCTAATCTGACACCTTTGTATTTCAGTTCCTACAGAGTGCCCTATTGACCATAGGTCATGTGACGCGTGAACTTGGATCACTTTCGGCAACCCTTCTAACAGCCTGACACCAGGTATGGCTCGCTCAGGCAAGGTTGTCTGAAGATTGTAAGAGGACGCTGAGGGAACTTCCTATCGTGCCAGGACATCTGTTTGGCTCCAATGTCTCTGAACTGTTAGAAAAGAGAATGAAGTTGTCAAAGGCCACCCAACAGTTAACCCAGGCCCCACAGGCTCCTTCTTTTAGGATGCCATTGACGCCAGCTCATCCGCGCTACCCAAGCTTAGAACAGTGGATGCATCACCATGGTGGTCCTCATTTTCAGACGCCACAGCAACATAGAGAGACCAAAGAGGCTCAGTCACGTCGCCCTTTTCCCCGTCACCATCAAGGGGGGCCACGTCAGCGTCCCACCACAGGTTCAAAGGGCAGAAACCCTGAAGTTTCGGGGCTGGCAATCGGTCATTTCACTGCGCAACACCTACATTACTGGGAAACGTCATGCCTCGTCATGCCATGCGATGCCTCGCTAACAGGATGGGGGCAACATGGAATCAGAGAGGGATTGGTGGACACTGGTCAACAGAGGAGGCCTTCGAACATATCAATGTTCTGGAGCTGAAGGCAGTGTACCTAGCGCTACAACACTTTTTGCCAAATCTGTTAGGCCGTCATGTGCTTATTCGGTCCGACAACACGTCCACAGTCTTTCATTTGAATCACCAGGGCGGCACCACGTCTCTTGCATCCATACAACTAACTCACAAGATTCTTAAATGGTCTCAAGGCCGATTGGCAGGGATCTTCAGCTTCCCGGCAAATGGAGGCTTCACCTGGATGTGGTACAGCTGATTTGGCAATGGTTCGGCAAAGCAGAGGTCGATCTGTTTGCCTCAGAGCTAACCACGCATTGACGCTGGTGGTTTGCGAGGACGGAGGCATCCAGCCTGTTGGGACAGGATGTGTTAGCTCACGAATGGCCGAACTGGCTATTGTACGCGTTACCTCCTTTTCCACTTCTATGGGAGACCCTGCACAGAGTACTCCGATTCAATCACAGGGTGCTTTTAGAAGCACGTCTTTGGCCAGCAAAACCATGGTTTCCTCTTCTTCTGAGTCTGCTACAAGGCGAGCCGTGGCAGCTTCCCATCGACCTCCTTTCTCAGATGAAAGGCCATGTTTGGCATCCAGATCCTGCTCGCCTTCAGCTTTGGGTTTGGCCAGTGGGTCCACTTCTCACTTAGCTGATTGTGAGCCAGCAGTTTTGAACACTATTGGTAACACTAGGGCTTCTTCAACACGACAGCTCTACGCAGCCCGTTGGAGGATCTTTTCATCTTGGTGTGAGGATCAGATTGACCCAGTTCATTGTACGGTTCCAAAAATATTGAGTTTTTTATGAAGCATCTCTTGGATGACAACAAAGGCAGCTTCTACCATAAAAGTTTATGTTGCTGCCATCTCTGCTTATCATCTGCTGTGTCTTGTACGGGCTTTGAAGGCCTATGTGTAGTCTTCTGCTTCATTTAGACGAACAGATCAGTTATTCATCTGTTATGGTGAGGTACGCAAAGGCGCTCCCTTGTCTAAGCAAAGACAAGAGCACTGGATTGTCGAGGTGATAAAGTTGGCGTATAACCATTCTAACCAACATTTACCTGTCGGTATTACTTGTCATTCTACTAGGGCTTTCTCTTCATCGTAATTGTGGCAATTTATAACACTAATTTAGAGGACGTGTTTTTTAATTCAGTGAATTTGTATAGATTTTCTGTTCTTGTTTTTGTTTGTGTGTGTTTATTTATTTATTTTTTGCCATTATATGTTGTTTTTGTAACCTGTTTTTTGCAACCTTCCTGAGACAATTTTGCTTTTTCTTCTAGTTTAATGTTGTGTTGACTGACTGAACAATGTTTTAGAATTTGTAATAAACAGGTCTTCGAAATTCAAATTCTCTCTCTATATATATACATAAAAAGGTTTCATATTTTCCCCTGAAAATTTTGCCCATCCATCACAGGCCCGAATCTAAACTCCTTTGATGAAAAAACCCCCCCAAAATGATGCAATAAAATAAATACAGACCATTGTCAAAGTCTGTTGAGGTAAACCATGGAATAGGCCACCAAATTTAGTTTCCAAAAGTTTTTGCGTTTGGCAAGAGAGTGTCCATGTATAGTGCAGTGGTATCTGTCACTAAAGAGTCTCTGGAGTCTGTCACTTTATTTGCAGAGAAAGTTCAGTAATGAGGCAGGTTTAATTCAATCAGCCAGGCCTGTTGCTGAACTCCTGGCAAAACATAAACCCTTCATCCTCCCAGCAGGTTTAAGGTTGAAATGACAAAAACAACCCCATGTCCTTCTCCACCCAGTCCAGGCAAAGCAGGGCAGCAGACTGTGGCTTACTAATGGGCATGTGACTTGACATGCCAGGGCTCTGTAGACAATCTAAGGTCAACTGGCCGATTGAGTGTGATGATTCAAACAGAGCTCTGCGTTACAGCACGGTACGAGACACAAGCGATCCAGACGTCCAGAACACCCCCACAGGCCACAGGGGTCACTGAGTATGACACGACATGGGTGATCTTGGGAGACGCCTTGTCAAGATTACTTCAGATTGATATTGTTGAAATGAACATGACACCACACAGTGAGTGCAGCAGGACTCAAAGTTTACTTCAGAGCAAGAAGAATAGTATATATGGAGAGCGTCTGATGAATCTTAAGAGGAAGCATTGTGCATGTAAGGACTGTTTGAAACGTGTACTGCGAGACACATGCTAGAAAAGCAAACAGCTTAACATCAGAGGTCTTCTCTTCTATTATGTCATTATGGCTTTGGTTAGACCCTTGTTAGTCTTCTGTGTTTGTGACTGTGCATTCATTACGGCCCACTGTTTCCAACAGGTAGAAGAAATTAACAAGCCATTGCCACAAGCCATCTATACAGGGTGTGATTTGTGAAAAAAGAAAAAAGGGGGAACTTTTTAAGAAACTTTTTTCTCTTGATAAATTATAATAAATTATCTCATATGACAAAATGTGTTTAATATGACTGAAAATGTATCAACAGAACAGAGTCAGTTAAACCATCTGCATCGCGAAATGATTTGAGCGCTCCAAAACAGGACTTCAAAGCACGTTACGCAAATCTTTTTATCCCCACCGGCATAGACCCCCTACAAATCGCACCTTGTATATATGATGTACTTTCTGTACAAAAGTAAAAAGGATTAGACTATTACCAGTTACTAATTATAACAACTACAAATCATCTATTATATTACAACAATCATTAAAGTTGTCGACAAAAACTAGAAAAAAACAAAAAAATTAAACAACGTGACGTACCCCAGCAGACATAAGATTAAGAATGCCTCATGCTGTTGTCTTGGCAACACAAAACTAACAAACAGCAAATAAACATAAGTGCAGTCTTCCAGATCATGCTGGAAAAAGGAGATAAAATATGCATCATCTCAGAGAAGGAAAAAAGGGCAGGAACAATTACATAATCTCACACAGTCTCCTTACATTAATCAAAATTCTGCAAAAACATCCTCACCATATGTCTATAATGGCAGCATGCCTTCATTGTTTTGTCTCAGCTATTGCTGGAGGTTGTGCAAGGCATATACTATATCTAATTGTTCTGAAAATATTAGTTATGTGCATATGGATTTCATTTACATAATCATCAGTGTACACAAATGAGAACTAAATCCAATTACAACATAGGGATGCTGATGAGGATCAAGGATGATCTGCATGCAACGATCTAATCACTAAAGTTTCATCTCAGGCTACAGATTTCTCCAGACACCAAGATAAATCTTTGAGGGCCCCCGAGTTGAGACCCTAAAGAGTGTAGGAGAGTTAAAGCTGTGATTTTAAATATGGCACTGTTCAGCCAGGCCAGCGGCAATCTGTGCAGCGTAGAGAATGCACAGGCTGACCCGCTTGCCAGCAGAGCTTTTTTCCTTTGAAAGTGAAAAGAAGGTCTATGAAAAGCATAAACATAGAACTTCCTCTCATACTCTGGTTTTGATTCGCAATGCAGCTAGTCCCCTGACATGTGGATCAGCTTAAGGGCATACTGAAGTTAAGTGACCTCTGACACATAAATACACAAATACGCACCCTTGCAGAACTTTATGATAGGCCTTTTGTGAACAAACATGATAGAGAAGGCAGGACCTTAAAAATGTCCACAAAATCTCACATGCTTGCAGTAGTTTGTTCATTAACGGTGAGGTGCTTCAACTTTGAGGACTTTGGCCCTGTGTGATTCTCAGAAAATAAGTACTCTTAAAGGGATAGTCCATACACACAAAAAAAGAAAACTTTTTAATAATTTACTCACCTTCACGTTGTGCCAAACTGTATGAATTTGGAAGACAAAAGGAGATATTTTGAAAAGTCTTAACCTTAACAAGAAGTTTCAGTTCCTATTGACTCCTATAGTATTGACAAAAAAATACATGATGAGGAATTAATGAAAATATTTTTGGGTGGAGTATCATTTCACCATTTTCACACTAATTTCAATGACTTCTGTGTTGCTATGGCTTGATCTCATGGCAATGACAGTACAGTTCTTTTTGCTTTTCACACAATAAATATTAATACAGCTTATTATTACTTAGCTCTTTGTTTAAATTATTCTATCGAAACATAATGTTTTTATTTTTGGTGTTTGAAAAGCATATAAGGATTTAAATTTACATTCATTTGGCATCGCCTTAATAAAAATGTATGCTTAGAATATAAAACATCAAAGATGAAATGCTCAAATGTGCCTTTTAAAGATGAGAGCAGAAATGAAATAAAAACTCTAAAAGTGGTGAAAGAAAAAAAACTTTTCTAAAACTTCCTATTCCTGGGTCCATCGTGCTGAGTTTTGGAGGCCCCTGGGTTTACAGCTCATGCTTTCTGGTTGTTCTGCTAGACAAACAGAGCATTGCTGGGCAGGGGCATGGATTAAAGTTCCCAAACAAATCAGGCACAGGAAGTGATGGCATGGGCCTCTGGGCCAGATCATGTTGTTGGGAAAGTGAGTCAGGCAGTGATGTTTGCAGCTGAGGGGGAGACGGGGTTTAGACGAGTGTTGTCGGGGGGCTCCTAGAACTAGAGGTGTGAACTGAACACTGCAGTGCGGCCCGGCACCATTCGCTATATCATATCCGTCATGGGAACATCGTCTCTATTTTCTTTTCATTACAAGACCAATCCCTCCTCAAGCCTTTCAAACAACAGTGGAATAACAGCTTATTTGTTCTGTGTGGCCTCTACAGAGTGCAGAGGGATCGTAGCTTTGTGCTAAGGTCCTGCCGGATCCACTTCACTATTCCTCGTTCCTCGCTGAAGGTGGAAACAATCTTTCCTCTTAGTGTAAACTCAATCAGTGAAGAACCAGCGAACCATTACAAGATTTTAGTTTTTCCGACGTTAATAGACCAAATCTTTTCTGGCGCACACTTGCACTGATTTAACTTGCTGTCCGCTTTAATATGATAATGAGTATAACGATTTTTAAGGACAGATGAGGAAAAAAATATATATTCTTAGGTCTTATTGTGAGCAGGAAGACAGCTATAAAAAGAACAAGTTTTTAAGATTTGATTTTTAAACAAATTATCTCCTGATTTGATAATACTGTATATTTTAGACAGAGTGAGCTAGAAGATCAGGTGAATGAAAGGAAAGGTCTTGGCAGACTCAGTTACATTTGGCACAGCGCTGGTTTGAACATGTCTCCCACCGGCGGTCTGCTTTAGATCAGCCTGACAGGATGAACGGTGAGCGGCAGTGGTGGCCACAGGAGTCCATCTCTATGCATCCAACGCTCAGTATGTTTGAAATCCACACAGTTGCAGTGAGAATTGGTTTGTGATGCATTTAACTGCACAGGCGAATTTTACTCTGAGACCTGGCAAGAGCAGCACCAGTCTATTGAAAGAATATGACCGCTGCTGGTGTATTACAGTAGAAGCAATAATGTTAAGTGATGTCTACTGATCATATTTCACTAGCTAGGGTTTAAAAGTTATGATGAAGAACAAGCTGCTGCCAGGCAAATATTATAGCTCTAATGTAATTCAAATTTTACATTACTTTACATAAATGTTAGTGTGCCAATTATACAATTATCTTCAGAGGAATTTCTATAAGAAATTTTCAAGATGCGATGTCAAAAATCTTTTAAAATGTATAAAAATCTTTTTTCCCCTACTTAAAAGCGGTCATAAAGATAAAACATTACATACTTTTATAATTTGTGTTAGCCAAAATAAAGTGACAAATAATGACAAGTTCACATTTTGTTAGTGTTTGTTGCTTGCTTTTGTAGACAAAAAATACAGAGCTTGAAGACTTATTAATCTTCCTCTGTGGTTAATGAAATATCTTAAAAATACTACTGTATATTATATTTAAATTGCACCCGTAACCTATTATTAAAGACTCTCTGCATTTTAATGGCATAGAGCAACCCTATCAACATTATTTTTTAATCGATTCAGTAACCTATTTCAGCTTTAGCAATTAAGGCAAAATATTTACCAAATATGTAATTGTTTTTCAGCAGAATGCAGGATCCTAATAACAATTGTCACTATCGGGAACCACATGAAAAAAAAACATGCTAAGAAAATTAGGAGCAGATCTGGAAAATGTCTTTTCAGAAGTATCACAGGGACAATCAAAGGCTATTTAGCATGCTTTTAAAACTTCCCTCAGCATGCTTAGGTTTTAATATGTAGGCAATCACCACAACAAGATTTTTGAGGCCCAGCCTTCATCCTTTCAAATCCCGCCAAACGTGAGTAGTTTTGGAATTCTGGAATGCCATCCCAACCGTGAAGCCCCTCTGCCTCTCACCCGGTACTTCGTGGAGGGCAATTTTCCTCTGGCTGAGCCTCCCAAAGCCGCCTCACCTGGAACCAATCTGTAACACAATCGAAGTGTCCTAACTTGAAAGCCTGCTCCCTTCCTTTGATAGTCTCCTCCTGGTAGTCTGCGTGGCGCTGCAAATAGTCCCTTTGTAATCTTCAGATACAAAAGAGAGCAAAGATGGAGGGCTAATATCATGCCATCAAAGTGAATTATGCAAATGGTAACGCTACAAAGCTCAGACACTTTCTATTTTTCCTGTGAGGGAATGGGAAACAGGGCTGACTGTGGAAATTCTCAGAGCTGTTGTCATCTGCAATGTTCCCTGAAAAACATCAGGACTTCGCCTGGTAATTGCTGAAGTTATGGTGAAGGACTTGGCTGCTCATTACAGGCAGGTGTCGCTAACCTTGTGCTCAGCCTCTTTTTGCTTGTTACTTCTGGATAGCCGGGCTATTTATTGCACGTGAACACGTGATATCTTCCCAAAGAGGCAAGACATGCAAGCAATTAAACTTTAATAGCTGTCCATTGAGGGGTCCTAGGGGATTTTCTCCTGAGTCAACATGCCAAGCCCCATTTCCTTTTCCTCTCCTCTTTTACTCTGAGCAAACTTTCGCTAGAACTCTGGGATGCAGTGCTACAGTTTTTAAGGGGTTTAGGGCTTATTGTGAGCTTGATGTCCTCAGAGAGAGCCTAGTCTCATTCTGCAGTCATACTTCTGCATCTTAAAAAAATTGTGAAACTTCAATTTCAATATATAAGGTAAACATACATAAAAATATCACAAGTTTATGCTCTGTATGGTATTTTAAAAAGAAATCCTTTTATTCAAGGATGCAGTACATAAAGAGTGGCCATAAAGGCATTTATGTTGCAATAAAATGCTGATCTTTGCAGTCAAATAATTCAGAAATGTACTGTTTTCAGAATGTTTCATTGGAGCATCAAATCAGCAAATTCAAATGATTTCTGAAGAGTCACGTGACACTAATTACTTGTGAAATTCACCTTGAATATTATTATTTTTTTAAATATACAAAAAATAGAAAACAATTGTTTTAAAAATTAATACCATTTCGTATTTTTTCCTGTAGATTTGAGCAGATAAATGCAGCCTTGCTGAGCATTACAGATTTCTTTTAAAAAACCTGACCCCAAACTTTTAAACTTTTTAGTATGTTTTGAACAGCAGTACATATAGTACATACATGTATATAGAGTGCTACTAGCCTAGACGCTTATGCAAATAGTAAGAGAGACAGAAGAAATAAACAGATAACTGAAAAGATGGTTTTAAGAAGCATTGAGAAACTACAGATTCCCTGCATTGGTGCTAACATTTCGTGGCCATTTAAAATAAAACCTGTAACTATGTCTTTATGTTTAACGGTTGTGCTGACTGGTGCTATAGATAGAACAATTTCTTGAAGCCGTTCCCTTAACATTCCACCAGCAGAATGTTTCAGAGGAAAACAACATAGTTTTCAGTCTGCGGGTTTTTGGCCCATCGAGAGGCCTTATTTACTTGCTGGGTGCATGTGATTTTAATTGTGTGATTAGCGGTTATTGAATTAGCAATTGAAGGGCAGAGTGCATGGATGTAAGGGAGAAAATAAAAGTAAGTGTGCTGAGTGGAGCCTTTGTCTCTCAGCAACAATCGTTACCTTTGAGCGCAAGTCACAAGTCTTGATGGGCACATGGCCAGGACGACCGGCTTCACTCGAACACAGCCCCTGCACCCTCTATACAGGCTCAATCATCTAATGACTCCTACTTTTATTTCTGCTGCTGTACACATACATCTGAGCGTGTCTTCTGTAATCGGGTTTCATACTTGCAAGTCCAGTTAACTTGTGTATTAAATTAACATTTGACCAGACTTTCATCTCGTTAACGATCGCGAGCCGTTTTCATTTTTACACTACCTCATGAACAACTCTTAAGAGTCTCCATTATGCCATTAAAGGAATCTAAAAGATTTTAATTGGAAAAGAATACACACGCTAGCCTGAGAAGATCTTAGAAGGAGTTTACAGTATGTGTAAAAATTGACCAATTCATTTATAACAGAAATTGCCTAATTAGAAAAAAAGCAATAATTGTTTCACACTACTGGTCACTGTTTTACTAAATCATAAAGTCGTACAGTGAAAACATGTGTTTCTAGATGTGTATAGCTCATTACAGTAATAGGCAGCATGTAAAGTCAAGCCCATTGTGTCTGAGTGCATACGGCTTGCTTTTTCTGATTGGCAGTAAAAGTTTATTTCAAATCACTGCTACTGATTCCCAAGCAGGAAGTGGGGCTTATTACAAGACTTTGTGAGGAAAGGAAGAGAGCAAAGCGGTATGCTAGGGTACCACATGGTGCTTTTCTTAATTTTCCTGTCATGAGATGGAAGCCTTTTTCTGAAACAGGATGAAAAAATAAACAGGCAATTGTGACAAAAAAAACAACAACTTGTACAATATGTAAGCAACAGTTATAAAAAACTAAATTGCAGTTATAAAAGTCATTGCAAGAAAAATGAAAATGCAATGAATGAATGATAATATATAAAATATTGTGAAATTGTGAAGTCAAACAAAATATAATGTCATATTGTGATATAAAGTCACACTGTACAATGTTGAAATTATTCTTAGTAACAATTTTGAATGGTGTAATAATATGAAGTTACATGATATGTTAAGTGTTACATGTTAAGATGATATTGTATGAAGTGTTGCAATAAAATTTAATTTTTCCCTCTCTTAAACTGAAATGTTTCTCAAACTACACTTCCCAACAACATCATCTTAATCATTTCCTAAAGATCACCAACGCATTGCATGTGTGTCATATCACCAAACAATAGCTCTACACAGAAATGATTATATTTGCAGTTTAGCAGACAGGATAAGCTTGAGGCACTTATGCAAACTTTGTAATGCCTTGGGTCCTCGGTGACAGCCACATCATATTCTGTTGTTGACAGGAAGGCCTGTAGCCTTCAGGCACGGCAGACCCTCACCACGGCTTCCTCTCTTCTCTCTGGCTATCCCACCTCTCCCGCCTCGCTGGCGGAACTCTCCGCATGCTAAAACAAATTGATTTTACTTGCCTCTTGTGCTCCGAGGTCACATATTAATCTGATTAATTGGTTAACATTGTTCAAGTGCTGTTTCAACATACTTCTAGGAGGAAGTGGGTTTGGGAGATCTTTGGGGAAGTAGGGGTGAAAGGTCAACTGAATCTCATTCTCAGAAACTTTTCTTTTATTAGAGGATGTGGTCTGATTTATGCTACTGTAGATGTATTTTAAAATGACTTACAAAATGCAGTGGAGGCAGAATAAAAATACTTTGAGAAATCATGTCTTTCTCTCTCTTTTTCTTTCTCCCTTCCTTCCATCCATCTCTATCCAACTATTATCTCCTTTATGTCCATCTATCCATTTTCTGTGTCAGATAAAAACTCAATAAATGATGTTTCCCCATCAACCGAGGCCCATTTGCTACTTTGAGGATCAGACATGCTTACAAATGACCTTTTGACCTCAGCCAGTAAACAGCAGTCACAGCTTTAATTGGAATCACTTGCACCTAGGCAAGATGAAGAGAGCTTTGTTGAGAGCAAGCTTTCTCTCCTACAATATTTCAGCAGGATGCACCAAAGGCTATTTGTAGAATATCTTAGAAAATTATATATATATATATATACCAACAACATCATCATTCTCAACTGCTCACAAAGGACAGATGAAATTCTCATATATTCTTAAAATATTCATGTGTTTTTTGACCTTGCTCAGAATTGCTATGTATTGCAATTTAGTGAAAAATAAATTGTTATAGAGGTTTGGAATAATGTGAGGGGGACGAAATGAAGAAGCTTTGATATTTAGGTAAACTCTGTTCAATTCCGGATGCTATTTTAGAAAAGGAAATAAGTACTGAAGTCTTACACTCAGCTCTAAACTTTCAAATGAAATAAAGTAGAAAAATAGAAATATATGTGCATGTGTAGAATATGTGCCTTGTGAAATGAAGAGAGATGGTAGACTGGCATAGTAGAACCAAGTGTTCATTATCACAGTCCTCTGTGAATGGAGCTGTGAAGAAAGGACAACTTCTTCTACGCAAGTGTCCCCCTAAATTAAATAAGGAACATGACTCTGATTAGGACTCTGTTTGAAAGAGCTTCTTTCTGTCCATTCCAGGACATTCTGGGATGTTAGTGAAAGACAGACTCCCTTTGTTTCCTGCTTTGGGTGACCTCTGCCATGGGAGTTGGCGCTATTGCAAGCCTGACAGCTCTGGTAAAATTTTGGCAACCGAGTGCACAATAACTGCCTGAGCCGCACCGTGTGGTCCGGGAGAGCTTCCGAACAACAGCATTTCAAAACATTCGGGGTTAACTTGACTCAGGTGCAGGTGATCCATGTCACACCGTCTAAAATTCAGAGCAGAGACAGAATTTCCTGGAATCATTGTTTATAAGACTGTATTTTCTAATACAATTCCAGATGCAGGAGAGACAACATCTGCTAGACAGAATCAAACAGGAGAACATATTTTTATGACACAAACAAAAAACACAAATAATTTGATCCATCCCACATCTATTGTATATTATGAATGCTTTTGTTCTTCTCTTATATCTAAGCCAAAAACTAATTAACTTTGCCATCAGTAAAGTTAAATAAATCAGTGTGATGATTAAGTCTTATAATAATGAAAAAAGTAACATTAAAACACTAAATGTAGCTGCAAGCAGCATATAACAAATTAAATGGTTAAACTATTATATTGATACAAACACACTGTAAGTGTTAGTTTGCATGGAGATGCATGTGAGATGTTAGAAAGCATGCTTACACACAGACAGAAATTGGAAATGGAAATTATACTATTAAAAAACATACACATCGTGTTGCAATGTTAGATATTTGAAATAAATGATAAGTGACATTTATTGCAAGTCTTCAGTTTTAAAGAGTTTATAGGTTATTTTCACATTTCACTGTAATGATTATCTGGCAAAATGGCAAAAATAAAAACTTTATGAGCAAAATGGTAAACTTTAATTAAATGTGATTTTTAATGTTATAATGGAGATTTTATAGTGTCTCCATCAGCAAACACTGTTTTAATGTTTAATGAACCCATTAGCTGCCGCTTCCGCTGCCATCTAGTGGTCATTAATTACAATTTCCTACACAACACTGTGTTTAAGGGTTATAATTATTATAGTGTTTTTTGTCAAAACTGTTTGATTGGCATCATTAATCCCAGAAGCAAAGTTGTTCAGAACGATAAAATCTATGATATTATATATATATATATATATATATATATATATATATAATTTATAAATGAATATATGAGGGAGTTAAGGTCATTTACCCTGGAAATATTGTGTTTTTAGGCCTTATTTAATGGTTATAGTGCTATCTATAGTGTGAGCTCTATGAAACTTTGCATGCTTGCTAACCATTAATAACTTTTTCTTTTTGATAATTATTGCTCATTATGAGGAGTTCTAACAAATGATATGCATATTATGTGGATGTGTGATACACAACGTGTTTACGGAGTCAAAAAAACCCGTTAAACCAACTAGTGGCCAATTTCTTTCAAAATTGTGCCATGAGTTGAATGTGCCCACCGAGTTTTGTTCTGATCCACCTACATTAACCTTGTCTAATAATGGCTCAAACTTCATTGGCCAATGGCAACCATGTGTTTTGAGATACGCCAATGTCCTCATAAAGACTTGTGCCAGTTTGGACCAAGTTGCTGCACGTTTTAAGCCAATCGGACAAACGGAAGCTTAGTTACTTTTTTTATTTATTTGTATTTTTTGGATAATTATTGATACTCAATGTCCACAGATTATTTCTGCAGTGGTTTAGTTTCGATCGGGTGAAAAACCTAGGACTAGTTTGTAAAAGTGGGTTTCAGATATAGCTCAATTTTGCGAGACAACGGTGCGCCCTAGAGCAAAAATCACCCCTGTTAGGCTGATTGGGCCGGTTCTTTGCACCTGAGTAGCGAGGAGGAGTACTACCATCTGACAAAGTTTCAGCTCTCTGGGTTACGCTATGCGCTTGAACCCCTAATAATAAATAAAATCCTAACAATTACAATAGTTAGGATATATTAATATATATATATATATATATATATATATATAATGTATGTATATTCATATAATATAAATTCACCATTATTATTAGCAAATAATAATGTTAATAAAAATCCAACAAGGGGATGGAAAGGCATTATGAAAATTGGATTCAGTCCATTTGACAAATCCTTTTAATTTTAATTAATATTTTATCATTTGTTATGCTATACAATGCCCTAAAATAAAATGCCTTTAAAAATTTAGGAAATTCAATGTATTCGGGACTTAATAAATTTAAGCTGAAAGGTTCATCTTAATAAAAACTTTTTTCCCCTATTTAAACTTAAACATGTTTTTGTTAAATCTTTATAAATAATTTAATAATTTTGGGGGCCACCATACCAACACTCTATATGTTGTGTTGTAACTTGAAAGAGCAAAAGGGTGTCCAGACAGTGCTTTGCTTAGTCTCAGAAATCCGTGATGACATTATGGTAAAATTATGTCAGCATCATTTGCAGTGGCTGACCAGGGAGACTTGTGGTCCATTTTGAGTCACCAGACAACCTTGATGTCACACACTAAATTCACTCCAGCCAGTATAAAAACCCCAACAAACAGCAAAACAGTCCCCTTGAAAAATGTCCTTTAACTACCCGTATGAATAAAAAAAAAACTGCAGCTAACCATGGCCAACAGCTTCTGCCATCGTGAAGAGTTTAATAGCAGTGTTTTATGTCAGAAACACCCACTCTATCATTAAAACACAGGCAAAGATATCCATAAAATTTGCAGCTTGTTGGGCTTCCTACAGAAGCTCCTAAAATTGGAGCAGCCACTTTTCACTGTGTCCACATTTTGAGAAGACCTGTTTCTTTTTTTCTTTCTGGCTTTCCCTCAGTCTAGACCCAATAATATCTCTGTATTTGGTCCACTGAAATGAACCCAGCAAAGTGAGTGATGTGGTCCAATGCTTGTTAAACTGGTGAACATAGTAAGAGCACAGTGTTGAAACACCCCAGTGTGATGCCACTTGGCCAAATCCCCATCTCCAACTCCTCACCAAATACTGTAAGCCTTTTTCTGTGGCATCACTTTTGAAATGTTTTATGTGGAAAGCCATGTAAAATGAGATTGTCACTGAGAGCTTTTAACAACTGTTTCTCTTTTTCAAAATAAATGTTCTTTTGGTCATGGTAATTATCCTGTAGCAAGACCAAAAGACAAGTCTTCAGTGTTCCTGCAAGATACAAGACAGACAGGCGTCTCTCTTCACCACTACACTAAACAAGCAAAAGATTTTAGTTGAACCTTAACCAGGACTAAGAAAGAAAAGAAAAGAAAAAGAGAAAATTGAACTCTATGAGAAATTGTTATTATTATTATTTATATCTATAAAAAACGATTGTTTTTACAGTCTTAACCGCATTAAAAAAACAAAACACAGAATATAAATATATGAAAATAAAATTAGAATGACTTTGAAGGTGCTGTGCTGGAATCATCAGCTTTAATAAGAGAAGACAAACTATTTTAATGAGGACACTACTGAATCAAGACAATAAGAGTGAGACCATCTTAAAGTGAGAAAAAAAAAACAAGGTCCATTACAAAATTGTGGTTTTCCAAAACCAATGAGGTCAATGGAAAAACTACTTGAGACGAGACTCTGGAAGTTACTCAAACTATAATAGTCATGGAAGAACTCAGATTTTAGGAAAAGACTTGAAGTGTAGAAAGACAAGCTTTCAAAGACAGAATACAAGTCAGTTTGTCCAGATTCTAAAAATAGATGGTTTCAACTCGAGAATATAACCAGTAAGAGTTATAATATGACACCTTACAGTCCAACAATCTATTCCAGTGGACACTGAATTCAGCAACAACTTTAATGTTTTAAAAATAAAAATATACATCAAAATTACAGAATCTCTCAGAATCTCTCATTACACAATCTCTCATAACTGACAAAGTCTTATGTCCATATTTAGATTTTTGATGATATTATAATTTTCTGCCCTGTAACATAATTTGGGCATGAAAGGGTTAATGGTTATAGATACCGTTTCATAGATAATACTATATTTTAAAACACAGAAAGACTAAGGAATAGTTCACCCAAAAATGAAAATTCTGTCCTCATGTAGGCCTAGTTCCAAACCTGTATGAATTTTGGTCACCATTGACTTCCATAGTAAACTTTCTTCAAAAGATCTTCCTTTGTGTTCAGAAAATCAAAGAAATTCATACAGGTTTGGAACTACTTGAGGGTGATTAAATGATGAATTTTTGGGTGAACTATTCCTTAAGTGACCACAATATACCAGCAACATTTCTCTGGGCTGAAGATGGTAATAATAAAAATATGTGTATCTGCCAAATGCATGAATGTGATATAACATTTGAATGAAAAAGAAGCAACAATCTGCTCTTCTTGCAAGTCAAGATATTATCATATACCAGTAAAAAGCATGCATTCAAGTATTTAAAAAATATTATACTGTGGACTTGAATTGTTCTACACAGAAGCAGTTCAGTTTAGCTGCATTCTTTTGCCCTGACCTGTGTGTGACCAGACGGTCTCTTCCTGCATGATCCTCTTAAACGAATGCTTAATTAAATTACGGTCAAGAGCCCGAGGGGAAGGCAAGGACAAAGGGGAGACACAAACCCCAATGATAACGTTTCCACTTGCAGCCCTGATGGCAGTAGGGGCATGAGAAGGGCAAGGAAAAGGAAGAGAAAGTGTAACCTGTTTTATGTCAAACTGCTGAAGGGCAGGTGGGTGACCTGTCACTCAAATAGGTCTGTTTGTGCGTACGGGTGCAGTTATGCATCTAGGCTTATATCTGTATGACTTAACAGCTCGGCCAAATAACAGAGGGTGAATGCAATGAAATCCTGCTGATTTTGAAATGGGGAAAGCTTGGGACTGCCATTGCCACTGACCTCTTCATCTCTTAGCGTTGTATTAGCTTAAGCCACAATGAAAATATTACAAATAGGAGTTGTGCAAAAATTTATTTCTGCTCAAAAATATGGAATCAGCAAAACTAAGAAATTAATACTTGTTTAAGAAAAGAACTGAACAAATGTGACAATAATAATGTTAAACACAATGCATATAAAGTTCTTAACTTTCTATTCATCAAACAATCCTGAAAAAAATCTGTGGAAAAAATTAAGCAGCAAAACTGTTTTCAACACCGATAATAAAAATGGCTCTTGATTACTAAATGACCATATAAAAAGGATTTCCGAAGGACCATGTGACACTGACTAAAGCAATGGCTGCTGAAAAGCCAACTGCCATCAAATTAAATCTAATTTTAAAAAGGTTGTTTTAAATTGTAATAATATTTAACAATATTTTACTGCATTTTAGATAAATACAGTCTTGGTGAGCATAAGACACTTCTTTAAATTTAAAACCCTTTTAGCAGTTGAGTTTATCCAAAGCATCATAATACAAATTATGACAATGGAACTAATCATATATAAATTAATAGAGTTAGAATAGAAAGTGCTAGAGTTGTCTGAGTTTCTAGAATATGGCTATGGGAATCACAGCTGCTCAAACTGAGCTGAGCAGGTCAATCCACCAGGAGGGAACAGTTCATGTAAAAGTCTGTGAAAGTGTGCCATCCTCTTCAGGATGGCACAATAATGAGATTGCAAGCCTCTAGAAGGCACATAATCTTGAAGCAGTGAATTTAGATGTAGATGTGCAGACTATATGCACTTTATAGTTTTTCACAATATAAAATCCACAGGTTACCAGAACAGATAACCAAAAGATACCAAAAATAAAAGTAAACAAATAAAATATGTTCACAGATCATGATCTTTGACCCCTTTATGAATTTCAACCCTTGGCCATCTACAATACTGCCTTAGGAGTCCTGGGTCTGACCATCAGTGGGTTCAGAGGTCACAGCGATGACAGCGGGCACCTCACTGTGAGAGTGTGGCCCACCTCACTAAGACAACAGCAGCCGATCTGCTCACCAACTTCCAAGAGGAGAAGTGAGGATCAGGCCTCGGCTTGTGAAAACAGAGCCAGGGTCACCAGATGACCTTCGGGATCACACTGAGCTTTCATCCCTTCCAAATGCAGAGGGGGAATGCTGCCTCAGCCAGGTCTGGAGAGACCTACCCTGTTTTTCTTGCAATGGAATCATGTTTGACACTGGCAGAAACAAATTATTTACTCTTCACTCTACTTTACTTTACCATTTGCCAAATTCACGAAAGTTCCATTTCAGAGACTAAAAGGAGAATATGATCTTGAATCGATACCGCGACTCAAAATGAAATAGACATCACATTCACCTTCATTCCCTGACATTGTTTGCTTGAGGATTCAAACAAATCACAATGCATATTATACTGCATGTCCTCCCACAACTATAAACAGAGCAAATCAAAGCCAATGTTTATTTAGCTGGACTTTTCCAAAAGACTAGGGTTCTTCTAAGGATTTAGAAATGTTCAACGGGCAAGACTGTGGTGAGAGAGCTACAGATGGAACATAGTCTTGGGATACAATTAAAAAAAAGGCTAAAGTGAAGCCAAGTCTATAATTCTTTACTTCACGTAGATGTTCCAAAGCTAGATTTTCAAAGTCAAATCCACGAGGGAGTCATTCGAGACAACAGGTCACAAAAACATCCAACATTTTACATGATGTTCTATAAACTTCAGTAGGAAAGAGTGATGATAAGCTCCTATTTGACAGAAATGCCCTGATCATGTGAAATCAAAATCCTTGCCAGTTCTACTCTGGGATGCATCACAAATATATGACCACCCCGACATTAGCCCACAATAAAAGCACTTGCAGAACGTTTCTACACAACAACCATTATTGACTGCTCACTGGACAATGTTCTTGTGTGATACCACTGTAATCTATGGTATATTAGCAATTATATTGTGGTAAATGAAAATTGGAAAGAAAATAGTCTCTCTGAACATAGTCACAATCGGTCATGATTGAACCAGAAAGTTTGAAAGGCACTTGTATAATAATGCTCATGAACTACTGACAACGTGAAAAAGAAAGTCTTTCTGGTGGTCATGGAAATAGCAGGGTAATATAATTTTGTGCCAGAATTCCTCTTCTCCACAATGAGGTTTTATATTGCCTTATGGAGCAGATGTGAAGACATGTCAGAGCAGCCAACGAATTCTATCATTTCTGCGTTCAATATAGCAATATATTGTATGACAACTCCATTCACAAATTTGACTGGCAGATAATGAAATATAGACTTTTTCTTACGAGGAAATTTGGAATCTCTTTTCTGATTTATAGACAATAGTCATTATATCATGACTGTTTCAGAAGTTAAAACTTAACATATGAGGCATCTAAAAAAATTACGTTAACCTCAAAAACACCAATTTTCTTGTTGTTCATTGCGAGGCACTTAATGATATTTTGTCTCGTTTAATTCTGTTTGCACCCAGTGGAAAAAACAACACCATGCAATGATAAATGAGCAACAATTTATCTTAATTTTCACCTGGAAAAAATCTAATTCATAGGGAGGAAGTGGTGTTAAACTATTCTAGACATGCATTAGGCGACACATGCCTATTTGAACTACTTTATGAGACTAAATGAAGTTTACTTAAAGATTTAGGATCTTGATTCCAATAAACCTATTTTCCAATAAACTGGCATTCCATCTTTTTAGACTAAAAAACAGCCAGTGTCTTAATAGTGTTTCCTATTTATTCACCTGATTCCGCACAATTTGAACCAAATTCAGGCTCATTTGAACATTATGGGCTTGTTTTCCTTTCTTAAACAGAAGGCAATTGGCAAAATGCTGCAGAACAATAATAAACCTCAGGAAGTAACAGCCTCATATGAGCAGAATGACAACCATATTGCTCAGGAATAAAGAGCTAAAAACACTCTTAATACTGCCAGCACTGCATCCTTAAGCTAAAAAACTAACAAAAGCGGGGGGCATTTGGAAACTTTTAAGACTGAACTAACTTTTATTTATTTATTTATTTTTTTACTTTTTTCAGTATTACTAACTCACTTCTCACAGTTTTCTAAAATGTGCAGATAGAGCTGAGAAAGTTGTGTGTCCTGTTTTCAAATTGAAAGCACTTGGCCACCAATTAGCTGTCCTTGAGACTGAATCTTTTTTAAAGAAAAAAAAAAAGTCCTGGTGTTGCAGTGGTTTGCCAAGCCTTATCTTTTGACGACTGTCATAAAAGGCATCCTTGACTTAAAAAATAAATTAATAAATAAATAAAAACAAAACTCCACACACCAGAAACCAGATTGCACTGGTTAGCCATATCTCAAAGACAATATCTCAAAGACATGAGGAACTGTAATTCTAGACAACATAAGCTATTCAACGAAGCAAGAGATTATCTTTTTACAATAGGAATAGGATTAGCAACCAAATCGACACATAATAAAACATCTACAGAAGCACAACTGTTGGTTTGTTATCAGACGCTCAAACATAATAGAACCAACCACAGCACCCAACACTCCCACATCTGGCTTTTCCCAGCGGGATGAGGGAAGAGAAAAAAAAGAAGACAATTGCTGGACATTTGTGTAATTTATTCAGAATAAATTGCTACCAAAATTGCTGTCTGCAAGCCATTTGCACAGCATTATCTGTGAGAAATGTTTGGAGATTCCCTCTGCTACAAAACCAGGGGTGTCATGCATAATATATATTATTTTCTCCAGAGGAGCAGCAGAATTTGTGTGTGTGTGCGCATGCTTAGGACGCTTCTGCTTTCACATACTGCTAAAACTCATCTAACCCATGATGCTGAAGTGGCTAGCATGGGATAAAAATTAAAAGCAAGACACTCACAGCACTCATAATTCTGCCCAAGCATGAGAAAGACCAGTTATTTACATACCAGTGGTCAATTACTGGATTCTTTTGGTATGATTGGTGTTTCTCGATTATAACTGGGGTCTTTCTGTGCATCTCTGCATTTCACAAGAGAACTGCTGATACAATAACATTCTCTGTTTTTGACCTGACATCCAAACATGTTTGAATGACAAATAACTGCAGACAGACAGACACAGATTCGTGAAATGTGCCTATTTTCCATTTCATAACACTGAGTACTTGTCTTCTATTTCTTCAGAACACTCTAAATGATTCATTTGGTCAATAATAATCCAGGAGAAACTGCGGTGCTTCTTTTATGCTGCTTCAGAATGATGAGAATAATCCCTTTCACTCTTGATTCTAGTGCTTTTTTTCTTTTCTTTTCTCTTGTGCTTTTTTCCTCTCTTTTAACTGCCGTAAGGCTCATGTCGGGTGTGCTCTGAATTTGATGAAGTGGCATAATTCACCCAACTGATCATATCACTAAAGGAGCGATTGCAAGATCAAGACCAGATTCCAGGAACAGTCACATATGGGAAGCATTTTTATAAATCTTAATAAACTTTCATCTATAGATTAAGGGGGTCCTAGGCACATGCATGAGACCTCCAATGTGATTAGCAGATGCGAATCCAGTGAGGTGTCACAAAAACGCCTAGTTTTACATAAAAAAGGAAAAAAAAATCACAATGGTTTGATTTTATATCCTCCAGCATGTGCACCAGCGAATGGTATTGAACACTCAACGCTGGCCAAAAATTTGAAAGAGAAAAATTTAATTTCCAAATTTCTCTCCACGGATGAAAGACGATATTTATCAAATACACATCAGACGGTTCTTTGGTCTTAACCACTACTTTATGAAGAGCTGAAGAGCTGGTCAGGATGGGGTGTTATAGGCCTGATCTGCTGCCGGGGGTTAAACTATCTTTGACCATGAGGACCGTGGTAAGAATGAGTACGCTGACTCTCTCGCCTCGCATGTTTAAAAAGTCCTGTTTATTCAATTAAAGATCAGTACAACCGCTGTCTCCCCCCTCCTTTCTGTTTAATTTGATCAGAAAATCTGCTGATGCAGGCTGCCCCCAACTCATGTGAAACCAATTTCAGCTACACATAAAAATCTGGAGCTCCAAATAGACATGGCTCATCCTCGCCCAGGAGACATTCTCACATCTCAGGGCGGGGGGATACCTGCATGACCAGGAGGAGGTCAGGAACCAGACCCTGAGCAGACTGGGGTGAGGTTTTGGTGGAGTTGCGTCTCAGAGTACACAGACACTGCTACAAAGCACACACAACGGAATAAACAAGCCTACAGCCAAGTCTGTGCGTCATGAGACTCTTGCATACGAGCAGGACCACAGCATGACTGTGGTGGAAGCACACCATCTGGTTACCATGGAGAGGTGATGGCAGTGATTCCGCTCCTCTCTCCCAAGCATTCCCGTCCGCCTCACACATAGGAATAATTCTGATGGGAAAAAGATTGCCTTTCAAATGATTCCAGGGTAATTGTTCCTGATCATAGTTACAGTCTCTTAAATGTTGTTGAACATCTGCGCTAACAGAGTGACACTGTAACAGGCCAGCAGATTAAAGGCACTGTTCTGTCATTTGTTCACTCACCTTTATCTAACTCCGAAATTGCCTGACTTGGAACACAAAAAATAAATAAATAAATAAAAAGAACAACAGAAGTAGATATTTTGAAGAATGTTTAAGAAACACTAAACCTCCCTGACTTTCTGTGCATGAACCAAAAACTAAAATCTCTTATGCTCTCCAATTCTGCATTTGTGGTTAAAAATACACTAAAAACTATAACAATTAAATATTCCTATAATTTAAATAGTTGTTTTCTTTTTTAATAGGTTTTAAATTTATTCTTGTGATGTAAGCTGAATTAAAAAGTATTGATAAGAAAATAAAATAAGAAAAAAAAAACTTTTGAACGTACACATTTATTTTTATTTCTTTTCTTTTTTTTTTACACATATTTAGTGGTATATCAATAAATCTAAAACCATATAGCTTTTGAGCTTTTAATTTAGGAAATATATAATACAAATATAAGACAGAACACAACTTGAAAGATTAAGCTTAAAGTATGTTATTTTGATGAAAACAAAGTCTTTTTTTCAGTTAGTATTCAGGTCCTTTATTCTTAAAGCTGCAGTCACCCTCTGAAATGAGGTACAAGAGCCGTTGATGGTGTATTGTGTAAAAACTGATTTTATCACTCATCAGGTCATAAAAAATGACCTGCTTAACGTTTACATATTTCACATAATCACTTTAAACAGCTTCAAATCACCCATTTTAGCTAAAGCACCATGACAAACAAACACACTGCTCATTTCTTTCTGAGTCTATGAAACATCTCCATGTTAAGTCACCCAATAAAACATTTTTATATTAATTTGTTTGAATTCATCCCTTTAAAATCTTCTGTTAAGGTTGAAGTTGATAACTAGTATATTAAAATTTCATCTCACATTTAGCAAAACCAGCTAGAGTAAACCAAAAAAAGTCACTCTCTACACTTTCTTACACTTTTTTTTTTCCATTGCACTGTTTGATATTATCCGTTATAATTTGACAGAGGGCTGCGCCACACATTGACATTGCAGCTTTCATCCATGTGCATACCCGAACATTACTGCGTGGACTGTTGGTGTTAACCGTGATTGGGAAATTAGGATACATTACAAATCAAACGGTACACAGCAGTATATGCTGTCAGAGCAGGCACAAGTAATCAGAGCCAATCTGGGCCACGTTCAGATTAAATGCATGACGTGTATTGCACATATGCACAGGCACAGATGAAAAACTCAACTCTGGAGGGGCCTGCGCTTCATCTGAACATTAAAACCCATGTCAAGTTTGTTTGAGGGCCAATTAGTGTTTGTTTATTGCCTCGGAAAGCCTGTTTGGACTCTGGTAGAGATGTACTTTGTACGAAGCATGCATCTTTTTAATAGGGCTATAGGGCAATTTAAGCACAATGGCAACCCTTTGCCCATGCCCAGGGCAAATTACTCAGACTGAGATCGAATCACAAGCACTAAAATAAAATGAGGAACTGCTTTAATGTTATTAGCCAAATGGATTAATAAAGCGTGAAGTGACACTTCCAAATAAAATGACAAAGATCATTTCCTTGCTTGTTTTTCCTGCTGTCTGTCTTCGTTGCTTCTGCACTGAGAGTTATTGTGAGCTGCTGTTCCTGAACAAAACCATCAATTATGACTCACTTGTCACGCCACATTAACATCTTCAAATGGAAGCATCCACTGCCTTTGCCACAGGCCAGTACCCTGTGAGACCAATAATGTATTTGCATCAATGGTCAACTTGAAACCGCTACCATAACTTTTAAATATGCTTTGAAAAATACAAAAATAGATGACCTCCAAATTTACTTAAAGAAGCCCCATTGAAAACACTGTCAAAGGTCAGGTTTGCTGACACAGTGACCTCTCATATATCAGAACGAGGAGATGCTTGATAATGACAGAGTGAAAGCATAAATATTATAAATATAGGTGCAACAAGCATTAAATTTAGAGGAGAGTTAAATTTGTCAGCTTTGGGGCACATCTGTCATAAATCTAATGTTGCAAAAGAGACGTTTACTTGAGAGCACAGCATATAAAATAATAACCCATGGCTTCTCAACATACTAGACTATTTTACCTCATTGCAAACCACAAACAATAAGAAACAAATCTGTTATGATTTATGCGCAAGTTAAAAGCTTCTACATATGGTAAGATTTTCCACAGCGGACTGTCAATAAATACAAGATTCATAATATGGCTTGAATCCATGCTTTATCTTTATGTCACAAGGTTGACTTTTTAATATAAACTTCTTGACGGCACCTTAGCTGAAGCAAAAAACTTTCTTCCACCTTGTAGTTGTTTATTATTTAAACTGCCAAATTTCATTGTCAATTAATTTGAGGGGCTCTTTCAAATTGTGACGGTGTATACGCCTACAAACAGTTCTTTGACTCTTTTAGGCACATTAGGCATGGTATTTATGTATATCATGCAACTCTGCAAAAGCACACGTCACAAAAAATTGCAATATGCATGATAAATATAAATATAAATAAAATGAAATAAAATAGAACTAAAAGAATAAAGACATGACAAGGACTTTGAGCATTATCACAAACCACCTTAAACTAGTTTGTTTAGTGCAAAATATTTATTGTGCAAATAACCGTTTAGTCATTAAATGGTTATTTTTTTTATAGTGATGCAAAGATTTTAATAATAGTATTTTAATGAGAAAACTAAAAATGCGTTATTTGTGCGTATTGCTGCCACTTTAGTCTTACTCTCTTTGCAAAGGCTGATAAAAAGACACAGATTTCTTCATACTCTTTGTCAAAGTATTTCATAGAAAACAGAGTGAGATTCCAGCATCGTCTTTCCTGGGGTCTTGGGTTCTGTGTGCTACCACAGGGATATGCTTCGACACTTACATGAGTGAATGCTTCAAACAAAGACGTTTTTAGTTTTAATTTATCAGCAAATCTGACAGCATTTCTATTATACAGTCCTTTAATGTTACACATGGTTAAGACGGAAGACTTTATATAGTTTCTGAACAAATAATTTCACATTTAAAAAAACTGATGCAGATTGTTAAAGGCCAACTCAGGAGAGGACAAATTAAAAGAGCTAATAATAGAAAAGGAAAAATTCTTGTTTTAAATTAATGAAAAAAAAAAACATTGTTATTTGGTTGGACGACAACAAAACTAAAGCAAAAACTTAAGCAAATAATTATGCAAATTAAACGGACAGCAATGGTTTAATTTTGCATTCTACAGATGCCACTGAATTACTGTTGAAAATAGTTTTTTTTTTTTGCATTAAACTTTTGCGTAATACAAACCACTGAACAACTGCTGCTAATACAATTTTGCCTTTCTAATATATATTTTGTGTCAATTAAATGCTATGTTCAATTGAAGGCAGGGTGGATGTGTGGTTTATTCTAAGCTTTCAATAGTTTTCCAGAAATCTGACACTTGTTAAATAGTGTGTTAACCTTCACTGTGGCCTCTTTAACTGTACTTGCCACATATCACTGTATGTGCATTTATACCAGTCACAAAAATACAGTAAACGAAGCTAAGCATGAGAGAGAAAAACACTTGCGAGTGTTGCATGGAATTGCATTACTTATTTAGACTTTATATTTGCATTGTCTATAATAATGTTAAAAAAAGTCTAAAGAATATTCAGCAAAATGTGTCACTCTCGTGTGTGGATTGAAACATTTTTAATAAATACAATTAAGCAAAGAAATAAAATTTTAGAAACTTCTCTCTTGCAAAAACAAGAATTCTGAATCATTATAGTGTATAGGGTATGTCGGGAAAAGCCCCAGATATACACCAATGCCGTTTTGCCAATTCTTTAAATAACTAACATTCAATCGAAAGAGTGGAAAGACTTACAAGGTGAGGGCATTGTGCTCAAAATGATTCGCCTTGACATATGGAGACAGTGATATATAAACATACAGGCACCTTTTCAGTGGACTAACTGCCCTTCACATCCAATCAGAAGGAGAGAGAGCTGGAAACAGACTGTGGCTGGTTCACATTTGTTCTGCTGTGGCATGTGCCCTGCATGCAGGATCCTAGAGGCTGATCTCTGCCACAATAAATGTCAGGTCACTGCAGCACAACCTGATGTGAAAGTACTCATGTGACATTATGTCTACTGGTAATACCCCTCAAAGGGGGCAACCACATCCTGCACAAACACAACACTATCCCTGAACATCCTCCTCTAGAATTTCTATTTGTAGTTCGTCTTACCAAAGAGCCATCTGTGGAAGCAGGTTCAGTGAGATGTTTTTCAGTTTCAGTTTTATTCTCCATCTGGAGAGGACTGATGCCAGTTTTGTTTGTGCCAGCAGCTGAGGTTTTTATGTGAGACTAGATAAAAATGGATAAAGGGGGATAATTCGTTCTAATTTATTTCAAAGATTCATTTAAAAGATTGTTAACATGATGCGTGAACTGACAATATAGAGAGGGGGCTTTTTCTAGATTTTTATAGTTAACATGGATGAATATTAGAGTCGGTAAATTCATTAGTCGGCTCTTTTTCCGTATCTATAATGCATTTCATACGACAATTAACGCACCTCGCGTATTAGCATACAAAAGCATGTTTTCACTTTTTTTTATTATTTCTTAAATAATAAAAAGAAATAGTCTCAATATTTTTGTGTTATTAGGCTATATTTCTTTTATTTAAAATGTAATATTTGACCAACAAAATTAAGATTAGTTTTCAAAATATTCATTTGAAGGAAATAAAAATGAAATAAACGGGTAAATGAAAAAAGCAAACAATTGCATGTATTTTTTAATGCAAAAACAGCTGTTCCAATAATAGCCTGCTCTAATGAAATAATCCTAGACACGTGCGCAGTGCGGAGACTTTTAACGGCCATAAATAACTCTAGAGATAATAGCCCAAACATGTTCAGAAATATTCAAGAGTGTTCGACATCGGTTCTGACGGGTCAGTGTTTACCACTCACGGGGGAAGGCTGGAAACCGAGCCCGAAAACTTTATACCTGAGCTAATTCAATTAGATTTAGCGCTGGGTTTGAAGTGAATTTCATCAATGCCCTTTTCTCTGAAAGTGAACCTTTGCGACAGATATTCGTACAAAAAATGATCCCGAAGTCTGTTCACTGCGAAATGAAAATGTTAGATATTTGCGTGCATGAATCCAACAACATGAGGTTTATGCCGTGATGGCAAAAGAACATGCAAATATTTAATAAATAATAAGAAAACTTAAATTAGTTCATTTTGTTAAAGCTTAACTAAAACATTACAATAATAAAACTAATTTCTCACTGTTTTATTATCAATGGCAGACAGCTTCGGTAATAGACTATTAGCACTAGAAATACTCATCTTTTATCAATATTGTTACAACTGCAAGCAGCCAAACAATTGCAGCAATCCAATTAAGCTCGCATTTCCTTTATTAAGACAAATATTGGGTTGCGGAGGACAGAACGATGCCTTCTTTTTTTAGTTCTTTCAGTGACAGCGGATCGATTGGTGCACGAGAGGATTTGAATGCAGCACCAGCAATGAATGCTTTGTTAAATTTTATAAGGAGCGCAGCTTTAGCTGACACAGTTTTATGACGTTCTTTATTTCCCCTCACTAACGTGCTTCTAATGCCACCAAACACAAACTTTTGAAATGAAGACTGCAAAATCAACTATTTTAATCAAGACATCACATAATAATAGTAATAAATAAATAAATAAAATATATATAATAGGCTATTTTAATAATAATGGATTCAGGTTGTTGTGAAAAAGAAATATAGGCTTAATGCATGTTTTAACGAATTACTCCCAGCTGTTTCAGTTTGCTGCATCAGTTCGGCATTAGACAGGGCCCGGCATGCTAGCATTGCTGGATGTGTTTAGGATGTGTAGTTTAGGTTTGTTATCTTGCGCAGGCTTCACCTCTGCTTCTCATATTCTAAACTAACGCAGGCGTGCGTTAGCAGTTCATTATTATTATTATTATGCCTGAAGACGTAGGCTATATACAGACATTAAAGCAACTGCAATATTTTACAATAAATTAGATGTCACACACTGTTTACCCGACTCGTTACCGACAAACGTAAAAGCATGACTGGTATTTGGACTGGTAAGGAACATGTAATAATTAAAAAATGTAATAATAAAAAAAATTAATTTAATGTAATAATAAAAAAATGAAAAAAGAAAAAATATATATAGGCTATATTATGGTTGCTACACACAAATTAGGCTAATAGACATATCGCTGACCAAAAATAGGGCCTCGAAACCCCTTATCTTAAAAACCTCTAAATTACGATCAAATTAAATACCTGCAATTCTTTTGACATTAATAAACCACTGGTGTTCCACTAGTGGAAATTTAGTTTCGTCACTATTTTGTTTTAGACGTTTGTCTGACATTTGTAAACAGAAAAAAAGCACTACACTTAAAAACGACAGGATTTTTTTTTATGAAGTGACATCTTGAACTTATGAAGACAATGAAAGATTAATGCAAGCACAACTAAATGTTTAAATTTACTTATGACAAAAAGCATCACCATCGCTGTAATGCCATAATGGCAAGCATTATTAAAGAAATAGAATGAGAAAAATGTGCAAGCCAAAACATTCGTCTTTTTTCCATCCAAATTTCATGCTGATTGTTAAACGCCAAATAAAAAGATTCAACAAATACCAACATGATACTGTTTACAAGAAAATAATGCCTGATAATAAATGACAAATTAGACCAAGTTCTCCTATGCTGCTTTAAAACCTTTTGGAGATATATTCAGGCGCGAGAAAAAAAAAACATGATCTTGTGCACATTTAAGGAAGATTTCTAGTCTTACTCGGCGTTAAAAAAGTATTTAAATGCACTTAAACGACCTCCTTAAATCGATGTCAAACGATGAAATGATGTCAAACGCGGCATCGGAACAGAAGGGTCACCACAAACCTGTCTAAAAAGACAAGCGCAGTTAAAGTGAGAAAGGATTTGGAACAGAAAAGAAAAACACCAGAGTCTAAGAGTAAAAACACAACAAACAAGCTCGTGCGGAGTTCTTTGTTGGCGAGATTTAGTCTCGAGTTAAAAAGCATTGCGAATCAACCATTAAATTGCTCCCTCCGTGTTGCCCTTCACATTCAATGACTTATATATTTCACATCCTAATGACATTAATGTCATGTGTTAAGTCCCCCCACATATTTCCAACAAAACATTTTTTCTTCTTAGCAAAGGTCTGACCTCACCCATTCATTTCATCTACATAATAACCGAGGAGAGGTCTTGACGTGCGTAGTGGTCTATACCGAGGAGATCTGGGCTGCATCTTCAGAAGACGCATTTTTCGTTACTCCTCTAACCTTAAGGGGGCTTTTTAGCTTTTGGTTAGCTATCCGTTTCTGGAAAACATCTGAATCATTTTATAACCAAAGCCAGCTGCTGCACAAGTCAATGCGTGCGTGTGAGTAAGTGTGTGTGTGTGTGTGTGTATGAGGAAGAGGGACAGAGTGTGAGAGTATCTGTTCGCTTTGCTCTCCAAAAAGGAAAGAAAGGAAGGAGGGAAAAAAACGCTTGGACGTCTTTTTCTCCCCGAAACTTTTTTTTTTTAGGAATGAACGCCGAGACGTGCGTTTCATACTGCGAAATGACATCCATGGATTCATATTATAGCCCATCTGCACCGCAAGGTAGGGATCACCAGGCGAACCCTTTCAGGACATTCCAGGCGAGTGACACCAAATACAGCCCCGCTTTCCTGACCAACAAAGGTCAGGCGTTCGGGGAAAAATCTGGGAGCCCGTTCCAACAGGAATGCCAGTCATTGGATGCCACTGCTGGGGAAGGCACCTTTAACAAATACCACCTCTTCATGCAGAGGTCCTCCTGCAAAACTCCCCCAGACAGCAGCAAACTCCAGCAGGAGAGCGGACACAACGGAGGGCTCGTCGCGTGTTATGGTGAGTTTCAAACAAGGCAAATAAACGCAGGGAGATACAAGCAGGTTCTAGAAGCGCTCAGCATTCAACATTCATGTTTTTATGACTCTCTTAAAACAGGATAATCTGCAAAGCCCTTCAGTAAAAAGCTACAATTAGACCAGGTTATTTTACTTGAGAGGCAGTTATTCATATTAATCATCACATCAGAGCAAAGTAGGCTAATATTTACAAAGCAAACGCAGTGGACTTCACAACTTACTACCAATATAACTGGCTCAGCTATCACAGTAACACAATTAGGAAGAGGCATAACCTCCCCGGCTATTACATTTTACCTTTGAAGAGCGAATTAAATTATTTTTAATGCGATAATCTGAATTACAATCCTTAATACTGGATCTGAATCAGACAATTGAATTAACGCGTTTCGGAACTAATTTTATAGGCTTTTGCAAGTTGTCGACGGCACACGGAGTGTTTTGGTCTGTCACTGGTATGACAGCAGGCTCGGATCTATATAGGCTACAGATATGAAAAGCCATCAGGACTAGCGGAGCCAAGATTAGAGGAGCATTTTGCACAATTCTGACAGACACGCAAGAGCGTAGAACTCCTGCACGAAGACAAATAAGTGGTTCAGTTAAAAATATTTCATTAAATATGAAAAAATTCCATGTGCATTAATAACATTTTTTATTGTGAAAATCAAAGGCTTTGCATTGAAATCTGCACATATTACATATAAAGAGTTCTTTAACTGGAGGACTGCTTGCTTCTTATTCACTAATAAACTATGTAGAGTCATTTCATCCTCTATAATTGTTTATTTTTTTTAAAACAAAGAAAAAAGTACCCATACACGTATATCTTTTATCAATCTGAAGATGAAGCCTAGTGTTCGTGGATAGAAACGGCCCTGAGGGCTTGAGGGATCGAAACAAGTTCAGCATTAGATACTCCAGAACTTTTCAGCATTCCCGTCCTTTGACATCCATCACTACTTTTACTGCAATTTATTTTTAGTAGTTGTAATAATGATGATGATGATGATGATGGGCTACTACACGAATGACCGGATTCAAAAAAGAAATAAAATAAAGTCTAAAATAGGAAGGAGATGGGAGACACACAGAAGCCAAAGGGCTGGTGGCGGTAGCCCATAATGAGCTCGGGAAAATGTTTCAATGTGTCTATAAAAGGTCTTCTGCAAATGTTTGTTTTAGTTGATGTATTGTTAACATGCACATATTTTAAGATGACACTAATGTGGTTTAGATTAAACGGATTTTATCGAGTTTATACCGTCAGGTGTGCTGTGCGACCATTTATTAAAGTTGAGCTGTCTGGTGCTTAAAACCAGAGAAAAACGGGTTTATAATCACTAAATCCATTTCCATTGTTGGCTCATTCGAAAGCAGAATATTCTTCGGCAAAGATGTAGGCTGTATGTAGAAATTTTTTTTTTGAAGAGGAGGGGGGGTAACTCATACAGACATTCAATTACAAATAGGTAACATTAGAAAAAAGCTTTGGAATAATAAAAGTAAACAGTAAAATAACGCTATTCACCTTTCAAGGAGGAGGAAAAGAATTCTTGCAAATAGGCTAGTCTCTTGGTATTTTCTAATAATTCACGATACCATCGAATCATCTTGTAGCCATAGTTGTCAGAAAGCGTTGAGGAACAGAGCACTGTAAAAGAGAAAGAACATGTCGAGAATATTATTATGCATATTGGGCTAGAGAAAAAAATAGAAGAGAGAAAATAATTGCATTTTAAAACAAAATAAAAACAGCAATGTAACAACGGCATTAATAGCAGACTAAAACGTTTTGTGATACATATTTAAATAACTGTGATCGCATTCACATCTTTCTAACGACCAAACACAAAAGCATCATTCGTTTCCAGCTGCATAATCAACGGATGACGCAACGAGATATACGACATACATTAGATTTAATAATGTCTGTTGTGCAGATGTTGTCAAATAAAAGTCCTATTTCCCAAACTAATCAAACCTCTCTGACAGAGAAAAAGACCGTGTGAGTTGATTAACAGAACCTTAAAAGCAATGGCAAAATTAGCTCGTTTCATTTTAAGTTGTTTTAATAGGAAGCACTTCATAATAACTTAAAGGTCATTATTAACATGACGTAATGCCTTTCAGACCAGAAAGGCTGATTGTTAATTTATTAATTTATTATAATTTAGATTCATAAAGGCCTATGGACCAATATTAAAGACATATTAAAGCACCTACGAGTTTTTAAAAATGTATTAAGGTACATTATTATTATGCATTAGCCTATAATGTTTATTCATAAATGAAAGTTATTATGAAGTGTTACTTTGTGAAGGAAGAAAAGCAGTTCCAATTAATCTTACAGCACGTAATATAATAAATGATCTGCTCACAATGTATAATATTACTAGCTGTAATATAAAGAAAGAGCAGGATTTACCTTCAGCAGCTCATCATGCATGGGGAAAAAAATAAAAATAGATGTCTATGCAGAGCAGGTCTTATTTATTGAAATCAGTTACAAGTGCTGATGCTTTAAAAGTTACCCTGCTCTATTTATGACTATTATTAAAGGGTTGCTGCAGAACCCATGCCTTTGGTTGCAAAAACAATCTCAGCTCAAAGGATTAGTTTATTTTTTTTAATAAGGGATAATGAAAGCATCATGTAATTGATCTAGAGGTTACTGAACACGGAGTAACTGTTTTAAATTGAAAACATGTTCATTCCATTTAAAAACAGATGAATGAGTTTATGACTGTTTGTGTGCAATATTTATGATATTAATATGTCTGCAGTGGGCATGTGTAACTGCTGTGCGCTGCCACAACAAAACCTATTAAAAACAAGATGTTGATAATATAATTAGGAAAAAAGCACAAAGAAAAACAATCCAAAAAAAAAAAAAGTAAAAAAAGAATAATGAGGCTGATACAGATACCTACCTTTCATTAGGACAATGAAATTACAAAAAGTTGTTTAATTTGAAAGACTACTAGGATTGTCAAATAGTAAATCATGATATGATATTCAGATGTGCAGTTTTATTTACAAGAACTTGTAAGTTGAAGTAATGACTCATTTTGCTCTTAAGAGACATTATTCCAGTAATTCAAAAAGTGCAACTTACAAAATGTCCTGCCAGAGAAATGTGTTTGGCCAAAATTAAAGTAAGGCCCATTTTGTGTGTAGTGATTTTATGAGGTGCAATGCATGAAGAGGAAAGACAAGAAGTTAGTAAATAAATAAATAAATGCCTCTGTTTCAACCATGATACTTACCAGCATCGAACGTGGCTTACTTAATTCTGGTTTTAAAAAGAGCCGCAGTCACAGACTACACTTGCATCAAAGTCACATTTCCCCTGGGCATGATTATTTTGTTGAAGAGGTTATGCGGTTTTCAAAACAAGCTTTTGACTAATTCGTCCTTTGTGGTCAGCACCAATAACAAAAGAAAACGACACTCTTAAAAGGAAGGCGTTCATCACCTCTTCAGCGAAAGCCCGATATTACCACAGCATTATCCACCCTTAGCTAACATGAACACTAGAATTGTCCTTAGAAAAAAGATCACTAATGTAGCTCAGATGTACATTGACAAGGTTCCTGTTAATCAAGACTAAGCAAAAAAAGCAAAGGGAGTCCAAGGAGTGTCAAAGGATGACAACTTCATTCAACCTTGTAAAACAAATGCCTTGGACAAATACACGCGTCGCCATCACGGCTTTTGCATTTGGCTTGAAATGATGGAAGTAGTCATATAAACTTGCATTAATAATAACACCAAAGGCATCAACTAAGCATGCACTCACAACAAAATTCTGAAGCAATTCAGTATTATAGACCATTGATAGTCGAAATAATGGGATAAAATATTTACAATAGAATGACTTGGCAGTTAATCATTATGGAATGATGACGGCTTGATTGACAGTCTTGTACAACAGGCAATATCACGACTCGTGTTTGACTTGGTTTACACTTCTTTTTCAGTATTATTTTGGATTTTGGCATTTGTGTGAATCAGTAAGACTCAAGCTTGCTCATAGTTTATCTACTTGCTCTGCTGAGAACAGCAGCACAATACAAAATATTATTCATATTAGGTGATGGAATGGCAGAATTGAAAGTCTATGACCCAACCATTTGCATAAAATAATAGTTGCTTATTAGATTGAATTTCAAGAATCTGTTTTATAGGTTTTATATCACTGTGTATGACCATTTCTATATATTCTCATTGCTTGCTAACCATTTTTAAGCACTCATTAAATTTAGCCAACCATGTTTTTATGAGCATTTGGCCAATATGATGAATAACTCTATGAAAGGAAGTAGCTCAGCAGCATTTCTATAATGAGCATATACAAACCACTAAGACCTTTTTTGTTCCTTTTGTGAAAATACTGAAGGTAGGGATAAAATATTTTTATTAAAAACGTTTTGAAAATTGACAATTATTTTGAGCATTCACTTTTTTTAGTCCCATTTGTCATACAAATAAATAAAAGAAAATCATATAAATTAAAATGAAATGAAAAATAATAAATATTACAAAGATTTTATACACTGTATTTTTTGACATATGTCAAACATTTAATAGTGATCTGTTGTACTGTAATGTTGTAAGGAAATCTCTTACTGCGTTTACTGTAATGATGCATATGTAAATGTGTAAATTATTACCACGTATTTAAATTTATTGAAGTAATAACTTACAATGTCTATAGTACTATAGCAGTACAAAATTAATGAACAAAATATCACTATGTAAACTTCCAAAAATCTCAACACATCAAAGTCATAGAAAGAAATTCACATTTCATAGGATATGAGGCACTGAGGTTCCACAGTTTTGGAACTGCAGTCTGTTTCAGCAAAGAGCAAGCATAAAGGGAGAATAAAGTCACTGAAGAACTGCACAAGCTGAGGAAAAAAGGCCGTTCCCATAGCCTGTTAACTTAAGGAGAGGTGACAAGGACATGGGATCATTTTACCAGTTAGCTCAAAATTTGGCTTTACAGTTTACATTAGCTTCAGTCAGCTTGCCTGAACGCGGCACGCCAGCACTACTCTTCAAAGACATGGCCTTTATTTAAACAGCATAATCAAACCCCAGAAGATTCCTCCTAATCGCTCCTCAACTATTAGTTTAACGTCTGATGCGAAAACACATTTTTGAAACAAATCCTTGTTTGGAAATTTGTTACTTTATTTCTCAACTATAGATTTGGAACTTATTTATAACACAATATCTACACACACACATTTTTATTATTGCAATTTTTTTATAGCAATAGTCATATTACTATAGCAATAGAATATTCTCTCACTTTCACACAAGCATGCTGTATATACATTGTGCTACAAAAAACTCTCCACTGACTTTAATTGCATGAACATATATTACTTTGTTTTCCACAGAAGTCTGTCAGCAAGTCATGAGTTTAAAATCATGTAAGAGTGAGTAAATTACAGGGGGAAACAAGGTAAAATGTTTCTGACGATACTAAAACTGTAATACTTTATGCTACATTACCTCTTGGCTGTTTTCTGAATGTTTTTTTTTCTCGACATTATCTTAAACGATAGTGATTAGTTTAGTTTAGTTTTTTTTTACAGCATTCCATAGTGCTTGTTAACTACAACACTGCTCCAATGTGGTTTCTAATGCCATCCAGGAGATTCCAGACTTTACTGATGATTTGGGAAATGCAATGTCAACTGCTAAACAAACAAAACGGTGCAAAATAGCACAATAAAAAATGTAAAAAAAAAGAGAGCAGTACGAGGCATTTAATTCCCTTGCACCAAAAAAAAAGCGGGCCTAAAACTGGGATATATTTGTACCTAATGACGTCCCAAAAGAAGAGCCACAGCCGAAATCACCAAACTATTGCACTTACACAAAGTACTTTAACTCCCTATATTTTTCAGAAAACCACCAAATCTGCCCTCCCGGTAATCATAATTGTTGAAAAGGCAGCAACCTAACCAAGCGGTGTTAAACCAGCAAAAAAACACCCTGTGCTTTCTTTTTGACAAAGTGTATGGATTCAAACTGCAGTTGATAAACTCATCTTCAGGTTTTAGCTGTCTTGAGTTAAAAAATGTTTTTCTTTCTGTTTCGGCACTCCAAGAGAGCCGCCCGAGCTGTGATTTATCGCGAGAAGCAGCTTAAAGGAAATGCTGTGTTTTCTTGCCCAGCATGTGCTAAATCGTCCTTTAGGACTAGCGGTGTGTTTGGATTTCTCTGCGGATACCTATCAGATTCTCACTACCGGGCTTTTTTTCAATCAGCACCAGCTAAGATGCATCTCTCCCTCTGAAACAACCGCCGTCTTGTGCGTCACACAGTTCACGCTGAAGTCCGAATCTAACACAAGAGCTAGAGGTGACTCTAAAACGTAAGTCAAGTCAAGCAGGAGACGGTCCTTGCGGTTTGGTCGCTCTATGTTTAGAATCGAGCTGCTGTTGTCACATCTGCCTTCGACTATGTGATTTGCTCTGGTTTTGCAAATGGCTGCGTGTGCAGACGTTTACTAATGAGGCTCCATCTCTACTAATATCTTGTGGTGTCACGCTCACAATCACCAATAAAAAAAAAAAAAAGTTCACCGTTTCCATATGCCACCAGCCGGAGCCACTCTTCATATCACAACCTATCAATCTCTCCATGCCGTGTCCGTCTGTTAAGAGCCTGAAATAATTAGATAGCGGAAGAGAAGTTCAGACTGTTGGCCTGGCTTCAGAGCACCAAGCTGCCTATTACAATTCAATCCATATTTTAAACACCGAAAACAAACCTAATTACAGATAAAAACAAAAGCTTAGATGAGCAAACGGTCCTCCTCAATTTCCTTTACCATTTATTTTCAGTCATAATACAGATGAAACCCGGCCTGACAATGTCTTATTTATGCGTTTTAATTTTTTTTAAACATTCTCGGGAACTTTGGCGTATTTCACCATTAACCCTTAACAGAGACCCCAGGTAGCCTAATTTATAGTGTTTCTTTTATTTGCCTGCTGCTGACCCTAACAATCAGATTCTGTAAAAAAGCATAGAGGATACCCTGCCGCTTTACAGCTAGTTAAATTACACTTTGATGTGTTCCCCCGTTTTCAGCTGGTACTAAATGACTGCCCCTTGTAAAGATCTGACCCTTGCTAACTCATAAGGTCGAGCACCGACATCCTACAAAGCCAGGAATCACTGGCGTCTCCCATCGAAGGCAAGCCACCTTTTTTAGTGCGAGTGGGTCTGGAACCGCTGTGTGAGCCATTCATGCATATTTTATGAAAATATATAGTGGTGCCCTTTTCTCATGATTTACAGGATATATCAAATGGTGACCTATTTGAAGATATTTTACTCTGGAGTCAGAAGTAAAAGGAGATCCTGTAAAATGGGTTTACAAGCCCCAATGTTGCTGCGCATACAGGTGTGAATCTACTCAGGTTAAAAAGCCAATTAGTCTTTTTCCTGAACCTCACCATCTCCTAACCTAGAGCTGAACAACTGGCAACTTCTGAGGTGACAAACGTTGGTACGGCGCTGCTGTTATAATACTTTTAGTGTGGTATTAACATTAGACATCCAGTCAGATTTGATACCATGTCTGTCTTACATCATCGCACTGGGAAAGTAATTGACTGCACTCTGAATGTGCAGTATTGGAATGTTACACTGATAACTAAATAGAAAGCACACACACACACATACACAAAAACATTATAAGTCCACATGGAATTACAAATAGTGTGCTCATAATAGTTTTAGGAACTGTTTAAATAAGTAAAAGCTAAACTGCAGATTAATTAAAAAGACCTAACATACATACTATTTAATGCAAACTAATGTTTTGGGGTTTTAATACTTTTACTCTTTAGTTGCACTAATTGTTTAAAATATATTTATAATTTATAATTTTCCACACAAATTCTGTTCTTTTGAACTTTGTATTCAAAGTATTATGAAAAATGCATCATTAATTCCACAAAAATATTAAGCAGCACAACTGTTTTGAATATAGAAAATAATAATAATAATTATAATAATAATATAATTAGAATAAGAAATGCTTCTTGAAACAAAAATCATACCAGAATATTAGAATTATTTCTGAAGGACCTTGCATGCGACACAGAAAAATGGCATACTGTCTGCTCAAAGTTCTACTGTGCAAAGTGAAAGTGACTTGTGGCCAAGTATGGTGTCCCATACTCAGAGTTTGTGCTCTGCTTTAACCCATCCAACTGCACACACACACACACACATAATGTAAACACATACCTGGAGCAGTGGGCAGCCATTTCGGCTGCAGCGCCTGGGGTACTATTGGGGGTTCAGGTCTCACCTCAGTTGTGGTACTGAGGATAGAGGGCTTAAATGTTTCATAATATTTCATCATTTTTACGCACTCTACACATACAAAATTTCAATTTCAATATTATTGATGCAGAAGACTAGCAAACAGACTATTATGTGCTGCACCAAGTAAAAAAATTGTGTAAAGCTATGCAAGTAAAAAAAATAAAATAAAAAAATAAAAATAAAAAAATGAGTGAACAGTGAATAGACTCCTTGTCCTGAATTTATGCTATTGCAGGCAGTGCCAAAAAGTCACTTTTGGCAACATTCATAACATTTCTTCAGTACTGCTAAAATAATGTCCTCATTTGCATTAAAAGGAAAATGTAATTTGTTTGTGGTAGAAATAGTTCTTAAAGTCATATATGAGCTCACGAAACATTGGTGTGTTACAGCAATCCAAACAAGGTTAAATAGCAAGACCATGTTCAGCTCTGAACTTCTGTTGCAATCTTCAACCACCACCCCCCTCAGAGCTCCGGTTCAAAACTTTTCTACTCTGACAGAAACATTTTGCCATGAGACTTCTTGCCTAGAAGGCAGGTCATGTTACTCACCCATATGGTGGAGCTACAGGGGCAGCCAAGTCTCTGTTCACCTTGAGCAGCGGAGAGCCTGGGTTGAACCCTCGGTGGACTACGAGACTGTCACAATACTCTAGGTCTGCCAAAAGCCATCAGTGACACAGGGTATAAACAAGAGCCTTTGATCGCCAGGGCCTGATTTCAAACAGGCTGTCAGCTTTTCCGTGTGGGGGCAAGAGGCGTGAGGCATCTGAAGGGACAAGCTGAAAATATTTATGTTTGAGTAAATATGCTGCTCCCACTTGCTTAACAAGATGTGTCAGTCCTGGGCAAGAGGCAATGTGGCAGCCATTATACCCCCAGGCCTGGCTCCATGACTGTCATAGTTAAGCCAATGGTGCCTGGAGAAGGCAAAAAAAGGAGACAAGCAAAAGAAACCATACACAACCTGTTATACGGCCAAGAACAGGAACAAGAGTTAAAGTCAGGATGGTCCACCCAAAAATGGAAATTAATTTCAATTTACTTTTGACAATTCAAAACTGCATGACATTTGATATTTGGGCAATATAGAAGATGATATTTTAAGAGTGTTTTTTCTCCAACAATGACCAAATGTTTTGGTTTCTAATGTTCCTTAAAAGATCTTTTGTGTTTCACAGAAGCAAGCAAATCACACAGTTTTGGGTGAACTAAGAGAGAGTCATAAAAATGCTGCTTCCATTTTACGCAGTGTGTTATATATCAAGATAATGCTTTTTTTCCTAGACAGAGTCAATTTGCAAATCATTGACACCACACAAGATTCACGAAGCCACAAACATTAGTTGTCTTGATCACAGTTCACATGGTTATTGGAAACTGAAAGAGTAGAACTTGTTGGGGGAATGAAATGATGGTTGTGCCAACATGTTCAACTCGCACACATTACCAGGGCCAGGAACAACACATGGATATTTCAGCATGTGGTTGGTGCAACATGTATAGGGCCATAGAAATATTTCGTAGTATTTAAAGAATGATACTTTTAACTTTTAGCTTAGCGGTACCTTCAAAGCCACATTGTGAATTTTCCTCCCCTAAATTAGCAGTTCACCCAAGAATTTACCATTGTTCAAAACCTGTATGTCTGCCTTTATTTAGTAGAACACAAAATAAGCTATTTTGAAGAATGTTAATGCCCATACAATGAAAGTCAATGGCGTCCAAAACAACTTTTTAAAAAATATTTTCTTTTGTGTTTTACTGGAGAAAGAAGTCATATAGGTCTGGAATGACATGAAGAAACTTTTGGGTGTTTGGGTGAACTATTCACTTAATGGTGATATTAGTACCTATTCGTATTCTATTAGTGGTAGATGAAATACAAAAGGAGTACATTTAAGGGTCCTACCCCAGTGACAAGCTGTTTTTTCTTCCAGCAATTTGTCCAGGGTCACCACAATACCTTAATCCAGCCCAATACATTACCCAACATGGTTCTGCGTAAAGGCCTACAGTGCTGAGAAAGGCATGTGTGCCAGTAGCACTTACTCATCAGCACCTCAATTTAAACCTGAGAAGGTTTTAATCAAGTCTCACATTTGAAAATGAACACATCTCAACACGGCATCACCTAAAATAAGTTTCCTGCACTGAGCGTTGAGCTAAAGTAGGACATAAAGCTTACGGTCGCCACTGGATCACATCAGCAGGAACGTCCCCAAAGGAACTCTAATCCAGCTTTACACCCTACTCCTCCTTGCAGCCAAGTGAACAAAAAAGGGTGAGAGAAACGAAAGTCTGCCAATACTGCCATCAATTTAGTGAGCATTATGGTTTGAGTTAGCATGCTGTTCTTTGTAGCACAGACAGGTAACGAGCACAGAGAGAGCTGGAGAAATGACCTAATGTACTGGAATCCTCACATTCATTGATCTGACTGAATTTATGACCGGCACGCTGACTGGGGTTTCACAGCTGAGCTGCTGTGTGTTTCCAGTGGCTTGACGCAGAAAATTACCACTCTAGAGTCTTGTCGCTGGGCTAGTGTGGCCTCATTACGAGCCAAACTCCATTTTGCACCCTTGCCACAGAGTGTGTGTATGTTTGAGGCTGCAATCATCAAACAGGGCTGCAGTCTTCAGATTGTGCCCGGGCGGGAAACCTGTAATTTTCTATCAGTCTGCAATTACAGCCACGGTGTCTGTTTCACATGAGCAGCTGATTTATGAGCTGAGACTGGCAGCCATTACCGCTGCGAGTCTGACATCAAGCCATGGGTCTTAAAGACTCTCTCGTTCCACACACACTCGCTACAGACCCAGTTATGGAATATTTAAGATATTGCGATCAAAGAACTATGAAGGACAACACTAAATTTTCTTGCCCATTAAATAGACAATGCTAAGAAGTGTGCTACATTAAACAGTATTTAGTAGGGTTGTATAATTTGTTAACATTGATGAATTGACAATATCAGTGTACATTGATCGATAATACATTTAGTATTAATATAAATTATGAGCAAACAAATTTATAATGAACAACAGTATGCATTAAATATGCTGTAAAAGTGTACTTTTTATATTATTATTAGTTCATGACATCCACATTTTATTGTAAAATATATCCTACATATTTTCATTCCTATGTCACTGTGAATAAAGATTACAAACTGGAGTCATACCAGATTTTAATTATTAATATTTAATTTTTTAATTCTAAAATAGATACATGCATACACAGAAATGTGTGTAATATAAATATATAATACTCATATTTTTTGCTTTATATGAAACTGCTCCAACGGAAATGCCCCTTGCAAGATACATTTAATATTATGAATTGTAATTTGCACAAAAATGCACAACTAATTTCAGTTACTAAAAACTGGGAGAGATTGTGCTGAACACAATGAATATAGAAAAAGGGATGCTAATAATTTTATTAAATTGAAAAAGAGGAAAAAATGTATTCGACTTTAAAAAGCCAGCTTTAAGCCAGCTACATTCCACATTTCACTGGGGTCACCTACTACCATTAATAAATAAAATCTTTTACTTGCCCCCGCGACACTTTTGTAATTAATAACCCTTCTCTGTCTACAGGTAAAGACAGCACAGGGCTGACAGATTCTGAGTTACCCCAAAACATCGATCCTGCAGGGATGGATGGCAGCTACCTCAGCATAAAGGAGTCAGGAGTGAAAAGCCCTCAGTCAAACTCAGAGCTGGCTTCTCCGTTAGACAAGGTCGAGGGAGAGAGCAACAAGGGCAAGAAAAGACGCAACCGTACCACCTTCACAAGCTATCAGTTAGAGGAGCTGGAGAAAGTCTTTCAGAAAACACACTATCCTGACGTCTACGCCCGGGAACAACTCGCACTGAGGACTGACCTGACAGAAGCTCGAGTACAGGTGAGAACCTTCCACATATCAATTACTAAATACAATTCTGTGTTTTAAAATGACCTTTAACAGTGAGGCTAGACCACTATTCTTTCGCAACTAATTTTACTCCAGTTGTAGTGCAAAATAAGGGATGACATTCAGGTAAAAACCAACATTGTTTTTTTTTGAAAATTGAAAAAAGAACAGTGACACAAGGAGGAAAATATATTAAGGTTAACGCCTTGACTATTAAAGGTAAATAGAGAATACAGAGCAAATGCAGCTGAAGTTGGCCATCGCTAAAGATCATAAAGGAAAAAAGGGCTTTCGTATTAGCCATGTCCAGAGTCTGCTTATATCTCGAGACGTTACCTGAACCTCTGTCTGGAAAATCAGAACCTTTATGTGACCCATCCCAACCCCCAACTTTACCCCTACATTTGCATATAATCCCTCCAACACTACTGCTGCATTCCTGCACCGACAGACAGACCGGGAGATCCCTTTACCCGACCCCAAATGTGCGCTTTACTTAGAAGCCCTGGATTTACACTGTTTTTCTTTCATTAATGTCCCACTCAGGAAAGAATGTGTCCCTCCCTGCTCTCAAGGGTAGGTGAGAGAACCTGGCCTGAAGCTCCTTCATGTGGTGAGGGTTGCTTATGACCTACATACATGCAAACAACTTTGACTATAACTAAAGAACGATGGGAAACAACCACAGAACCATGATGGCTCAGTTCCAGGGATGATAAACACTGTTAAATCTTTTTGGAACTTTTGGAAAGTGCAGCCTTTCATCATCTACTTTAGGACAGCACAGAAATATAACCATTTTAACTACACTTAACAATAATGATAGCCAGAGCTTTTTTTATTTTTTATTCAAGCAAGCTTAGTTTGAAGTTTAATTTGGGTCACTTGCTGAACCCACCCCTGTGTTCTCCCGATCATTTCCTGATGGGAATACAGCATATTAAAGAAGCAACAGCATTGTAAATTTCTCTAGGAAGAGAAGGATCTGATAATATATTTAATAATAGTATCTATTTGAAGGTTAAGGGCTTAAAACAATCAACCTTTTAATCTAAAAATGTAATTTGATGAGCACACAGAAATTATTATTACTGGCTTTTTCCATAATTACAGTTCTGAAAGTTCAAGACTATTTTTAAGAATGATTTTTAAGTAGAAGAGGTGAGCTTGAGTGACAGCAGAGGCAGACCATCAATCCTCAAAGCCACTCTGGACTTCAAAGCTGCTCTTTCCCCTTTTCTCCTGGGTTTAGTTCAGTGTTTCTGTTCGCTCTCCTGGTGCTGGAACATAAATAAAGCTCCATAATAAGCCTCTAAGCTGTTTTAGCTGTCAACGTCTTTACCAATTACTGCGTTACCAGCACGCATGGACAACATACAAAAGACAAAAAAAAAAAAAAAAAAAGAGAGACTTTTTCTGCCATTTCGAACAGGTGCTGGTCAAAATTAGTTGAGTTGTTAATATTGGCAGGATTTAGTTTATCCAGCAGCAACCATTAAAGGAAAGAATGACAGAAAATAAAGAAACCAAAATGGAAGACCTAGGTTGTGACTGAAGTAAAGACCCAAATTACTTTATCTATGATCTCTCTCACTCACTCTGTCAATCTGGTTCAAAGTTGAGCTTTTGGTATAAGCATATACTATACACCTCAGCACTGGCTCATCAGTATGAAAGGAATAAGGAAATCTTTCCACCACTCGTCTATGTGCCTCTACCGGGTCGGAGAGTCAGATATGGAAAGCCAGGAGCTTAAGTGTCAGGAAATTAAACATAGAATGAAAACAAAGTCCATTTTGAACTTTCTGCCATCTTTCTTCTCAATCTCCCAACCTGCATGCTTAACTTTCAAAAGGGGGAAGACAGTCTGAGAAAAAGATAAATGCAAAGAGAGGAATAAAAATGCTGGCGCACACAATGTCTATTAAAAATCCTTTTTAGATGCCCAGACAGCATCAACAACTAGCATCATTTCAAAACACAAACAAGGATACAAGGATGTAGACGGAGAACCAGAAGAGCGATGATGCCTGCTGAAAAAAAAATCTGTGCGATTCAGAAAACAAATGTTCTTTTTTTTCTCAAGGCAGTTAAGCTCTATAAACATATGATGTGGAGCCAAAGGATGTTGATGTCCACCATCACATTAAGTGCAAGCAGAGCTGAGGTGCTATCAGGTTACGCTGAGAGATAGGCTGACATGTTGCTGGCAATAGATGCAAAAACCACAAACTGATTGACCAAAGAGCCATACCCAGATCCAAGTTCAAGCTCCGTGACGAATCGAGATTGCAAGACAAAAGAAAGTCTCTGTTTGGAAAAAAAGAAAGAAAAACTTTCCACTACACAAATCAATAAACAGATAGTTCTAAACAGAGAAGAGCCGGGATTAAAAGAATGGAATTTTGGCAGCTCTTCAGACTGCGACCCATGAGAAATCACTTTATGTGTAATTTGTTCTCTAATTCCCAGGTCTCCAAATAACAACCATCTATTCAGGGAAACAATGTATATTTCTATAGAAAAGCAAATAGGGAAAAAAAGAGCACATAGTCAGATAAAATCCTTACTATTTTTAAAGAATTAATTTACTAAATAGCTGTCACTATTTACACACCCACATCATTCAAACATGTATGACTATCAATTAAAGAAATAATACATTTCGCATAAAGTTTCAGGGTCCAAAACATCATAAGAGCCCACTGAAATCCATTGCATGATCAAAATATATTTGTGTTATGCACCAAAAAAGTCACGCATGTCCAAAATGACACAAGGGTGGGTAAATAATAGAATTTTTATTTTTGATTCACCCATTCCTTTTTAAAAGCTGAGCAGCAATCTCCTAATCCATCAAAGAGAGCGTGTGGCGGTGGAGGAGCTGGGGTACTGACACAGTTCTCCGAGGCCTCTGGCCCCGGTGGGTTCCTGCTTTCTCCTCCCTGCCCCCCGCTGCTGCTGATGGCTCTGATAGAAAAGAAACTCAGAGGAAGCCATCACAATCTGTCAGCTCCCACAACATCAAACAACAGCCAGGTCTTACCGAACTGTTTCCAGGAAAAGATGCTGAAAAATAATACAGCCGAGGGGTTTCCTACATGAGCCTTGGACTTACAACTCAAGTGACAGACTCTCAAGGCACCAAAAAAATGCATCTAGACATTTGATACCAATTGAGTAACACAATGTAATCAATGTACATACTGTGTAATAATGGGAAGTTTGATGAAGGATATTAATCACGGTTTATAAATCTCCACTAAGACAATGTTTCCTGTAGATGATGTAACACCACTAGTGGCCAGTTAACATGAGGTTGTTTATTCACTTACTAATGCGATGTCCTCATGATTAAGGATTTATGTTTTACTTGCAGGTGTGGTTCCAAAACCGCAGAGCCAAGTGGCGGAAGAGAGAGCGTTTTGGACAGATGCAGCAGGTCCGGACACATTTTTCCACAGCCTATGAATTGCCTCTTCTCACTCGGCCTGAGAACTACGCTCAGGTAGAGTACTGTCTTCAGTAACAGCTGAAAGTTAAGGAAATACCAGGAATGAACATTGATTATTATTACTATTAATGCTATTTAAGAAAAAATAAATAAATAAATAAATAAATAAATAAGGTTCCATTAACAGTTCCTTTGAGGTACATCCCAATTTGCATACTTACGCACTCATCTATGCCCCATTTTTTTATATAAATAGTGCCAAATTCCAAAAAAGTGCACTTGATGGAAGATGCACTTAATTAACTTGGGGGGAAAAAAATATGTGGAATGTTGGATTCTTCATGTACTAAGCTATCAGAGTTTTAATTATGTTCTGGAGAGGGAGTGGCTATCAGACTCAGAATGAAAAATTATATTAGTAGTTATATATTAGCAATAATATAATGTTTTTTTTTAAAAGAGCCAATTCAATTCGACTGGAATTCAATTCGTCATTACACATTTAGTTGTAATGTGTGTTTTATGATTTTAAAAAAAAAGTTATTGTTTATATGTTTTTTTCTAAATGTTTTTGGTTGCAGTGAATGGAATCTAATCATTCAGAGTCAATTATTAAGAAATCAGACTATTCACACTTTTTGTTTTATGATGTAGATTCAGATGCTGTGGCACCACTAAAACCATGTCAGAGTACTTTATCAAGAATACACGCGTGAGAACCATTATTGGAACCAATTTATTTTCTTAATATTCATCCTAAGCTCAATGAACAAGGTTAACTTTTTAAAACCTGGATGTGAAATAATGCTGATAAAACATTTGGGAATTTCAAACGAAATCAGATCTGTGTAACCACTGATAATTACGGGACCCGAGGAAGCACAATGTCGAGGTCAGGTCACACGAGGGCTGTGGCCGAGAACGACACGCCCTCACTGGAGAGCCAAAGAATCTCCTGGATTTATTATGAATATGTGGCCGGGTCGGAGGGCAGGGGTGGCTCTTTGGGGAGCACGCCTGCAGCTGTGGAATGCAGCTTTGCTCACATCTGGGGCATCTCCCTGAGAGGGCTTTCATCTCCCTCCACAGCCCTCACTCAGACCCCCACCTCCCCAGGCCCAGAGCAGAATACAGCCCTATCAATTCACTCTGTGCTCCCTCCACTCAGCAGAGGAGGTTACTCTGGGTGTTGAAGGAACGTCTAGAGACAGGCATTCCTCCTCCACACTAGGCAAGCAGCTCCCACTCAGTACGGGACCAGATGAATGCCTCACAGCTCTTGATAAATCTCCACGTCGAGTACCACTGAGGATTCTGCACCTTTGCCAATGCAATATTTTAAAACAAGATGAGCCGAGTTTAATAAATGCTCTCATGACTATAAGTTGCATTAAATTTATTAATGCTAAAATTGCATACTGTAAACGCACTATACCTTAATCTTCTGTGTTTGTCTTTGTTGCAGATTCAGAACCCTTCTTGGATAGACAGCAGCAGTGCGGCGTCTCCGGTTCCTGGCTGTGTTGTACCCTGTGACTCAGTCACTTCCTGCATGCCACCTCATCCACATGCTGCTAGCGGAGTGTCTGACTTCTTAGGTGTGCCCCGTCCTGGAGGTCACATGGGACAGACACACATGGGCAGCTTGTTTGGGAGTCCAGGCATGAGCACTGGCATTAATGGGTACGATCTAAACATGGACCCCGACCGGAAATCCTCAAGCATTGCAACCCTGCGAATGAAAGCTAAAGAACACAGCGCAGCCATCTCTTGGGCTACATGACTCCCCGAAGATCAGGACATTATCTCCAAGTCCCTCAGCAAATAAGAGAAGGAGCAAATGTGAACATCAGTTAGCCACAAGAACATGACCTGGGAACAAGAAATGCATGGACTGACAAAGAAAAGAAAAAAAGTAATAGTACCAGGAGATTTATTTCCATTTGAAGTCTAGAGAGAGAAGAGAAAAACAGAGATCATGAAACTGAGAGTGTTCTGGCTTTGAAACAAGAAAAAAATACAAGAAAGACGACAGAAACTTGACATCTGAATGCATACAAGAATTAAATGAAAAAGAAAAAATGAATAGAAAAAAACCCCTGCACTTATCCGCCACTAGTGTCCCATTTGTTAACACATGTAAAAGTATCTAAACGCATCTGGCTTCGTTTTCACCTCAGCATAATCAAAACCTGTTAAATTCTTGTTCTGTCACAGACTCTTTTTCCAAATAAGCCATCTCTGCCTAGACAATAGTTTCTCACAGTAAAAACCTTCTATTGTATGGCTTTATTCAAATGTACATGCAGCAGTAATCTGGGAAAACTGAACTTGCTTTTTATATTAAATTACTGATCACGCCTATTTTTAGTTCATATTATGTTCATTATTAGTTAATTAATTCCGCTGGTCTTGTAGAAGTCTATCGACAATCTGAGACAGAAAAGTGCTACACTTCAAACAATTGAGCGAAGGCCTGTTAGAAGTTGCGCATCAGGGAAGAAAAGGAGGAGGCATACCCGTCCCATAGGTAACTGGGCACTCAAAGGGGGCTTCCACTTGCCTTGATGAATTGTGTGCCCCCCAGTACCAAAAGTCTCAGGAAAAAGAAAAGTGCAATCTGCTAGAGCAAATCCAAAGTAATATTATTAACCACTGTTAAATTACAGGTGGTAGCCAATATCCAAACCACAATCTACCTTCTTTGCAACCACATTTCAATTTCTTTCTGGAAGAAAAAGTTGTTCTGCAGCCGTTTGGCAAGATTTAACAGCTGCATACTCAGAGATCTGTCATCAATCTACAGAGAATGAAGGACGCAAAAATAAGATGAGAAAGTTTTTTCTTTTGAATATCACGACACGCTTTCTTTTTTTTCTCTTTTCTTTTTTTCAGCGAACGTTGGTGCATTAGCTACACTACCCTATTCCCTGCTATACAGTATGTACAGTGTTGGGGCTGAAATTGGAGCCATGCTTCATTAATTTTTTGGCAAGAGCCCTCATTTCACCATCTCAAATCTGGGCATCCTCCAGCATGGCTCTGATTGGGTGGAAGCAATAGTGAGCTTTAGCATGTAATCACTGACCTTCCCATGCGCAGAGGTGACTGAAATACAAAGCAAGCACTATTGCAAGGTACTACAAGCTTTCTGCTTTTCCAGAGTCATATTTAGATCAGGTAAAACAAAGCTGTTTGAAATCTGGAGACGAATCTGATACGTTCTGCCCCTTGGAGAAGCCATTCCTAATTAGTAAATGAGAACCACATTTCCTTTCCTTCATTCTGCTGTGCAGTTTATCTAGATCCCTGGAGATACTTATACACACACAACTTTTTTATTATAATACCAGAGCAGTGACTTACCTGGTTTGAGGGGGTCACAACATGGAATCAAGTTCCATATCAAGTTCTGTTTTAGAATGACAGAACACTAGGCTTCCATTACTTAACGTTTTTTAACAAAAACTCAAATGTATAATGCACTGGACGCAATATCATGTTAAACCTTGTAAAAGAACCTCATTGCCAAAAGTTAATTAGAAATCACCTGCTTACTGCTGCTCAGTCTTGTACCCCCATGGCCTGGATATATGATATGTAATATGTAGGGGCTTCCTGAAGTTTGAGCCATGCTTCATTAATTTTCTGGCAGGAATCTTCATTCTCTGCATCTCATGACTGAGCATCTCATCAGTTAATGTAGCAAGGGACCTGTTAAAAAAGCTAGTGATAATGTTAATGTGCTTTTCATTAGGACTAAAACTAGTAAGGCCATCCGTCTTGTAACGAACCCATCCACCAGAGCAACAGTTCAACCACCAATCCATAAGGAGTCCTGACACTCTCACTTTGGCCTTTAAGAGGTTGCTGAGAGGGTGAAGTGACTACAGTGTTCCGGTGTTCTGGGAAAGGACAATCCACACAGCTGTGTGCGGGGTAAATGCAAAACAAACATGCCTTGCACATGCTTCCCCTTCAGCTGTCATGGCTCTTCTTTCAAAGCCTCATGCTGAACACGGCCTGGCCTGCTACTCCAGCCAAAGCATCAGCCCTCAGCGAGTCAATGCACACCCGTGTTCTCAGGCAGACTTTTTAATTAACACCGAGACATCTGTGGAAGGGGATTCTGTGACAGAACAGAGCAGCGTGGGCTCAGTGTCAGCCTATCTTTAACTATTGTGGAACCGAGAGGGGCGTAGATGAAGCTCAGGTCAACACTATCATTAGTTTGTGTAGCATCAGCACACATATACACTTCCGTAGCATTAAATGAGCTAACCTGCACAGAACAGAATGCAAATCATCACATTTGTTTTTAATACTCTTGAATTTTATTCAAAGGTAAATCAGCATGTAAAACGGTCATCAAAACGGTTCTGTAGAGAACATTGTACAGTACCCAAAGGAAATGGTAGTTGTTAGATAGTACCTTGCAGATGCCTATGAGTTACAGAGATTCTTAAGTCTCTGTCCCATCTCCTAAAACTTATACTACTGAAGCAGGCATATCCAAGTACTAGAATAATATAATGCTTTGTTTTGTGTGTGGTCGCATGTACGGTTTTCTTTGGATTCCTTTCTTGCATAAAATACCCTTGGAGCCTTTCTTTTGTAAAAAAAAAAAATAATAATAATAATAATATCATTATTAGAAATATATTATTTTATGCGTGACTGAGGGTTCTTGCTTTTGTTGTATTGTGGGTCTGGGGATAAAACGCATTAAATTTGGGTTTTTGGTATGTAAATGTATTTTAAATAGTTTTGATGGCTTAAAGCTAAACGTATGGCTTTTGAATCATTTTTATTAATTATTTACTTTCAGGCTTGTTTATGTTCTATATATATTGTGTGATTTACAACAGTAAGTTATTGCACTTACATTTTTAATTGTTTGATTTGCTTTGAGAACATCTGATTCAAGTGGAATAGCACTATAAAATATGCATAATCAACTGTCAAGAACTTTGAGAACATAATGTTAAAAGTATTGAGGGCTTTTAAACTGTTCATCCATGTGCTTTTTCAGATCAGTTTCAAATCTGAAAAACAGGCTGAAAGAAGTTGTATATTTTGTTTAAACCTGGAACAAAACTTCTTGGAAAAAAGTTTTTTTTAGCAAGACAATTCTGTTCCGGGGCATTTGACATATTCTCAAAGCCGGATGTAACAGCCATCTTATATGATTAAAGACATACTGAGGACATGAACTTCCTGTTGGCTAAAGACTGTGCTTTTAACAAGGCTTTCCTTTAATGGGTTAAAAAGCCAACATTTAAAAGCTTAACCATTACAGGTGCTGGGTATTCTTCTATGGATGTTTCATTTCATTTGACATTTTCTGTGTGCTCATGTTTGTTTGTTTCTCTAAATCCAGATGAATAATAAAAAAAATAATGAAATCTCCTTGTGTAATATATTGGTAATTGTATTCATAAATTACCATTCATACATGCAGTTTTCAATTTATAAATGCAGAAAAGCAGCACGAAACAAAGTGGACGAAAAAAAACCTAACTGCTGATATTGCATGTTCACTGCTGATAATGCATGTTCATAACAGCTGACAAATGTCTTCATATTGCAGAAAAGGATAGCTCAGATAGGCCTAAATGCTTGACTTTGATGATTAGCTTGGAGATAAATGCTCCCTCTCATACATATTTTTCTAAAGTAGACAAATTTTGCATAAAACACTTCACGAGCTGCAGACAATCTGGCTCTCTGTGTGTAATTGGTCATACAGTGACATTTCCAATACTTCACATGTTGCAGAAATTTCCTTACCAGATTTTCACTTTCTTCATGCAGGAAGAGTCAGAACAGGAATAGATTTCTCTTCACAAGTTCACTCCCCATGGAGATGAAATGAATTTATCTCAGACGTGCAGGCTTCTGAACCTAAATCACTCAAAGCACTCAGACATCTGCTTCTGGGCCCAGACAACAGAGGCAGCTGGAAAAAAGACGACAATTCATCCAAAATCTGCACTAAGTCAACATACCATCAAATTAGAGATGAGAATGAGAATACGGATACTCAGAAGTGACAGGAATGAAAACACAATAATGAAAATTAAAACTTCAGAACATTTTACACCAATCAAACTCTAGCAACAACTATTCTAAAACGTGCCGAAACGGTGCCTCATTAATTCTGTGATTTGTTTGAGGTCACGAATGTATAACTTATGTCAGCGTGGTGAACATGTTGAAACCAAATGAATAATCTTATAACAGTTTTTAGAACACTGTTAAGTAACAAATACCTCACGTACATTGTGACATACTTAAACAAACAAACAAAAAAACTTAAGATACAAAGGTCAAAACAGAATGTACACAGAGACCACCATTAAACAAAAACGACCAAAATGCACATTTCTAAATAAAGTATTTCTTTTTCCACACTCTGTTTATTACACATAATACACCTTAATGTAAAAAACAAATAAACAACAAAACAATTCAAAGAAATTGAGATATCAAAAAGAAATGTGACTAGAATTCATTGACTATGAATAAGTTCTTTGCAATTGCATGGCATTTAACCATACTGTTTTCAGCTGTACAATATATAACTCTGCAAATAGTGTCTTTTAATATCTATTAATACCCAAAATATGCTTTAATTAGGCAGACATAAGAGCTGAAATAAGTAGAGAACAATTATATAAAATACTTTTTTTCCCAGCAACATTCAAAAAGTCAGCAACCGAATATAAAATGAAATGTCAAACTGATATAACTCAAACTGTAGTATTAAAATCACTAACCCTGACTGTGCAAAACAATATCTCATGTACAAACTAATGGCCCCGACTCAACATCTGAGATATTCAGTTCAATTTATGCTACAATTTGTTCAGCGTGATGCATATCTTTAAAATAAAAAACAAGTTAAACTACAAATGTAAAATTACATTAATATATATCCTCCACTGTTTACCAGTGGGCTGTGATTCATCTGTATGCGTTTACTTTTCCTCACATGGATATAGTGTCAGTCACAAGGAAGGTTTAAGAGCCAGCCAAGCTCTGACCTGTCCTCATCAGACTCGATGTATCGTTTTATTCCAGCAAACGTCCTCAAGAGTGAAAACACGATAATAAGTTATACAGTGCATCATTTCCCATTACACCACTAGAACACAGCACTCCTTAAAGTCATTAGGTCAGATACCGAAGAGATAGAGAAATCCTGGAGTGCCCATGGCCTGTTTGAGAGATGAAAGTGGTGGGAAAGATTTGTGGTAGTGTCACAGACTACCAATGTTGGGGAAACTTTTGAGTTTCTCTGGGAAGTCGTCTTTATAGAGCACGGGATCAGCACGGTGCTCTACAACCTTCAGAGGCATGGTGCCAAACACAGAGGCGAACTTGTTTATGCACTCAGACCTGGAAAGAAAAAAAAAAGAGTGGAGGAAAAAGAGAAACATGGATCATGGATCTGAAGCCAATGTCGGAAAATTTGTCTTCCAAAAAATGTCTGTTCATGGTACAATGCAACTAGCGCTTTGTAGAAGTAGCAGAATAATAGGGTACATGCACAATGTAAAAAACATGGGATCAGATGTTTTCAAAATGCCTGCCATTCCCAGGACCCTACACTTGTGACAGGAAATGTATTGAGAGAGAAGCATAACCAGAGGCAGGAACCCCTTCATCAATCTAAACAAGTGTGACCCCTGGAAGGGTTCAGAAGTTAGCGCAGTCCCTGATTGGCTGCTACCAGTCTGTATTCACGTCAAGGTCAAACACTCTCTCGCAGGCTGCTTCAGCTGCTTTAATTCCTCAAACACAGCTTGGAAGTATGAAACCAATCATCAAGACTGATTATGATTCAGCGGATGAGGAAACGGTTGTGATTTTCAAGGAAAATCAATTCAAGCCTTTTTGATGCATGCTTTGCCTGGTTCATACTTGAATTGAAACACAGAATGAATTAATGATTTGTGGTGAACCTCTGACAGAGAGGAAAGTCACAGTTCTTTGAGAAGGAACATTTTTCGTAAGGTCCAGTGAATCTGAATGTTTTGATCTGAGAGCACAGGAAAGTATCTCCTGTTCTGGGCAACAATGAGCCAATTGTTGGTTAAACCCACAATGTGTTTCAGATGCCAAGAATGCTGCAAAAGTCCCCTCTGCCCAGCTAATGGGAATCCCTGTTTATACTGTACCTCTCCACCATGTGCGTCTGGTCTAGGGACAACCCGTCAATCGCTGTGCACTCCGGGCATTTGAATTTCTTCCGAGGAGTAACCTAAAGAATAGGAAAAACAAATGTGATGTATTTGATTTAACTCAGAAGTCACAATGAACTTTTTTTTGTTCAATCTCAAAGTCTCACTATCAAACTGTCAGTTCTGGCCAGTTTTGTCCCAAGGTCTTTCCTATCAAAATGATTGTCTCATGACATTGTTAAACATGTTAATTAATCAGTTTCTTAAGAATTTGAAGGTGCCATCTAAAACATTCTAAGAGTTGAAAACACTATTGTAAAAGGTATACAGTTTTCTTATATTGTATTTTATAAAAAAATTATGAAAAAACATCTGAAAGCAAACTGAAATATACACGAGAGAAGAGTAACTTGTACTTCAATCGCCCTATCAACTACAGGAAGGCATAAAAAAAAAAGTTTTCTAAAGTTAGTACTGTAAAACAAATACACTGCATTTTTTATGCTATTGTTTGACTATTCATGCTTGACTTTCCTATTTTTAGAGGAATCGTTAGTACGCAGAGTTTCCTTTTTTCATTCAGTGCATAAAACAAAGTGTTTTATCTGTTTTTACCTCAAAAAATAAAACTGTCTGACCTACGGGCATCAGTGTCTCCCAATTTCATGCTGAGAAATCATGACACACTCCTCATATTAAAAACAACAGAACTTGACAGAGCATTGATAAGGTTGTTTAATAATGTGCTGAGGCTGTAATGATGGGCTTCTGTGAAGTATGTGTATGTGTGTGTTTGGGAGCTGAGCGGGAGGAGATGACTTGATGACAGGTCATATAAGTCAGATGTAATGAGAGAGCAGTCTGTGCCCATGGCCTAGCTAAATGAGCATATCTGCCGCGCTCATTAGACGAATGATGTACAACCTCTCTGCCACATCCCTCCTTCAACAACACACACACACATTACTGACACTCTCCCAAGTGGGAGCGCGGGGTTGGGGCACTAGGAGGTGTGGGTGATGTGGGGATGTGGAGGAGAGAGGGGAGAAGGTTCGCAGCGTAACTGACTGCAGAATGAATGTGCCCCAGTGAGCTTAGAAAAACAGAGCACGCAGGAGAGAGGCAGACAGTGACATCCAGATAACAGAGGTTAAGGCCAGGACTTTACAGGACGAATAGCACCTGGACAGAGTCACTGTAGACTACAGACTGTAGGGGCTTGAGGAGAAAGGCGAAAGCTGATCAGAGACAAAGCTAGAGGGAACGCTGTCAGAATGCCCACATTCTTTTAGGAAACGCCCACACTGATTTTTAAGGGATGATACTTTTTTTTTTCATCATGATCTATTTGTCAACCTGCCGATTCTTTAAATGAAAGCCCTAATATTTTGCAATATCAACCTGCACTCCTTTTTCTTGATGGCACTAGACTGCTATTGAATCCCAGGTGCTACAGCAAAAAAAGTAAAAGATTTCACACGAGTTGTGAGCTTGCAGTTTTAAATAAATGTGATGGGATTTGGTTTCCTCTAATTATACTACAGTTCAGTTTAAGTTTAAGATCAGTTATATTTGTTTTGGAAAAAAAATTATTGCTTTTTGCTATTCAGCAAGGACACATTCAATTGCTAAAATGAAAATAAAGGCATTTATAATGTTACAGCAAAAGAGTTCTATTTAAAATACATGCTGCTGAACATACCATTTATCAAAGAATAAGGGAAAAAAAACATAACAGATTAAGCAGCATTACCGTTTTTAACTTTTGAATGGGAAATATATAGGAAACACTGTAATAATACCGTAAAATTTGGGCTTTTGATATTACTTTCCATTAGTGATTTGGTTAGGCTAAAGATGGAGCTTTGTGTACTCTTATTTCACAAAAGCAGATAAATAAAATATGGTTTTCCATGATATGGCACACTTGATTTCCTCCTAAGTGGTTACAAATCCAAAACACACAGGCACTATAAGAACATAATCGTGCATATTGTACTCTGAGGTTGTGTTACCTTTATTGGGGCTTTGCCAGTGATGTTGGCCACAAGGAAATTCATGGCAATATCTTCACAGTTCATATGAGCATCCACCCAGTTCTTAATGTCTCCAGGCATTTTATACGTATAGAGATAGTTGAAGTACTGAAAGGAAACAATCCATTTTGATGAAAAGAATGACCTTAATTGAGGGTTTTGAATGACAAATTATAACTCCTATCAATCTCTGAGGGACACAATAAGGGGGGACAGGGACATGACAATATTTTGGCAGAAGTAACAGGGTCTATGAAGGATTTGTGCTGTACCTTATGATAGAAAGCAGCTCCAGTCAAGACCATTGACACTTCATTAGTCCACTCAGATTCATATTTCCACTTGCCCATTTCGTGGTCCCATAAATGGAGCCGTCCGGGATATCCGACCAGCCTATCCGGAAACTCACGCCATACCTATACAGACACACAGAACATATGTGATGATATAAACTCATAACAAAATCTAAGTCCATAAAAGATCAGTCAACTGTTCAACAATTACAGTCATTTTAGACAATACAGACTTCAAAGGATGGTAAACCTTGAATATCTAGGGTTAAATCAATGACGTTTAGGTCTAATGGCTTGTTAATCCCGAAAACGACAGGCAGGCCTATAGAATATGATGTAGAAATTCTTAAATGTCATTCCCGAGCAGCAAAAGCAGCTAGTGTTTTAACCATGTAGCAATGTCTAAAGCTGTCTTCCATTTCATACAATTATCCATAAATTACACTTCATTCTCTCAATAGTGTATAAATGCCTGCAGGTGAGTTGAAGGCAAGTCTGTAGCCATGGACAGCATTGCTTGTCCTGTCATCCTTCATATATGAAAAAAAAAAAACTAAATTATTAAAAAAACAGAGACTTCAACCACAAGGAATGCTTTGAGATGACGAGCACAGATTTAGGCAATAGAGGATGTTTCAAAAATCTTGTACTGCATGTAAGCTCAACTTTAAGTAGGAGTGACCCAAAGAGTTACTGGGATCACGGATCTGCTCTATCATCACTGTGCATGTGGGGAAGGCAGTTAATCCCTAGTTGCTCCAGAAACAATCGCTGGAAATACTGTGAATTCAGGCAACTACTTCAATCGAATCCATTTAACTATTAAGATAAAAGGTGCTCATTCTGTGCGATAATCTGTAAGTCACATGCATACTACTATTTTCAGACCTGCAGTTTGTCTGTTTTGTTCCTACACAAGCCAAACTAAGGAAGGAAAATAACCAGGTTCCAAAGAAAGCATCAAACTTTGTCACTATGTCACTTTTGATTAATTTAATGCAACCCTGTTGGGAAAAAAGTATTCACTTCTTTTAAATAAAATTCTTACTGGGACCAAACGTTTGAAGAGGATATGTGCTATGTTAGAGAACTGTTTTTTAACTATGAAAGCCCTAATATAGTAGCATAAGCTGACTTCAAGCTACACGTATATACAAACCTTCATCAGTGTAGTACATATTCATAGTAAATACTACACAAACAGGGAATTAGTGATTTTACTACCTCATATCCAAACTGCAACTCATCTGAGGTCAACATTATGATGTCATCATCAATGGCCAGAACAGCTTCTGTTTCGATCTCATCAAATGGGAAGAAGCGATTGCTGAGCTTGTTTTCTTTGGTGCGCAACACTTTAAGAGGTACTGCGACTTTGGGCCAGAGCGACTCTGTTACAGAGAGAAGGAGAAAAAGAAAACAGTGAGCTAATAATAATAATACACTGTCAGTTTCACAGAAGATGAAAAACTATGAGAGATGGCAGCAACTGTGGAAAAGAGAGCATGGGTGGATAAATCTAAACACATCACTGAGTAAAAGCACATATGAATCTGACCACACTTACATTCTTCTCGGAGCAGAAGAGACAACGCTCTTTATTTTCAGTTGCATAAGAGCTTGGGAGGAGTTCAGAGCACGCAGAAGACAGATGGCACACAGAGTGTCACCTCATAAAACTGACGAGAGAAAGTCTACTGGAGCTCAAACACAGAGACCCTAAGACTGGGGGAGTCAGCAATTATACCTCTACCCCAAAGCTGGGGTATAGACCCTGGAAATCTCAGGAGATCTGGAATGAGCTCATCTCCGTTAGGTCGACGCAATTCAGCCTACAGTGTACTTCCACAAGATGACACAACAAACTGTGAGAGAAAAAAAGAAAAAGTATTTCCTAACTGCCGGAAAACCTCCCTGGCCTTAGACAAAGGCGGAAAGAAGAGACAGATCTTCACATGCAAGTAAGCTGATACGGTCACCACATCTGAGCCTGGCATGGAAGGCTCAACAAACACTGAAACAAAGGCAGACAAGATGGACTACAAAGACAAGTAACATTTTAACAACTAAAACTAACTGGCATAATCCAGAGCACCACAATGCGCAAACCTAAACATTAACACATCATAAATACGCACCATAAGAACTAGCAGGAATCTTGACTGCGTCAAATAAATTGTGAAAAAGCTTTTTAATAGCCTGTAATCACTTCCTTGCCATGCACTGAAATTTCACTTGGGCTGTACTTTATGTAGGAACATTTTAAAAGAGCTTTAGCAAATTATATCCCCTGTGACACCACCATATAAAAGCTCTCCTCCCCTCCAAGTATTAAGCCCATAGAAAAACTCCCTAAACGCAGTTCTATTGTCAGAAGTCACCAGCACCTCATTAAAATGACAAACAGTCAAGACTTGGGCAGCTAAAGCTGTTTGAAATAAACAAACATAATCAGCGATGGAAAAGGGTGTGGAGGAAATCCATCCTCATCAGGGCCTGAGCACCAGGTTGACCCGTGAACAGACCTTATTAATTCTAATGGGTCACAAAAGCTTGAGCCTGGCTTCACCGACGCCTCTAATCAAAGGCAACAGTGAATCATTAGTCTACTTCAAAGTATTTCCCTTCATAATGGCATTACTCAAATCTATGGAGAGGATATATTTAATTCCCTATTCCGCCTTTTTTCCAAGGGACTTCATAAACAGGCGCATACCTAATCGCCTTGTTAAGCAGTATCATTAGAGGCAGAGCCACGATAAATAACTACTAATATCAGCTTATTTTGACATGTCTAATGGGCCATAAATTTGACCACAGCTGTACAAAAGGGAGACCGTTATGGAAAAGATCCTTTTGGTTTGACAATAAAGTTTAAGGGTGGACATCTGGTGAAAACAGGCCATATATCACAATGAATTAAAATACACTTAATTCGTCTAGTCAGGAGTTATAGGACACGCAGATATTAACAGCTCATTGACGGTCAATGAGAAAAGCCAAATTCCAGGGGTATTCCAATCTCCTATGCCAGGGGTAGTAACAAACACTTGGGTTCTCACTCTATATCTGAAGATAAACCAGAGCGGTTTGGCCACAGACCAAGGCACATCATGCTTTCAATTCTCCAACCTCAAGAGGAACATGATTTGGCTACTCGCTGGCTTATCATTCATCTGTTCCATATCAGGGATTTCATGTCTTTTGTAAAAGCTGCACAACTGCATTTCATAAGAGCGTCACGTTTTTATTCTTTAAATAACTGAAACTGATTTAGTCACAATCTCTTTTCAAATTCAACAATTTGCTAGACAAAAAAAACATTTCGTCAAACTAAAATAGTTGTATTATCCTGACAGAGAATGGCAATGTTATTAAAGTTCTGGCAGATGTCAATAATAATTTCACGTCAATAATTATTTTTATGCTATGGCCAGTAACTTATGAATGGCTGATATTAAATTTCATACTGTTTGAAAAAAATACAAATACAATCAAAAGGCTTTTTTTAAAGGAAGATAACATTTAACAGCGTTAGTAAGTTGGTGTTTCAAAGATGAACTTTAAATAGGTCTTACACAACGATGAAGGTCATCTAAAGGTAAAAATAGCGGAGATAAGAATGCAAAATTAAACATAAAATATCAGCCTATATATATTTATCCAACAGTGAGTACATTGTATAAAAAAACAACAACATAGAACAGATATCTTAGTAATAGTACCCATTTATTTTTCTTGCCATGTCAGCATCTAAGGCTACATTCATGGCAAAAACACAAAAGTGAGAAAAATATTTATAACAAAATCCTATACTGTGACACTAACCTTCAGGAGGGCTCTTGTTCTGGTTGTTCCACACCACCAGTAGTTTGGCCAAACTGGGCACCTTGGAGATCTCAGTGATGACCCTAAAGAGACTTTCGATTCGATCGTAAGTCAGGACCACAGCCGTGAACCCTGGTGAACGTGGCGGTATGAGAGGAAGGAAAAGTGGACTGTTCACACTTGTCCATTTCTGTTGAAATAAAAGAAAACAACAAAAAAAAAACAATCAATTGAAATAAATCAGTGGGAAACTCCGTAAGATAATCAGCAGCCTCAGTCAAAACATGGCTTTGTTTGGAAACATGCACGGGCTATAAAATTGAAAGATTACTGAGAATGCTAATAACCAGCAGAGGTGGGTAGGTGATTAAAAGTAGAATGGAATGTCGAATGCACAACCAACAAAGTTCAGAGCAGAGTTAACAAACAGCTGGAGCAGCATGCCATGACCTTTCATTTGCGTCAAACATTCACCTAAAACTTCTCCTTCAGATAAAAATAAAAAGCCAGGATCTCATTTTCTTAAAAAACTACCAAATAAAGCATCTCTGTTGCAGTTTAATCCACAAAAGGCTTTGTATGCATAGGTGCTACATTCCTTGCGGTACTCTAAATTTCAAAAACTGCACGGATTAAGAGAGAATGTTCTCCTTAGCTGACCTGAGTGAAATTTGGCAGAGAACAGAAGACGACAATGTGAAGATCTAATAGACTATGGTCAGATAATAAGAGCTAAATGAAATACTTCCTTGCTTCAGGCTCTTTGTCATTCCATGGCATCTGTCCATCCTTTTCTTGTTAACTGTTATGTATCTGAATTTGATTAGAATGTTAAACTTCCTGGTGTTCTTCTTGAAATAAAATGCAAACATATGCTATCCACTGAAGCTTGGTCAAAACATCAACAGCTCTTAATATTTCCCTTTCTACATAATAAGTATAGAAACTGAGAACTTAATTCCTGTCTTTTGTTATGACCATTATGTCTAGTCAGCACCAATCAGTATGCTTAATGTCATCAAGAGACCATACCCCCCCGAATTAGACATACTCAAGTTGAGCTGATTAATAGTTAAATATCAGATCTATATTTTATACCATTTCTGTTTATTCTTTATGTGCCACAGTTCAATAAAACTAGTTTACTTGTGGCTGCTGATCCATTAGACCACCATCAAAGAGTACTGTAAAGTGATACACTTATTAATGAGCACAATTCCGATTCTAATTTGGATCTCTTTTGTTGCTATTATTCCAAAGCTGCTTTGTCGAGAGTGGAATTTTATGTTTGCACTGCAATGAACTCTGGTGCAGCAGGGGTGCAGATGAGTCTGGCAGGACTGGGGTGAAGCAGGGGTGCTGGGACGCTATCGGCGTCAGTGGCTGTCTCCTGCCAGTGTGGGGCTTGGCTCATCTTCCTGGCCCATTTTAAAACAGCCAGTAAACTCCCAAAGATGCACGGACTAGAGCCCAGATCAAGTGACACTGTAAAGTAAATACTGCGAGTGCTTAAAGGGCCTCTGATGCGGTCATGAAGACTGCTGTTTATTGGCCTGAAGGATAAGAACTGAACGCAGACTGAGTACACAAAGTTACTTTACCGTTCATGGTCTCTATTTTGTCAGTAGAGAAGAGACACAAAACGAAACTCCATTGAAAAAAAAAAAAAGAAGAGAGAAAAAGTTTGCTTCGCTTTTAATTTAAAGAATAGTTTGAAGAGTTTTCAGAAGACCTCCCAATGCAAAAGAAAAGATTTTGGACCTGGTTTCAATAGATTTAGTGTGAAAGATTATTTGCATCTGGTGTACAGATCCAAAACTCTGTAGCTGAAGCCAATTCCATTTTCATTTCGAATAATATAGTAAGAAATTTTGTCTACATAAAATTCTCACTTTTGTTGTGAGGCCTTGACTTAAATTTTCCTCATAACAGCACTTACAACACTTCCTTTAATCAAGGCATGTGTTTGATTAAAAAAAGTAAAAAGGCCCCACATAAACAGACCCCTAAGGAGAGATGCTATGTAGCTGGCCCGTTACACCCTCCTATCCAGCAGCTGCTGAAGGTGCCCGCAAATAGAGAGCCGTGGTTAACCAGCTCCCTCGCAGCGTCCGCCACGGTCTGTCACCATGGACACAGCCGTCCTTCGTACAACATCAGTCAACCATCCTGCTAATAAAAAACAAACTTTATACGCCAATGGAAATTTCTTTGAGGTGCCTGACACGGACACCAAAAGCAGAAGGGGAAATAATTAAAGTACCACTGTGACATATAAGTGGTAAGATGAATAAAGAAGAACACTGGGGTGTGGTTCGTATAAGCTCGGTCTGAATGCTCTGATCTAATTGGGCAGACTCCAGTGCGGTTCAGCGCATGTCGAGACTTTGTGATTTGTTAAAGTAAATAAGCAGGAAAACAAGACTAATTTTTCATTCCAACAGTCAAGGCCAGAATATTTGCTCGCGGTTAGTCAGTGTTCACCTGCTATTTGGAACAAGCCGTAAATGACCGGGTTCTTAACTTTTGGCTTGTTTCAGAGAATGCCGATTTGCACAAACCAAAGCCAAACAGACTCTTCGAGGTCTTAAAATAAGATGCCAAGTGGTGACATTAAAACCTCTTCATTTATACTTCGAAATGCATCATACGGAGAGAAATTTCACCACCTAAAGACAAGACTGTTATTATCATCTCGGATGTGAAAGTGTGCGGGTTGGGTACAATTACTCAAGAAGAGCTTGTTACTGGGCACCAGTGTTCTTTTGTCACACGTGAAAAGAAGAGGTTACAGGCGGCTCGAGTGATGGTGAGGGATTGCAGGCCGTTTCATGTGGGCCGAGGGGGCTTGGCGAGTCTTGCAGCTGGGATCATACTAGTACAGCTTTGGGATTAGTTGAAAATGGAACCCAGATGAAAGCATGGACGCCTGTTCAATTGCAAAGGCTCAGTGCGCAGAACATTTACCTCCAGATACTCATTGAAGCTGATGGGCAGCGATTGCTAACATCACAGAGACTGGTCTAAAATAAGAGCTGCATTCTAAGTGGCAGCGGCTTCCTGCAGATTTGAACTGTCGAGAACAGGCACCGGTCACGTTGCTTTAGTTTCGTCCTTCAAACGGATGAATAGTGCCTGCCTTCTTTCCGATTTCAGAAAGCAATGTGTACAACACCGGAAAACACAAGGCATATGCATTACATGTTTACAAACCATACATACGAAGTAGTAGCTTATTTTCTTCAGCTCTATTAAGCTTCAGCATTTAAAAATCAGACTAGACTTTCCTAAAAAGAGTGATGTTAGATAATAAATGTATGATGGAACATAAAGCATTCGTTTGGTAAGTAGAGGCTGAATGCGAGTTCCCTCAGAAGTCACGCACAAAAAGCTGCCTGTCCTGAAGACGTCTCCTAAAGGCAGAGCTGGAGAAATGTGCTTTCAATTATGTCCCGGTGGATATAGGGAAGCAGAACAAGAAATGCACTCGATTTATGTACTGCTCCGAATCTGCTCAGCGTGTTTTTACTGAACATTCAGAAAGTATTTAATATTTCCCGTAAAATTAGCAGTCAAACAGAGACAGGGCTATTAGCCTCTTGGGGGTCTGGATCCCTTCATTTAATCTGAATGGTAGTATGATGCTGAGAACCGGAGAAGAACAACAACAATGAACAAAACCCCTAATGAACTCCATGCTTCCGCCTTTTCTGGTCGAAACTTTGACTGTGTACAAAATCAGGTTAGTCAGTTTTCAGCACATGAGCTGGGATCTGTGCTCAAATCAGGACTGACTTAAAGACAGAAGACTGTGCTTTATGTGATGCTGGAGCATTGTGGAGCTCACACCAATGTGCAATGTTGTCTTTACAAAGCTGTCTGCTGCCACTGTTCAGTGACGCCATATAAAATAACATGGAGCTGAAAAATATATTTATTTTAATGACTCAAGCTTACTATAAGTTGTCCATAGGCTGTATTTAATCAAACATGTAATTTAGGCCTTAAATCTAAATTTCTGCAAACACACTGCATATTTTAACACATCACAAGACTCAAGATGTAAGACTTAAGATACAAGACAGCATGATTTTATCCAAGAGTCAGATTTGATCGTGATTTTACGCTTTACTTTGATTAAAAGTCTATTCACACCAAGTCTAAAACGAGCACAAGTTTGAATTCCCCAAAAGTCACCAAGGAAAAATCTGCATCAGAGATTGATTATCATAAATCAATTAATCAATGTGAATTAGTTTAATTCAATCTGTTGTGAACAGACACGCACACTCAGTCTGAGAGAACTAATTATTCTCTAAAAAAACAGGCAAAACTAATGTGGGAAGTTTGGAGAAACCACATTTGGTCCCACTTTATAGCAGTAATTACATTTATAATTATATAACCCACCCTTAAACCTACCCATATCTCCAACCATGTCCCTAACCTTACCTGTTCCTAACCTCAATAGCAGCAAAAGTGTTTTCCAATACAATATGAACACAGTAAATACATTGTAGGGCTGCAATATATCGCATGCAATTATCATGTGCATCTCATCAGTAAAGCTCTGGGTTCTGTGATTAGTAATAAATCTCCATCACATGCTTTCAGATGGAGCGTCATTAAACTGTAGTTCACAGACAAGCTACGCAATTCATGCTCATAATTCCAGATGAATCACCTACTAGTAGCCCTAGTACACAGTACTTATTTTTTGATGCAAGTATATTGCAATTAAAGACATCTAATATAAAGTGGGACCCTAAATTTATTCTTAGAAAAGGATTATCTGTTATAAAAAAAAATTAAAAAAAAGGATAAAAAGATGTTACTTACAACCACAGGAGGATTGTTCCACTCTTCATAGGTACGAGCTGCATAGGGGTAGATGCGATCGTTAATGATCTGGAGAGTAGTCATGCCAATAGCCTTCATGGAGCTGAAGTAGGCTTCCCAGAACCAGCGGGCCTGGGGAACAGTAAATGGCATGGCATTCAAATATATGTAGTAATAGCAGCAGAGCACAGACAAACTGATAAACAGAAAAGTATAAGCACACAAAAACCATGTGAAAGATACATGTCAAACACATAAGATAAGGCCTCTCACGTCCCTTTACTCCCACCATCCTGCTCGTGCCTTTATGACCCCGACACACTTTCAAAGGCAAAACAGCCCATTAAAGACTGGTGACATGACTGCAGGGACCATTCCAGACGGTTATGAGCCCTTTAGACTATCAGTCTTTTAACTTTTCCACTCAAGTGGCACTGAGACTGCAGCTTAAGTTTAAGGGCAGAGGTCAGGCCAATTTTTCTCCACACCAGTACAGAGACATGCTGTAATGTAATCACACCCTGTTACTTGAATGCCACTATATGATTAATATACATTTCTTTAACATATTTTTAATACATGTATTGTTCATAAAGTTTTGGGTCAGTATGATCTTTTTTTGTAATTCAACTTCTTAACATTTTTATTTCGCATGGGTGAATAAATTGATTAAAAGTAAAAGTACTGATTGTCAGCCAGTTAAAAATTTGACATTGATCAAAACAAATTCCTTCACAACTTTTCTCTTGAACTTTCTATTCAAATAATCCAGTTTTCCACACTGAGAATAACATTATGAAATGAATCTTGAACACCAAATCAGCAATATCATATTTCTTAAGGATCATGTGACATGATCTTAAACCTAAATATATATTAATTTTAAAGTTATTTCAAATTGGAAAAATATTTGCAACATTACTATTACTTTTATAGTATTCAATGTCAATAAAAAAATCAATGCAGATTTAGTGAGCATAAGAGATTGAATTGGAAAGATACGCTGTTTGTACAAATCAAAACCTAAATAAATGCACAAGACATATCTTTTCATTGCGTCTAACACAAAACTGTGTGCATAACGTGTGCCCGCAGCATGCTGTCTAAAATACGGCTACGGTGATGTTACATGGCAAATTGATGAATAAAGATGTTATTTTTGTTTTCTTTCCATAATAAAAGTATTCTCATTGCTTGATAATATTGTAGTTGAACCATTCATGGCGGACAGAGCATTCAAACGACATCCTTCATATTTTTCTGCACCTTGACAGTGGCAACTGTTTGGCAGTCAATGGGAAAGTCACAAGCCTCTCAGGTGTCATCCAAAATATCTTAAATTGTGTTCTGAAGAAAAACAAAACTTTTACGGGTCTAGATCAACATGGGGGTAGGTCATGGGGGTATTTTCATTTTGAGGGTGGAGTAACCCTTTAATAATTAAACAAATAATTAAAATTTGTTAAAATTACATATTTATATATATTATATAAACAAATCACCAATACTGTAAAAAACAAAAATAAAAAGTTGACCAAATAAGGGAACATGTTCTGTCAATACAAGAACACACACACTTTTCCTTCTACTGCTGATACATTAACAAACCCAAAGCTCCAGCAGTGAGGGGTGAGGAGCACATAAGAGTTAATTACCCATAAAACAGTGCTATCTCCTGCTAGGAGGCGCCATGCCGCAGTGACCCAGCTCCACCCTTCCTGGTCCTGTTTGACCCTGTTCTCTTTAACAGGGTCGACCGAGAGCATGCTAGAGGCAGCCTCATTACCTGGCCTGACCACAAACAGTGTCAGATCAGGTCTAACTACAAAGAGTCAAATGAGACCAGGGTGAATATAAAAAGCAAGAATAATGGCATTCCAACATATTCCTGGGGCAATTATTGAACAACGTCAGAGCGCTAATGGTCTTTCTTTTAAAAACAACAATTAAAAAATTGATTTATTGAGTCATTTGATGAAATAGAGGTTTGTGCAACATTAAACACAAAGAACCCTCAGACCACTGCAGTTACTCTCAAGTGAACTGAAAAGTTTTTTTGCTGCACATCTTTTCATTGGCTGCTGTGTTTGTTGCCGTATACTCAACCCAGAACTCAGTTCAGCACATTAGAAGAGTGCAGTCTCCCCCCTTTACATCAGCCCCTTAGGGCCTGGCCCTTAAACCTTAAAGAAATACAACTACACAAAAACAGCTTTTCTTTTTATGGAGAGGGGAAGAGGATTCAAAAAGACTTTCTGATCCCAAGGGGAGGACAGCCGCCCATAAATCAGCTCGTGATGAAAGTTTCCTTTCCGACCAGGAGAAGGCAGCAAGAAAACCGCACCCACCAAGCGCTGAACCCGCCCCGTTTGAACGCTTGCAAGAATTTTTATGAGGAGGGAAGAGACACAGTCTCGTAAGAGGACGTTGGCTGCTCTTCTGACACATTGAAGGTTGTTCATATGTTACACTCTTAAACATGCAAGAACCATTCCTTTCAGAGCTCTAGAGTGCGACCAATTTGGTCGCACATGCAACCTACTTTCTCAATACTTTCTGTCTACACTGAAAACTAGTGCTGCGTCCTATTTATGATGTATTGACACAAGTTTCTAATTATTTTCAACAGTCGCTGTGTCGCATACACAGTAGACATATTTCGCTGTTGCAGCGCGGCGTGACAACGTTCTCATTCTGTGTAGACATTTATATGAGAATCTTATATTAGGCGCACCAGTGGAAAACGTTAGTCTACAGCCCTGCCTTTATCTTATAGGACATTGTTCTATGGAACACAACTGTTGTTTAATAACTAAGGATGGAAATCAAAACTGTATTGATTCAGTTCCTAAAATATCTTAACGATTCTGTTTCCATAAACGATCCCTTCAGTAAGTTTGTGAAAGGAATATTTAGAAAAAAGCAATTAATTGCAAAATGGCATAATATCTTCATCAATAAACGTTTTGATCAAAACAGCTTATCTAATTCATTCATTTAGAGGTTGGCCTTGGCACTGATTACACTGTATGGTTGAGATTCACTAAATAGAAACAGCTCATCAAATGGCTTAGTTCTGGAAAATGTTGGATAACACAGCTTGTGCATTATTTTGACTCACTAAAAACTGCCTAAATAACTGCCAATATAACAAATAATATCAGTCTACATGTTGACAATACTATATAACCACTAGGCAAAAGTACTGAGCAAATCATTCAAGCAATATCCCATGCGGTTGCGAGCAGTCTTCCAACCCTGGAAAGGGCACAACCGATTACATTCAGCAAAAGGATAGAGACATTTGATGAAAAGTTAGAAACTGCTACTTTCTTAGACTTGGCAATCACATCATGACGTACAGTAGTTGCCTGCTCCCTCTATTGGTCATAATGCTGAGAAAATCCTCTACACCTATTCCTCAGAACTGTCTGTAATACTTCTGCCTCCTGTTATTTGCGGCATCTGCATTTTATGCAGTCCTACAGTGAAAGTTCAAGAGGGTTGTCTTCTGGCAAGATCAAGAACAAAGTAGTAGGATTTTTTTTTTTTAATCCAAGTAGGGTATATATCAAGAACCAGTTTTTTTTGTACAATGGCAGCCATACAATCACTCTGCTGTCTGGAGGTGGTGTAGGCTAGTAAGAAAGGAGTGGATCAAGATGTGTTCAAGTGTGGGCTGATATCTCACTGGCTTCATGCCATGTCATAATTCCAGCGCAAGATGTGTTTCTGCACACTACGTCCTAACACCACCCAGAAACCTGTGGAACTAAACTACAACATTCTCCTTACACAAAATTTCCAACATCGAGCTGAAAAACTTGAGACCGTTCAAGAAGTCAATGCCAATGGAAGCCGAATGCAATTATTATTAATTATGGCTAACTTATAGTATTCTACATGGTAATATATTGACCATAATTATTACAGAGTGAAACCAAAAGATCTCTTTACATTCCATGTGGTTAGGCACTTTCACATAAGTGTACAGCTGAAAAAGCTGAAGGGGAAAAAATAAAGCGAAAGTGTGCGGTTAACAATTTGTTTGGATAAAGATACATCACTAATACTTAAAATTAGCTTTCATCGTGATTTACTATGGCAGGAGACATTTCATCTTTAGAGAATCAAAAGTACACACTTGCAGCAATATTGTTTTTGGCATTAACCCACCTGCCTAACGGTTATTTTCATAGCAGCGCTAGCACACCATTGAAAGGAAGAAAGAATGTTAGAAGAGAAGAAGAGAGGTTGTGACTTCTTTAACCTCAGCTTCACCCTCTATTAAACCTGAAAGGATTGCTGGCACTTTCGACTGCATTTGGTACTGTTTACTAACTGTCACAAAGGGGTCAGTGATGATGGTGGTTGTTTTTCCACAAATAGCTCCAAGTGTATTTGTAACTCTGTTCAAACTTTGACAGAAAAGGATGGAGTGAACTGCACAAAAAAAGTGTCTTCAGTCATTTTTAATCCTTGGGCTGACCCAAGAATTGAAAATGACCTGCCAACCACCATGATGGACAGATGCTGTCGATGCCCTGAATACAAATTTCTCTGTCACTGCAAAAGAGTAATCACATTCTTACCTGTCTCTGCATCTCCTCCACTTGTCTGTGAGGGATGCTCTTCAAAATAGTGTACATCTCTGGCAACTTCTCTTCTGGAATGACAACAGATGCCCTGCAAATACACACACACACACAAAAGACTTCAATGCACTGGACTTCACGTGACCAAATTAATACTGCAACTTTGACAGCAGTAACAAATCTTTCTTGAACATATTAGAACAATCTTGTGATACTCAAGAATGATGTAATGGCTGCTAAAAATCCAGCCTTGCCATCACAGGAATAAATCACAGTATAAAACAGAAAACAATTCAATCGTTAATGAAAAACAGTTCATATATTGTAATATTTCACAAGTGTACTTCTTAGTGTACATTTTAAACTGGCAGAGTTGGTTCGCTATGAAACTTTGCACAAACATTAAAGTGCCCCTATTATGCCAATTTAAAGGTTGCTAATATTGCTTTTTGGGTCTCTTAAAACAGGTTTACATGTATGCAAGGTCAAAAAACACTTTCTCCAAAAATAGATTTAATTTTACCCCATTTCTAAATGATTCGTAAACTACTTGTGTGAAGCAGTTCGAAGAATCAGTCTGTCTTACCCCTCCTTCCCATGAGCCCTCACTGCTGTGATTGGTCAGATGGCGCAGTCCTTTATGATTTTTGGAAAATGAAAATGGCGCGTGTCAGACAACGAAACGCCCATTGCCATACAAGTTGTTCACCACATAGAACGTGGGCGGACATTATGCAAATATGTTACTTCGTGACTTTTGCCCGTAACAGAAAAAGATTTGAATTGCTGACGACTCGTTTAGGCGAATGTGACCTGACTCTTTTTTTTTGATAGACAAAAACTTCATTTATGGTGCACTGTCACCGTCACAACTTTGTTCACATACAGCTACATGACACACTGCAAAGATCATATCTGAAAAGGCATAATATTGGGCACTTTAAAAGAAAATCCTACCAACCACTTTGTTAAATGTTAGAAGTTCAAATACATTTTGATATGTAAATGATCCTTTTGACTAATGAGGTCCTTTTTATATCTAAATGTACAAACTATAGATTTGTTGCTCATGACTTTTGGACATTATGGTAAGCGCTCAATATGACTTTGCTTTATTAGATATTCATATCAGTAGGTCAGATACCATATTGACTTTATTCATCAACCCTAGTGACTGACAAAAACAGATTTGTGATCTTTACCTTTTCCAGTCCAGCACTTCACAAAAAGGGAGAATGTAAGAGTCAGCCATGATGACGGGGACACATCCAGCCTGTAGCACATCACTAAGTGTGGCCTGGCCTAACCGGGCCCCTCGCAGAACTACACAGAATGATGACTCCTACAGAACACACAAGAGACACATTTGTCATCTTTAATAACAATACTCTCCCAGACGTCTCCTGTAATGTTTTAACAGACAGCAGTGTGTGGTGTAAAGGGGTTGCAACGAAAGGTGCTAGAATCAGAGTCTAGAGGGGCTTTGTGTTGAAATGGGGGTGATGGCTCTCACAGGGATTTGGCCTCTGCTCCTTCTCACTGTGGAACGTCTCCCAGATGTGCTGCAGCACCCAGCCCAGATGATAAGCATACTTCCTGTCTAGACAGGGCTGGACGGGGAGATGAGCATGGTGGACAGGAACAGCTTGTATTTTTTTGCTTACGCCGATAAAGAAATGTGTTGTTGTGGTAAAGAATGCTTCTGGAAGGGTTGAACATTTAAGGTCTCTAGGAATGTTTGGGCCAATATCTCAAAGGTAGGATGCCTTTACACAATGATGTATCAATTTTAATTTAACTAACTACTTAACTTAATTAACTTAATAAATAAACATTACAAAGAAAAAAAAATAGGGCAGATATGTCTGTATTAATTTGGTTCGATTAATTATGGAAAAAAACAACATTTTAAAATGATAATTGTATTTAAAGCTGCGGTCCGTAATCTTTTTTGGTTAAAAATAATCTAAAATCATTATTTGAGAAAGTACATAACCAGCCAGCGTTCAAACTATCGCCTTATTGCTAACTATTGCTTTACCCTGATTCGGTTATAATAATGTTTTCTAATTTAAGTGATATGGGTAGGTTTTCGTAGGAAATTTCAGCATGGCACTGCATCATAACATCAAGTCTGTAAACAGAAAGAAGCTGCCCCAGCAAGAATAGGTGTATCATCTCATTCGCTGTGAGGATCTTTAATGAGATAATCAGTTGTTAGATTCAATCACCATTGGTAGAATGATTTTTCACGTTTTTTTTTTCCCTCAGTTGTACAGAAGAAAACGTGGAAGACCTGTTACTTGTTCAGATGACAATATACGGTAAAAATTCATATTTGGGTCACATACTCCAAGACGAAGACTAGAATCTGTGATTATTAAGTGCAGGTTTCACACCCATGCAGTGACTGACAGCCAATATTTACCTCAAAACATTAGATTCATCCCCGCTGGAGTACAACCCTGTTCATGGAATATAATTTCGCAAGAAACTGCAATTTCAGGTTTTCAAACATAGATGGCAAAAAAGAGGCAAAACGTACAAACTACAGCTTTAAGGCAAAAAACTGTCCAGTCACAGATTTGTACATAATCTTACATTGCATTCAGTTTGTTTAGTGGCAAACATGATGCAAGATATAGATGTAGCCTAGAAAAATGCAGTTTTAAGCCCAAAAATGTGATACTATGTAAATAAAAATATAAATATATTTATACAATTACATGTCGTGCAAATAATTTCAGTAGAGAAAAAAAAACCTACATAAATCATTTCACAACATTTCATTTTTTTAAATATAATAATATAATATATATATATATATATATATATATTTTTTATTAATTTATTAGCCAACTGATTCTAATATTTGTGACATTCCCTTCCATATTTACGTTGTGAAATATATGTGAATTCAATGTTGTTTATGTGCCGAGAAACCAACCTGTAAAATTTGAGGGTAGTCGTAGACCTGTCCTTTATAGCAGCGTTTCCTGACTGATGCCAAGCCCTGAGAGAGATTACTACACTTGTCTAGGAGGAGCAGGGCCTCCCCATTCTCCTCCTTCAGCCTCTCTAGTTCCACACGGTATTCCCGATGGATGGCTGTCTGAGATGAGAGAATGAAGTAGCGTCGGGGCCTGAAATAAACAAGTATTATGAACTTTCATTTTCCGTCATTAATTATAAATCGATAAATCAACGTCAATAAGCAAGATCTCACCCTGGTTGCCTTTCAGGAAGGTCCACCTCAGCAGATAAAGGGCTATACACGGGGATGCTGACATCATAACCCTGCCTGTATGTCCATGTGGAGAAGCCTCCCCCAGCTAGCAGGGCTCTGTGAAACAAACGCAATGAAGATGACAACTCTGTCGCCGCGACTGTCTGCAAAAGGCACTGAAGATAAAACGTGTCCTTAATCTGGTTTTACATGACAAATGTGCGAACATGCCACTCCGAAGCATTTAACAGAATTGCCTTCGCGTCCTCGTTCTACAACGAGTCAATAAAACTTCAAACGGTACTCGGTTTGAGGGAATGGAGTGAGTATAGGGAGAGCTGCAAATATGGCCACGCAACATACACTGTCTTTTTATCTCACCCCACACATATGCACATATGGGCAGCTGGTTCTGATGAGGCTGTACGCCAAATGGAGCACAGCTGGATGAGCCCAGGAAATTCCCTACAGCTCCAGATAAGTGTTCATCATTTCAGGGCTTTCTAGTACATAAAACTCACCTTTTCCACCCAAAGCAAAAGATTGGCCAAGTAATAGGCTGAGAAATATGGGCCATGTTGCAGTAAATACCAGGAGATTATGTTTGTCTGCCTGCTCTAGGCGGTTGTGTACCATTCTCTTTCATGATCTCTCTCAGTGCATCTTTGATCTCTGGGTCTAAGAAACACACTAGGATGATGATACAAATACACATTACGTAATTTAATTGAAAAGAAAAAACAAGACATCTGAATAGGACAATTCCGTGACACTGATATATACAAATGAATTTGTAGGGATGCATGTATATTTTAATGTCTATTGCTAGCATTCCAGTTTCTCTCAATATAAGGGTGTTGACACACCAAGAAGGTCCTTCTATCCAGCACGGATTTCTTGAAGAGTCCGGCATCCGTCTGTCAGCACTGTGGTTCAGTGTCATTGTGGACAACCACGGAGTGTCAATTCAAATCACACTAACATACAAAGATTAAATAGTGGCATGTTGCAAACTTGGATACATACAACTATCCTGAGACCAAAGAATATATAAGAAAGGATAAAAGCGCATTTATTGCTTCTCAGCTGACAATGCTATTGCACAAGGTCAAACATAGAGGCACACTGCCCTCATCTGGCGAACATCACAACCAATCTCCATTAGAAATGAACCATTGCCACAAACCATGGATTTCAACGGCCCTTCATTTTTTAAACTTTGAGGGAACTGTATAAAACCACAGCATGTCTTCAATTTATGTCAAAAACTTCAGCTTAACTATGTTTAATGTACACAAGAATGGATGCCAACTATGCAATAAAGTTTGGGTGTTGCTGGGAGTGTTCATGTTTAGTGTTATCAAGGCTGAATTTTAGAAAAATAACAGTTATTCGACACCACTCACTTCTTCAACAGCTTTCACAGAGCAAACTGACAGCTATAGGTCACTAAGATACACAAATTGATACAGCGTGAACGAACAGATCTCTCATATTTTACACCATACCAGTATAAAGCCAGAATTCTAGAAGAAACAGTTATTCTCAAAATATGAGGACCTGAATATTGTCCTCACAACATGCAAATAAAAGATGAAGTATCAAGGGTATAAGAGATGATCTGAGAAAATCTACATAACTCTTTAAATGTTCAGGGATTGGTAACGGTCTTATTGTTTTTTAAGAAGGTGCTTATGTAATCCATCATATATTGTCAAATATATATAAATACTGTCAGATAATTAAAATCCAGTTAACTATTTTCTTTTTAAATATATACTCCACAATGATATTATTTTTTGTGATAGCGAAGCTGAATTTTCAGCATCTATTATTTTCAGTCTCACGTGATCCTCAAATCATTCTAATATGCTGAATTAGTGTTCAATTTCTAAACACTATCTTTTTTTTTTTTTTTTTTTTTTTTTAAACATGATACATTCTTATGCTTCTTTGATCAATATGAAGTTCAAAAGCTTTTTTTTCCCTACTAAGTCTCACCTGTCTCTGGGCACATCCAGAGCTGTATTGTAATCAGGGGGTCCTCCAGGAAGCATATTGAACAGCAGGTGGTTCATGCCTTTGTCCCACCTAAAAGCATATCAGTACATTTATGCAGCTTGCAATGGTGAGATGACTTGAGATATACATGGAATATGTTTTTAAAGCTAAAATAATAGTTAACAGAGTGCCAGAGGGGACACTGCAAACTAGAAAAATATAAGAAAAAAAGCCATGGTAGGCAAAGATCATTTGCAAACGCTGAAAGATATATCTACCTTGGCAGCATAGCTAGCGCCTGAGCGGTTTCACGAATCCGCAGAGAGTTCTGATTCAACACGTCAATGGAGGGTATGAACAGACATGCTCTGCTCACATCGTCAGTGTAAAAATCACTGTCCGAGATGGCACTCAGCAGGTCATTGTATTCTCGAGACAGGCCAGTGCTGCTGATGGGCACCCCTACTTCATCCACAAATCGCTGAAGAGGATAGATGTACACCTGTGTACAAAAACACACACCATTAATAGATCAAAACAGATCTGTCTACCATAATAAACTTCAATCAATAATACAATACTATCTCTTTTTGCATCACCTTGATTTTATTCTTGGGATTATACCCACAGCGATACACATCAAAGCAAGTGTGCATTCGACAGCTCAGGTCACCTCTCTCAGGAATAGGGCTGCTCATAGGTATCCTGACCAAAGGAGCATCATGCACACTACGACGGTCCAGACTCCATTCTGCGGAGGATTCAATGGAGTGAGGCCAGAACTGAAACATCCCCGTTGCGATCAAGCCCAGTAAGACCACAGAGAAGAGGGTGATGTAGTAGATCCGGTGTTTAGTCTTCATTCGGGGGATGAGAGCAGGGCCCCGGGAACCATACTTCACTGATGCGCACATGATGAGCCTTTCCAGAGCCAACACCACTGCAGAGAACACAAACACTGATAAACATCTACACGTGTCAGAGAACATCATCAAATATTCTGATGGACATATTAATAAAAAGACTATCTTTAGTACTGTTTGCGATACTTTCGATTGCTTAACTACAATAGATTTTATGACTCGCATATGATTATTCTTATTCTAATTTATTACATGACAACTGCATTTACTGACATGCAGGATATCATACGTTTCTATTGTTGGAAACTTGATTGAAACAAACTGTGCTTGATTCATCTAAATCCAATTACTTTATAATAAATTAAGCATGGATCATTGTATAAATTAATTGTTATAAATATTTGAATCAGTTTTCGCACAAATATTATTAAATGCATTAGTCATACAATAAATTCTAATTAAAACAAACTTTTCAAATGAGTTTTAAATGTAATTTATTATGTAATGCCATTAAATGTATTCTCTCTGGATTTATTATTTGATTAATACATTTATCTCCAATAAATTGTTCACATGTTTAATCAGTCATTTCATTTTAAAAAAGACATATTGGAACTAAACATGATTGTTTTATCTAATTCCCATTAATTTATCCTATGATTGATTGTTCTTATTCTAACAATTAAATAACGGATTAAATGCTGATTAAGTACATTACTGGTACATTTAATTACAAATAATTTGCTATATGGTATAATGAACTTATTACACAGCTAATACATCTAATGTCTCATACGATTCATCCCTCAAACTCCAGTTAACGTACTTTGTATAGACCAGTCTTTTTCGGTCCTGTACGAATAATATGTATTAATAAAAGCATTTTACTCAAACCATGCACTGTCTTGGGTGGTAAATAAATCCAAAACACACTCGCTAACGATAGCAGAGACGCTAATAACTACACAATCGTGAACTAACCTTTACGGTATCCAGTTTAACTGCCTCAAATCTCAGCACGCCTCAAACATAATCTCAGTTGTTGGTCAAGTACGCTGCAAAAGCTGATAACGAAACGACTGGCTGAATTTTGTTTATCATCCCACAACTCATTCCTTATGCTAAAGGGACAGCTGACAGGAAAGAAACCCGTCTCTCCTTCGTGCCTCGTTACCATCCGTTTCCTTGGGCTTCGGGTCGCGTGCGCCATCTGCTGTGGAGGGAGCACGAACCTGAGGCGCAGTCTGTGTCTTCAAACCTAGCAAGTAGCCTACCTAGACAGCATTTTAGATGCTAATGCAACGTTCCGTATGTGCCTAGCTAGCTTGCTCACTAGTTACTGTAGACACCGCCACAAACAACAGCTATCAGTTCACCATTTCAGCCACCATTTTTTTTTCTTACGGCGTAAATAACTTTAAACGGTGTTATTGTGCATTAGTTTGTGTATTAGAGCACTATTTTCTTTGTGCCTGGTGTTTGCTGGCAAGAAACAGTCTTCCGGGTCCTGTTCTTCGACCGTGGTTTAACAAAGCCCGGGTTAGTTCACATATCCCGGATTGACCTAGCTCGATCTGACATGGAGTTTTTTCGGCTCTTATAACACAAACCTCGTATTTACATATTTGGCTAATAAAGACAGCTGGCCGTTCATGTGAGGAGTCTGTGTAGACTTACATCATGGCTAAACAGCGTGCTGCATATTTCAGTGCTGCTGAGTTGCAACTTATAATGGAAGGATATGAAGAAGTTAAACATTTAATAAAAACCAAAGGGAATACTATAGCGGCTGCAAAAGTGCGCCAGGACGCGTGGCGAAAAATAGCTGCCAAATTAAACGCGTAAGTATATCTTCTATTTAATTAAGGTTAGAGTGGGAGAGCACTAATTATGCCGTACATATGACTGTGTTGACCAGTGTAGATGTGTAGGCTATTATGTTTTGGCTACAGTCTTATTCTGCTGTTGGTCACGTTTACAATTGCAGATCCAACCCAATGGGACCTAGAAGAACCTGGCAACAAGTCAAGACGAAATACAAAAACATCGTTCAAAGTGGTAGGTCGTGGGTTTTTAGTGGGTTTGATTGTAATTACATTGTAATGACATTATATATATATTTACTCACCTTTAGAGAGATCTCAGCTGAGATGAATTAAATTATTTAAATCTAAAACTAACTGTGATCATACACACAACTGATGTTTTATTTTTTAATAGCAACATCAGAAGCAGAATCTGTTTTTACCTTGGTAAATTGGTGTTTGACAAAGACAACAGAAAATCAAGAATAGAACAATGAGGTAAATAATTTGAAAGCAAGGCAAGTAAAAACTAACAATAAAAGCAGGAAAACAATTAGGAAGATAACATTAAATAAAATATATAAGATAATTATTATACATCTAACATACAAACTGTTCTTGCAATCAAGTGCAACACTTCCCCGAAACAAATTTGTTCATTATTGTTGTTGTTATAAAGCATAGTCAAACCCTTTTTCTTTTTTTTTTAGCTTTTACACATTTATTTCCCTTAGCACCACCTTGTGGCACCCATTCCGAAAACCGCCGGAACCCAGAATTTTTAAAATTAAATTTTGAAAACTCAAAATTGTTTTGAATTGAATAACTTGAAGGTTTAATGTAATTAGCAAACAAAAGAAGGGCTGCACTGAAGAGGATGGGACTAGTCTCAACAAAAGAGGAGTACATAGATGAAGAGGAGCTGCCCCCTGAGAACAATATGGAGGGTCCTATCATAGCAAGCATAGTTGGTGGCTGCTCCTCTGATCCAGGAGATACGGCCGGCTGCAGCAGTTATGTCAATGGTATGTGCGCCACTTTCTATATTTATCTCTACAAATCAATACTGCAGTAAATATACATGTTTCATATCACATCATTTCAGTAGCTGAACATGGACTGACCCTACTTCAGCCACCTGTATTATCAGACGAAGAGCTGGACTGTGTAAGTGTACAGCTCTGTTTATTTTTGTTTTTGAAGGCATATCAATGATTAAGGTATTAAATAAGCAATATCATATGCTTAGAAACAATGTGTACAAATTCTTAATAAATTTTAATGCTTTCTTTTTAAAGGAACCTGTGGAAGATGTTAAGACACTATACAAGAAGTATCTCAAAATAGAGATCTCAAACAGAAAGCAAGAAATGGCATACAGAGCTTTAAAAATGCGCAAAGTGGAGAAAGAAATTCAGTTATTAGACAGGAGATTGGATGTTAGTTTGATATATGATAATGGATTGTCAGAATAAAGGATAAATGTACCATTAAGTTAGCCACTAAAATCTGTTTTCAGACATTATAGTTTATGTTTGCATAGTTTGGAAAGCAAGAAGACAATGAAAGAAAAATGTTGGTTTCCTATATGTTCATTTTAAGTAAATAGTCAAAAATACAGTGAAATGTATTTAAATCAGATAGATAGATAGATAGATAGATATAGACTTTTCAGTTAAAGGTAGGCTGAATATGTGCACTTGTCTGAATATTTATAATGATTATTTAAGATCATTTGTGTCTGGAACAACAATAATAAGTGGAAATGTGCCTTTTTTATTACTACAGTACAGGCCGATCCCTCATGTTGAAAATAAAGCATTGGTAATAAACCTACGGTTATAAACCTACTCCACTCCAACAGTCACAACTCACAGCAGTTATAGCAAAAACACTTGTTTGTAATCATTATGGTACAATCATAAATCATAAACCTTTCTGAAATCTCTGACAAAACTTTCATCTATAGTAGTGTCACATGACTTAAATTGGCTATGGTGAAAGAAGACAACAAGATCTTGATCGCAGTGTGAGTGATATAAACTCCAGTCTGCCATTAAAATAAGGGGCGCAGATGTTTTTTTGTTTTTTCTTTTAATATCATTCAATGTCGTGTACAATAGATACAACACAAATACAGCACAGTTTTGCTAAAATCACATCAAATATTCATGATTGCATCTCACAAAACATTACTTTATAGAAGCTGTTGGCCTCTGATTTTATACAGAAACACACACACACACACACACACAATCTCCTCTGTTTCACAGACACACACTCCCATTCACACAGTGAAGTTCTTTTAAGCATGGCTCTGGAGCAGTTGTGAACAATCTACTGTAGATAAGAGGTAAAACATCTTGGTACAAATCAGTTTTGTCATCTATAAATATTCAACCAAATATCAGTGCAAGGTGTCCTCCATTAACCTTGAAGGACTGCCATAGATGCCAACCTTAATTTACGAATGATTTCACAAGTACCTCAAAGTCCCAGCTGTGAAGTACAATACATTTTTGGCAATTCGCAGATATTCCAACATAACAACATAGAGATGGCAAATATATAAGTGTTTTCTTCTTTTTCTTATTTAAAAATTTCTTCCGTGCCATGTTCTTCCTCCTCAAAATGTCCTTAATGTACAGCACATGTAGATTACTGGATTCCCCTAAACAAGCACATAGCAAACACCATGGCAAAAAGCTAATGGGAGAGACAGAAAAATAAATATAATTAAGCAAAGAGTAAAAGGAGTAAAACACTTACTGTTAAAATACTTTTTTCTGTACACTATAACTCTGTAAACACCTGTACTCTCTCCACTAGGTGGCGAACACAATCAATAGTTCTTGCAGAACAATTTCTCATCACATTCTACATGCAAAATCTTCACATCATACTTTATTATTAAAAAGCTAAATCATAACCTTACTTCAATAGTCAGCACCACAATGGCAAGAGCTCCAGCCATATAGATGTACGTCTCAAAATAGTCCACCACTGCTGAATAACAGCCCTGGTTCAAAGAAGTACACGTTTTAATATCAGAGGATAAAATGTTGTTTCAGAGGAAATTGAATTTCTCATTTATTACTGATAGTAATGTAATTCCAAATTGGTTCAAATCAATGTACTAGCAGAGGAGTATATAAGACTCGTCATTCATTTTCAGAGTTATTAGGGTCATATAGGTCACACTGTCCTTTCTCAAAAAGAACATATTTACTTTCTTTGATTTTGGTGTTCATTGTTTTTTTATACTCAGTTTATTGATGCATTTTTGTTGCTAATAATTTGTACTAAACCCATTGCTGACCTTGTTACGGATTGGCATAATTCCCTTGAGACACTCCTCCTTGCTCATCATTAGATCGTTCCTCTGGCAACAGACCTCTGGCACTAGTCTGCTGGGGTTCAGCCTTCTGAAGAGGCTGTGATCATCAAAGTCTTCAGCACTGTTCACCCCACAACAATCAAACTATGAAGACACCAATACCCAGTTAAATCACTTCAGTGTCATTATTGTGTTATATTTTGTGAAGTATGTGATCGTACTGTGGTCATAATGGCGTTCCACGTAGAGGTGAAGACATCAGTGCTGTTGGTGCCTTGGTAATGTGTTTTCAGTTCCTTGGTGAAGTAGTCCCTGGTGAGCTGTTGATCCACATATAGACAGTAGTAGTGAGAGCAGAGGTATATTACAGGTGGCTTGATCATATCCAGCTATAATAATACTCACATGCTCCCGGAAAATGAATGCCAGAATGGCCACCGCCAACTCTGCCAGGAATATGATTAGTATGAGCATGAAGAACTGTGGGAGAAAAACAGGATATTTGCATGCTAAATCAGATGTGAAGTACTTTATAGCCTATAAAAATATCAATATTACTATAAATATTAAATCAGATGATCAAATTAGATGCCTAAACATGCAACAGTGAAATATTATTAAGTTTTACACACATAGTTTTTGATGCTAATAGGAATGAACAATATTAATATAATTGTAAAAATATTCATTTTTTGATCATTGTATTATTAATGACAATATATAATTATTATTTTAAAGTTATGACTGATATTAATCTATATACATATATATATTAAACAAAACGTAAACAATCAACACTTTAAATGCATCAGGAAATTATAGTGTACAGAAAAAACAGAATAATATTTCTTTAAGATTATAATTAGTAGTATTAAATTATTAGAGTTTTTGAAAATGTATTTTAAATGATGTAATCTAAAATGTACAAAGGAAGGAAATGGGAATTTACACTAAATATTCAAAATAGACACATATCAAAATAATGTATATTTATGTAGTAATAAAATCCCATACAAACAGTAGAAGACATTTATTTTCTCGTATGGCTCCGCAGCAGCCCAGAAATCCCAGTAGGAACAGCATCCCACCCATGATCAAAATTGCATAGACTCCAGTAAACAGGAGAGGGTTGGCTGCCACAATCTCCCGGAAACCTGTCGGATCCACGAGCACCCAGATTCCCACCCCGAGAAGGAATGCCCCTCCAAGCTAAAGGAGAAAAAACTGCTTAGTATACATACCAGCACAATAAAAGCAAAAAATATGATTTTATGAAATAGCCATACTGAGCAAATCAAAGCTGATGGATGCTCAGTTTTTTATGGAGCAGAACATTTTCCCACAGCATTAGTGTGGTAGAGGGAAATTCATGAGGCTGCTTAAAAAAACACCTTTGAGGAACAAAGGAAGTGCAGTGTGGTTCGTGAGCAAAACGAAGGCACATTGGCACAAGATCAGTGCGGGGTTTTTCGTAACGTAACGTTAACATTTGTTCCAAATGATCACTGAGACTCTTTTCAAATACACATTTTGTTAGGAAAGCAAGAGTCTGCACCTGCATATGATCAGGTTTTTAATATAATAAAGACTCATCACTAGTGAGAAACAAACACAGCTAGCATGAAGTCAGAGTCAAGTCTAGATCTGGTGTGTAAAACAATGGCCTACTCTTTTAAAAAGAATGCATGTTATCTGCATCTATATGGTTCCATGAAGAACCTTCAACATTCATGAAATCTTTTCATTCTTTGTAGTGGAAGACTTTTTGTAAATTGGTTCATTGAAAAAGTCTTCAATGGCATCGCTGCAAACTCAAATTTTGAAAGCTTTCTGAGTATAATTGGTGAAATTCAAGACAAAGTAAGAGAACAAAAGCACTTACAAAAATAAAGAAGTTGAAGATGAACATGAGGTACTTGATGCAACTAAGACAGTCCCCTTCCATACTTGTGCCTCTTGCTGAAGCTTCTCCTTGCCCCTGAAGAAGCATCACAAAAAAACAAAGAGAGCCGTTACTCCACAAGAGATGCGAACGTCACACGCTCCATTTAAAGACAGGTCCATGAGTCAGCATTTGTCAGTGACTGGTGGGCTTTTGTGCTTTTAAGCTCATTCAGTAAGATCATTTTGTGAATTTGTCACTTAAATAATACACTGGCATAGACAAAACACACATTGACAGACATATTGTGTTCAGGCGCTCCAGATGAATAATGCCGCATTATGTATTTCAAAGAATGACTGGCAGCTCCTGTAATCATATGCCTGTAAATGTAACAAAAATGGACATAAAACAGAATTCACAGCATTTTCTTCTCATGCGTGTTATGTGCTGACTCGATGTACATGATGTATTGTTTGTGAAGGGAAAAATGCAGGAGGAGTACTAAAAGTGGGCAGCTTGGCTAAAAAACACCATGAGGACTGCTGGAGCACATTTGCTCATCTTCACACCAGGAGCGATACTCAGTCGGCTAAATAAACATGTCCTTTCAGCACTCCAGACCGCAAGCTGTGTGCCCCACACAGTGTCTTTCTCTGAAATTCATCTAAGCTCTCTAGCTCTTTTCTGCTTATATGCTCCAGGTGTTTTCAAACGATGTTCCATCACCTGTGCTCCCTTTAATGATGCAAATTTCCTTTTCCTCTACTACGAGACAATACAGGGTGCACGGTGTACAAAAACACTATTAGAGAGTGCTAATACAACATAATGAGTGGTCGAATTAGACTCTGGTTGCCCAAAATTAATGATAATTTTTAGCCTTTCTTGCATTTATACTTGGTACTCCTGCTTTCAGCTTTGTGATGATAAAGAATATCGGTTTGCTGCTTTTTCCTGCATGTCTTTTTAGCGTAATAAGGTTGATGGTAAGTGCTCCCTCTGTGAAAAGCTAAAGTGTCCCTTGCTGACAATGCACTCTCTATAATTACAGGCCATTAGGGGAATTTAGGTTAATGATGGTACAGTTCTTCATTAGTGCATTGGGTCCTGAGCTCACCTCCCACAGGTGGCCTTGACTTTGCTACTGCCTCGAAACCAGGCACTTGGGATTAGGTGAAGCAGCAGTGCGTATAATAACAGACGGACTCTCATATTTTCTGGTTTGCTATGACCGGCCAGTGTCTCGAATAGCCTTCTGCAGCTGTGGTCCCTGTAAAAATAGCTCCGAACAGCTGGCCGATTTCACGGGAGCTGATGGTAGATGCCGTGGCGGCAAATAATTCCACCTCTCTTCTTACGGAACGATTGTGGCATAATTCAATAATCCCCCCAGCCTGGTTTTTCCAAAGTAATTTCCTGTGCAACACTGTGAGTCAGTCAGGTGTTATAAGTGGCGGAATGGAAGGGACCTCGCGAACCCTGCTAAACTCGGTTAACTCGCAGGTGGGTGAGCAATTTTATTTGTATGTGCGTGGAAAGGTGGGTGGTTGGCCGTATCAGTCTTCTTAGATTAAGACCACCAGCCTCAGAAGGTTTGAAGGCTCAGCCCACAAGTCTTGAGGCCAGTATCACAGAGCCACAGCTGTCTTTTTTATTGAAGTCTTTAAACCTCATCGCAATAATCCAGACACTCCAACAATGGACAAAAGGAGTTGAATTACATAAATAAATGGACAGTGTACCATTTTTGTTTGTATCTTTGTACTCTATTTAATTAATTTACTTTGGTCAACAGTACTGCTTTGCTTAAACATCATCTGAAGGCTTCCAGACTGCATGCAAAATAGTCAAATTCTAGACAACACTAATTTACAGCAATAATTTAAAATCTTGTCAACATTGGCTCCAGTCGTTTCGGTATCATTCCGTGGGGTTATGCTATTTAAACTTTAATCTTTGCACACCACTGTTTCCAGCAAGCTACCACAAACCACTGTGTCAGATTTGCAAACAATTTGCAGTTTTTGTTTTTTCCACATTATGCTCAATCTTGTACACAGTACAGCTTTAAAAGTACTCACCCACAGATAAGTATTGACAGATACGTTTGATAAATACACAGTAGCTCCTAGTGGCCTCGTTCTGTCTCAACACTTAGCTCGTGTCTGCACTTTTGTACAGAGGTATGAATTATTCGGGGGTTCATTTTCCAAAAGTATAGTTAGCAAACTATGGTTACAAGTTCTGATGTTACCAGCATAGCTCCACAATTCTGTGTTTTCTGAATACATATTGTACTCTGTTGGAAATACAGCTCTTGAACTGTGATTCAAATTATGGATGTAAGATATGGGGCAGGATTGAGCCATGATTTTTGCATCCAGCTACAGAACACAACAGATCACACACACTGCCTCTTTCAGAATAAATCAACCTGTCACAGCTGCCTGGAGGAATCGTAGCATACACATGAAGTGTTTTCACACAGCTCTGGCGAAACACTGAATTCACCATGCACGCATCCATCACGAGAGAGCCTCCAGCTGGGTGGTACAGCTCAAAGAGAGGCAGCATGGTGGATCTTCTTCATCCATTCTTCACATTGTGTGTAAACACTTGTAGCTATTTAAGTACGAAGTGAGGACATTGCTCTTCAAACCATCTGTGCATGTTTGTCTCAGCTGACCCATGAGATCCAGCATTGGTGTACAATCTTTCCATCTGGTTGTGAATTACAAATTGCTTAACAAATAATAACATTAGGCAACATGTTTCTGATTGAATGATGGCCGTGTTTTCTGACTGAACACAATTAAAGCTGCACTTAACTCTATTTTGGTAAATAAAGTCACACCTACCGACTTCTTTAGCTGAAGTCTTTTGTTAGAGGGCTGTCACATTTACCTATTAAAAATGGAAGAGGGGTGTCAGACTAAAGGACTGCCTCTAACATTTCTCTCCAATTGCCTGTCATGAACTGCAACGCCCATTTTGGCAGCAAATCAATCTGAAGCTTGTAAGTGTAATAAAAACAGGAAAACCGTACAACCAACAAACTACTGCTTGAATTAAGATGCGATGGTAAAGTATGTTTTGATGCCAGTAAGATGTAATGCCAGTATGTTTACTGGCAGCTTCAGCGAGAACTTACAAATATGGTTACAAAATATCTTTTGTCATAATCTACCCACTTTCAGGTCGTTCCAAATCTTTATTTGTAGAAGATATTTTGATAAATGTCAGCGTACCTTCAAAGTCAGATGCATAGTTGCATGCATTGCAAAATTGACTTTACAGGGTTAATGCTGACGGATTGTCCTGTAAACTCCATCAGATTTGATCAACAAATTTCTAAACCCTCATAAAAAAAATTAAAAAAAAAAAATTATAAGCTCATAAAACTCAAAACTCATAAATTTTAAAAAAAAAAACCTGATTGACAGAAAAATGTATACATTAAAGGCCTTATATATTTCTAGAATTCTGAAGCAACAGAGAAATCATACTTGTACTGCATTATGTGTTTTGCCTTTCAAAATAACTAAAACAAGCTTATCATCTTGCTGCCTATTATTTGGGAGAGTGACGGCTTATAATTATAAACATTTTATTTAAGAAGTCTGCTATTCTACTATAAAGATCATTTCTTTTTTCAAAGCATTTGCTAAGAAAAATGTTTGGCAGACATGCACTGGTTACTAATAGACTAATGTTTGCTATGACAGTAACCAAAAGAAAAAAAGAAAATTGTAAAAGAGAGCCACTTAACAGATTTGCATTCTCCCAAGTGAAATAAACCAGACAGCCTGCTTTTAACTTCTCTCATGACTGTGTTAGCATTGGGCTGATTTCAGTGGAATATATTGAACTTAAAACACTTTAGCACAGAAAAACTCTCTATTTTGCATGTAATAACACAAAGAGAGAGATGAGTCAAAGTTAAAGCATTATTTCAAAGGTTCCATACTACTTTAGACAACTCCCTTTAACAACGTTTCCTTTGTTCATAATGATAAAGAGGAGGTAAAAAAATGACAATACCGAAAGAACACAATAAATACTTTGCTACATAACGATCAGAATCTAACATTAATAAGCCACATTAAAAGTCACTCTCTTTGTAATACATTGTAAACAGGACGTATGGCTAGATGTACAGACCTCTCTTTATCTAGTCCTTTTGACGCAACCAAGTAGATATTTTTGGAATGCATTACTGAACTGAGACTGACCTAGTAAAGATTGCATTTTACCCCTGGGGAGCTTTTTCCTTCTCCTCCCGCTCTTCTTATCCAAGCCCCTAAACGGAGGTCAAACGGCTATTGCTTTTACCTTTGCTGATAAGTCACTGCACCAAATAACTTTAAATGAATGGCATGGCATGAAGTTAAATACTATACAAAAATAAATTACTTTCCTCTTATGGGTCTCAACTGATAGGAATGAGAAAAAATGTTGTGGAGGAGTGTGGAGGAACGATCCATATTAAAGAGCAGAAGTCAATGGTTGCTGTGCGAGGTGACCTGAATGCTAAGCAGACACGTAAACTGAATTTATAGGGCTTGCCTCTCCTCTTTAGACAGTTACTGAAGCCCTTGGGAAACGGCTGTATCTGAGTTATCATTTCATGTGGCATCAGAACATACATCATAACCTCTGTATTAATGAACCGCGCTCTGGTGCACAACCAGTCAGTCAATAAATGCTATTCTGTTTCTCAAAAGGAGTATATTAAGCTTAAGGGCATTACTAAAAGAAAATATTGTAAGTAAAAAAAAAATGTGATCATGTGTCATCATGTGAAAGCGTGATTAGAAAGATACAACACAAAAAATGCAAATGCATTACTGTAATACAAGTAGTTAATTTCAGCATGCACAAGTAAACACTGCTATTATTTATGGCTTTCCCTTCGCAGTCAGATGCCTTCAATCATTCACGGTCTCCGCATTCTAGAGCATGCTGTATCTGAGGATGATGTTTCTGTAGAGAGATGCCTGTGTATCTAATTATGTCAGCACCTCAATCTACCCCAGACAGAAGCATACACTATTGTAGAGCCAATCAATGCATTTAGCCTACGGATTAATCTGTTGGTTAGTTGCTGCACCAATATTCTCACCGCCTTTTCTTTGGAGATAAAGCTCTTCATTTCTCAAGGATCATGCAAAGTGCACAGTGGTTCTTAGTTAAGACTATTAATTACCTGTATAGTGACTGTTAATCACATGTTATGTACTTTAAGTTACAATGTAACAGAACTAGTTAAAATTTTCCATAATAAAATGCATTAGGAAAACTGGTGCAGTGAATTTATACTTAATGCTGACTTTAATGATGTAGACTTCAGAATGCTTGATGATTTAACGACTTCATAAGCCTTCATGTATGAGATTTTCATCCACCATGTTCCCATTGGTATTCAGGAGCTGTTGATCCTCACAATATACTATGACCTTTAAATGATGTGCTTTGACATAAATGTAAGGTCAGACAGACAAAACTGCATCTTTTAAAGAAAGTACAAACACTGATCCTAAAATACATAAGAGATCTTGGTATTGGTCGGCCTTTGTAGCAGACGTCCACAGCATTATGCTTTGGGGGACAAAAACATGGAAAGACATGGAATCAATAAATAGCAGAGATTTATAAAAAAAAGTGAGAATTATGAAATATTATAAAATACATGCCAAATTGTCATTAGATAAGTTTATATCAGCTAATCTAGAAATATCAATTACTAAGTACACAAATAAATATTCATGTTTCTAAATTAGGCTCTTAACGGTGGTTAGCCAACATTCTCCATATAGTGCTAAAAACAAAGCAGCCAATAAAGTAATTCGAAAATAAATTTGGGAAAAGGGATGATTTTTAATAGTGTTAGTGTTAGGACAAAAGTATGTGTTATAGGACAAAAATATAATAATTATATACTTCACAAAAATAAGTACAGTAATTCAAGCACATTATAATGAGATGTAGTGTAGTCCAAAAATCCTCACTATGACAACTGAGAGAATAACAATTCTGAAAACCAGTACATAATCATTAACATCCACTAGATGTGTTACCATAATGTTCCCTGTTCTAATTATTCTAAAAAGAAAGGAGGCTGTTAGTGTTGGAGGGCAACTGTGCTATCTGCTAACTGATAGACACTAAACTTTGCTGTTCTTCTCTGTCTCTAGAGGATACCAGTTACAATCTGAAAGTAAGACATCTAGTTAAGGACATGCTGAGAATGTGTAACGTTCTATGTCTGTTTAGTTCTGTTTAGTCTCTGTGTTTTTGTATTTTTGGTTTCGTTTTTGTATTTCC
>JAUMHI010000043.1:8296036-8328451 GCA_032359435.1 Enteromius unitaeniatus | reverse complement strand
CATTTACATTTTTCGTGTAATTTCTTTCTTTCTTTTCAGTCATATTGGTCATTTTTAATTTGTCCAGACAAAAGAGAGTTTTAACATTACTATTATCCATAACAAATATAATACTGATGCATTTTCTAATGTGTACAAAGTGTTGAGTGCTGAATCAAACAGCACACCCATCAGACAATTCTATCTTCAATAATAAAGAACAACAACTAAAATAAAATATATGGTACAGTTATAAACGACAATCACATTACTGATTCCTCAGGAAGCCTGGGGATCGATGATGAAACACAGACTGCATTTTTGAAATGTGTAATGGTTTAACAAATTTGATAACCACAGAAAAATGCAGAAGCTTTGTGGTTTAAAGGTACTGAGATTAACGCCGGATCAGTTCTATAACAAGAGAGCACACAGACAGAGCAAGGTTGTGGCTTGTGTTCTTATGTTCCACCTGCTAGGTTGAGTCTCAGTACATTAACCTTCATGTTAACGGAAAAGGCCTGGTCTTAATGCCTCCAGGGGTTTAAAAGTTAACTTGTCTTACAATACAATGTAAACAACAGTCTATACATTTATGCAACCAAATAATCAGAAAGCAAACATGAGTCTCTATTATAGTTGTCAAGGTAACCAGAGAGACCTGTTAAGGTCCAGTCAAAGCACTGACAGGAAAACTAAAGATGTCCTATTATTAAACTCCATCCGGTTCTCTGAATACAAGACAAAGCAACATTCATAGCCATTAACACAACCGTACAAAACCCCAAAAAACACCCTTTTATGAATTTCCACACACATCCAGGCTGGAACACTTGCATCCCATGACTGCGACTAGCATCCAAAACACAGTCTGATTCTTCTTCGTTAATAAAAAATCTCTTTGGTGACAATCTTTTCATCTTTAGTTTGCTTATTAGCTTGTAGGCTCGCAAGTTTGATTCCAATTTAATTACTTCTAAACTTTGAGAGAAGTACACTGATGTACAAAACTCATTTCACTTGGAAATTAATTTTGTGCAGAGCAAAAAAGGTCTGTCAAAGAAAACAATTAGGAAGGGATATTATTCATAGCTTACTGATAGTACACACTAAATATCCTGCTGTATCAAAGCAGTTTTGACAGAAGGCTTTCTGGCACCACCTGGCCATTGTTCAATATGCTGCAGACGTCGACAAGTAAGCCTGCAATCATAACAATGAATTCAGAATGTGGAGGTAATGGTATTTTTTTCTTTATATAAAACAAGAATTTCTGTATTGCCAAATTAGTTTTAGCAGATGTGATTGTGATAGATACATTTATTGAGTAGGCTACTGTTCAGCTTTATAGATGTTATTCTAGATATGCTGTTTTCTATTCTATAATTCCTTTAATAATGTAAATATAAGAACGTATGCAAAATACACTTACATAATGCATACAGCTCTAGAAGCAAACACCTGAATGCAGTCAAACACTCCCCTGATCAGTTCCCCCCGCTAAGCCTTTAGAGAAAGCAACAAGGCTTTGACTGCAGCTGAAAAACAGGAACAGATGGGACTTCTGCGTGTCCCTGGACATTTCACTGTGACTCCCTACAAAGACACCAATCTACACATATATGCAGCGTGTAATGACAGAACTGCCTCATTGTGAAATGAAGTTTTGTTTCCTCTCTTTTCCTTCCTAATTAGCCAATGCTCTGCATGGAACAGGTCCCTGACTCGCATCAGAAAATATGAGCACAGACACCTGTGAGCTTTATCCACATGCTCCACCACATACGGACGCTTCAAAAGCTTTTCATATGGCCCGGGAGAGGCCTCATTGCATGGCCCCAGCCTTTACAAGCTGAAATCTGGGGATCTCCTGGGTCGCCATTGATCATGGCGGGGGAAGAAACATCACAAATGCTCACAGGTGGAGCCCTGGACAAAGAAACTCTTTATTGTTGGATATGTGGTCTGGTTGGGTAGTGCTCATGCTCTGACATGTTGCATAGTGCAGGGTTGTGCAATTGAGAATGCTTTCTAAATTCCAACTAAATTCCTGAATTTGAATTTAAGTAACAAAGACAGTGCAGAATTGCTCTGTCTTTCTTTTGTGAAACATAATATGATACTTAGGTTTCCTTGTACGGAATAATGTAATGAAATGATGCAGACAATGATTGAAGTTCTCATTCTACATGTCAGTCTTCAAGTCATTCAGGCCAAGAAAATGACAGACTGTCCCATTGAGTAAAAAAAAAAAAGCATAAGCCAACACATAAAAGGACTTTTAACCAAGGAGTTGGGGCAATGTGGGAAACGTCAATTCTTCATTTAGACTTTGCATATTGTTAAATTAATTTAACAAAAAAAAAAAAAAATTATCGTTTGTCATATGTTAATAACTAACAAGCCCTATGAGCAAAGTTTAGAAAAGCTGTGTTTTTCATAAGACATTTAACCATAATTATACAATGTAGATGAAAACTAGCATCAACAGAACATAAATGAACATAAGTAGACAAAGGCATTATATTCTGTACTGTAACTGGCACCACAGGTGTACTAATATACTCCAGTCACTCAAGTGCGACACTTGTGGTGCAGTTCTGCTCTTCCTCGCCCCCTGCCAGCCACAAAGCACAACTAAATCCAACAGCTTTCGACACTGACCGGTTGTACAATTGACTTAAAACTGTCTGAGCCTGTTTTAAAGAGCCATTGTTTCTGATGGAGATAAGTGAAATTGGTTTTATGCTTTAAACAGAAAATACACAGTGAGAAAAGTCTGTTGCCACGTCAGCCCTTCCACACCCTTCTTTATCTTCACCCAGAAAACCCATTTAATCAGTTTAATCACTGAAGGTGAATCAGGTCCTGACCGTGCTTCCCTTCTTCTCTCTTTCAGACACTTTTCTAATCCCGCTGCCTCCAAATCGGCCCCTCACCTGCCAATCAGCTCCTCCCCAGCGCAACTGCTTCTTTTAAGTGGCTTTGCCTGTCTTAACTAAAGCCAGAGGATGAATAGCAATAGATATAAGAGGATGACGGCTCCGCTTGCTTTAAAAGGGATTTTTCCTGACATATATCTTACGTTTAAATGGCCAGTCGATTTTTGGAAGCAGGGATTTGTGACAGAAGTGTTGTGAATGACAACATATTGCAGGGGTATTAGGAGTACTGAAGAACATGAGTCTGACATTTTGCAGATTGGTTTTAGCAAAAGTGGGACATCAGGTAAAGCACAGCAAATAATGATTGATTATCATTTGAACAGAATTATAAAAATGTTATTGATTTTCATAATGGGCAAAACTAATGTTTCTCAATGACTGAATGATGCATTTAAAAAACACAACTTTAGCTTAAAATGTACATGAACATGAGACAGAGGCTTCCAGTCTAAAAACCTCTTAAAACTGTTCTGATGGGTTCTGAGCATTGTCATGCTAAAGGTAAAGCCTGACTTTTAAACACAATCCCATGGCCAACTGGTTGCTAATTTATTTGAATTTGTAAAATAGTTTTGGTAGACTACATTAAGATACAGTCTGCTCATGCTCCAGTGACAGTTGTTTGGTGGGTTGCTTTTAAGAGGATGGCCTTCATTATTACTTTTTTTCTAAAAGTCATACAAAAGCTAATATGAAATTACCAATTTGTGAAACAAATGGTTTGGAGAATGGTTTGGAATATTTCATAGTAGTCTAACTAGCTGTACTGCACAGTCATTAAATCACAGATAAAAACTCTGTTTCAAGTTAGACGTTTATGGTCAGTAGCTGATCCAACGATCAGGTGGACTACCATCTGGTAGGAAAATGACCAGGAAATCTTGATCAAACTGGTTAGACCAGGGTGGCCGCCTAGTACCAGTAACAAACCAACATGTTCCACAAAATCATACTGACCACCTTTATCTGATTATTTTCACTTTTGTTGCATTTTTGTAGCATGAGATTGCAGCAAACAAACCTGCCCTCTTATTTTGCTTATAGTCACTATACCTATACCAGTGGGAATAGTACGAAGATGGAAAAATATGAATAGAAATATGGCTTGCTCGAATTCAAACATAGCAACATAATCCCAGGGAGCATGTGTGAGGTTTGGCAACTGCTAAAAGAGATTACACAAGTTAACCAAAGCAAAAGTAAAAACCCTCGAGATATGATTGCTAGACATTTTAGGCACAAACATAGACTTCCTTCCAACAAACAAAACAGTCTTCTTCAAAACAAATTGCAAATGACTTGGGTTACACCCAAAAAGCACGTGACATCTCCCACCTTGTTCTAGTATTAATTACCTTCTGATCATCCCTGTATACAATCATACATTAAGATATACTTTATCTCTAAACTGTAGCTAGTCTAGTTCATAGACATATGAGGACATGTGAAATACTCATAGCATTGTACTTTAGTCATCAATTTAGATCAAAACAAAAGTTAATACTAATTGGTTTCATTTACAGAATTACAATCAAATTGACCAGATTTCAATAAAAGGTAGCCAAAACAACTTTTAAAATAAATAAATACAAGCCTGGTGCTGTTTATGTATTGTTAATACGTCCGCTAAGAAACTTTCAGATCCTCAGAAAAAGCGTCTCAACAGTTATCTGCATCTTTCAGCTCACAGTGATGTTGCCTGTGGTGCGAAACACCTACCGTGTTTTTTATATCCTCGCGTTTAAGTGCAGACTTAACGAAAACTCCGTTATCCAAGAGGATGAAAGCGTCCTTAGGATTCCTTCAACTGCTGTGTGAATCTTTCGCCTTGTTTATTCATTCCTCTCGACAGCAGTGAATCATTCAGCGACACTGACTTCGCTCAACACTTCGCTGTGCTGCTCGCTGTGTGATTCTGCTCAGCCACACACTGCCCAGGGGCGGCTACTAGACCTTCACGCCTCCTGTCATTAATACTTCATATTCCACATAATGGTGACGAATTGTCCTGTAAATCAGATAAAATCACCGGGCTGGTATACATATACATACTACATCCTTCTATATATCGTGTTATGTATAACTTGACACAGCTGGAACTCTTTGACAGTGATTAAAACCGTGCTGCCGCGGCTATATTTTATTTCAAACCTAAATCAAGTCATTCAGTTTCCAGTAGACCAAACTCTCTACGACCAGCAGGTGTCCTTTTGAAATCCTTTTGAGCTCGAGGCTTTGTCGGAGGCTTATTTTATATATGCTTTGTGGACTCAGCATATGGGTATTGGCTTTTTCTCAGAGGAAAGGTTCATTTGATTGATGATTTGAAAATTTGATCAAGATGATTTGATTTTATTAACTATTAGTAGACATATGAGTCACATATTGCATGGACATCAAACAGAGAACTGAGATTCAGTGAAGAAAATGTATAAAGTCTTTATTGTACTAGTTTCTCTGCTCGTCATGTAGGGCCCAAATAAAAAATATAAGATGTTAGCCTACATAATACCTGACCATCAGTTCATACGTTTCAGAAAATATTTTTTAAACATTCTTGCAATCAGCAATTAGCATTTTAAATCTTGAAAATATGTACTAAGCAAATTCGCATCAGTGCATTTACACAATTAAATAGATGATTATCAACAAATTATTCATTTAATTTCATTTGAAATACAGTGTTTACATTCATACGTTTTTTTCCAAAGCAACTTATTCCTTGGGAACTGAACCCATGGCCTTGGTGTTACATATAGTACACATATCAATCATTTAAATCAAGTTGTAATTCGATTATAAACTACAACTGGTGATGGCTCTCTCCTGTCTGGACTGGAAATAATGCATGTGTGCTCTTCTGAAAATAAACATGAACGTGAGTTTGTGGCATCACTCTTGACCAGTCAGACTCTGTATTGAGTGTGACATTCGATGAGCGCTCAGTGCTTCCTGTAGGAACTGTAACTGACTGATCTGGGCTCTGTGAGGTCCTGAGAGAACTGCATAAATAATGCTTCAAGGCAAGGTGACCCAACCTAGATCATTACACGCTCCGCTTGAGCCCTGAGGCTTATATTTATAGACAAAGACTACAGCTACATTGCTCTGTTGCACTCTTCACTTTATTCTTTCCGTTCTCAGCCAATTTCAGCCATACATTCAGTCAGTGATGGTAGACACATTTTAGAGAGATGTTTTGCTCACCAAGCTCAAGGGCATGAGTGCAAACATTTTCGGAGGGTGGGGGGGTTTTGAAGATTTGATGATTCCTAAAATGATAGTCAAAAGGTCACATTCTGGTATTCTTCATAGGATCATATTGTAATGATTTATTAGCAGTGCATCCAAAAAGTCAGAGGTGAACTGTTTTCATATTTTCAGTTATCACTAATGCATAAATCAAAGACTATCTAACCTAGAGCCTATAATTCAGGGTTTTATTTCATCATGAAGGCTGGGCAAATCTTCACAGACATTTGTCAGACACATTTTATTTAAAATTAGGTATTCTAGGTACGTAGTTTAGCCGTTGCATTTCCTGGAAATCAAACTTGTTTTAACCATAGGAAAGATCAAGACTCATGGAACAAAAGGCTATCTTCTCATTTACTTTCTTCCTGTGTGAAGAACAACAAAAGTGAAAGCTCACTTCCATTAACTTCCTTTAAAGACTGGAGACTTAAAAACAAACGTTTGTCATGTCATATTTTTATTTTTTAAATCTTAAATCACAGAAAACTTCATTTCAAGACTACATTTATTTTAGACATGTATTGCTTTATAAAACGGTAATTGCATTTTGAGCTGCATTAACACTTATGATCTAACGGTGATTCAATTTCCAATTTTTTCAGGAAAACTGAGAATGTTTTTTTTCCATGAGTAATGTTGTCTTATAAGCCATAGGTGTGCAATCAGATAGCTAGCATTTTGAAGCCCAACTTGCTGTATGTTCTGCAAACCAATTTGCTGTGTCATTATTTTCTGTTTTCCGGGAGGCCCATTGTCTCAGACCTCTGCAGACAATCAAAAAAGCATCATGCTGTTCATTACAAAAGCAAATTCTATAAAAATAAATCATAAATACATGAAACTGAAGCTGCAAGTAATTTTAGAAAATACAAGCATGCTGCATCCTGACTTTGATGGTTGCATACATAATAATGTGCAAGAAGAAACCAGCTCATGTTATATTCTGCATTGTACTATATATTGTAAGATTAGTTTTATCAATGTTTAGGCTATAGTTTTCAGGTTATGGGAATTTGGCTTAGGCAAAATGATAATAAGGGAAATATAGGTCAAATAGAGTCTCTCAAGTCCCTAAATCCCAGAAGAAGCGTTTAAATAGTTTTCCAAATGTCTTCCTTCGATTCTCCCACTCTCTCAAATGCACTCATTCTGCATTTCCTCCTATTCTGTCAATGATCGCTCACGTCCTGTTGCGACAGTCGCACAAAAGGAAGGAGGAGGTCATTCATAACAGGAAGATCCCAGTGATGTGACCCTATCTTTGATAATTTTGTTTATATGGCAGGGATTGACCAGGATTGAATGGTAGGCCAACATAATAAGATTCAGTCTACCAAGATGGCTTGCCCTCAACACGTGATAATTTATCTCACATTAGCAAGGCACTATACAGTCTAAGCAAATTCATTCAGAAATTCAGTTAAAAAAAAAATCAGCAATTGTGGACTTGTGAGTGTTTTGTCCCTTCAGGGCACCAGTGAGTCACTTGACAAACCATGACTTATGCTTCCGTTGCTGAGTGAAAATTAATGTGCGATCTGGTTCTGTGCAGTGTCTCATCCATTATGTGTTGCCAGTTGTTAAGGGAATAAGACTTACTAGTTTCAACAAGACTAGAGCCTCACATTTTAGACTGCACCTTGAATGATAACCACCTAGATTGGTGGAGAAGTCTGAAAGATCCAGCAATCATTCAGTTAGGCACAATAAACTGCAGGGAGTCCAGGTAAGCTCAGGTAGAGGTCAGATCTTTGCTTGTTGTGATACAGGACATCCTCACCACAGGGAGCCAAAGATCAGACAACAACATTTCAGCAGCAAAACATATAGTGGGTTTCAAAAAGTCTTGTCTAAATTTATGTTCTTTGCCTTGAAACTGGCATGAACTTTACAATTTTGTTGTGAACATGATGCTGATTTACATATATGCATTTAACAGACAATATAACACTGTATTCAGTCTACACATTTACATTTGATCAGTTCTTAATTTCTTAAATCAATAGCTTGAGCTACAGGAAAAACCGTGTTTATGTTCTCCATCATAATTTGAGAATGATTCAAGAGCATCTTGAGCATCATTTTATACAAGAACTTCTGACCTGAGTAGTCACATGTTTCCACACATGATTACTGACCAAAACATTTAGCCGTAATTATTTCTCAATTTTTTTTTCCTCCTTAAAAACTTTTAAAACAAATACAGTTTTTTAGACTCAGTCTTTTGGATGTCACTCTAAGTTTGCAGAATGACTAAATCTTGGCATTTCTAAACAACAATAAAGCAGTATAGCAGTAACATTGTATTTTATCATACAATAGCTCATTATTTCTAAAGGAGATGACTAATAAATCCATCACACAGTTCATACATGGGGAGAATCTAATCTGTAAGCTGCCAGTGGCTTGATTTTAAACTATTTACTCAGTGGAAAAAAAAAACATGAATGCCAAAGTTGCTGTGACTACAGCCAGAGGTCACTATTAAATAATGTACAATTCTCCTTGTCGCCTGGGGGGAGAATGACAGATCACAGCAAGCAAAGTCAAGTTATTTACAGCTCCTGATGTCACCACAAGAGAAAGCATGGTGATGCTTCTGCAAACCTGTCAACAAGATAGATAATTTAGATAATGCAATTTAAGTTTGATGTGTCTTTGTGGTTCCCACCCTGTGGATATGTAATTACAAATATGGATATGTAATTGAAAATAATCAATCTGACTGAAGCGCTTGTCACTTTTAGCATATTACCGCGTTCATATATTTTTTAAATATGAAAATAAATACAGTATATACACACATTTAGAGCAATATTTAGGCCTACATTTATGATTTATGTATTTGAATTGCATACATTTGCTTTCACTCAAGTGGTAGCATGAGACGGAGTCTACAACCCACACAAGTGGCTCAGGTAGTGCAGCTCATCCAGGATGGCACATCAATGCGAGCTGTGGCAAGAAAGTTTGCTGTGTCTGTCAGCGTAGTGTCCAGAGCATGGAGGCACTACCAGGAGACAGGCCAGGAGACGTGGAGGAGGCCGTATGAGGGCAACAACCCAGCAGCAAGACTTTTTGTGCAAGGAGGAGCACTGCAAAATGACCTCCAGCAGGCCACAGATGTGCATGTGTCCGCTCAAACGGTCAGAAACAGGCTCCATGAGCATGGTATGAAGGCCCGATGTCCACAGGTGGGGGTTTTGCTTACAGCCCAACATTGTGCAGGACGTGCCAGAGAACACCAAGATTGGCAAATTCCCCACTGGCGTTCTGTGCCCTTAAAAGCTGAAAGCAGGTTTACACTGAGCACATGTGACAGAGGTGACAGAGTCTGGAGACATCCGTGGAGAACGTTCTGCTGCCTGCAACATCCTACAGCATGGCCGATTTGGCAGTGGGTCAGTAATGGTGTGGAGTGGCATTTCTGTAAAGGGCCGCACATGGAGGGCTGTACCACAAACTGTCCAGGATTTGGCGGATGCTTTAGTCCAGGTCTGGGAGGAGATCCCTCAGGAGACCATCCGCCACCTCATCAGGAGCATGCCCAGGCGTTGTAGGGAGGTCATACAGGCACGTGAAGGCCACACACACTACTGAGCCTCATTTTGACTTGTTTTAAGGACATTACATTAAAGTTGAATCAGCCTGTAGTGTGTTTTTCCACTTCAATTTTGAGTGGGACTCCAAATCCAGACCTCCATGGGTTAACAAATTTGATTTCCATTGATAATGTTTGTGTGATTTTATTGTCAGCACATTCAGCACATGTAAAGAACAAAGTATTTAATAAGAATATTTCATTCTTTCAGATTTAGGATATGTTATTTTAGTGTTCTCTTTATTTTTTGAGCAGTGTATTTAAGTATATGAATTGCATATAACATTTGACTTTCATACTGGTGTTTTTAGTCTTAAAAGTTATTTTTATTCAGCACAGAAAGTTGAGAGCATTTGTGAAAATGAGGTATGTCTGATTCATCAGGTTCAGTGAGTCAGAAATGATCTTTCACAGTTCAAGTAATCCCTGATAGACCTTAATACAAATGAGCAACATCCGATTTTAAGCCGCTTTACCCTACGAAGAGCAATAATGTTACATACAAATTCTGGAAAGTTTCCTAAAACAACTGCCACTACTTATACAAAGCATGATTTTTGGTTAGATTTGCTGAAGGATTTCCATCAAAAAGAGGTGTGTGTGCGCGTGTATGTGTGTGTTGTCACATTTACGTCTTTGTAGAGCTGGTTATCAGCTCCTCTCACCTTCCTGTCTTTTGTTACTCCTTTGTATTGCAGTTGCGGCTCTAACCCTCCAGCTCTGATATCATTCCTGGCAGGAGCTATTAAAACGGCAGCAAAGTAAAGGGCTTCAGGAAAGGTCAAGCTCTGAGGGTGGGGAGCGGGAAATGGAAATGTTAACTGACATTATTAATTGACATCCACATGCTGTGGATACAACCAGGTATAGAGCTCCCTCCTTCTCCCTGAGGGGGAAACAGTTGAAGTGTATTGGTATGTTAAAGATGAGAAATTTTAGTTTCAAGTGGTGAGTTCATAATCTGGGGCCTCATTTATAAAATGCTGTGCAGAAACAATCCTAAATTTGATCTTATGATCATTTCTCCAATTTGCGTATGTGCGATTCATAGAATGAACGTACGAACAGAAATCGCGCGCATGCGTCTTTTTCAGATGAGAAAATAAATGGTTTCAGCTCTCTGCCTTGTAAACGACTCCTTATTAATGCCATTAATACAGTGGCTGAGAGAGCTCGATGCACTGCAACTTAAGAAAACACATACAAACAGAAAAAAACACATGAAAACAGAAAAAAACACATGCAAACAGCACGGACCTCAACAGAAATTTTTCAGGGGGACCTCAAAAAGTGACGAACCCATCTGGGACCTGATTATTTGTTCAGTGACTTTTGGTCAGAGCAGAGGTGTTGTCACGGAGCTAAAAGATGAGGGTTTTTTATATTTTATTTTAACAACCTTATCATATGGTCTTTTGGATATTATAAGACTAATCTGACGATTTAACACACTTAACTGTGAAACATTTTAATGCTATGTTAGCTAGAGTCACTCTCAGATTCGTCACTTTTTGTGGTCCCCCTGAAACATTTCCGTTGTGGCCTGTGCTATTCGCAGCGCGTTTCTGTGTTTGCATCACGTTTCTGTGTTTGGTTGCATTGCGATAATTTGCAGCGCCTGTGTTGACAAAGGGGTCATCCGGTGCCCCATGCACTTTTTCAAGCTGTTTGGACTGAAATGTGTGTTGGGAGTGTGTATACACAACCACCCTACAATGATAAAGATCCATGACTAGTTTTCTTTTGATTTAATAAAAATAAGTTGCCCCTTCTGAAATCAAGCCATTCTCAAGTGCATGTCGCTGTGGTGTCACACCGACAGAGGCCACGCCCACAAAAGTTTATTAACAGCAGCGTGTCACACAGACTGAACTGGTGTCTTACCTCAGACCCGCCCTGAGTGAGCCGTCATCAGACCAAGACGCAGAGACAAGCAAGACTCCTAAGAGACTGAGGTTTTGTATTGGAATGTATTAATAAACATAGCAGTAGTCATTTACCCCCGACATCTGAGTGACTGAAGACACAGAGGATTATGGTTACATTTGGTTCTAAAGGGATATGCGCCCTTGATCAACCGAAATGTGTTTATGTTTGCGCAAATCATTCATGATCCAGCCTCACCTACAGAGGCAGTGAGTATAATGTCTTTTAATGAATCTTTGCAAATCACCTTTCCTAATGATGTGCAAATTAGCTAGTTTCACTATGAATATGGCTAAAAAAAGATCCTCTAAGTTCGGAAAAGAGGGGCGGAGTCAACAGAGCTCGTGAAGATTTAAGGGGAAGTACACAGAACAGAGTGATTTCTAAAGAGCTGTTTTTGACAAGATAAAATGAGCATTTTTTACACCCTCTTTGAGGAATTTTAAAACCAACTATATTACAAACTTTCCATTAGGAACCTAAAGAATACTATTAGCTTGTGAAAAATTGGCTGTGTATGACTGCTTTAATGTGTTGTGGTTTTTTTCTGTTTGCATGTGTTAAGTTGCCGGGCGATGAGCTCTCTCGGCCACTGTACGTTAACATATGAAATATCCCCAATCATCATAATTTAGAACAGTGAGGTGCAAGAACAGCAATCAAAAACCTGAGATATAACGACAATACAAAGTGCGTAAGTCTGCTCAGACCCTGGCGAGATGCTAAGCACTTTTTCACGTCAAAGACATTTTTATAAATATGAGCATTGGCGTGGGTTAAGTGTACACACACTGTAAAATCAAATCTGACTGTAGGCACGTTTTATAAATAAGGCCCTGGTGTCAAGGTAGGCTTTTTCACTTTTTATAAAGACACAGCATGTGCTGTGCAGGAGACAGGTACCGCCTTACGTCTGAGCGCTGCAGGGTACATATCAAGCCATTAGGATTTGGCAAGCTATACACTACTCATGTAAACTTTAACCTTGCCTCGTTTTTGTTTTTTATGCTTTCTTCCTCTCTTTCTTTCCCCTCTCTCTCTCTGTCAGACCACAGGGATTGAGCCAACTCTTAAGATGTGGGCACTGACAATCAGTTATGTAAGCCAGATGAAATAGGGAGGTGAAGGTAGTGTTACGTTGCCCAGCAGAAAACATCAGTGAATTCCCATGTGTCATGTCCAAATTGCTTCTGAGCGAGGGATAGTCAGCTATCATCTGTCGAGATAGACATGGAAAGGACAGTTCTTGTGGCTCTGCGCTTCTTTCAATTATAAACACATGATATTTGGAATTTATTTGGAATATTTTGATCTCCTTTGACTAGCTATGGTTATAAAACTTTATATAAAAACAACTTTTCTCATTTTCATTATATGATTCTATCTTGATGTATCAAAATAAATAAAACATTTAAATACACAATTAATAAACTATTTTAAAAACACAATTAAATTACTAAAATGAAAATGGAAACATAAAACAGCAACAAAATATGAATTAGTAGTATTTCAGTGATCCAGAAATTAAACCTTTAGATCACAGTTTAACCAAAAAGCTGAAATCATATTTAATTAGTTAATCTTAGTTAACACCTAAGACATAATAATGCAAGAAACAGCCTTATACAGTTTAAAGCAATACCTCAGATGACATGTATGTGTTTTCTTTCAGTGCAGAGCCTGCCTGCTGCTGTCCAAGTAAATTTTAGGTGAAGACTTGTCTTGACACACTCATCTCCACTTTACATAAAGATAGAGTGACAGCTGGAGTCTTCTGGGACTGTGTTTTTCTCCCAACTGTCATAGGAGTTTCAGCCCCATCGAGCTGAACATCAGATTCTTGACAGAGAGTAGATGAGAGAAAGGCCAAGACTGAGTCGCCTTTCATGCTTTTTTGAGAAGTGATTTGGAGTGATGTCACGCCAGATGGGTTCAAGTAATAGCCTTTAGTAATAAAATGTGAGTCATTTGGAAGCAGCTTGTGTTTTTCAATAAAGTAAAATATATGCATGGAACAAGTATGGTTCTATATATTGATACACTGCAAAAAAGTCAAAATGTTTGTCTTGTTTCACTTAAATTAAGTGAATTTTTACTTCTGAATGTGATCTATCTATAACATTCAATAAAGCTGTCACGCGTAAATATGTAGTTAATTGTTATACATATATATTTATATTTTTTATATATTTATATTATATTTATATATATTTTATGTGTACATATACATATAGACTGTTCCCCCCACAGGAACAGTTATAGCTGCGCTGTAATGAATGACTTTGTTAATATAAAAAGACTACGTAAATGCCTGTGTAATGTAGATCATGCATTAATTTAGGCTACAAAAATAAGCTATAAAGAGGAAGAGTATAGACTTCAACAAAAGATAATCAGTGAGAGACATTTGAAAATATTTGAAAGACTTTTTTTAATGCAAGGTTTGGCATTGGCATTTTGAGATAATGTGTACAATATGAACAAAAACACAAGTTCAGCCAGAAAAATGTGAGCTGAAGTATTTTTTAAACAGTATATCTCAACTAGGTGTGCGGGCTATGGTGTTGGACTTGCTGATTCAGTACAGCTGTTTAAACCGCTCCGGTTCAGTCTTTCCTTCCTGTTTTTCAACACTGGCCAGATACAGCACATCAGAGCACCATCCGTCCATATAAAATACTATAGATTCACGACTGTCCTTCATTTTTAATGTAAAGGCTTGCAACAACCAGCATGCATGGATTTAGCTTAAAATATCTCCTTAGGACAAGATGAATTTGTGTTACGGTAATAGCCTATTATCATTGCATCAAACACAGATGAATATCAATCTAAAACTTCAACCAAATTTAGCCACTGCAGACGCCCCCTCCGCTGCTTTGGTGTAAGCGTGCTAGTTTACCTGTCAAGCAAAGCTAGCTCGGCTTCTGCTTTTTTAAGCTTTCATCTCCATGATTAAAAGCTTTGCCGATGTTCACTTTCCTCTTAAATACTTTTTTGCTCCTTTTCCTTTAAGATGTTGGTGACAAACATTGCTTCTGGTATTGGTGTTATGTGGCATTTTAAAATTATTCGAAAAATGTATTTAAAAACACTTTGTAAATGATTTGCTATTAATCTCTTTCGTTTAATAAAATTCTGTATTATTTGCTTTCTAACCTTTGTGTATATATGAATGTTCCCGAAATGGCCAAACTGATGGGTTCCAGGGAGACTCCAGCATGTTAAGATCCAGGAAATTCCTCTAAGAGATCAGAAATCCAAACATCTGGCTCTTAAGAAACAGAATTCCCTGGAATCTTCTTAATAAATCCTGGTATGTCATCAAGTTTGTCATAGAAGTTGTTATATTTGAAAAAGAGACACATCATTCTTGTACAGAAAAAAAATGAAGCTGGCACAACATTCTGAGAATCATGAAAAGCTCTGTAATCATTTCTAAAGCACTAAATAAATCACAAGCACCTGCCGACTGTAAATATTACAGCAAAAGTAAACAAAAAAATTACTAGCTATACTATACTATTTCCAGATCAAATAATGATGTACCACCTTGTCAACTAGCATAACCCCTAAAAATAAAATGACAAGTATTAGTACTCAGTTTCTTCTGAAAGCTGGTAAGAAAAGTCTACAGTAGTATAAAGTAGAAGTTGTGCTCGCACAGAATGACCCCAATAATATGCAGAAGTCAGCAGTCCTAGTCAGTAAGTCTCCAGCAGCTGCCAAGAGCAGGAAAAAGGGTCAAGGCCTATAGGTGACCTCATCCAGAGTGCAAAGGAGTGCCTGGTACTGATCTCACTGCCAGATATATTATGCTGTTTTACTAGAACCAAATTATTTCCAGACAGGAAATTATTCTTATTTTATACATAAAGAGTGGAGGATGTAAGCGTTTGTTGGTGACCTGTCTCATAGGTATTTGAGCATATTCTTTGAAGAAAGCTGGACAATCAAACTAACTGGTGAGTAAAAATGTTAAATTCTCAAATATGTCCAGACAGATTCTGAGTATGAGTATGAAAAACAATTATGAAGACTCGCAGTGTTCCGACTGTCAGTGTGAGGGGAAAAAACTGCTTGAACCCTCTCCACAGATTGTTTAGTTTCCTCAAACCTTTACACGCTTTCTCTGTGGCATCTGTTAGTAAAACACACGGGAACAGCGTTATGCAGCATAACCCAGAGAGAAGAGTCATTAGCGAGATTACCAGAGTTTATTAAGATCATTAACAATAGTATTATCCCATATTTGGCACATTTACTACACTTTAGTTGTATTAGTATAGTATTCTATTAATCAGCTTTAGCAGATTTTCAGCCTCAAAGATACTTTCCAATAATATATCATATTTCATATTAAGTATCATCTTTTATCCTATTTTGGATTAATAAAAAACTAAAAGAAAAAGATTCAATTTATGGATGAAACATTGGTCTGCTTATAGCAGTCTCTACACTTACTACACTACTTAAAGCATGTCTTTGTCTAGATGCCTCGGCAGTGTTTCTTTGCTCTTGTGTGACAGGAGCAGCTAAAGCCAAAAGTCTTGAAGAGGATAACAGGAGAAAAGGGTCCGTCTGGTTTGAAGGAGGGGAACCACACTGGCCTTGGACCAGCTCAGTTGTATTACATGCCCATCTAGATGAGTGTTCCAGGCCTACCATGAGCAGCCCTTCAGATCTTTTCTAGCCATACCTTCAAAATCACTGTTCTCAGGTCAGCCCTTTCACATTGATCACCCTCACATCTCACCTTGTCCCTCTGTGAAAACATCAATAGAGCCTTGTACTTCTGCAGCTCAGTGGTAATGTTGCCAAGTTTTTTTAGGAGAAATAAGCAATTGGAAAGCACACACCCAAAATAAGCAACCCAGTCAGGAAAAACAAGCCCAAAATAATCGCCTCTTGTTTCTGGATGGTGTGTATCATGCAGCCTGCACAGGGCATTACTTTAAAAGGGATTTTGTTCCTGTTTTCTATTATGCTCTGCCAAAAGCATTGGTTGTGATTATTTTCCTTAAACCATTTAGTCCCATTCAAAAAGTCCCCCGACTATCTTGGCATGTTATTCTAGGACCATCCCAGCATGGCATATATGTATTTAGTGGCTTGATTAAACTTCTGGTTCATGGGTCTCTTTTGTCAAATGCAGCTTGTCACAGAATATCCCTTTAATGCACTCTCCACTTTAATGCACTTTAATGCACTTTCTTCCCCCTAAATGCACTGAATTATAACTGTGATTTTACTGTTCTCAAGCTCAACCAACTGTCCCTGGCCATCTAAGCAATCCTTTTCACAGGCAATTGAAATGTTATATTATTTAAAAAATATGGTATGTGTGCACTGGTGGCTGTATTAAGAAACGTCTTACTATTGCATCAAAAGCAACAGAGAGAGAAAAAACATCAAGCACTAAATAACCATAAAGCAGTCGTACATTTTGCACTCTGTGTGCCAACCACTAACAAGTACACAGCTGTATTCTGGAAATAAGCCCACAAAATCACAACCTGCATTCATCTACCCAAATCTATAAGCAACATCTAGAAATAACAAGCCCAAAGTCGTTTATAATAAGACTTGGAAACTCCGTACAGTCCGCTGCCCAAGTGCAGATGTACAGGATGAGTCACTATGAAACGGCCTCACTACTGTGAGGACACTAATATCACCATAGTAACTATTACTGTCACAACACCTATCAGCAATTTTTATTACATTGTTATAATACTTTGAAATGAAATAAAAAAATATATATAAATGAAACATGTTCAGCTACATGACTTTTTTGAGGGGACACCGTTGCCCCCGTTCATATATATATAGTAATTACAATGTTTCGTTAAATCAGAGCTGGTTTGACTTTTTGAACTTCCCCTTTCTTCTCATATTATTAGTGGACTTCCTCCTCCCCTTAATTAGCCATCTATGTGAAGTGAAATTAGATTAAATTCAATGAGGGTGAGCAGAGTATGACTCGGTCACAAGTGTGTGTGTGTGTGTGTGTGTGTGTGAATGACAACTCTGTCTCGTGCAGCCATACATGTCTCTCTGGCTTCCTGTCAGCTGCTCCTTCTCTCAGTGACCATCAGTCTATGATACGGTATTTCTCTCTTTAGGCATTTATAAACATTAGAGACATCTGTAAAACTACAAAACTGAGCTCAACTGGAGAATGTGAGACTGTAAATACTGCTTAAAATGCAATTTCAAGACTACTTCATAAAAAAGCCAGTGTTCAACAACTGTATACAGCTACACAATTAAATAATTCCGCAGTCTATGAAAGCTATTAAAGCAAAGAGCAGCAGCTGTTGTTGTTTGACGGGCTGGCAGAACATGATCAGAGCGATATTCCAGACTGCCTTCTGACAAAAGACAGCTCCAACGTCAGCCCATCACCATTATAATTACAAGTGTAGCTCTGGAGACCTGGAGCAAAGCATTACTGGAAGGATGGGGAAGGAAACTGATGTCCTCTTTGAGCTGAATTACCATAAATCAGTGGAGGAGAAAAAAAAGTGCAGGTTAAAAAATAAAAAATACACACACTGTAAAGGTTTTCAGTGAGGAAATTCATAACATGCTGCAATTATGTGATTTTTTCTTTTTCTAAAAAAGAAAAGTTGTCCATGAGTATCCATGTGTGTGGCAGCTGGACAAGACTCTGTGAAAACAGGATGGAGCTCAGTGGGCAGGCCGGATGTGAAGGGGCCGAGCAGGTGGCAATGAACCCTCTATTGTTGAGCATGAACGAAGGGTGGGCCGTGTCATTTAACACCTCATAGAAACACAGAAGAGAAACAGACCACCATGATGGCACCTTGAGGATGACCACCATTTGGCTGCATAAATGATCAAAAAGCAAGATGCGATTTAAGATATGTTTAAGTTTTGTTTTTGATGGTTTACTAATACAGGGTATCTTTTTATTTTCTCTCCTGTTATGCAAATCATTCTGAATTAAACGTTGTGAAGCGACCTTCACTTCCCAGGTCACATTAACTAGAACAGATGTGCTACTGCCACCTAGTGGAGATCTGACAATAGTACACTGTGGATGAAAACACTGAGAGCAAATAGGTTGGGTGAGTTTTTTATTATAACACATTCAGCTTAAGAAAGGTACATGTAGTTACAATATTTCTATAAATTTATAATTATCGATAGGGGGCTGTATTCCCTGTATTTAAAAAAAATAGTTTTGTTTTTTTGCAACATTAAAATAAGTGTGTACCTTTTATTAAGAACTCTACATTTAACATATGCAAAATAACTATTACAGATGACAAAAAACACTGTTAGCATTTTTTTGTTTAATTTACACTTGTCATAGCAAGTATACAATTAAAGTTGTAGTGGTGCCAGAGAAAATCAGTTAAATTAGGAGTGATGCATTAAAACAAAATCAAGTCTGCAGTCAACTTTGGGGGCTTAATCTTCATTTTGGTTCACATCATCAAGGAATAGCTTCATATCATACTTCCTTACAAATATGCTTATACAAATAAGCTCGAAATTAACCATGTAGAAAAGACATACAATTTATCATCTGTACAAAAAGGCAAAGGTTTGACTCCCTAGACTTGTCAAAATCAACATGCAAATGAAATCTAAAATATATACACACTAATAAAAAATCAACAAAAGCGACCTGAAACAACACTGGTGCACAAACATACATGATGGACCATAACGCAGACAACTTTCTTATTTGGGACTTGCCGCTAGGGCAGAGTGGGAATTGTGTCAGTCTTATGAATACCACAAAATGAACACAAGCAAAATATCTAAAGAAAAGTCCCTTGATTTAACTAAAGCAGGTCTTTGTGGTTTTTCTGTTGTCTATAAAGCAAAAACCGAAGTTTAATAGGATGTTAACTCATAGTGTGGGCTGCTACAATGAAGAAATATCAAAGCAAACAGACCAGCCTGGGTGTTAAAAGTGTGTTGTTATATAAATAGACCATTCAGGGGCTCCAGGACTCATCACTGGCTTTTCATTAATTTATGTGGGCAGCTTTCGTGTTCTACACTTCAGACTGGCATACAATGGACTATTCAAATTGGACTAAAAAAGATCTGATTAAATGTCACAGGGAATAGTGTTATTGACATAGAGTGAAATCTTGTGACTGAACATAATCCTAAAGCTTACGTTTTGTATATAGTGTAGAAAAAGAGGGAGATCTGTTGTTTCACGTAAATAAAGAAGGACTGAATACATTTGTGTGACAATGTCCGTTTCTTCATTTCAGTACTTTGGCACTTTGGTGTAGTCCTCTTGGTGTACACTCTTGCAAAGGCCCATAGAGAGTATCATACCAAGGAGCTGTAAGAAACAAGCAACAGTACACTGAGATAAGAACAGAAATGTGCAAACTGTTGTACAGAAAATTATCTGGTCCGTTACCCCGAGATACAAAAGCTAAAAGGTACATATTTATACATATTCACATTAATACCTTTTTAAAAAGGTACAACCCCAGTGACAGTTTAGTTTTAATTGTTTTCTTTCTTAGACTGCATAGCACGACGTCACTGATAATAAACACCCCAACATTTCTTAGTAATGAAGAGGCGTATTGCTCATGCTGCCTAGGGCGGAGGAGATACGACATACCTCAATGACAGCCACACCAAGGCAGATTCCCAAAATAATTCCATAATTTGTGAAGAGCCAGCTCCCCACATTCTCCAGGCAGCCCTGATGAAGACAGAAGAACAGTGTCAGAAGATTAACCTGAACTAAACCCGATTCTAAAAAACATGCTACTCCAGATTCATAAAACTATGAAAGAGAGAAGCATGTAAAATATAATCTGCTAGTCGTCATCTTTCCCAGGCGCATGTAATAAATGTAACCACAGTGTTTAGCAAAACTATGTATTTATCTATCTTATCAAAGAATAGTCCACTCATTCATCTGTTTAACCGCCTTCATGTGATTGGAACACAAGATATTTTAAAGAATTTGGTAAACCGTTTCAGTTCCCATTAATAAGCATATTTTTTGAAGTCGGTGAAATTGAAACTGTTTGGTTACTAATATTCAATATTTGTGGGATATTTAATATAATGATATTTCATTTGCTGGACACTTTAACAACACAAAACGCTGAAACTGAACGCATTAAAATGATTACTGTGTAAATGATATCTCCCATACCGTCTCATAGATGGGCCAATAGTTAGATGAGGACTGACAGAAGCCACTCTCGGCCACGTTATGTGGTGGGAGGGACACATTGTGGCAGGAGCAAGGGTAGAACTCCAGTGAATTGTTCTTAATCATATCGTTCAACATCCAGTCCTGACGTCCATTCCAGCCACAACATTGCATCTGAGACACACAGAGAAGAAACAACAGGGCATGAAGTATTTGATATCGCAGGCTCGACTAGGAAGCAGAATTATTCAACTTTCTAACATCTTAATCATTAATTAGCACTTTAAACTACTAATTTCTCATTAAAATGTATGCGGTATTCAATCTAAAGTCTTTTAAATATAAGAAACTGAACAATCAACAGTCTTAATGTCACTTCTGAAAGGCTAAACTGATAACCTAACAAGCATTTCGACATTCCAGAGCTTAAACCTCCCACAGAAACCGATTGTGTTTTCATGTCATTTAAATACACAGAGCACATACACATCTCTAGTCTGAATGAAAAATACTCACTGTTCTCTGGAGGTAGTCCCAGGCCTGCTCTGCGGTTTTGTTCTGTCCGGGGTAGCTCACAACAATCTGGGACACAATTTCGCTTGCCTCCTTCCTCAACTGCAATGAGAGTCAAGCGGGGTCAGTGGTTTATTTTTCTAGCCCCAGGTATTTGACCTGAGACTCACTTTGCTGAAACAGGTGTTACTAAGCTATTAAAATGGAAAGACACTTGTTTCACACAAATCTTTTCCCATGAGAGAAGCATGTGTTGCTCTCTTCAACTGTATGCTCATCTAGTCTCCAAACCGGTTCGAATGTATGTCCAAGATGACAGATAAGCAAATAAAGGACAGCATCTGTCATCTACTTGCTTCAAATGCTTTATGATTTATTACATATCCTGCTCAGATGCTTCCGACAGCGTCCTCAGAGACACTCACTGCTGCCTGACCTAAGTGTTTGTGTGCATTTTTCTTCATCCTGTGTCCAACATTTGTGAATATTTTTCACGTAGGTCACCATGGTGAAGGTCTGTTCAACAATAGAGATTATGAAATGCGCGTACTTTTTAAATGCGATAGGGGGCACTATATTTTCTCATTTTCGGCCAACCTCCTTTCAAGCCAGAATTCTCAACACAACCTTCACAATGAATTCTAGCTGGCAAAAGGAACTCATGGAGATCTGACCTCAACTTTTCCAAAGCATTTTAACATGCACGCAAGCCATAAGTGTCTTGCTCACAAAAATGTTTTGATGCCAGGCTTTTAAGAGATGGTTCGCACACAAATCAAAATTCTTCTTGATTCTCAAAACCCGTAAGATTTTTTTCAAAATATGCTGTTTTGTTTTCTACATTAAATCAAGTCATACAGGTTTGAAACGAAACAAGGGCGAGTAAACAATTGCATTTTCATTTTTGAGAGAACTATCACTTTACAGCAGCCACATTAGAACATTCACTCACCAAATCCCGCTGGAAGTAGATCAAAACGGCAACAGCCACTTGAGCAAGGAGGATGAGCAATAGACAGGTGAAGTACTGTAGAGAGAGAAAAAGACAGTGGATTCAGATATCGCACGACCACCACATATGTGTCACGATTGAGACACGGGAAGGCGTTCGGATCCATGAGCAACAATGTTTATTAAAGGACACACAGAGTAAAACAGGCAACAAGGTCGATAACGGCAGACGGGCATATCAGAGGCAACAGCAAGAGAGTAAACAGAGTTTGTGGCAAATGGTTAGGCGATGAGTCAAACAGAGTCCATAGGGGCGAGGCAAGAGCGATAGTCCGAGTGCAGGTGAAGGTCCAGATCCAGGAAGGCAGAGAAACAAAGAGGGAACACAGGAAAACACGGGTGGCACGACAACAGGGAAGACGCACGGTACATCCAAACATTGACGAGCGACTAACAAAAGGATATCCGGGGTTTTTATACTTGTGACATTAGGCAGAGAAACAGTGAATCACCTGGACAACAAACAAGAGGGGCGGAGACATGAACAAGCAACAAAGACAGCAGACAATGTAGGCGGAGACATGAGTTCATTGATAATTAGTCCAATGGGTGAAAACAGACATAAAACAGTTTGCTGGAGCTGGACATAGAGTGGCATCTCCAGCTGAACATGACAATATGTCAGTCTCACATATGCACTGCACAGTCTGCACATATGTGCAACAGAAACGCAACAGCTGGTTCAGTCCAGTCTATTCGGGTCATGTGACATGAAACCGCTCAGAATAGCTAATTTACACGTGAGAGCAGAAGATCCTTTCGTACTTCAAGTTTGCATGAGAAGAAAACATGTGATTTACAAAAACAAACAGCAGCTAAATTAGGATAGTTGGTAAAAACTGTGCTAAACACTGGTGCATTTTTTTGTCTTACCAATCCAAGCAAACAGCGGATTTCATAGATGGCCCCCAGACAGCCCAGAAATCCCAGAAGCATGGAGAATGAGCCCACGCCAATCAGAATGTAAGAGACCACCTTCAAGACCACGGATGAATCCTCTGTTAAAAAAATACAAACCCAATTCTGGTTACAAGCTAATCATAACTGTGTTAACAAGCAGTGATTAAGCAAATATAACAGTATTCAGTTAACACTTTCTATACATTAAAATTGGTCAATTCAACAGTTAACATTAAATAGCAATGAAAAATACTTTTGTGTAATGTAAAAAAAAAAACTTACTGACCCCAGATTTTTAAAAAGTTATATAAATGTACATATGTTTACAGGAAACAATAACATATTTATAAATTAACATAAATCAAGATTAACAAATGATATAACCTTATTTGTGTTTTAATAGTGTTACTAGTGCTTTTTTATGGTCTGCTGAGGTGTACATTTCAACCATTTTTGGTCACTTTGCATGCCGAAAACTAAATTTGGTGTCAAATACTTCAAGCCAGTAAATACAGTCTCGGGTTGTCCTCATGAATATGCATTGTGTAATGTTGAGAAGGGCTTGGCGATCCTGACTGAGACATGATGAATAGTACCGGGCGATGCTCACTGTATGCTATTGAACAGTTGGGTCAGAGATTCTGTGGCTTCACCTCAAAGCAGCAGCACATTCTCCAACTGTGTTCTGGTCCTGCTTCAGTCAGGCTTTCATGCGTATTGACTGAAAAGCCTCTGTCATATCATCCTGCCTCGAAATACCTCAATGGCTCCCCAGCAAAAACAACATTACCACAGACAGTCTTGCAAACAATACCACAGTGTGACTGTGGGTGCAGAGGATACAATGGCCCATCATGTGACCCGATGCAATCATCATTACGAAACCAAGCACTTAGATGAGATGACCATCTCAACCCTGATGATTACAGCGTGCGTCAAAGCACAAATAACAGAATGAGTTAATCTTTTCACACGGTTGAGAAGGCTCTGTCTGCATCTTACATAATTTAGGCTATTTAGTAATTAATGATTAAGAGAGAACTGGATACTGGGAAAATCACATGCTGGAAACTGAGAACCAAAGTAAGCAAACAAATCCAACATCCTCAAGAACAATGTGGAGTGAGTTATCTTACTTGGAATCATTTCAGCTAATTCTGTTCTGTTCGAGAAAAAAAATTATAATTCTCACTATTCACAGCAGTCGGTTGTTCTGAAATATCTGACTACTGGTAAATTGATAATAAAAATGCAAGAGTCTTAAAATGGAAATACTGAGACAAGGCTTTTTTGTGCCATGTGGTAAATATTTTCAAAATACTCTGTCGCCATAACAATCCCACAAACAATAGCAGAATAAAGACCAAGACCTTTTTCCTTAACAAAGCAAATGCCTTTTTAAATGCAACCACTAAAGGTTCAGCTGAAACGAAGTTCAAAGCATTTGGCCAATTGCAATGAACACAACGATTCTGTTTCAGTTATTCCATCCAGTGCCAAAACCTCAAGAATGGGCAGTGACACTGCAAATAAAAGCATAAAACATGTCTGCATTTCAGCTTTGAATGTGTGGGCCTTTGTAGCTTCAGTACTGTAAATCTCCAACCGCCCCATGCTGGTGAAGTGCCTAATGGTGTCTAACGGAAACAGGAAAATCCTCTAGGGATCAGTTGAGCCAGTGAAGGCCACTGGCATCTGGATTAGAAAAACAATGATGTTCAGAAACCTTTTTTTTTTTTTTTTTACGATGGGCTCACAGTTTGTATGGATGGCTGGGAGTCCCAACAAACAGCCAGCAGCCGCTGTGCACTGCAGGAATGTGTCTGTCAGATGAATTATGACGTGCAAAGGAGGAATACGAGAGGCTGACAGATTCACTGCTGTTGGTATCATGCTATGGTGCAAGCCTGCACTTTAAAAAATCAGTTTTCTGCTCTGAACAATCAATCAAACTAAAAACTTTTTTATGCCGCAGCCACTCAGACAGGGTTCAAGTCTTGGGTCAGGCTTACTACATTTTGCATGACAACCTTTAAAATGTTCTGACCCTTTCCAAGTCAGCTACTGTAACGGATACGTAAATCTGAGGACTGTCAGTGCTCTCTGAGTTCAGTTTAACACAACCTTATGTTGTAGGCTAAAATTAAATTAATTCATTAAATCATATGCATTAATTTTAGTCAGTTTTACATGCAATAAAATGGCTTCTAATTTTAGTCTATGAGAAAAAACTAAATTAAGGTAAATATTGAAACATCAATTCTCTGTTTACTTTTATCTTATGACACTCAAGCGAGTCAAATCAACTTATTACAATGATTCTTAAGTACCATGTGACACTGACGACTGGAGTAACGGCTGCTGAAAATTCATCTTTGACATCGGATGATTAAATTACACTTTTAAATACATTATATAACAGAATGCAGTTCTTTCAAACTGTAAATATTTTTCACACTTTTTCTGTATTTTTTAATAAATAAATGCAGCCTCAGAGAGCAAAAGAGACTTCTCTAAAAAAAAACGTCATGTGCCCAAACTTTTGAACTGCAGCATAGATTAAGACCACTTAGAATGAAGTGACAGAGGCAGATAGAGGGTCATTCTTTTGTATATACTTGCTCACTGGTGTTAATTTGTTCTTTCAAATGACTAATGCATCCAGAGGCCTGATCTGAGCATTGACGTGATGCATGCTAATGAGACAGTCGCTAAAAGAGGCCTGTGTAGCAGCGAGAGAGCACCTGCAGACTGCCTCAGACGTGCTATGTCACACACAGGCCCTGCCTGGCTCGCGCACAGAGCAGTGAACTCAATAGCTGATCCAGAGCCAGCTGTGAACATGTAGCTCGGGCCTGCTTGGCACTGTCTGTAAGACCCAGACCCAGTGACCCAGAGCACCCTGCAATGGCCTCTGGGATTGAAAACAGATCAGAAGTATGCAGGGGGGGGGGTGTTGAACAACACAGAGGCCATCGTGGACAATCTGTCCAAAAGTCTGAATCATGCTCTTTAAGACGAGACTAACAGTGATCATCAAACAACATGAAACGAGACACAGATGGCCCCTGTAAAAGTGGGTCTGAGTCACTGGTGCACGAGCCCAGGGGGTTTTATTCAAAGGTAGAATGGGATAAAACTTCACTAATGAGAGCATTAAAAAGACAAGACCGACAAGCAACTCTACTCATCGCTTCCTCTGGATTTTACTGCAACCAACTAACAGGGGAAGAACTCTCCCACGGGGCATTAAATAGCCTTTTAGATTAATGTGAATGCATTTCAAACCCATCCCCGAGAAAATGGCCAGGAGAGTAAATTTAGGATATTAGGAACATAATTTTCCTGGCTGTTCTCCTGCATTATGTCTTATGGTTCTCTCTTAGTTGCACACATTTTATGCAGACACTTACGCAATACTGCAATGAGGCTCTGATTGTCTAGGAGGATCCATAGTCCAAATCCCATAATCGTAGCTCCGAAGATCTGTAGAGAGACAAGAAGGAAAAGACAGGGGGTAGAGGAAGAGAGAGGAAAGAAAAAATAAGTAGAGAATCAATCATGAGCTGCAGGACAGGAGGGGAACGAGGGGCCCCACATTTCAGTTTACAAGCTGAAACTTGTTCACTCCAAATCTCTTGGACAGAGCTAAAGATGGAAAGTCCAGTTTTAATGTGTTCCCTAAAAGACAGGAAGGTTGTGTGTGTCTGTGTGTGTGAGTATGCAAAAAACATACTAATCCTGGCCCGCAGGAAGCTATGAACCATTGCCTGATCTCTAACTGTGGGGTTCCAGTTCTGCTTTGCTCTCAGCTCACATCTGGGACTGATTGGGCCGTGCTTCTGCGTGGCAGAGGCAGGAGGGGAGGGGGAGCTCGGCGGATGTTCCATGAGTTCAAGAACACCACAGCCTTCCCAAAACCCACTCGGACAAGCACTCCGTCTCTTCTAAAACCAGGCCACATGTCGGGGTGTGTGGTTTAGGGGTGCATGCTAGAGCACCAAAACCCCAGATATGCTTTGCGTTCTTAGTTTAGGGGTCAGTTTTTTACAGAAAGGCACATTTTGGCCCGATTTTGTCTTAAATGATGTCACACCAGTTTGTTCCAAAATTTTGCTTTGTCAAAATGCTGATTAAGCTCATCTTGACTAAATTTATGATAATTGTCTGGGCAAAGTCTGACAACAGCCAGTGCTCCACACAGAGATCTGATCTGATCATCATCCAGTCTGTCTGGAGTCACATGAAGTAACAGAACAAACTGAGACAGACTCAATCCAGAAGAACTGTGGCAACGTCTCCAAGATGAAGAAAAAACCTTACCTGGAAAGCTACCTACAAAACTATGGGCAAGTGTACCTCTGAAAAGAAGCTGTTTTACCAAAAGCTGTAATACCAAATATTTCTTTTAATTAGTTCATAGAAGTTAATTGATAAATTAAATCTATTTATGGCATTCTTTTTGAAAGCATCTTCATTTTACAGCATGTCTAAAACTTTGAACAGTACTGTAGCTTTCCAGGTAGATGTTTTGAACCATCTTGGAGACGTTGCCACAGTTCCTCTGGATTGAGTCTGTCTCGGTTTGTTCTGTTACTTCATGTCATTCCAGACAGACTGGATGATGATCAGATCAGATTTCTGTGTGGAGTACTGGCTGTTGTCAGACAATAATCTCACTGCATTATTACAATTAATGACAAAAATAATGTAAACTGATATTTCGCTGCCGCAAAAGATAGAAACAACCACCTTAAAACCATTTTTTGTTGGTTAAAATACCAGACTTTTGCACAGTACTTCACAAACAGCAGAATGATATTTTAATATTTTCTACCATATTAAAATATTAAATGTATTAAATTAATATTTATCTAAAATATTTTACTAAAACGTTTTTTAATTTTTTTTTTTAAATTGTTGTCCTCTTTCACTTCTGTTTTATTTCTATATACCAATCTAATTTAATAAATTTGGATAAAAACATCTTTTAAATAATATGCTGTTGTAATGGATAATTGTATAAATGCAAATGCAAAAGATGACAAGAAACTGTCAATCAGAACACACATAATTATGTTGTTATGTATTTTACTTCTTTAAACATTTTCCTGGGCTCATTTAAACATGTATTTTGGTGCACTGGCTGGGTTACAGATGGTTAGAATAAATCATTTGGCTTTTCCTGTGCTCTTTAAGCTTGAGCACCCAGGACTGCAGAGAATAAACTTGGATCAGAGATTTCATTTTATCCCCTACAGTACATGGAACAATCCCAAGGATGACAAGAGACAGCAGGCTGTTTCTATCTGAGATGGAAAAGAGTAAACTGTCTGGATAACAAATGTCAAACACCTAATCTGGATGATAACTAGTGCATTCTTGTGACAGAGAGATGCCAAATTGCTATGACGCACCTACAACTAATAAACACGTGTTGCTGTTGTTGTTTTTCATCAGGATTTACTTATTTATATGAATGTGAGCCATGGTTCAGTGAGTGTCAGTGTTAAACTAATGTAAAGAAAACTGGGACATCAGCTATGAGTGAGCTGACCAAATCTAATGCAGTAACCCTTTATTAACACATTTAAATGAGATAATGTTTTTTATTTTCTGTAATGTTTACATATAAACAATAGAATATCTAGAAATTAACATTGTTGTAAAAACAGATTATTAGTTCATGATACTTAAAATATGCCTCTCTTCTAAAAGTGTTACACCTAATGCTAACATTCTGTTTTTGAGTTTTATTAGTTCTAATCAAGGAACAATAACAAAGCACAAAGCCAAACGAAATGATCAAAATAACTGAACTTGTTCTTTAAAAACTAAAAAGTGAAACTTACAAAGAAGATTAAGTTGAAGAGAAACAGGAAGTACTTGGTGGCAGCGATGCATCCTTTCCCCATTTTGTTGACCTATAAAAAACAGAAAAACAGCAGTAAATTAAGGATCAGTGTATATGATACATGACGGATTAAGAAAGATGGCAAATGTAACAATGTTCAATTCATTAAAATGAACAGACAGCTGTAATCATTACAACTTTTGGTATGATTGGGGATGAGAGCTAAACAGAAAAAAATGAAACGGTAAACTGAGTACACAGTTTTCATCATGCACACAGACTAATAATATATACATTTGCTACAGTTTAAATATTCAATACCACTTCCCCTTGCTTTCAGACAGAGCGTGCTGTCATAGTCAGATAAATCTATGGTGTACACAGATCTAAATTCCACAGGATCGGTCAATAACCTCCTCTGGAGTGTGATGGCTATTGCCACAGTTTTCTGATGACGACCCACATTCCTGCTATCATTAATAGGTTAGTATTATACAGGCTTCTCGTGCTATTTGTGGGACTGTTGGTGCGCTGCATGACACACTTTGGCATGGCACTGACCTCAGAGAGGGCGAAAGAATTGTTAGTGATGATAAGCAGACATAGAGCAGCAAAACAAAGCAGATCAATCAACACATGGAGAAAACACTCTGGCTAGAGCCATTTATGAACAAGCACAGGAGCTCATTCAAAGCTTTCTTACAGTGGCGATGAATGGATGGACTTTCATCCCACCTCTCAGAGAAGAGATACTACATCGAAAGAACCTCTTTTACAGTGAAATTAAATCAGTGAACATCACATTTTTCTATTCATCAATAAATCCTAAAAACTGATACTAATAAATGTTTTCTGTTAGACCGATTCCTGAAGGATCATACATAAATCACACTTCAAAAACAGTTCATCTAGACTGTAATAATATTTCACAATTTTACCCTTTTTTACTGTATTTTTGAAAAATAAATGCAACCTTAGTGAACACTTCTTAAAAATACTAAACCAACCGACTTAACCGACTTAAATAAATGTTGCTTTGGATAAATGTGTCTAAAAGAGGATAAAGGAGTCAAAATACTCCATAAGCCAATGTCTGTCCGCAGAGTTTCTTATAGTCTTTTTTCTGAAGTTATGTAACAGAAAGAAAAGCATTCTATTTAAACTTGTGAGAGACGAATATAATTGAAAGCACGTTTAACTTTCTTGTTTCAGCAGAAGAAAATAGCAGTGCTGCTGAGCACACGCCAACCAGCTCAATTAAAAATCTCTTATATTTTTCTACCATGGGAGAGACGGTAGTGTGTGTTTTTTTCAGATGCAACAGAAGTCTGTGGAATCAAATTACCTGCACTTCCTTCTCATTCTGCAGAGTGAAACAAGGCCTTGTTTTTACCTTAAGCGAGTTTTCTAATCGCTTTACCACGTCTTGCACAAGACATAAAGAAAAAGGGGTTATAGACAAATTCACCCTTGATAAAAGCCTTGTTGTGATTTGAATCAAGGCCAACATTGAGCTGATGTACCACATATGAAGGTCACAGCTATTATGTCTCCGCACATGTAACTTATCCAACCTCAGACAGATAAAAAGTGTGTCACAATGCACTAAAATTTGAATTAGGTCAGCACACCACCACTGGGAGCGACACGGCAATATAAATTAACAAGACCTGTTTATCAGTAGTAGATTTTATCTCTTCACTGCGGAAATTGCTTTAGCAGCAAAATAACCTGAAAAGCAAAGCTTGCAAAATGAGTACTGCCACTTTGAGAGTATCTATTAAGCAATTACAATTATCCTTTGAGGAGAGCCTGGCTTGGCCTTCATTCTGAAGTTCATCAGCATTCAGCTCATCTACCCAGTGTACACTGGGGCTCTAGTTCACACCCCGATCACCAAGCACCCTCCCCCACACTCACACAGATAGAACCAGCTTTGATTTCCCACCACGACAATGGCAGCTTTCAGCCACGCTTTTCAAATCGAACAAAAGAAGAAACTCCACACACCCAGGAGCCCACTGTAGCCTTGAAGTTACCACCAAACCAATGACATCGCTACAGGGGTGGCAACTTTAACATCTTAAGGCCAATTCACACCGCACAGACAAACGCCAACAAACTAGTTGGCTGTTGTCTTTAGAATTTTATAAAAAATACAAATTATGTTGCCACTGCACCAACAGACACTGACCAACAAAAAAATAGATGATCCTATATTAGCAATCCAAATTTTACTCTCATTAATTTATTTGCGTTTCATTATTCACAAGAAAAGACGGTGAATTAAACAAAAGGAGCTGTTGGTGAAGCTGTGGTTCTTGTAATTAAAATAAAACTAACCAACATCTGACAGGGGTACCACACTGATCCAACAGACTAGTCTGTTGGCGTTTGTCTGTGCGGTGTGAATTGGCCTTAAAGTGAACATACAAGTGCACAAGTGTTATGGAATCCATTACTAAAAGAACAAGCGATAAGATCGGGCATTCTTGTAATCGGTCATGTAAAACTGATGATTCAAGGCCTTCTAGTCGTTGTCACTTCCACAACAACTTCATTTGAGCTTGCACATGCCAAATAGTTTAGTTTGCCATGGTAACCATCAAGCGGGCTGGCATGAAAGGGGTGCAGAGTGTCCCCTCTTGAGAGACTAAACAGTCTCACACTCCTCACAGCATGCAGAAAAAATAAAAGTGAAACCCCAAATAGGGGGAAGCCCACAGGGGCCAATGGCCTTGTCTATCCACAGTTACTTCAGGCAGAAACAAGGCTTACATTCATTAGGATGGTTAATCTCTCCACCTGAACACAAAGACCAACTTGATGGCACCAGTCGCGTTAAAAGTGGGCTGCATAAGTAGCTACTAAAATAGTCCAGAGAGGTAATTAATGTTGACTGGTTTTCTGATAAATGATGATTATGGTTTAGAAAAGCAATACAATTTTAACAACAGGGAGGAACCAATGTTTGTGCCTGACACATCATTAGTGGAATGCAGGCAAACTGGAACCGTCCATTAAAAAGAAAGTGTTATTGTTTAGAAATCATTCTAGAGAAGCAGTTGTTATGTTTTAACTTGTCAACATTGTCTCAGGTTTATATCTTAAAATACCCGATAAACTTTCCCCTGTTTTTCCCTCAATTCCCCAGTAAACACAGATGAGATGATTGTTGACATACAGTAAGAGCTATTAAAATATGGATGTGGTAGCATAGACTACATCATTTGGTTTAAGAAAAAAAATGAATGGC
>JAUMHI010000043.1:8282166-8292174 GCA_032359435.1 Enteromius unitaeniatus | reverse complement strand
AATAACCATTTATTAAAAATGTTACAAAAAACCACATGCTTTCAAAGGGTGTCCTAATTTTTTCACATGACTGTATAATATAACTATATACTATATAACTAGTCTATTCCCTAGTATTTAATTTTGGAAATATAGGGCAATATATCTTAGAGCTCCATACATGCTGCAATATGTTCTGTCCAATTAATCTTTTTTGTCAATGAGTGAAAGCAGCATTTTCTATGAAATATCATCTGATTAAATGCTGTGGGTAAAAGTTTCTTGCATCTAAAGATAGAAGCATGCGCATAAAATAAAAGTGAAAGTCCTAACAAGGGGAAGCCCACAGTTATTTGAGCCAAAACACAAACAGTGCAGTCAGAACAGTTCAGCTGTCCAAGTCATAATATCACTAAATACTGAAAGAGAAAGCAACATTCACTTTGAGAACATCGCCATGGATAACACAACATGTTGTCTGATAGTTCAGAGTCCTCAGGGAATATGTTATGGGTAATCATAAGCAATCAGAGCTCGGTAGAAATCAGTCAAGAATACTTTTTCCATTTGAAAAACGTTATAGATTTATTAAGCACATTCACTGTTTCTCTACAAAAAGTAGATACATGAGCATTTGAACAAACATTCTAAAAACGAACATTGAAATCATCCTTCTCAAAATCAAATACAAAAGAAGTTGCAAATTTACAGAGATTTAATAAGTGTCACACATTCCTGAATCAGTCAAATATTTACAAAGCAAAAAAAGTGACCTAAAAGATACAGAGTCTAATCATAAATTGTGCTTTGACTTCACGGTTAAATCATATTCCATTGGTTTGCTAATGAACCGTTACTAAACTCAAGAGAGACGTACAGTATAAATAAACAAACAGCAGTTTGGTTTTGAAGTACTGTGGTTCATATAGAGTTATCCAATGGGTTCACCGCACCTCCTCTGTCTGAAATACTGTCTAACCGGCCCTTTCCAAAGAACATATCCATATCCTCTGATTTCCCTTTGGAATAAAGCCATTTGTGTTTTACTGGAAGTAGAATTTGAGATCTGTGGAAGGTCAGTGTCCACGTCTCAAATCACAGTTCAGGGATGGAAGCATATGCTATTAGGAATAACACCTGCTAGTTTTTATTAAAGAATAATCATTTTTTATTCACAACTGACTTTTGCTTTGTTAGGCCAGATGTTGCAACATTTGCTTATGGCTACATCATGGTGACAATAAAAGGTGAATAAAAGTTTAACGTGCTAACAAATTTGAATAAACACTGTGGAAGGTGAAGAGATGTATTGTTCACTGATTATATCTTTTATATATAATCAGTAGATAAAAAAAAAGAAAAAGTGCTACATTTTAGCGCTACTGTCGATCTGCATTGTTGAATTCATGCAACGATCACTAAAGGCATAGAGCATATATACTTTTAAAATGTACGATTGTTGTGCATAACAATAGTTATTAGAAGAATGATTTAGCTATTCTCTGAAGTTTACTGTCAGTGATGAGACACAAAGAAACCATCGTGTGAATTCAGATGTATGAACTATTTTAATGATACTCCTTTTGTGTTCCACAGACGTTTTGAACCAAAGAAAAAAAAAAAATTCTTGCACTTCTGGGCAAACTGTCCCTTTAATACATAAAACCATTATTAACATCCAGCTTGAACGTCATGTAAACATGGATCAGAACATGGAAAAATCACCTGAACAACTGACTTGTTCTCATAAGAATCTGTCAAGAAGCCGAGTTGTAGCGAGTTTTTAAATCGCACTATTTACTTCAGTAACTGTTGTGCCAATCCATTACGTATGTAAAGCATTAGAAATTTACATCTGACTTAGTAGGGGAAGAATGTCTTTGTTTGAAGCGAAACAAAGATGTTTTTGACACTAATACGTTTACAACTACAAAGTTAATAAGGTACTTTCTTAAATACACGCTAAATATCATTTAATACTACATCCATTATTCTTACCATACCACAAACTGTACTGTTGGGAAGATTCAATTTGCATTGTTTGTCACTCTGGAATTTTAACTGCAATTTACCTGAATTACAGAGGAAATAAATCTATGAGACATGTAACTAGCAACTACATGTAAATGTAACAACTGTAACAACAATTTCTGTAATGTCTGATTAAAATGTTTTATATCAATTTTGTATGCATGCTATTTCTTGTTCTTATTCGTTATACGTTGTGTCATGCTATTCCTATTGTGCCTGATGAATAAAAACAGTACCATTATAAAGTTATACATTCTTGCCATAGAATGGCATATAGAATATAACACAACACATAGAGGAAGTTCACTAAACTCTTACTTAATGACATGAATTGTGGACATCTTTATAAACTAATTTGCTACTTTGGGATTCTAAGTGGAATTATAAATTATGGTATCATAAATGATACCCACTTAATATTATAAAAACAACCTTAATGATCTGTGGCCCTCTGTATCTAATGAGAGTAAATACCCAGTTAAAATGAATAAAATGAAAATTGCCCACGAACAAAGTTTGATTTTCAGTCAAGTTTAAATTCATTTGGTCCAGGCAGTGGTGCTATTGTTTCAAAGCATTCTGTGCAGCCGATCTACTTATCTAACAAATAGCTGGCCTTCCTCAAATCTTTTTGGAGCGTCGACCGAGATGGTGATAGTAACTTAAGGTGACGAAGAGGAAGAAGGCTTCACTAAGAAGAAGAACGATTGCACCGTTGGACAGTGTGCCCATCTCCAAGAGGGTGATAGACGTCACTGGAGAAAATAAAAAAAGTATAAAAACTAATGTGTAAAGTCAGACAAAGAAGTAGTCTGAAGCATATATAGACATTTAGCGTCAAGCAGAATAGCTACTTCAACACTCAATTTACAAACCTACTTTATATGTACAATCAAAAGCAACAAAATACTGCCCTCTTTTGGAAACAGTAGTTGTAGCAACAAATAATTCTGTAAGGAAAGACCGGATTGGAATTCTGAATTAAAAAAATGTCACAAAAGAATAAAAGAAACACATAAATAATAGTTCTAATATTATGTTACCAACAATTAAGTAAATACGCAACAAAATAAATATAATCATTCCGTAAAGTACTAATAGATGCATGTATCATTTGTTTCAGGAGTTTAAAAACTAGGCTTTTATTATGTGACAGTCATAAATACAGTATGTGTAATCCCTTTCCTCAATATTTATTTTAGGAGTTTGTTTAAATCTAATCCTTTAAAGCTAGTGCTTGGATTGGATTTTAAAGAGAGCTTGTTACCACTAGAAGGCAGTACAGCCTTAAGAACAACTTCCACTCCATGGCTACACTATCCAGGGTCAGTGCAATGGAGCTTTAGTTCCTGTCCTGTCATTGTCATAATCTTGCATCCTGAGAATGTTTATAATTATAATGCTTTGCACTGTGTTCCAGAAAGAGGTTATGAACTTTTAGTTATGCAGTAATCCTAAAACATAATATTTAATAAAAATAAACAGTTAAGAAACACTATTAAGTACAGCTAAAATTCTGAAGTGGTTTAAAATTTTCCTTAAAGGAACCGGCCACCTTATTTGAAAACTTCACTTCATTTTGTCATTTTTGGGGTGAGATGCTAATGGTCTAATCAGATTCAATGATCTATGCTAAGCTACAGCTAAAAGTGCTACCGGCAGACCTGGAGATTGGCTGAATGGGTTTAAAAATGGTAAAACTCTAGAGAGCCTATTTTTAATGAAAGGGGCATGTTCCTTTAGGTATAAATGTCCCTTAATTACGAGTAGAATAAAGATTAAATGTCAGTTTCCATTCTCACGTCCCAAGCACTATCTACCCGCTTTTCTCAGGAAGAAGAAAAAACCCTCTCTCACCTAGAAATTGTACCCCGAAGTAACACGCTTCAGTAAGTAGCGTCCACTGAATGATGACCTTTTCTGCTGTGTACAATCCATTCCACAGAATTAATGAGATACCTGTTGAAAGGAGCAAAACACTCAGAGTCAATTTTGAACTCATCCTTAGTAAGATGGAGACATTAAGAGGGGCCTTTCTATTAAACATAATGCAGAATCACATCAAAAACACCCAAACACTTAGACACGGAATTAAAAAGCTTGAAATCTGGCCCAAGATCAGAGGATCGATGCTGCCGTGGGTTCTGATTATGTTCAGGGGGAAAAGCGCAGATAGTCCTTCTGATCTCCTCCCACACAGTGGATACAGATAACACAGAGAGTAGCTGTTTCTTCAACCCTGCCAAGCGCCATCTGCCAGCACTATTTTTCCAGTCTTGCCTGAGTAATTCCCACCATCGAACTGGCCATTGATCTGACAGAAGAACACTCGCACCTTGCATCACCACAGGGGTATGAATTGTTTGTGAGCCAAACCAGGTGTCAGACTGTATAAAGACCACTGGAGCTCAGTGAGGGGTCTAGACTGCAAAATACATCCCTTTTGAAATGTACATACTAATATCATACGTACATGCAGCAAAACTTCCAGGGTTCTGCTGCAGATTCATACTCACGAGCACTCTGACAGATAATGTATGTAATCACATTACCATAATATTCTATATCCCCCACTGGTTAAGGCTGGAATCTAAACAAATCAGGGAGGGAAAACTCCTTTGTGCTGAATTAGAGGTTGCGTTACGCGATTATGGAGAAAAGACAAATAGGCTGCTGTTCATAATGAAATAAGGGCATAGGAAGAGAAGGGATTTTATTTCCGCAAAACAGTCTCTTTCACACACCCATAAGCCACCCCTGCAATCTTTTATAATACAAGACCTCCTACGGCTAACTGTAAGCTCGAGCACGGGGTGAGCCTGGCATGTGCTGTTATCGTGAAGCATCCTGAGACCAGCAGGGGGTCATTACAGTAGCACTGCCCAGCACTCTGAAAGCCCTGCCCTATATGTGGCTAAATGGAATTGTACGGACTCATCCATTTTTAAAACCTGAGATGTAAAATATTCATATCACTTGAAATCATACACTAATCTGGCAGTGAAATGCTCATCTAGTCATGAATATTTCCTGTGAGTGGGAGACAGACCTACACAAATATGTTTACATTATGCATTTGCTATGCATAAATTGAGATGGAGTGGAAAAAGTGGAACGTGCACATGCAGTATATGCAACATGGCCAACGGTACGTGGAGAAATGCGCATTTAAGCATCTCTTTCCAAAACGATGGAAGTGGCCTGTTTTACAAAGTCCTCCACAGGGCCAATACACGCACAGTAATTTTATTTGACTGATTATCTTTATTGCTTACACAAATGCTTTTTTTTAAACAATTAGTCAATATGCAAAGGGTTCCTTCATTTTTTGTGGCACTGCATGTAAGTCAGAAGAGACATCCTTTACCATCCTTTATATTGTTAAAAGTCTCTTCCTCCAAACCTTATCCCATAAAGCTGAACATACATAGAAGGGCTCCTCCATAGAGTCTGATGGAGATCTTCGAGGTAGTGATCTCAAATATTATCTCGTAGAGCTGGCTGGGAAAAGCCAAGGCCTATAACAAAGAGAAGGTCATCACAAAAAGTAACTAGAAAGATGTGGCAAAAATCCTTTAAAATGACAGAAAAAAAAAAGAAATTGATTTGATAAAAATACAATAAAAACTTGATTTTAACAATTAGATCAATGTTTTTTGAATGTATAGTATTTTACTTTTATAAACTGACTGTTAGTAGTCATTACTTAAGTCTTCAGTGTCACATGATCCTTCAGAAGTCATTCTATAATGCTTATTATTATCAGTGTTTCAGATAATTCTGAAGATTCTTTAATGGATAGACATTAATTATTATTTTGAATATAAACTGTTACATGTTTCGTGTGAACTGCTCACCAATAAAGACATGGATGTGAACAACACAGCAGAGATGAGGAGCCAGAGCCTGCAATGAGACAAGCACAGACACAACACATCAAACCAGCTGGCCTCTAGTAAGACACAAATTAGAGACAATTAAAACCCTCAAGGATTGGCAAAAAAAAACTATATTGCACAGATCACTGGAGCAATTAAATTAGTAGGGTGCCTGATGTCACATGCAAAGACAGAGACAAGCCAAGTCAATGCTCTGACATGAAAAGAATGACCTTTGTAATGTCTTACCGGAGACCAACGGGCTCACGTACAGCAAACTTCATCTCATTACCTAACATCTGACTGATCTGCAAAATGAGAAAAATGTCAATATTAGCAAGTAAGACACAGTAATGACTTTGAATAAACATTACAATCTTTCTGTAAACAGAACAAGGTGGCATAAAAAAATATAAGGTCCATGAAAAATGTCAAGTTTGAGGAAAGCAGGCCTGACTCGAAAAAATAAGGATTATCAGATTTGTCGATAGCACAAGCCTGCCAACACTGAATGGACCATGCAGAAAGACAAGGTTTTATTTTGTAAAATTGGAAACTTTGGTGTAGACTCTGAAGGGAGTGATATGATAGTTTGAGTTCTGCTTTGATTTAATAGGTCTACTAGGCTGGGTGGTTCCACAGTGATAGCTTTGTGTTGGTAATGCAGGCTGTGGGCCACAGGGGAGCACAGCTCCTTCACACAGAATCAGACACACACAGATAAGAATGTTGAGGGTAGCCCACTTCTCGTGATTCCATAAGTGAATACTGCATGAAAATACTGTTTAAAAGAGCATACAAGTAAGCAAGTTGCATCTAACGTAACCGTATGAAAGCTTTACAATAGGATTTAAATGAAGGTAACTCCATAAGGACTACAATGCTCAGCAAGCCTGCAGATATTAGATATAAAAAATACAGTAAATGAAGGAACACTGAGAAATATTTAATATAAAAAATCTTGTTTTAATATATTTTAAAAGGAAATGTATTCTTTTGATAACAAAGCTAAATTTGGCTGATTTAATACTTAAAATATTTAGCATGCAACACTTACAGTGCTCAAATATTTCTTTTTTTTTTATCAATTTTAAAAACAGTTTTGCATAATATGATTATGGAAACCATGATTTTTAAGATTTTAATAATTTTTTTTTACATTTATTTGAAATAGAAATCTGCTATAACATCCTAAATGTCTTTACTTTACTTTTTTCTTCCAAAAAATATATCTACTGACCTCAAAGCTTTGATGGTGTGTGTATGTTGTGTGGTGTATGTTTGTGTAAACAAAAACAGGCGGCCGAGATAAGGTGAATGAACCTTTCACTAAACCTGACCTTAAAGGGATAGTTCACCCAAAAGTGAAAATTCCCTCATTAATTAATCACCCTCATGCCGTTCCAAAACCGTTTGATGACATCTGAGAGCTTTCTGACCCTCTATAGACGGCAATGAAACTACCACATTCAACACATAGAAAGGTAGCAAAGACATTGTTAAAATAGTCCACGTGACATCACTTGACAAACATTAACTGACCAATCCTACCCTGACAACTATTGCCATCAGCCATGCATTCTAACAAACTTGCTCTTGTCTAGTATTCTTTATTGAAAAGAATAAAACCTGTATACTGAAAGCCTTCTCGTTTTATATTTAAATTCACAGCTGTTCTAGATCTTCTTAAATAATCACATAAATAATTCACATATTTTATAAAATGCATAAATAGGCATCATCTTTACTTTGATGCGCTATTTAAGAATATATCACAATTATGTTACTTTGCTCCTTTCCATTTCTAGCTCAAAATAACGTATGTGGCTTCCAGGACAAAAAAAATAAAAATCAACATGCCCTAATGGCCATTAAACATGCAAGCTTTTTCTTTCTTCTCCCACCCTGAAAGAGGGGGCTCTATCCATCTCCCTACTCCACCACACTCCACTAAAAGCCTCCACAGCATGGGTAATTTAGTGTTGATGAAAACCCGATCCGTTTCTGATGGGAAGCTGTGGTGCTGAAATCCTGGCTAAAGGCCATTTTATAGAGGAAGCAAGAAAGTGATGGAAAAGGAAAGGAAGATAATTTTGTAAAGTGATTGCTGTGGCCTTCAAAACACTTTCTTTAATCCTAATACAGTTTCTTTGTTGTGGTAGGCCATATTTATAAATACTTAGTTCTAAAGGTTTAGCGTATTGTGATTTCTAGACTAATTCAACATTAATTTAAATGATTTTGCCAAAGCAATTTGTTGAGATTAATAAGCAAATGAGGTTGTATTTACCCAGTAAACAGCTGTAGCTAATACAGTGCACTATTGATTATTCTCAGGAGAAAAGTGATTGCAGAGATAAAGTGTTCAGAAAGCATGCTGCACTGAGAAGCAAGTGCATGTCATGTGCTTTGGAGACCATCACTCAATCGACACCTCACTCTGGTTGTTTTCGGGGGGGGTTAGCACATCTTGGCTGCTGGGAACAGGGAGTACTCAGTTTTCTCATAAGACTTGTAAGGGCGGAAGCTACACAGTATGTTCGCCTGACCGCAGTATCACAGCAACTGGGCTGATAGCTTGTTTTAGTGATGGGGAAATTAAACAGAGTGCTTCAAATACATCATGGCTCACATTATCATGCTAATTGGCGGACAGAAAAATCAATATTGTAAAAGCGCACGTCTTCAAGTAATGTATCAAATAATTTTCTACCACAGAGTAATTGCACAGAACAATTTGGTACCCAAAAAGCATGATCTCTTTTAAATGGTCAAACTGTTCAATTATTAAAGGAATAGCTCTCCCAAAAATTTACATCTGTTGAAAATTTACTCATGCCGAGGCCATTCAAGATGACTTTGTTTACTAATTTGAATGGATCTGGAGAAATTCAGCATTGCTACATCCCTAGCTCACCAGTGGATAATATAGTGAATGGGTGCCGTCAAAATGAGAGTTCAAACAGCTGAAAAAAATATCACAATAGCCCACAAGTAATCCCTCATGACACCAGTCCATGAATTAACATCTTATGAAGTGAAAAGCTGCATGTTTGTATTTAACAAATTCGTCATTAAGATGTTTTTAATTTTAAATGAGTTAAGTGGCTTACATGTGGGTGTTTTTATCAGCTGTTATCAACTACTATTCTGTTGGTACCCATTCACTGGTGAGCAAGTGCTGAATTTCTTCAAAGTCTCTTCAGAAATTATTCCTTATGAACTATTCCTATTATAGAATCCATTAAAGTCTCATGAAGAGTTGCATTTACGCATACACTTCCAGCCATACTGGTGCTGTCTCTGTCGAAACAGAGTGATGGGCGACTGCCAGTTAATGGATGTTGTCTTTGATGTTTCTCTGTGACCCTACCCAGAGTTTGATGCACAATGCAGGGGTGGCGACCATGTCTGAGTGGTGTCCATATTTCATGTGGTCTACCTCAAAGCCCCATGAGTTTTAATAGCACTGAGTGTGAGCCGGGTAGTCGTGCCAATAAGCTATCATTGTGGGTTATTCATGGTGGTGTAACATGACTGCACGCTGCATCAGGATAAGTGTGAGGGGCCAATTAGTGTCCTACAGCCGAGCTGCGTGCCACACTGTGCCACAACTCATCTAGTCAGCCACCTCTCCCATAGCAGGTGTGTCCCTAATGCACAATAAATTTGTGGTTCATGTGCAGTAAGTCCACTTCCAATTAAGGAAACTACCTCTCTATGCAATGCATTCTATCATTTATAAACTATTATTTATATTCATATAATTTATTTGAGATATATTCAATATATAAATATAATTTTTTCTTAAACATATACTGTATATGTGTATTTATATATAGATAATGAATATACACAGTACACACACACACACATTTAGTTATTTTAAATGACAATACAAAAGTGATTAATATATTGAACAGGATATTTTTAGTAATGCTCAAAAATTCTTTAATATATATTTTATATTTAATATATAATATATTAATATATAATTTATATATATATATATATATATATATATATTTTTTTTTTTTTTTTTTATTATTATTGTTTATTTATTTTTTTAAGTTTGACTAAAAGGAAAATAGCAATGTAAAATCTAAAGGGTGGGCACCTG
>JAUMHI010000043.1:8236336-8279493 GCA_032359435.1 Enteromius unitaeniatus | reverse complement strand
TATTTTATATTTAATATATAATATATTAATATATACTTTATATATATATTTATTTATTTATTTATTTATAGTTATCTAAAATATATGAATGATAAAATACATTACAAAGATAAAATTTTTTTTTTTTTTTCCGTTCCTACAATACTATTATACTGGATATGAACAAAAATACTGTCTTTCTGAACAGCTGCTATTGAGGTCAAATGTGAAGACTGATGCAGGCAAGTTGGAAGTTACCTTGGACCTGTGCACCTCTCCATCATCATCCTCTCCGCCGACACCCAGGACCTTGCGAGACTTGAGGCGACTCACAAGATCAGTCTGACTGTGCTTCTTCATGAGAGGTGGAGGTGTGGAAGCCATGGAAGCGGAGGAAAGCAGGTCCTTCAGTGAGCTGTCAGAGGGACTGAGGAAACGACAATACATCAGCAGGAGCACTTTCTCAGAACTGTTTGTTCCTAGTATTCCAGTAACAGAGAAAAAAAAGATATACACAACAAGTAATATGCAGGGTTTGTCAAATATACCAACAGCATGTCATTTTGTTTCACATCTATGACTAAGAATAATCATAGCTATCAGTGAGGATTTTCTACAGGCAAAACAAAACAGGACAGCAAAAGAAAAATCTATAAACATTGCTGTGTGACCTATAGAAACAAGCCCACATCCTCCCACACAGACGCACACACAAAGATCCAGAGGAAACTGTGTTAGCTGATATATAATACAAATGTTTTTTTAAAAGACTCCAAAAAACAAGGTTTATGACCTGAAAAAGGAAATGATGCGTGTAGATCTCCACAGATTTCCTTCATTCACAAAGTTCTACATAATACCCATGTCTCCCGCATGTTTGTAAAACTTCATACTGAGGTTGGTAAAATGTTTTAAAAACACTTTTAGTCAGTGCACCGATATACAGCACTGCTTCACTGCAGGTGTCCCGAGTTTGAATTCCAGCTTGTGGGCCTTTCCCGATCTCACCCCCTCTCTCTCTTCCACATTGCTTCCTGTCATTCACTACACTGTCCCATCTAAACAAAAGACAAAAATGGCAAAAAAATAAATAAATAAATAATATTCAAAAAAGTTTGAAAAAGTTTTACAACTTAAAATAAGTATATTTTAGAGGCCACTACTTCAGTTTTCAAAGTCATATGACTCTTTAGAAGTTATTATAATATGCTGAAATGACGCTCAGACACATTGCGTTTTTTTATCAATGTTAAAAACTGTTTACAAATTTATTTATTTTTTTGTGTGGAAACCCTGATGGGGATTATATAATGAATAGAAAGTATTAAAAAAAACATTTATTGGAAAAGTACATCTTTATATATATTATATAATATATTATATATTTTACATTATAAACTGCCCTTGAAAAGTTTGGAAACACCCCTGGCAAACTGACTTTACATTATCATTAAAGACTAGTAATAATAAGGTTCATTTTGACATAACAATGGCAATATACAGTAGTCAACATTCGAAGTGGATCAAAACCTTTCATCAAAGTTGTTCTTGTATACCCGACCTAAACCCAACTGAGCTACTATGGGAGGAACGTAAGAAGTGTCCAGCCAGTGTGAATCATCTTTGGCCAATCCTTCAGGAGTCTTGGAGAAATATATCAAGTCAAAGTTTAAATACACTGACAGCTCAGATGCCCAGATATTGAAGAGCTGTAACAGCTGTTAATGGTGGATATTTTGATTAATCGGAAATGTAGGCATTTTCTATGTATAAACTGTTTATGTAATAAAACATGTTTTTGTAGTTTGTGCTGTCCCTTAGCAATGCAAAATTATCACAAATTAAAAAGGAATACCAATATTGTCGAAAACCCCACTTTTCTAGGGTGTTTCCAAACTTTTTGAGGGCAGTGTAAATGTCTTAACTCTCAATTTCATGGACCTTGAATAAAAGTATTAACTCTATTAAACACAGTTTTTATAAAACTCCAGCAACGACAACAAAAATATATTATTATAACTTTACATTTATGTTCTTTTAATGTAGGTGCATGAATCTTTAGTCAATAAGGTTTGAACCTTTCATTTTAGGTGGGAATAACTTATACATTGTGTCTCGTCAGTAGAAAATGTTATCCTGTATATATACAAAACACACTTTCAAAGAGGTTCCAAAACTGCAGACTTCTGCAGCACTGATATCTTGTGCAGACTGCTTATTGAACAACCCAAAGCCTGTCTAATCTAATTGATTAGGTTTGGTGTTAACAAATAGAGCTTGATTCATGACAGCAGCTGCCCCATGTTGACCTCAACTCTTCAGCCCTCGTTCTAATGAGGACAGAAAGCACAGAATGAGACTGCACAACTTACTGTGAGACACTAGTTGCTGCTTACTAATAAAAGATTAACTGATGTTGCAGATGGAGAACTGCAGGGTTAAAACTCTTGTTCTATTCCATTACTCAACCCATTCCCATTAGACAACTGAGCAAGGCACCTAATAAAAAAAAGAAAAAGAAAAACTGCAGCCACTTGCCAAAACGGAGCACAATTTTACTTTACTGCGGCATTTAACCAACAGCTGCCAGAACTAAACAGTTTTTTTTTTTAAACGAAGCAAAATTCTCAAGTCTAAATAGAGTATTAATGCATTTCTAAATGTCTGTAAAGAGATACAATCAAACTGACTTGATTAAAGTTAAGTAGGCTTTTGGCTTTAACCCTATTGAATTCATACTTCAACTTTAAGAGCTCTAGTAAAAGTGAAAGTCTGTTACAGCCTTTCACAAAGAATTATAAGTGTGCAATATTCCAGGACAGTATACTAATACAAAATGATAGAACACAGTGACAAAAACAGTGACATCATTAAACAACTCTCAATATAAATTCAGTAGGATACACTTAACCATATAAATTATTCATGCACCAGTTTATGGGAAGAATGCAAATGCCTTTGTAAGTGTACCCCTGTAGCAAAGCTGTGCTGGTCAAATAACAGTTATAATAAAATTTGAACTACCTAAAAGCAACAATCAAGTAAATCTTTAATCAGCATTTTACAATGCAGAAATCACCAAAAATTTGTTGCAAATCAATACTGAAATAGACTTAATATCTTAATATACAATATACACAGTACAGGCCAAAAGTTTGGACACACTTCTCATTCAATGTGTTTTTTTTTATTTTCATGACCATTTAAATTGGTAGATTCTCACTGAAGGCATCAAAACTATGAATGAACAAGTGGAGTTATGTACTTAACAAAAAAAGATTAAATAACTGAAAACATCTTTTATATTCTAGTTTCTTCAAAATAGCCACCCTTTACTCTGATTACTGCTTTGTACTCTCTTGGCATTCTCTTGATGAGCTTCAAGAGGTAGTCACCTGAAATAGTTTTCCAACAGTCTTGAAGGAGTTCCCAGAGGTGTTTAGCACTTGTTGTTTCTTGGCCCAAACAAATCTCTTCTGCTTGTTGCCTCTCCTTATCAGTGGTTTCCTGGCAGCTATTTAAGCATGAAGGCCTGATTCTCACAGTCTCCTCTTAACAGTTGTTGTAGAGATGGGTCTGCTACTAGAACTCTGTGGGGCATTTATCTGGTCTCTGATCTGAGCTGCTGTTAAATTGCGATTTCTGTGGCTGGTGACTTGGATGAACTTGTCTTCAGAAGTAGAGGTTACTCTTGGTCTTCCTTTCCTGGGTCGGTCCTCATGTGTGCCAGTTTCGTTGTAGCGCTTGATGGTTTTTGCGACTCCACTTGGGGACACAATTAAAGTTTTTGCAATTTTCCGGACTGACTGACCTTCATTTCTTAAAGTAATGATGGCCACTAATTTTTCTTTAGTTAGCTGATTGGTTCTTGCCATAATCTGAATTTTAACAGTTGTCCAATAGGGCTTCTGCACAACACAACGGACCCAACCCCATTGATAAAGCAAGACATTCGACTAATTAACCCTGATAAGGCACACCTATGAAGTGAAAACCATTTCAGGTGACTACTGCTACGTCTGAAATTACACACTGTTTAAGTAGGTACTACATTTAAAATTGAACGTACTACCCAAGCGTTAAAAAGTATGTTCAATATAGTATGAATTAAAAGTATTTATGAAAATAAAGAAAACACATTGAATGAGAAGGTGTGTCCAAACTTTTTCTCTGTACTGTGTATATGTAAACATGATCATATGCAATACACTTTACATACATTCTTTCATCAGTATCCTTTTTTTTTTAATAGGTGTATATTGCAGTCGCAGTTGCTAATGAAAACTGGTCTCACCACCTGTTCATCTCACAGCGGTTATTTTGGCATTTGGACCTTTCAACCTGAGAAAGCAGAAAATATATAAAACCCCTCAGGCTATACAATACAACACCATTCAAACCGTAAACTGTCTGCTCCATCCCTTCTATTCACAGTCTGCCATCCATGACAGCTCATCCAATTGTTCTTCAATCTCATATCATTATCTTCACAGCAAAAGTTAAGTTGCATCAGTTGCCTAGTAACACAAATGGTATGAACTTTGTGACTTTCATATGATATATGATATATGAAATATATTCTGGGATCATGCCTCTCTAACCATTAATCAGCTATTTGAGGTTAGCTGTTATTAATGATGCCCTCTATTCAAACGTTGAGCATCTCTTTTCCTCTATGCCATTGTATTTACCTTCAAAGACTGTTTTATGGTGAGCACTGAGGCCAAACATTTTAATTCTACATTAGTCACGAGCTAACAATGTGTCGCCTAATTATGCCAGTGTTTGCCAACACATTTGAACTGAGGATTAAAAAATTATTTTACATCAGGTTGTCAATTCTTCAATTTCTTTTTTTTAAGGGTAATTTTGAATATAGTTGTATAATATGGGTGCATAAAGAGTTAGATTTAAAAGACAATTCCTTATAAGAGATCTGAACGAGGGAGCAGTAAACACTAAATGTACCAACAACAAAATATTTAATTATCTATTTTGCTGACAGCACTAGAATAACCCAAATGATGTTGAATCAGGATGAAGCTGACTGACCTAGTAATTTAGTACAAGAACAACAACAGCCCCCCTAAAAATGAAAGAAAATCTAGATTAAATTGAAATAATATGGAGGTTTTTACTGTACTTTTAACAAATACATGCAGCATTGGTAAGAGTTTTATAACAGTAGTCAAAAAAAAAAATCCTATAAAAGTATTTATAAGCTCAGAACCAACCCACTTATAAAAATTTAGTAACTTGTTTAAGAGAAGAACATAAAGTGAATGGGAAAGTTATTAAAATATTACTGTGCATTATATTCAGCTTCTGCATTGTGTTTTGATGCTAAGGATAATGCTACAGAAATCTTCCAAAAAAAGGTATAAATTACTCTTCAATTACACATAACATACATACTATAGGTGCATACACCTATTCACTAAGGCAGTTGCAACCACTTTCTAAAGAGTTGGCAGAGGCGTTTACATAATTATCATGGCAACTGTTCCTGAAGTCTGATTATGTCTGGGTTTGATGGAAAAATCCCATCAGACTGTTTCAACATTCCATGACCCGACAACCAGCGATTGAATGTTCTGTGCAAAACGCCAACAAACAACAACCCATCCAACTACACTTGATGGAGGTTTATTTGCAAGTAAATGCTGATACTGCAGGGCATCACTAAATAATTCTCCACCTCAGCCCCTACCCTCCACTTTCCCCATGACCATTACAATCTCCGGCATCTTAACTTACTACCATTATCAAGAAGGATTCTCCCGCTTCCATTACTAGCCTCTCTGGTATACTTAAGATCCCATCTGCACTATAACCTGCCTACACATACATTACTTCTGCACAGCGCACCAACACTGTACTCTGCATAGTGTAGCTAAATATACATTCATGTCCATTCGATTTTGTTTTACTTTTTAAATTACATCTAAATTCTGGGGTTCTCACAGAGTTTAAGTCCCTTAAGTCCCTGCTCCTTTAAGGGTAAATATTCAGTAAATAAAATATAATATATAAATATATATATATATTTTATATAAATAAAAAGACAATTAGAGGGATCGTTCACCCAAAAATGGATGAGTAATTAACAACAAATTTCATTTTCTTAAAAGCAAGTGATTGCCCAAAAAGAAATCATCATGTCATAATTTGTTGAAAGAACTGTGTACATGACTTAAAATCTAAATAGATTTTAGAATAAGTCATCATACACTTGTCGACTGTAAATGGTCACACATAAACTAAATGACACAACAAACTCTCACAGAAACACACAATTTTTCAAATTTGAATTTGGTGAAAGACAAATAATAAGTGAAAACAATATGTGTTCTAAAACAAGCTCAGAATATCAAAAATGTTTGATATCCTCTGTCTGGATGGATTTATAGTCTGTACCCATCATACATTACAAAATTTTCTGTGAAATCTGTCATCTTCAACTGCCCAAAACCAGCAGACTGACTGTCCAGACTGCAAATTATGGGAAAATATCTGGACAAAAGTAATAGTTTGTTACTTTCTTCAAAAAATGATTAATATTTGGGACAGGACTCTCATGAGATTTATGGGTTTAAAACAAACCTAAATGTGTTCAGACTCAGAGACATAATAGCAAAAGTACATAACCTAAACTGGCATACAGTAACTAATTTCTCAATACCTCAATTCATTTAAAATAGATGTAACATGCACGCACTCAGAGCCGACAAAACATAGCCTTTTGGCCTGTTGCTCAGTAACCTTTTTGTGACAGAGCCCTCTTGACTCAAAACAAACAGTTTGGCTGTAATCTAGTCATTAACTGCTTCCTGCTGCTTAAGAAAACATTGCATCTATGCAAGGTAGAAGAGGTTTGCAAAAACAGCGGGCTTTGAATGTGGAGAACCCTTCACTACACAGAGATTTCAAAGTCTCAACAGCAGAGATGAACTTCCTGATCTAATGTCTACACATCAGTCAAGCTTTCGCCATGACAACACACTCTCCTTCTCATCAGACAAGAAAGGTCAGTGAAGGTCTGGGTGGGATTTACAGTCATGCATATTACATGAATTGGGATCTGACAGATTAAACATTTCACCTCAAGCACAAATTTGCAGTGCAAAGGTTCCATAAAACAAGGCATCCGTTGGTCACGGAAACAAAACAATGAGATGGAGATGATGCTGTGTTGAATATATAATCTATGCGTCAGCCAGTGCTTCGCTGTGCTTTTTTTCCCCATTATTACAATGCAATGCCTTCAGCTAAGAGTCTGCAAGCAGAACCAACACCTTTTGAGAGAATCTGAGAGCCCCTCTAAGTGTGATGCCTTATGCTGTCAGGCCTGTCATATTGATCTGAAGAGCTCCACATGACGCTTTCCGCTGGATCTTCAGAACTGCCTCTGAAAGCGGCTGCATGATGTCTACAAGAAATTCCTCCAGTATGAAGTTTATAGTTGTTAGCAGACACTGAAATGGCCTGTTTAAAGCTGACAGCTTTTTTATTATTCTGAATAACTGGAGCACAAACAGTTCCCGCAATTAGTGCTCAAAATTAAGTTGGCACTGCCATTTTTTTAATTTATCTCCTAATGTGTATTAAAACATCCAGCGCTACCTTTCTGTAATTTCAGACACAAAAATACCACATCGTAATTTCTATGAATTGTGCTTTCTGGCAGCTGACATGTGAAGGAAACTCTGCCAGGAGCTGCTCTCATTCACCTCAGTGGAAATAATGTGAACAAGTAGCACAGTTCCGGTGAAGTGAAACGGAGTTGGCATAATGCTCATACCCCGACATATGAGGTGATTCTTTAGCAGGAATAGACAGCCTCTAAACAATAAACACTTCAATTTTTCCACCACAAGAATAAAACAAAGGGCGACAGGAAGACACACTGTTGTACAAAATTCATCCAGTTGTCATAAGGTGTTATTTCATACTACTACTAGAAAAAAATAATGTGTTAAAGGTTCTACACAAGCTAGTTTAAACAAGTAAAAATGCAGCATTTGTTCAATATTTTAGTGTAGAAAGCTCTAACAAATACATAAACATTTCTATAAAAGAACTGGTATTGATGAAGGTTATTGTTAACTAAAACCATAAAAATGTTTTTCATTAAACTGAAATATTATAATAAAATTTAAAAAAAATAAAACGTCATAAAATATAAGATTTTTGAAATATAAAAAAAATAAAACTAAAATCTTTATAGACATACAGATTAAAAATGTCAAAAATACAACAGAATTACTAAAACTGAAATGAAAAAAAATATATAAAATAGTATAATTCAAAATATTAACAAAACCTGGAATAGCCTATCAATGACACTAACAATGTGATAGTGATATTTGTACAGATTTGAGTAAACTTCAATTGCAAAACATGAAGTGAGCAGCAGAAAGTAGCATGACCAAATTACACATCATCAACAAAGTTGACAAGAAAGCAGAAGATATTACTGTGGGCCAAGCTATCAACATTCATGAAACGACATATATTAGGAATGCAACAGCTAGCTATGATAACAGATGAATGACCCGTGCTATTATAATATAAGAACATTTAATAACATCTCAAGATATTTGTAAAAACGCTGAACTTACCAAAAACTGAATTTTCTGTTATCACAGCAATAATTTGATTCACTCGCAGTGAATTTGTCTCCCACACTCTTGCTCCCGATGTCTCAGAGCAATAATAAACTAAGCCGTTTGCTTACACTAGCTGGATAACTTCATCCATCTCTGAACATGAACACCAAGTTAACAAAAGACACTGTTCAACCATTAAATTATTAGCCTGCCTCTCAATCAAACTCTGACAGCATCAAATCAGTATCAAATTATAGCCTATTATTCTGCTGCCTTCAACTTGTCTGGGTTAAAATCTTCAGTAACAAAAATAGATAAAGACCCATTCCTTTTTATTTTCCCATACAATAAAGATTTTGCACACAGCCATCAAGCAAAAAACCGTAATGCATATATAATCTCAAAGTAATTCTGTGTAAACAGTTCAGCCGGATTCCTTTAATTGGTAAAATGTTCAGACACGTGTAGAATAACATCTGTGGTTATTCCTTATTGACTGACAGTCTTGTGGGGGTTAGACATAACATTTCAATGCACATGCAGCTGCACAAAAATGCTGAGCACCAAATCTGCACAGTCTATGGTTATAAAAATAAATTAGTACAACTAAATATTTAATTGCTCTTGTCAAAGAGGTTCCTGACATAGACTCCAAAAGCTAATTAGGTTGGAGGATGAAAAGCCCTTTTTGCTGCTGTGCAGTCATCTGTGTCGGACAGTTAAAGGGTTGAGGATGTTCTTTCCATGGCCACGTGTGGGGAAAAATCTATTTGGTTCAAATTTAAAGGCTGCCGCCATTCTGCACTTTGCTTCACAAAAGACCATTTGCATCCCATTTCACACGGTTAAGTGTAACGAATCCCATGTCATAGGAATCTTCAGACAATGGAGCATGTGGAGGGTCAATAGGCTATTTATAAAAAGATGAATACTTTATATATCCAAATTGTAATTTAGTTAATCAAACATTGCGCTTCCTAATATGTGACAGGCGATCAGCCGATATTGTAACAAATACTTCACTGTGCTCTTTGAATGAAAACAAGGCGTCTGCCACATCAAAGTCAGAACGATCTGCAAAACAGGAAGCTAACCTCCAAAACCTCTCAAATTCTTATGTCAAGAATGTAAAATCCTTGAATAAACAGCCTAAAAATTGGCCAAATAAATGAAACCATTAAAAACTAAGCATCATATAAAACCATCATTTATCATTAACCTTAATCGACCTGCCATCTGTGCCTCTATTACTTTACAATGTTTCCCATAGCTAAATCTAAACAGATGATGTAACACATATGCTTAAATCTTTTTTCAGTACACAAGATGCTTATTATTTGGACAAGCTTGGATGCTGTTCTCCTTTTTATTTATACTTAGTTTCTTGCCAAATGATCTTGTAAAAAAGGTCATGTAGTGTCATGTGATGATGACGTCAAGGGCAAGGCATGAACAAAATGGAGGTAAATTTATAGACTGAGACAGATGAGGGCTTTTATGTGGAAATATGGGAGTGTTAGTCTGATAGATGCAGCTTGGTGTTTGGTGGTGTAAATATGATAAGACCAAAATAATTGGCAGATTCTAGCAGTAATAGAAAGTCAAAGAGACACTTGTTGTTTGCAACTTTGGATGCATATTGTTTAATATACCCCCAAAAAACATATGTGTATATATACAGTGAGGTCAGTGAGTATTTGATCACCCTGTGATTTTGCAAGTTCTCTTACTTAGAAATCATGGAGGAGTCTACAATTTTCAGCATATTTTAATAAGCAATACTTATTTGACACAGTAATTCCCAAATAAATTGTGATTTCCGGATTTCTCTCAAAGTGGAAATGCACCTATGCTGAAAACTGTAGACCCCTCCAAGATGAAATACTTATTGACCTCAATGTATATATTCACCAGCCCCAGATTTGACATAGTACTACAAGTGAAACCAAAAATGTGCCTGCTCTACTGTTAAAATAATTCCATTCCTAACCTTATACCTACAAATTTACCACTGAATGGGAAAAATGTTTCCTTCTTGCCCAGGGTTTCTGATGATCCGGTCATTTGACTAAGCACTGAGCCATTACCTCAATCAGGGCTGTTAATGTTTCACTTCATGAAGCACAGCATGCATCTTTCTCAGTGATTCAGTCCAAGGCCTCACAAAATCACTTTTCTACAGCAAAAGGACACAACGTCTAAAGAGGCTTTAGAAAGCATTTCATTCATCTTAAGTGTCCTGACTGCACTGACTCTAGTGACCATGAAAAACAATGGCTGGATGCAATTTATAGCATTAATTATAATGAAATGAGAGCAATAAAATGATTAATCCAGCCCCTGACCTGTGTGGTTATTCAATAAAAAATTGACTTTCCATCAGAACAATTCATGCTTGAAGTACAACCTTCATGTTTTGCACATTTATTTTATATTTACAAAAATATTAATGTAAAAGGAAACAGCTGAGATGTTCTAAAAAAAATCTGTAATATTTCTGATTATAAACGTACCAATGTTTGTAAACTACTTACTTCTTGTCAATTAAGATGGCTGCAGAATTTTAAATTCCACTCTCTGAACATATGGTCCAGTGTCTTCCAGTAAAATCTCAGATACACATTCCACCGTGCATCTACAGAGAGCTGAGGAACAGACAAAATGATCAATTAATGTGAAGCAGGGTAATTAAGATTGTGTAATGTAAGTCCATATAGTGAGGGATGTCACATTAGGTGCCCATTTCGTTTAGAGGCATTGAGAAGAAAATAGCTTCTACACCATTTAAGCCTTCGGGTTCTTGGGTATGACTTTATCAGTCAATGTTTGTTTTATCAGAAGCATATAGTTTATCGACACATATAGCAAAGTTTGTTCTCTTAATGACTTTGCATCATTAACAAACAAAAAAAAGAAAAAAAATGCAGCATCTAGGTGCCGAATCCAATTAGATGGCACTTTGGTGCAAAATGTATTACATATTAATGAATTCATTTAATAAATATCCTTTACAAATGAGCAGTGTTTTTTTTATTTCAAATTCAAAATCCTATTTACAATACTGTTAGTTACATAACAATTAATTAGATGCGTTATTTGCTCAGCTTGTGGCCAGCCCAATGGCCTCTGCATAAAACTTAATTCAATAATTAAAATATTTGTCATTATATTATTATACAAGGCAGTGTGGATGTTTTTAAATACTTTTTTTCTTGAAAAGTAAACAAGGTCACTATCAAACGTATTTACAAACCAAGACATGTCTAAATGAGAGTGTTATTAGGTTAAATTGCACCTATGCTGTGTAAGAAAGAATTTGGTTAATATAAAGCCCAAATAAACAATTATTTTAAATCACTTTAAAAGCAAGCAAAATGAGATCTTGTGTCTAGTTGCTATTCTTACCCTCTCAAACCCTGTCCCTAATGCCACTGATGCATTAAGTACTTTGGATATCATTCTGTGCTTCCGAAACTGGTTTCTGTGTTAATTTATAAGAAAGTGAAGCAAGACTGGATTCTGATTTTTGTCCACTGCATAATGAAAACGTCTACAACAGCCAATTATTAGAGTAGCAAAAGGATTTTTTAAATAATGGTAACATTACATTTACTCATTTAGCAGATGCTTTTTTCCAAAGGAATTTACAAACGAGGACAACAGAAGCCATCAAAATCAACAAAAGAGCAATAATATGCAAGCCCTATGACAAGTCTAGGTTAGCAGTATTTGAAGAGTTGAAAAATAGAGAATGGCGTTTTTTCGAAGAAAACAAGCAGAAAACGAATAGAGTTAGAGGGACAAGTGTTTGCTTTTTTTAAAATAAAAAAAATAGAATTAGAATAGAGAGTGTCAAATAAATAGATGTGTTTTTAGGTGTTTCTTAAAGATGGTTAAGGACTAAGAGTTGGATTAATAGACAATACACTGGTAGACAGCATTTTGTTATTCAGTAAAGGCCCATGTCAAACTCCTAAAAAAAAAAAAAGTCATTCATGATGAAAAAACAATTGTATAGCATGCCCATAATACAAAAAAGTAAATGTGAATACAGAAAATACAGTAAGTAAATGTGTCTTCATTACAAAGAGACTATGCATAAACTTTTAAATATTTCATGTTGTCATATAAAACCGTCCAATGCCAAATAAAAGCTGAACTGTAGCCTTGGGTAAATAATGCAGACAGGATTAATATAAATAGCCCATGGCAATAAATAAAAGAAGACAGTAAAACCACTAAAACATTATAATATAATAAATATCAAGAATTTCAATAGCACTTTATGCATTTACGTAGACCATCCAAAATGCACTAATTTTAGTAAAAACTTCAAATAAAATACTGGTAGCCTATGCTTACTGTACTGTAAGTTTGGTGTTTTACTGTGGTTTTACTTAATCATGCAGTGTGTTTTATTACAACCGTAAAATGTTCGTCAGAAAACGACAAACTGTCCAAAGCCAGTCTATGTGTGTATTATGACAGGCGACAGAGAACACGTCGAGTTTAAAAGACATTTGATTTATTCGCTAACTTTTCAAGATGTTCTCTTAAGCCTAAAGCTAAACCGGAATACTATTGTAAATGCTAAGTATTTAATTGACGTTTAAGTTGTTTCCAGGGTTTTATTAATCGGGCCAAGCAGAGAGAAGGTGACTAACTGTGTACACTCCCTTCCTTCAAAAAGAGAATTGTCCTGCTGACACTTTTGCTTTCTTTGAACAAAACCAACTGCAATAATGCTTGACTCTAAATGTAGAATTGCAGCAAGCATTTCATAAGAAAGAGAAATCATTATGCGTTGTTACCTTTTCTCGTAGACGGGCTGTTGTTTGCTACCTTGATGTAGTGCGCCGCTCGCGTGCTACAGTTGTGCCAATCGCACAACCAACACAAGCCGCGCGCACTTACCGTAAGGAATAGAAGAGAATTCGGAAAGCTACCGTAAGGAATGTAGCTGACTGAACAGTCTCTCGTCGTTCTCCTTGTAAAATTAAAGGTTTGTGTCTTGAGGCAGCATTCACGTGAAGCTGAAGGTGTCACATGGACTGGTTTTCCCAATAAAGCAGTCGATATATGTCAGAGTATGCCTTTGAGATTGATGACACCATGTTCAAGTGAAAGTTTAAAAAAAAAAATTGCCTATGTTGTTTCTGTGTGATATTTATAGATAGACACGTTTAGGCACTGCATTGCACACTTTTTTCCAAAAAAATCAAAGATAGGAGTAGATACTCCTTTTAGCACATTCCAAACAGAACCGTGAGACTGACATGGGTAAATGGGGTTAGTAAATGATGACTGAATTTTCAATTTTGTGTTTGTTATCCCTGCTGGTTTTTAGATCATCAGTTTCTGGTCCAACGTGGTGTGCCAGTAGGGTATACATGATTCATGTTAGGTCATGTTCTGTTTTACCCTAGAGCTATTACAAAAATATGATGATATTGGAATTTAAACTTGTGTAATTGGTCACTGCACTCAAAATGTCTGAGTTAATGAGATTTAGCCCATTTGACCTGACAGAATGTTCTTCATTATTAAAGACGAGGAGGCAGCCAATTTAGTGTGAACATGCTGTCTTCAGCATAAATCAAAAGCAGCTGTTGGGTATCTGTAATTTGTTGTGAGCATCTATTTTATTATGAAGGTATAAACTGAATCACTCAATCAATACGACGAAAGGTGCTTTAATCTCTCTCATGAAATCAAATCTACGTTTTTTTCCCCGAGTGCCTCAGCAGACGCTATTTATCAATGCAGACAGTCATGAGCTAAATTAATCTGCAGATTGATCAGCACTTGGAAATTCATTGCCGAATCTATTACCTGCAACGTGAGGCATTCAACGTCAATACAGACATTTCTTTATATTTATAAATGCATCTATTAAGTAATAAATAAAGGAAATGCTATCCCTCAGGTTAAAGACATTTTCATTCATGATTTCATTAATACAAAGTTTATAGACATCCAGACTAGGTTGGTTGTGCTTTAACTGATGTATGGTTTTTTGTGTTTACAGTTTGATGCTTTTATCTGATCAAATCTGAAATGACCCACTTTGATTTCACAGAAAGGTCAATAAGATATACTCCCATGCTGTTGAACTAGAGATGATCATATTCTCACATATGGATTACTTCCATCCTCGGTCAATTCCTGTCATATATGTAATATGTTTGTGCGTCCAGCAGTCCAGTGCAAATCCTTATCATATTTCCAAATGCTTGTTCCTCCATCTATTCTTCAAATCGTGTGAAAATCTTATCTCACAATGCCCCCTTTTTAAAATCGTGGCTAGGTATGTCTTGTCATGCAGTCCAGAGCTTGAATCACATATTCTCTAATACTGCGTCTCTGAAGGAGCTCTGAAAGGCTCTCCACATGAACTCAAACAGAAATACACGCTGCTGATTACCTCTGACCCTCATCAGATGCAGGCCGTAACCACTATGCAATCAGTCTTTTTGCATTAGAACGTGCCTGGCCTTCTTGCTCTCAAGAAAACAAGAACTCTTTTAACACTCGAATAACTCACGAATGATGAGTGATATGATATGCCTAAACCGGGTTAATGGTTAACCTGTTATAGAAAATAGAAAATACTATTAAAAGTAATATGACTGTTTGCATTACACATGACCTCTGTTAAATTCTCGCCGTGTAATAGAATGGTTTCCCAAAGAGGAAAATGCTAAGCTACTCCCCTGTTATTCTATGTTTCCCATGACACTTCTAATGGAGCATGATGATGACTTAAGATGTAAAAGTGAACAGCAAAAAAGAAACATCCTGCCACAGAAGTGGAAAGAAAACCACAGTTTGTAATAGCAGTTAGTGCAAAGCATGGATAAGATGTAAAGAGAGCAAAGAACACAGAACAAGATATACAGATGTGAATAATAACACATTAGAAAAGATATTTATCAGGCTCTGAGCTTTTGGTGTTTCATCTAAATGTTTTCCCATAGAAATGAAATAAAAATAATAATTAAGAAAATATATATTTGTTTCGTTTTTCATAAGTGTTATGATATCTATTAGTCATCTATCATTCATTGTTTAGATTCTTGTAGATTCTTGTAGATTGTAACTATAACATGACACTGTGAAACAGCAATCCAAGCAAAACAGTTTAAAGTCAGTCAGTTTCATAGAGGCCACAGTATGACCTATCTTATTACATTAACATTTAGAGATCAAGCAATATTAAAAGTACTGATCAAAGGTATGCATTGTGACTTTCCTGTAGTTGTGGACAATTTAATGGGTTCAGCTTAATGTATTTAAGTGCAGCGGTCATAAGAAACCAAGTGCATCACCATGGCAACAGAAACTCTTGCTGTGCAGTTGTGAGGAGATGGGATGGCAGAGGATCTGGAACTACCATCATTTGAAGCCACAACTTAATGACAACAAACCCATAAATGCAGAATTTAATGTGACTTTTTTTTCCATTTACTGTCATTATAAACCTCATCAAAAGACTACATTTCCTGCTAGTCATGTCATGCTGTCCATCTCTAATGACGTTCTCAGTACAGCCCATAAATATATCACTACCTCATTTGCACTGACTAAAATAGCGTATTTTACAATGTACGACCAACACATATTAAACACATGTTCAAACCAAAGAAGTAATTTCTTAGCTTTTCTCACTGTACCCAATGTGCCTCACAAAAGCCATTATCAGTGTCCCCTTCCTGGTATTTGAATGAAAAGATCTTATTTAACTCGAAATGTGGTCCATAGTAACATTTAAACCATTACAGCAGCACTCATGCAAATAGTGCAAATAGTGTAAAAAAAAAAATACTGTGCAAAAACTGTCTTATGACTTATGATAAACGTACAGGAAGGACAAAGTCTGTCTCAGAAAGAGAGTGAGAGAAAATGGTTCACTTCATGTTACAGTCCAGAGGGAAAGTGTACCCCCAGCTGAGATATAAAATTACCTTCTTCCAGTGTGTTGAGACTTAGAGCTTGCAACAAAGAATGGAATCTAATTTCCAACTCTTGAAAAAAAAACTAAATACCCCTGTTGTTGCACAAATGCAAATGTAGAGATGCATATAAACATATTAACACATTCACAATGAGTATCGTTTGTCACAGATGTCACTATCTGCAAGACACAAGACATCACGAGGATTTAGCTCACTCATTTTCTTTCTAAAAGAAATTCTGTAAGAAAAAAATAGGACTACTTTCCAAAAATGATTTTGAATAGGATCAAATGTTCACTAACAAAATAGCTCCACCATGTGGACAGTGTTGATAATTATTCTTATTTGTAAAGAACCTGCCTTGGGTGTGGATTTTTTCAAGTAATCTCAGCCATAACTGTAAGATGTACTTGTATTGAACTGACAGTATAGCCATAAATATTATTTAAAAAAGGAGGGAGAAAAGAATTGTTTTACAATAAAGTCCCCAATAATTAAGTACTAAAACAATTGGACATCTATAGCTAATTAGCATTATGAAATCATTAATGTACTGCTACTAAATTTACAAACCTTAAGCTGAATTTAACTGAAAAGATTCTGAATTTATTGCAAATATTCAAAACTTTGAAATAAGACCATGGCATGTGTTGGATAATTGTGAATAGTATAAATGAACATTTCAAATTTCTATGCAAAATTCTGGATTTCTGTGGTACACTGTTAAAAATAAAGGTGCTTCACAATGCCATAGAAGAACCCTTTTTTGTCTAAATGGTTCCATAAAGAACCGTTAACATCTGAAGAACCATTCTGTTTCACAAAAGGTGATATTTGTGGTCAAAGAAGGTTCTTTAGACTATAAAAAGGTAAGAAACTTGGTTCTTTTAAGAACTATTCACTAAATGGTTCTTTGTGGAACCAAACATTTATTTTCAATGACATTGCTGTAAAGAACATTTTGAAGCTATGTTTTTACAAGAGTACACTAAAGCTCTCAACTTCTTATTTGCCTAATGTGTTATTTCTGCCCCACTGAACAGACCAGAAAATAATGACTGTTTTTCACACATATTTCACACATAACCAAACCATTTCAATCCTTCTGTCTGCAAATGTTGCAAACCATATGCTGAAAACCATATGTTGTTTGAATGAAGAATAATGTTATCATTAAAACTGTTAATATTGCTTTTGTGTGATTTAGCTTATTTTTCATGATTTGGTGTAAAATAACATTTTGGTGTCATGCAAATAGCAATAACACATTTAATATGATTTGTTAACAGTTTAAGCATTCCATTGATTTTGACTCTGGATAACACTTATCTTCTCTCTCGAGCCTAACCCCAATATTTATACCATGTTTTTGTAATATTTTGATTTCATTAAAACTGACCTTGGGTCATAATAACAGGCCAGTGCAATCATATGATGTTGTGATTTTTCCACTGAGAACTGGCCAAGTACCAAACACTAAAAAACACTGAAAAAACAAAAGGAGAATTAGAGTTGTATTACCATCGAGTGATTAGGAACATTCTGGGTGCTCTATATCCCAGTGACGGAAATGTCACAGAACAATTAGAACGTGTTGCCTAGTATTTAAAGGCTTAGAACTTTGTAGTTCATTTTGTTGGTTGAAGTTTCGGAGTAGTCTTTATTTAAGAATAAAAATAAACTGTTCGAATGAGATTGTTTTCAAGACCAAAGAAAGCTTTGCTAGTGGAGCATGCACACAAACCCCCCCAGCCCTGTGTGCTGCTCAGATAATCCCCCCGTGAGACGCCTGGTGGTGGTGCAGATGAGATGAAAAAAGCAACAACAAGTTTTGGAGATGTTGCCGCCTTCACTTTTTCCACTGAAAAGCTGAAAAATACAGTCTGAGGAAGCGTGCCAAAATGAGGTGGGATTGTATCAAAGACAAGTGGTGGAAAGAGTACTTAACATTTGTACTTAATAACAACTACTGTTACATAGCTGAAATAATACTCAATTACAAGTAAAAGTACTGGTGTCAAAACAAAAAAGTACAAATTACTCTTCTTAAAAAGTACTCCAAGTACTAGTTACTTTATTAAAAAAAAAAAAAGGTATTCGTATATAAAGCTCTAAAAACCTTACTGACTTATGTTTTAGTGCATGGTTGGATAATAGTGGTTAAGAATATCTGAACACTAAACTGTGCTTATATATATCCACAATGTCATATAATACTGAAAGATTATAATCTTTATACTGAAATACCAGATGGCCAGACAGCGATTCAGACAGCGACGTTTTTTGTTTGTTTAACTGTTCATTACACAAATTACAAATGTGCATTAATGTGCACTAAAAAAGTAAGTAAACTAAAAAAATAGGTCATTTTGAATTCATGACAAACTTAATCCTTTTCAGTGCCACTGGAAAAACTAAACTAAACTAAACTAAACTAAACATAGGTATTTTAATATCTCAATATTTGTCGTCCATGCAGTTTTTTAAGGCAAATAATTAGTTTAAGCTTTGAGGTTTAAGTCTTCTAAAAAGACCTGTTCACTTTATATGATGAACAGATTTTCATAAAGGGGTTTATTTATATATACAGTGGGTACAGAAAGTATTCAGACCCCCTAAGTTTTCACTCTTTGTTATATTGCAGCCATTTGCTAAAACCTTTCAAGTTAATTTTTTTCCCTCATTAATGTATCCTGCATCGTGTGTAAACCTGATTACCTGTGTACCGACTTTGCCTGCCTATTGTGAATTAAAAGCTATGCAAATGGATCCGGATGCCTCTGACCAGTCATTACAGCTGCAAGGATGGCCTTAAGGTTTAATCTTTTTAACGCAAAGTATTGATTTGCTCAGGCTGTCCTTACCAAGCGTTCAATCAATTCAATTTTCATTTCATTTCCTTTGCCTTGTATATCTGACCACGTCTTTGCCGTGTCTCCTCTACACCTGTTTGCCTGTCAATTTGGCCCTGCCTGTCTTCCTGGAATAAAGAGTTTTGCATATGGATCCAAATGCTTCAGCCGCAGTCATTACACTGTGCACCTGATAATTGTACATTTTTTTTGTTTGATTGAACAAGTAGCTGTGAAAATTGCTGAAAAGTCACCAGATATGCCATATATCAGAGTTGTGAGTAGCCTGTGGTCTCTATATTATTGCTTCTCAGTCACTGTTATTAGTTTCTAACATCTTATATCATGTTAATCTGAGAAACCACATGCATCTAAGCATCATATGTTCTTTCTTTTAGCTCTTTTTTACACTCTTGGCCAATAATGGCCCCAGCACTCCATAAATAATCAAACTCCTGGACTGGCAGGACAACCCGGACTACTATGTCATGTTATTGGGGCGACCCATGCCTAGCATGACCCTGTTTATTTTCGTGAAACTCCGACAAAGGCTTGAAGGAATAGCACAACATTTTGTGCGGCAAGTAATTCGCACCACTGAAATTTGCTGCGAGAGTGGGGTCTTCCATAGAGACATGAAACTAGAAAACCTCCTGGTGAAACCAGACACGTTGGATGTGGCCCACTCATGAAGGATTCTGCCTGCCTGACCTTCAATGGTAAGTTTATGATTTGCTAGCAGGTAATTTAGCTCATTGAAACACATTCGGCTGTATATGCTGTAGAAATACATTAAATATCAAAACCTCTTCCTTGTGTCGACAGCAAAGCCAGCGACAGTTTGGTGTTTAGGGATCCTCTTAATATAAAAAAAGTGTAACATACAAGTTCATACTCCTCTCATCTTTTTAACTGAATGCTGCCAGATGATTTGCAATTGTCTGCAGCCGGGTCCCCAGACACTTGTTCTGGATGAGATGCAGCTTCCTGACTGCTTTATAGTACTAAGATTAGAATGTAAGATTTGCTCTTTTTTTCGACTTCCATATAATCAGTCAAATTGGCTCCAAATGTCATGTATTAGGATAAATAACACAGATTTATGTTTTTGTTTCAGGCTGTGGAGCAACAAAAAACAACTCCCTGTCGCAGCTACTCTGTTGTTTTTTGACTTCCGTCAAATTTGAGTTTGTCAGGCTGTTCTGGAAGCGCCTTGCACCTTGTTGTTTAGAAGGAATAGGGTTAAGATTAGAGATAATAGTATAATAATAGAATAAGTATAATATTAGATTAAGCAAGAATTACGTTTACTTAGATATTACGTATTAAGATGATTGTAGGTGTATTAAGATTTTTAGAAGGAATATTACAAGAGATTATAAGTATAATAATAAAATAGGTATGTATAAGTATAATATTAGAATAATAATTACAATTAGAAATAATTGATTTAGATATTAAGTATTAAGATATTGCTTAGATACAAGCTTTGCACAAAAAAAAAAAACATTATAAATCAGCATTTCATTCAGTAGTCATCCATGACACAAACATTCAGCGCAGAGTGTAGAGATATTCAGAAGTCAAAATTATATAAATTATGTTCACGTCACACAAAAACACATCCCAGCTTGCCTGAATTTTGGATTTGAGTTGAATATTTTTAAGACTTATAAAACTGTTGAAAACACATACATAACACACATTATGACTTTAAATAAGAAACTTACTTGGGTGTGGATTATCACATAAAAGTTTCGAGTACAAAAGTAAGTGAATACATATATAACCAGCAACAAGTCATGATGATGCATCACTGATTTGTTTTAGCTAGTTTCCAGTGGGTCAAGGTTATGCATGATTAACACAACCCAGTTAAACCCTGCTGGTAGATGTTATAACTACACCATCTGGCTTTTAAAAGTAGCCATTCTAATTAAACACTTAAATAAATACTCCAAAAAAATATTTGGAGTTTAACACTTTTCTGTTTTAAATAAGAAATGAATTAACAGGGGAAAGAAAACAGCAACTTGAAACTCATTTCATGAGTTTTTAATAATCAGCAAAACATGCAGGAATCACATGATTTCCCCTGTGATTACAATGAATAAATACAAAAACAAGTTTTCATTTGTTTATATTCTGTCCAGTAATATAGCTTTAACCTTACAATATGTAATATGTTATGTAATACGCATAGGCAAGCACCATTTTGAATGAATTACTTAAAAAAGGATGAATTCACATTTCATTTAAAAATTCTGATACTGCAGTAGAAGGTCCTCACTGTGTTCCTTGGCAGTCTGAAAGAGAAAAGATACTCAGGTTAAACAAAACACAAAAACATGGCATGAAAATAAGTAACTTGAACCTGACTGTGTCACAAACAGATCAACCCAAATGTAATTTTGAATACATATTCTGCTGCTGTTTATAGAATATACTGTAAGAGCTCTCTAATTAGTAACAACATTGAAAAGGATCTTCAAAGTGGCAATAGCACCACCTACACTTACTAGGATGGTGTTGGCCATGGCCTTCAAGCTGTTCCAGAGGTTTCAGTGACTTTTATCTCTTCCTCTAACTCCTCCACGCCTGCCTGAGTCATGAGATCAGAGATGTTCTTCTCCAAGTCATCAATTCGCGTACTCATCTCATCAAGTATTAGAATTAAGAGAAAACTCTTTTTGAATGAGCGTAGACAATAAAGAAAGGTTTTGATTGTGCACACAAAAACACAGCTAGGGCATTCCACTCAATTAAGCTACAATCAGGAATTAAATTCATCACAACTACAAAAACATGCATATTTGGAAGGATATTTCGCCCAATAATCTGGTCTGACATGGTCTGGAACTTGTCCTGCATCTGCTGCAGTAGGGTCTGTACCTAAACAGAAGACACAATATTAAGAACTCAGAAAAAATTGTGAATGAACACTGCGTCCAACAAAGCATAAATGAACTCTATGTAGAATCGCGTGGGTTTTGCGTGGGCTTCCCACACAGGAGTAAAAACAGCAGTTTAAGGGCATGCTCTCCGCCCACGCGTGGAACTGAAACCATAGTAACAAGGGACACCTCTTGTAATCACACAAGATACCTAACACTGAAATGGAGAAATCGTTATATAACCCGTCTGAAAATACATCACATCTACATTTCAATATAATTTAGCTATAGAGCGATGACGAAAGAAACCAATTGAAATTGCATTGAACTCACGAGTGATCTTTCAGTAGAACTTCACAACAGAGCTATTAATGAACGCTGACTTACGACAGCACTTAACAGCACGTCTCATTATACATGCATTCACTTTGGCTGGTGAGCGAGACTGGATACTAGGCGACTGTGAGTGCACGACCCAGTATTGCATCTCGGTAAAAAAATAAAAATCAATTGCTCACCACAACAGTCAGGTCCTGGGATGTTTTAGGGTCCTTCTCAGACATATCTTCTTCAAAAAGCCCTACGTGCCTTCGCCTGTTCTTAATGCTCGTGCGAACAAGAGCCCTGTCAAGGCTGTACGGTACCGTGTGATGTATTCAAGGTGGAAACAGCCGTAGAAGCAGTAGCTGATTTCGTCGTTAAGGGGTTTGGTCAGTGAACTGAAATCAGCAGAGCGCTCATGCTCTCTCTGCTGTTATCATGTTTCATTCCTGAAGGGGGCGCTCAGTGGCTCAGAGGCCAGTCCTATTAGTTAATCATTCATCGCCATTCATTTTGATAATATCTTATACTGGATTTCTAGAATAAATAAGATTTTTAATGTTTAATGGATGAACTAAAATACATAAAAATGCTTATTAGATCAATCAAGACTTCAAATTAAGAAGAGTATGTGTTTATGATTATTTGTCACTATTTCTCCATCCTTGACAGACAGCATTGGATACTTTTTATGCTAAGACACTTAGACTTTTATAGCCGTTTGATACTGTCTAATTTTTTTAAATATTTTACGATGTATTTTGTTATGCTTTCAGGTCCACGTAAACCTAACCTGTACTGTATTTTCTAGCTTTTAATTATTTTATTTACCAGTATCGCCTGTGAACTAATTCTTCATGAGCCAACAAGCGCCCTCTTTCGCAAGTAAAGGTTTATTTGGTTAAATACAGCTGCTTGGCCTTTCCACCGGTTTATGTTTAATGGTAATACGTCAGTAGCAAATGAAATGACCAGGAAAGCTGCCCGTTTAACTACCGGTCTTATAAATTGGTCAAAATGTCCAACGATCTGCATAGAAATATTAAAGCTAATAAAGTACCGTTTTTGTTTAAACCAGTGTACTATACAAACACAAGACATAAGAAGCGGAACAGTTAAACTCAATTTCCCGTGAGCATAGCAGGACTACGAGTAGCGCGAGGAATTGTGGGTATTGTTGTTTATCCGTCATTGCGTTCCGCGCCGTTTGTCAGCAAATCTCACATTGTTGTACTACAAGTCCCATGAGCCCTCGGAGAGAAAAATTTTACATCGCAACAACAATTTGACCGCAAGGGGTTTCTGGAATCAGTTGACATCGTCGACTCTAGTGAGGCGCGCCGGAGGCGACACGCAGACGCAATTTTAGGGGAACTTTGGTCCTTTTGCCCCACTTCGTCGAAAAGGGATAATAGCGCGAGCGCGGAGTTTATGTTTACTAACAGTCGTTGCGAAAACATGCTGGATCCCTCGTTGTATCACTGGTTCTTTTTTACTTGGTGGTCCGTTAACGTTAGGTAATTGAATTGCCAGCTGGATTATTTTTGCACCGCTGCTTGCTGGCTAGAATTAAGTTAATTGATCTTTCCAAGGATTTAAGATCTAGCGATATTTTGCAAAACGAAGTAAATCGTCGACTGAATCGTTCCGATGCCCAGCTAACTAGACTATAGCTAGTGAGCCGGGGCTTGCTGCGCCCAAGCCGGGCGAAGATTGACGCTGCACGGTGTCGCCCAACTGAAGAGGATCGAGCTTATTAGGCGACAATGCTTGGAATAATGTCCGAACACCAAGGTAAGAAACCCCCAAGACTTCAATATCAAATATTCAAACTTTAACCGTGTTGTGATCGGCAACACCCATCACCATCATCCTCCTCGTTCAGTTTTAGCAGAGTTAGCCTGTTAGCAGCTTTAACACCGCAGTAACTTTGCACAGCCTCTGATATATCAGACTGATTTCATGAGTAAACCTGATTCCCCGCCAGCCACTTCGTGAGATTTGATCGTGTTAATGAAGCAGAGGACATTTTACTGCGCAGACGAGCTGGTCCGTACAGGGATTAGCTATCTAGAGTTGCTATCTTGTGCAAGGGAGCGAAATTACCCAAGTTGATCGTAGCCATTTGTTAAGCAGTAACTCATTAATGATTTAAAACATACCTGATATCTAATCACTGCTCTCCGTTCAAATGATTTCTTGGGCAGGTTTGCACGACCGCAGTTACGCAGCGTTGCGCATTTTGTCTTCGCTAAATAAAGCGGCTCGGTTTCAAATTAGTTGCCGCTCTTAAACCCTTTAAACAGGAGGCAGTTTAATCGTACACGGTTCGTCTGTTTCTCTGATGTTTCAGTGTAATTCGAGGCACAAATGTTTCGTTTTTTAAGACTTGTCACAGTTTAGCATGGTAGCATTTCGCTGCCTGACTGTAACTCTTTGTTATGCCGGAGTAACGTTACGAGAAATGTATCGCCGATGGTGACTGTTCCCTCTCAACACTAGCAGGTTTGATCGATGTAACTATGTCTTTATCAACCGATTATGTTTTTTATACGAGTTTAAGCACAAGAAAAGTTGTCTTGGCATGTTTCGACGTCGAGAGCAAGGCTTGAGCCATAAGCTGCGGGGTCTTCTCGCCTTTTTTCACTGCTTTAGGTTGTAGTGTCCGTCACTACATTAGTTTTCTTCACAATTAAAGTGTTGTATGTTTGGAGGTAAAATGGTGACTTGCGCACTTGAACTTTACGCCTCGATCAACAGGGAGTCTCGAAGAATAGCGCAGTTAGCGCGTTAGCTTGCTGTCGAAAACGCACTTTAACCAGGTTTGTAAAGATGAAAACGACACCAATCTATTCCAGATGCGAAGTTTTCTCTGTTAAACCTGCTATTAAGCAACGAATTGATGTTGTGCTGTCTCCTTTTTTTTTTTTTTGCTGTGTAGATTCATTACTGAAGTGCAAAGCAGAGACTCTGGTAAGTCAAACAAGGAAATAAGATTTTCATCCTACAGATGGCAGTGCTTGTCCAAAATGCTAATAAATGATGTTCATGTCCAGCCATCAGAGAGAAGAAAGAGGACAGTGGAGGACTTCAACAAGTTTTGCAGTTTTGTTCTTGCATATGCTGGTTATATCCCTTCTCCAAAGGAGGTAAGGATGGGGAAATGTTTCACACTTGGGTTTGGTTTCATGCATAAATCCCTTTTTAAAATCCTGTTCCCAGAGACCTCCTACTGCTGCACCTTTTTGACACCCATTCCAAGCATGTACTAATATGCTAATGAGTAGAAGTGGACAGATACTGGATTTTGCTTGATCTAGCTGTTAACTGATCGTTTTGGACAGTAGTTTTTTTTTTATGATTTTAGTGCTAAAGTTTATATGCTGTAATATATTTATACTTTAATTGTGATTACTTAAATAATAATCATTTATGATTTTAAAATCAGATTGAAAAAAAAAACTGCCTCATCACACATTTTATCATTGAAATGGGGAAAAAAAGAGAAATAACATGATGTCCACATATAATGTATATCATGTCCTTGTGCCATCATTAAATATACATCATACGAAGCTCGCTTGTGTATATTTCACATTGCTTTTGTCTTTTTAGTGAGTGTATAACTAGTTCATACCGTTTAAAACAGAAAGCAGGTGCACTTTAAAAAAAAAAAAATTAAAAAACATTATTGATAGTTCTAAGAATTAGCTGTTGGTGCCAATAAGTTAACTCGGGTTTGTCAGATTAGGGAGACATCCAAAACGTGCAGTATTTGGAGAATTCAAGGATTGGTAGTGAGAAACACAGGTTTACACAGTTCACTCCAGGGGCCTGTACCATGAAGCCGGATTAGCTGGCTAGCCAGGTAAGTTTAGGATTAGTTTGCACCTATCCTGGGTTTTAGGTACCATGAAAGAAACTCTGCTTCAGTTGGTGTTCATTGCCATGGTAACTTGCGCTGCACAGCTAACCTGCTCCGGGGCAGGTTATGTTCTGGGTTAGAGATATCAAAACGAAATTTGACCAATCAGCTTCCAGCAAGGTGACACGTGTCTGATGCAATAAAGCCACTCCCCCAGCTTCTCTTACTCCAAATTAAAGGACACTGCATAGTAAAACATTGTTTAAAGATAAAATCATCCGATTTTTTAGATTATTATTTTTAGAATTACTTTATTATTTATATAATTATTATCTCCTTAATCTATTACACAAGCCAGTTTAGTTTAATATTAATAGGCTTATTATAGGCTAAAAGATTGTTTCATCTTGCTGTGTAAATGTGATTAAATTCCTCATATTGCTCAATCTTTTAATCTTTGGTAGTGAATCTGACTCTCACAAGAAGTAAAAGAGTTTAAAAGCATGTGATTGGCTGCTCATTGCTGATGTCACACTTTCATGTGCACGTGCTACATTAACTCAGGAGCAAGTCTGGGTTAACAAAGAAAGTTGACGAGCTTCATCATGGTACCAATAATGCCTGAATGCATCGGTTTGGATTTTTCAACCCAAAACTAATCCTGTAACTCTGAGTTTGTTTAGCCACCATCATGGTACAGGCCCCAAGCTCTGGCTAGTCCTGCAGAATTTAGCTCTAACCACAATTAACTGCACCTTACACAAGGTAATCAAGGTCTTCAGGATTACTACCTTCCAGGCAGGTATTTTGAGACAAGTTGGTCTGTTTTATGATCAAATATAATGTGCTTGTATGTCTCTGTCTACAGGAAAGGCCATGGTCACCAGCATCCTCCAGTTCTCCAAACAGCTCTGGTGCTTCAGGTGAAGGCAGCGTTTTAGGTGGAGCAAGTTCTAACATGGCTCCCAACTGGAGTCACGGCACGTCGGATTTGCACACCATCCACACATTCGTTCGCAAGGCTCGTGCCAATAAGAGCAACAAGAGCATGCGCCGGCTGTCATCTGACAGCTCCCTGATGGACAAAATGTGTTTAAAAGATCCTTTCTATGAGGGCCAAAGCAAAGCTGAGCGCAAAAAGGACAAGAAGTTGAAGCGTCTTTCTCTAGGTTCAGGCGCTGGTGACAGCAGCAGCAGCGGTGGAGAGAAGCGTGCAAGGATCAAGCGCAGCAAACACCCCAAACAGTCCAAAGCCCTTAAGAAGCTTAAGAGCTCGGCCCAAAGCGAGACAGACTCGGAGAATGGTCTCGGGCATGGAGAGGAGCATTTGGACCAGGAAGCAGCGGCTGAGCGCAGACTACAGGCCCAGGTGAAAGAAGAAAAAGAGGAAGCCACCAGAGAGGCAGATATGAGTTCCAGTGAGGGAGAGACTTGGATAGCGGATGAAGACATAATGGTGGAGTCAGGTGAGTTTATTGGTGACTGAGGAAGATTTAGATGCTTAGAAATATTAACTGAAGGATTTAATATTGTATTTTGTTGCAGAATGTTACATCAATAACTAAATACAATATTTATATGTATTTTAAGCAGCTCTAGTGGCGCATGATCTTTCAGAAATCTTTTTAATATGCCAATTTGGTGCTTAAGAAGTATGTCTGTCTTTTATCAATGTTGAAAACAGTTTTGTGTACAGTACAAAGACTGTTCTCAATATTGATCATAACCTTTAATAATAGCTAATGAAAACAATGTGTGTGCGTGTTTGTGTGTATAATATGTATGTATGTGTATTTATGTAAAATAATACATAAACATAATACTTTTTTTTTGTCCCTAAATTTACAATTTAAATATTAGTTTGTTTGGTTTTTTTGTATTATTATTCAATAATTTATTATTATTAATTTTATTTACTTAACTTTTAGTGTTTTATATATGTATTTTGTATTTTTACAATTTAATAAAATTTTTATAATTAGTTGTATCTTTTCCTTACAGGGGATGATTCGTGGGATTTGATCACCTGTTACTGCGGTAAACCATTTGCAGGACGGCCCATGATTGAATGTAGTCAGTGCAGCGTGTGGGTGCACCTTTCTTGCGCCAAAATTAAGAAGTCTAACGTGCCCGACATATTTAACTGCCACAAATGCAGAGACTCTCGACGGTCAAGTCATAAAAAAGACACTTAGATGAGGGTGATTATCCCTCAAAGCTCTGAATGTTCCCAGTTATCCAGTTTTTGTATCCAAAACCATTTTCAGTTTTTTTGTTTTGTTTTTTTCTTTCCTTCTCTTTGTAGTTACTCCTTAAACGTTTTACAGTCAGTAGTCTCCATTACAGAGTTCACTGAGAAATAATGTTTGAACTGATCGCTTACCTCCCGAGGTGGTAATCGATCTTGGCTCATTTGTAACTAATTCAGAGATGCGTAAAACTATCCTTAGTCACATCAAATTGTCATTTTTTTAAAATAAGCAGCTTGCATATTTAGTAAGTGGAACTGATTTTCTTTGTTGGAAAAGTTAGAGAACACAGCCACACTACATTTTCACAGATGTATACTATATTGGTTGCTTTGGTATTACAAGAGTCTATTTATATAGTCTAAAATATATATATATATATAATACTATTCAAAATACAGAAAGATATTGTCATGATTTTGCCAAAGAGCTGCTATGAGAGATTGTGTTGACACCATTGTTACTAAAAATGTTATTTCTTAGTGAACTGTCCAGTTAATCTTTTTTTTTTCTCCATTGGGATAGATGCCTTTGTTTGAAGACTAATAGATGTTATGTGTTAGTCTGAGTGCCATTTCCTGTTGATGATCATAAGACCATTCGAATTACAACCTCTTACTTGGACATTTATGTCAGAAATCACACCCGAATGGACTTGACCAGACAGCTAACATGTATTAGACGTTCAAATATATAAAGAGCTATATGTCATTTAAGCAGGGAATCCTTTCAGTTGCAGTTATTGATATCAAAGGTTAATTTCTTCTAATTATACTGGTAGTGTACAGTATGTTAACCCATGTACTTTGTTGAAGAAGCTATCAAAACTGTTTGGTCTTTAATTACTTGCACAACATAGTGTTAATTTTCCTTTCCTTTTTTTCTTTTCTCAATGTGTTCAATTTTTGGAAGATTTCAGTTTAATAAGATGTGAAGGCTAGATTTAGGAGCTTTGCTGAAGCTTTCCTTGAGTAGAATGGTTGTTAGTATTGTTTAAGACGCGTTTTGGGGTTTTAAACTCTGAGAACTGGTAAGGATTACTCATTTATGCTACACGCTTTCTTTTGAATTAGTTTGGAGACTATTGTTAGGATTTTTTTCCTTTCTGGTTTATTTGTGAAGCACGGGAGACTGGAAATTCCCAAAAGCCAGACCTCTCTTGCTTCATGTTTCACTTTGTAAATATCACAGATTTTGAAAAGTGTACATATGTAAGAGTGAAGAGAAAAGCAAAGCAAATGGTATATTTTTTTTGCATCTGATATTGTTTTCCTTAACTACCTGGAGAAATAAAACTCTTCTTTATTGGGCTTCAAATGTCTTATTGTCCTAATCTAACTCTTGTGTTGAGATGTGTTACGTTTTGTGATGTAAACGTTGAAAGAGCAAGTTTCAGTAGTTTATCCATGTACATTTTATTTTGTGGCAACACCAGTACAGCGTCTGTCTGTTTGCACCCCACTACAGGGAGCCAAGCTAATATTGGAAGAACATAAATACAAATAAATAAATCACAGTTTATAAACCCGAGATGCAATGAATTAATAAAAATCAAAGGTTCAATTAAACACATTAAAAGAAGGAACCAAAAAAGACCAAAACTAAACCACATAAGAAGTCCTTTTTTAACAGCATGTCATCTGTTAGTTTGATCACTTTGCATTGTGTTCCTTAAAGTCTTCAGGTTCCTCCTGAGAGGGGGAAAAAAAGATTTTAGCAGTGATAGGATATGCAACCTGTTTAATTCAAATATATGCAGACAAAGCACTGTGGTTTGTTATGTATGAAAATACCTTTCTGCTCCTGGCAGACAAGTGGGAGCTGCCAATGGGATCCAGAGGAGCAGTGAGCCTCCTCCTATAAGGGGCAATTATGTGTGAATTTGGGCTTGAAAACATCATAAGATTACTTCTACAGAGTACTAAGTGTTCCACATGGAAGATATTGTGAATTGTCTTTGCAAATTGTAAAATATTCAGAAGAATTGTATATGGTTGTATAAGTATAGCAATGAAAATCCCCAAAATAAGTCATTTTTATTTGCTAATTCACATTTGAATAAATACAGTATTTCTTTTAATACAGTGACATAAAATAACAGTAAATATTCCTGCTCACCTTTTATCCTTGTTTTTGCGACGGTTGTTGTTTGCTGGTTGCACATTGATGTGCTCCACAGGGGAAAAGAAGTCAGGAGTCTTGGCTGGATTGGGGTCCCAGTCTCGAGTTATTTCCCCTTCATTTCCTGGGAAGAAGTCTGCCAGATCAGAGAGCTCATAGATGTGCGGTGGCATGTCCTGATCCGACCTGAAATTGCTCTGCAGGGAACCAGATGCGTTTTTGAAATACGTGACGCATTAAAGTGTTTTTTAATTGCAATGCTATATTAGAAACTATTTGGGTGGTTGACGTATCAATATCGTATGGTGTGACGGCAAAAAAAAATAACCTCTAACATTTAAGATGAAACTCATGATATTTGTAAGGTTTTTCTTTTTGCTATGTCACATCATAGGACATAGGACACAATTTTTATTTGTCAACTACCCATATACATTCTTTCAAAATAAAAGATGTACATAATTATTAAAAAGTATGTATTTAATGTGATATTTACTCTTTTTACTCGTAGTCGTTCTGGTATCAGGAAAGCACAAAGCTCGTCCATCAAGAAGTAGACAACCAGAACAAGTAAAAAACACCTGGAGCATGTCATCTGAGGGCACAACGTGACATGATATTCAGAAATATTATGACCGTTTTTTTTCTATTAAAACTATTATGTATTAAAATAAAATGATAACTGCAAACACAATAAACCAATTATAAATGGTAAAAACTATTAGAAAATGTAACAAATTCAGTACAGTCACTAGGACAAAATATAGAATTGAATTTAAGTATATTGTGATTTTGATATTTACCTTGGTGAATTAATCTGCCCTTTTGAAGTTTCTTCAGGAGTTGTTGCTTGTGTTTGTATGTTGCCTTCCCGTCCTCTTTGTCAAGGGCATGTGTGTTTTGGGTATTTGTAGACCTGAAGCTCGGGTGGGTTTATATAGGATGACCAAGAGATCATGGATAAAGGGAGTGTGTGTGTCTAGCCTGACTTCACCCACCCTCCAAAAAGATTAGAACATGATTAAAGCATTATTTTGGTTGTTGTTAAAATGTTCTAGTTCCAACTCAGGTTAACAGGTTGACAATTTCTACACTGAGAATCTTACTAGAGAATGACAAATCAGTATTTCTGTCATGAATCTTCTAATATTTATTGAGTTTATTTCTAAACTATTTTAAAACATATAAAATGTATTTATACATTTATAAAATAGTTATTGTCATGAGGCTTTAGATGTGTTATTTTTCTTAAACAATTATGTAAATATATTTGATGTTATGATTTCTGGTTTTAAAATTCTGGCCAGTACTAATAATCAATATTATATGCATTTTATGATCAAAATGAAATAAAATAATGACTGATTAAAAAAGTAAATGAAATAATGACTAATATCAGAATTCTATATTGTCATGAAGAAATTCAAAATAAAACAATTAATGTGCTACAATTTTAATTTGGAAATTACATTAAAGTTTCATTGAATTATTAGTGTGTTTAATAATCGATTTAAGAAGAGTCATGGAAATACTAAAATAGGACAAATGAGCATGTAATATAAACCAATATGTGTAAACCTTTTTTTGCATCTCTTTATCTAAATTAAATTAAACGTATTTGTTATTTAATGATAAATTTGAGCCTGCGCATTGTTACTAGTTGATATTCATATATTCTCTGAATGTTCTGTCGTTTGGAGACTCTGTGTGTGGCCTGTTCAGGTATCAGATAATCTCGTCTCGCCCAATTTCATAGTTTCAAAACATTGGATTCCCATCCACGTACACCAAAACGGCCTCTCTCTCTCTCTTTCTCATTAGGGACGTTTGTAGTATTATCAGAGGAAACACACACACCTACATAAGCAAGCTGAAAAAAAAGCTGGAGCAGCCTCTGTGGATGGCTTACCAGCAGTCTGACACGTTTTCTCTTTTCCTCTTTTCCCTCCCTATCCTAATTATTGCTATTTCTGGCAACTGGGGCCACCAGACATAGACTAGCTGTTGACAGACAACCCATGGTGAAAATAAACTACCTTTACTAAACAAGGCCGATGCAATCCGCCCAGATGTCTGTCAACAGAGACTGAGAACAAATCTTTGCTGCTGATTACTCTAATTAGTTTAAAATGAGTGTGTGTGATCATTTCTGACAATCCCGCCTTCTCATTTCTGCCCTATAAGTACCCAGAATCTTCTTGAGTTCCAAATTTAGAACAACAAAATTCTAAAGAGTCCATTGCCCGCACAAATATAAGCATTTTTGTACATTTTTATTGTGTCTAACAATTCTTACAGTGACATATTTCAAAACTTTTTCTGATAATGTGTGGGATTATCTGGTAATGTGCAAAGTGCAAATATCACTACTCTAATTGCAGCCGATGCACAGTATTTCAATAATACTGTGATTCAATATTTAAAGTATATTTGTTTGATTTACAGACTGCACACAGTTTTTTTTCTCATGAATGCTGAGCAGGTCAAAAGTGTATGCTATTTTTTTAATTTCAGTAACTATTGAATCAGTATTGCATGCAGTCAAGTAGTTACTAGTCAGTGGCAATTTAAAATACTTAGCATTACATCTAAACCACAGACGTTAATGATGTATTGTAAATCTGAGAACAAGATTTTGAGTCAAGCTGTTTTACTGCACAGTTTGAATACTGCCTTGATAGATAAAGTTTGTCTGTGTTTAGCATTTTGTGCTGAATTTCTGTCTTTCTTTACTTTGTTTTAATCTGCATTGCAATCATCCACTTTAGGGTTTGAACAGTGTGTTGCTGATTAGGAATTGAGCTACTTTCACCGTGTAAACAGTTTTGATTTATAACTACGGATAGAGAGAGAGAGAGATTATATTTTTACATTTTGCAGGTACAAGCAATGACACAAGCAACATACAGGCTAAATGAAATTCTCAAAACAAAGTCAAATTTCACAAAATATAGACAAAATTGAACAACATTTTTTTGTGCAAACTTTTTTTCAATGAATATTATTCCTTCTTCTGGTATTAGGGAAGCGCAAATCCAGCATGTTTCAAATATCACTTGCTAAAAAGGTTGAAGTATTATCCGTATACTGCAACCTTCAGTAACACTAGAATAATGGTCTGTTGTTACCAGGTAACTGTGGGAAGTAGGTAGTACTACACGAACACTAAACTTAATACTGTTAACTAATAGAGAAGCAATTAACTAGTACAGTAGTAGCAAATGTAGTACAAAAGTAGTTGCTTAATAGATATTTGATAATTATTAAATAAGCATATTCTCATTTAGAACTAATTATATATGTTCAATAAATGAAGAATGACCAATTGATTACTGACCACAATAGTAACGTCTTGTGGAAACTCCTATACTCTTACAAAAAAGGATGGATGTGTTCTGTTTATAGACCATCGAATAATTTAAAAACATAATTTACTTGAAAATGTTAATAATTAGGAAGTAATGCTGACAAGCTCATGGTTAAATTATTCCACAATTATGAAAACTGTTTTATGTCAGTTTAATATGTACCTGACTCCAAATGTCAAAATATCACTAGTGCCTTACACAAATGTATGACTGTACAGTAGGCCCTATGTGTCAAATACAAAATGTTGTATAATAAATTCTTTTTTTTATGATTTACACGTGAGTAAGTACTGAGGGGACTAACGGGTTTTTCACTTTAAAATAATGCTCCCGATCGCTAGGCACTAGGAATATTTTACCAGACACTGTAATCTGGACTATGCAGTTTTATGCTTAACACATTATGTTGTAAATGCAATCAACGCCTTCATTAAGGATGTGAATTGTTTTTGTCAAGAGAACATCATTGTTTATATTCAAGAAAAGTCCTCCCCAGCAGGTTACTAGATTCACACAAAACCTGAGCTCATGATGAACCAATTCAATTACGTCCTAATAGTTAACATTTATAAGTGAATTATTCCATGTTCTTGTTTGAAATAAACAGAGAACATCCATCCTTTAATAAGAATAGTAGTCGCTCATTTTAACCTGTAGCTGACATATTTGGGGCGGATAACATATTCATAAATTAGTTCCCACAAAGAACCCAGTTGTTCACTTTAAGACATTACTGTTGTGATCAATAATGAATAGCCTATTCTGTTTTGATTAAGGTAAGTGTTAGTGTAGTAGACTACGAAACAAGCACTTGTTAACAACGGACACTTATTCTGAAGTGTTCCCGAGATTTTCTATATATATATAAAGGCCACTAGGTGGTGCGGTAACAAATATATGCCTTTAGCTGCAAACGTTTGATTTTTGGGGGGGGAATTAAAAAAAACTGCCTTTTTTATCTTTGTTTGTAAAATATTGTTTTAATTATTTAGAGTAATTCAATAAAAATACAGTGATTTAAAAACTAGCCGTTTATTTTGGCGTGAAATGTGCTATTCTTGAGTCTTGGCAGATGCTTCACGTCGGACACACGCAATGCTTTATCTTATTTTATATTTTTACCTTTCTTCGTACCAATACCGTGTGCATAATGAGAAAAATATCATTCACAGCTTATTGTCTGAATTATTTTAGACATTTCATAGTCTGCTCCTTTGTGCCTCCTGTCGGTGGAAATAAATGGCCTGTTAAAGCAAATATTTGTTATCAAAACCTCAATTTTCCACTTCTTGCCAAGAGGATCAAAGGATTTAGTAATGATTTGACCAGTAAGCCGTGATTTGGATATATTGGTGCTGTTTGTTTAGTGAATCATTAGCCTATATTGTTGTTTCATGGCAAGCCAGCCGCGTGTTTTTCATTTACTCAAATCACCGACGATTGTTTTGACATTGCAGAGCAGTTTGGAGGTGTTGCAAACGTCTATATGATATTTTGTGTGGTTTTCACGAGTGGGCCCGTCAGTTTTAGCGACAGAGACAGTGTAGGACAGAGGTGTCAAACTATTCGTGTTTGACATTTCTGATATGGCTTAGCTTAATAATAACTAATCATTAATAAATAAATAAGCCTAAATGGTCCCCCTCATCACATACAAGCTCAGTGACATCCTCATTTTGTTTTAAATGTGTTAATCCTGTTGCTTAATAGAAGTCTTGTGGCTTTCTTAGGCTCTGCTTTAACATACGTCACGATATAAACGGGGAGGAGATTCATAGAGAAAGCGAGGGCTTCACTTCTGGGCGTCGTGTTTAAAGGGTTTCTGTCTCTGAACGCTGCCGTCTTTTTTTTTTTTAAACCCTAAAGCGAATGTGAAGGAAATAGTTAAAAACTTTCTTCTTTCTATACACCCGAATAATCACTGCGACAAGAAGCGCTCTGAGGAAAATTTGGCTTGTTTGAGGAGTAACCTGCCTCTCAAGAGCTAAAATGTAAGATGAGTTTTCATGCTGGATTTTTCTTCTTCCCCCTTTTAGAAGTCTCGGATAAAAAAAGAGTATGTTTGAATACAGTTTTGCAGTATTTTTGCATGCTGGATTGTTTCTATCAAAGAACATCGTAATTAAATTAGCTAGTATAAACAGAATATGTGTTGATTTAGCATTTAGATAAAGCTTTTTTTTGTGCGTTTCTATTTTCTTTTCATATTTAAATGTTTCCTCAGCCATATTTGCTGTTGTCTTTGTGAACAGAGACCCTATAAGATAAGCAATAAACCATCGCCACACCCACTTCACATGACGTCAATGTGTTATTGCTTCAGTATGTTCAGGTTCTCTATGGCTCCGAGTATGTTCCTCACCAAAAAAAACCTTAGCAGTCCTCTAAACGACAAATAAAGAGTGGCGCGTATACTGCCGGACTTCCTTTAATATCCGGTTGGGCTTGCATAGATCTTTGTTTCCTTTAAATGCTGCCTAAACATTTAAACACGGGTCTTTTTATTTTAAGTTAAACTTGAGGTGTTTTTGAATCTGTTCTGCTTGTTTGCAGCGTGAACGCAACTTCCCCACATTGTCCTCGACCACATAGTGTGATACTAGTCCTGCCGGTAGCTCTGAACATTTCACATCTGTCTTCATCAACATGTCTGGCCCAGGTAATACTGTTTTTCCTTTCCTTGAAACTCAAAAGTGCTTGTTTGTGGATTTTTAGGATTTGCAGTGCATTTAATATTTTAAACGACTAGTTTAATAGTAAACCTACTAAGTTGTTAAGTTTACAGCCACTGTGTTGAAACTGCCTACGCAGTCTATTTATATTTTTTCCCCTCAAGTGAGATGCATGCAGTTTTGTGGCTCTTGAAGTGAAGGTGTTTGCTTTGGTGGAAACTTTAATTTCTCTAGAGGTCAGGGGGAAAGGAATGCAGGAAGGGAAGTGAAGCCAACAGATAGTGGCTGTGTTCCACATTTTTTACAGGCCATGCGGCTTTAAGATTTGAGAATTATTGTTCTATATAAGCATATATGTGGCTTTAGCTTTATCTGTTGTTTTTGGTTTTGCGCACCACATCTGATGATACCAATAGATATCTGAAAATCAGTAGTGAGGTCTCTTTAGGCTTAGTCATAGCTCTAAGGGTAAATCCGTTTGTGGGTGAACTTCAGAGCAGATAATTGTGATAATTATCATCACTTTAGACTTTCTTATTATAAAATATTCCTAGTCCAAGCCACACTGCACTGCATTTTTCTGCTGAACTGGCGGTCAAGTGACTTCTTAATGCCGTTAGGACTAATAACGCCATCATCTTTGGAGCAACTGTTTTCTTAATAAGCTGGGGAATTCAGTCTAGTGTTTACCAAGCAGACTGACACTATTTATGGAAAATTAACTAGCCGTGTGCTGGGTATCGTTCAAAAAAGATACAGATACCTTGAGTTCGAGACCGGTTCCTGAACAAAACCCTTTTCGATACCAATTTTATGAAATCAGTTTTTAACAAAATTACATTATCTCAAAAATCACATTTTTTTAAGGCATAAAACATTTATCTTTTAATTAATGAAGATTTCATTTTACACACTTCTAGTCGAACACACTGGTTATTCCTGTAGTCTTATTAGCTCACAGACGATGATGAAATTAACCCCTTTAGGTATTGACTTCGCTCAGTACTTAAAAAGTATCGAACAAGTTGATACCCAGCCCTACTAGCAAATTTAATTATTTTCATACTGAAACTACAGAAATATGTATTCCAGTCAAATTCATGTGCAAGTAATTTATCTATTACTCAAGGAAATAATTCTGTTGCAAAAGGGCTTGTCTAATCCTTTGTGCTAGTGATGAGTCAAACAGGGTTTAGCGCTGGAAAACAGGATTGGCAAGATGGGCGTGTTCAAAAAAATACAGTGAGAAGACATAAATGTCAATGGTTTTAAGGTGAAAAGGTCAGCAATCATGTGGCTCAACTATCTAGAAAACAGTTTGCTTTAAAGTGCATATATTCCTGCCCTAAAGAGTCTTTAAGGAAGTGCATCATGTTTCTCACATGCTATGCAGATATTCGTATGATTAAATACACTAAAGGTTTAGTAAAATAGCGGATGTCTGCAAGCATCATGACTACATTTTCATTGAGCGTGTCTGAATGATAAATGACCGAATTTTTTTCCCAGCACTTAACTTAATGCTTTGAGCCATGGACACATGACCATGAACAGCAAGATAACATGATGGAAGCAGGATGCAATTTCATGTGGCAGGTCTTGAGAATCAAATTAGCAACGATTGAGAGCCTAAATTCAACTTGAAACCACCAGAACTTTTTGTCTAGCTTAACCTTTCAAACACAAGGCGAAACACAACCCCTATGAAACATGCATGTCACCAAACAACGCCCTTGCCATTGATTATTAAGCTTCATAACTTCACCTGCAAGCAACGTGCCATGAATGCTTTTAGTTCAGTAATTGTGTACGGTCGGGTGTAGTTGGCAGCCATTTTAAATACATAAGTAATACATAAGCACTTTTTCCCCTATAGTAAAATGTCTGCACGTGTGTTTCGTGGACCTCAGGCATGTTTATACATGACAGGGTCTTATCTGCTGGCAGTGGTGTTTCTGCACCTCATGTCTTTCATTCTTGAACAGACAACTTTTTTGAACATGTCTTTCATTCTTGAACAGACAACTTTTTTCAAAGTTTTTTGATTTGCACTTTTCATTTGCAATTTCTGTCTCATCATCTAGTTAGGATTTATTTTAGGTCAGATCATGCCTGTATAATCGTGGATTTAGATGAGTTTTGACAGTATAAAAGGATTTCTCTCAACAGCCCCATTATGTAGAGAACAGCAGATCTGGGACATTACAATATCTGTATATCCCACTAATGATATGGGTTCTGCCTGGACAATGCCTGGATGAGGTGCCTTTGTGATGAAGTTTCATTCCATTCAAGCTCATTCCCAGAAACCTTTTTTTCAAAATAACTGGTGAACATTTTGAATAGCTCAAATGAAGAGCCTTTTCATGTGAAAATGTCAGTTTTGGATTGGTTCAATGGGAGGATTAAACACGTTAATACATGTTTACTAAGCTACACCTCCTGTCTTTACACCTGAGGCACAATGCCATTTAAAAGTCTGGGGAGGTTTATTGAAAAAAGACAGAAGCTGCATTTATTTTAGCAAATATTAGTAAGATAAATGATTTATTTACAGATTTATGACACATTTCACCTAATATTGTATATATATATCCGCTTGTTGCAGAGTAAACAGCTGATGCGAACTGGGGAAGATGCTCAATATTTAAATGCAATTACATGCATTGTTCGTGATGTTATTATACTGTAGATAAAGACAGTAAATAGTCGATGTCGTTACAATGACTGAATGCTGATGTACAACAATTAATAGCGACTTGTTTAAAAATATTAATGTAATATAATTTAAGGATGCAATACTTGCAGCCACTATTGCTAACCTAGATATTCAGAAATTGCAACCTTTAAAGAAATATCAGAAAGCTTTACAATGACTTGATTAATAATTAATTGTATTTTTAATACAAATATATATATATATATATTTTATTACCCAGTTAATCAGAAGTTACATATTTGGTCTAATTGCCGATGCTCAGTTAATGCTTTATTTTCCTTTAATATCCCGTTGTTGCAGAGTAAAGAGCTGATGTGAAATACAGAAGATGCTAAATATTTAAATACAATTGCATGTATTGTTCATGTTGTTATACTGTAGATAATGAAAGCAAATAGCCAATATTGCTATAATTAATTATTTACATCCCCTTCCAGTTACTGGTGGCTATATTTATACCTTTTTCCATTGGAATGCCTTACATGTATGCTGCGGTCTAAAATAGATCCATCCCACAGAACATGGGAGGCCTACCATCTCTAATCTTACAAAAACACATGATTGTGTTTCATCGTGTCTGTAATTATTGATTAAAAGAAAATAAATCATTTAATTGTTCTAGCAATTTCATTATGCATGCATACTCCCTGTCAATCATGTTCAAGTCCGTCATAAAAAAAATTGGATCAGGTAAGATTTTGTTATTTTTAATTTTTTTGCATTTTCGCTTCTGTCGCAGGCTTTTTTTTTTTCTCGTTTTTCAGCATTGCCTAATATGTCTCATCAGAATAAGCTAAGATAATATTTTTCTCTCTTTGCATTTTAATTTGTTTTATACCAGGCTACCCATCTCCACACCAGCCTCCTTATCCCATGCCCCAGCAAGGTGGACATTCCATGCCCCCCTATCCCATGGGAGGTTATGGAGAACCTGGCCAATCGGCCCCACCTGCAGGGTTCCAAGTAGGATACCAGCCAGTTCCAGAAGAGCCAGTCATGTATCAGCCTGGTCCAGTTAGTCCAGTGCCTTACCAAGGCCAACCACATGGAGGTATGCATGCCTACATTTTAACTTGATTACTAAAAAAAGCTAGTAGTTAAATGGTAAAAAATAGGGTAAGGGGGGCAGACTTCAGTCCTGGAGAGCCAGAGCCCTGAAGAGTTTTGCTTCAACCCTAATCAAACACACCTGAACAAGCTAATCAGTGTCTGCAGAGTTACTAGGAAGCTACAGGCGGGTGAGTTTTAATCAGGGTTGTAGCTGAACTCTGCAGGGATCCGGCTACTAGGACAGGCGGTCACCACCCTGCAATAGTGTATTAAGCAATTTCTTGTTGAGAAATGTGACCACACACACTTCAATGATGCATGAAATAACTTAACTCATTTAGATTAATTTAAACAATTATAAATACAAAAAAACATTGCAACGTGTATTGTAAGATAATAATCTTCCTCTCAACCTTTTTCTAGCACCTGTTCCTGCACCAGCTTCAGTGCCTGCTGGAGTACCACCTGGTCTGGAGTACCTCACTCAGGTTAGCCTTAGTCTTTTGGTACAAAGTCAGTTTGTATTTAAAAAAATGACCATTGTAACCAAACTCGTAAATTTATGAACTTCCCTAAATTAGTTGAATGTATCAGTTCTCTCTAGCATTTACTTGACTAGTATAGTTTTTGTATTTCAGATTGATCAGATCCTTATTCATCAGAAAGTGGAGTTGTTAGAGGGTGAGTCTGGTTGTTTACTATATAATTTGAGTGCAGCAGGTGCAATAAAGCAAACCTTGTCTATTTAGTTGAATGTATTATATAGATTTATTTATTGTTACCTTTAATTCAGACACTTTAAAGACTCATAGTTTCATTTGAAACATTGTTCAACCTCTCTGTGTACTTTTTGGTCTTCTACAGCTATCATTGGCTTTGAGACCAACAACCAGTATGAGATCAAGAACAGCCTCGGTCAAAAGATCTACTCTGCCAAAGAAAAAAATGACTGCTGCACACGCAACTGCTGTGGTGCCCTGCGTAGCTTTGACATGAAGATCAAAGACAATGCAGATCGAGAGGTCATACGGCTGATCCGACCTTACCGTTGTGTCTCCTGTTGGTGCCCCTGCTGCCTGCAAGAGGTATAACAGACAAGCCATATCAAAGCTTTGCTGTTAACTGTTACATCAAGTCTCAAAAACTGAAAGTTATGCTATGGGACCTGGTGTTGTGTTGGCTAGTAACTCATATAGAGCTGTGCGATATATTATCACGTTCGATATATCGCACATCCCTAGGCTCATCTGTAGGACATGCTATGTGACACTCTACTTACATGAACGTCTGTGTGACCTATGAGTTATATATCGCTTTTTACCATGCAAATTGTGTCATAGCAGCTTTACGGTATTTCATGGAAACATTCTTTGCATAAAAGAACAGACAAACAACGTTAAGCATCTAAACTGTTAAAACAACTTTAATAAGGATTATCACAAGAAATTATATTTTAATTTATACATTGAACACAAATTGATTTTGAACAATAGTGTATGTATGCATCCATAGCTGCACATTTTTACTTCGTTTTGACTTGCAATGGCAATATTTCATCTACAGATGGAGGTACAGGCACCCCCGGGAACAACTGTAGGGTATGTGAAGCAGGACTGGCACCCCTGTTATCCAAAATTCTCCATTCAGGGGCCAAACAAGGAGACTGTAATGAAGCTCGAGGGGCCTTGCTTGGCATGTAACTGCTGTGGTGATGTGAACTTTGAGGTAACTTTTTAGAACTGGATTGAAATGATTGATTTGACATGTTGCCCTGTTAATAGACACGTTTGAAGATGCATTGTATTGACACCAAACAAAATCATTTTGAAATTGGCAGGTTTGTGTTTTTAACCATAATTTTGTATTTTTCTCTTTAGCTCAAAGGCAAAGATGGTACTGGGAAGCCTATCGGTCGAATCAGTAAACAGTGGAGCGGCCTGTTGAAGGAAGTCTTTACTGACACTGACAACTTTGGCATCCAGTTCCCTATGGACATGGATGTTAAGATGAAGGCTGTACTTATGGGCGCTTGCTTCCTTATTGTGAGTATTAAGCTAATGACTTATTTAATGATCTGCAATTGTATGAATGCTTCATAATGCCTTGGAGGGCAGTTACATTACATCTTAACCATTATGCAACCACAATCATTAATTCTTAGCTTCACACTCATATCTAGGAGGGGATTTTTTTTCTACCACTTTGTACCACTGAGTACTTTTACAATATTGATGTATGTTACCCTGGAACACAAAACCAATCGCACGGGAATAATTGTAGCCACTAATACATTATATTTACATTTATATATACACAATATGAATCAGATTCCACATTTTTTTGATATAGTCACAGCCACGTATTTTCGTACCATAACAAACATACATCAATGGAATACTTATTCATCTTTCAGATGATGTGTCAATATTGACCCTTACGACTGGTTTTGTGGTATAGTGTCACAGATAAGTGTTCTTGCAAATATATTAGTTTACACTTTCAT
>JAUMHI010000043.1:8169670-8236236 GCA_032359435.1 Enteromius unitaeniatus | reverse complement strand
ATCAAGTAAAATGTTACAGCACGTAAAATAAAGCCGATGTTAAGCAGACAGTCTGCTAATACTTTAATGACTGGTAGTTGAAATGTAGTTGCATAGTTACTTATAGTTAGTAGATCGTCTAAAGCGTGTAAATAAAATGTTACCAAATATTGTAATAGACCAGAAATCAGAGCATGTTCTAATAGGTTCTGTTCTGACTCTTTGATTTTTCTTTTCATAGGATTTCATGTTCTTTGAAAAAGTGGGAGACACAAACCAGCGCAATACCGTATTCTCTTAGAGGTCCTGATAAGTTACTTTTCAAGTAATATTTTCAACTAACACCATCTTTCAAGTCTGACATTCTGTGAATGACATTTGAGTCTGGACTTCATTTTTTCCTTTCTTGTACTTTAAGTAACCAAAGCCATAGACAGCTGGCACTGCAGTGAGACCAAGGGACACACTCAAGACCATTTTGTAGTGTTCACCTGACCAGCAATATTTACAGTGATTGTCGAGGTATCATCATCTCTTCACTGGTGCCTTTTAAACAAACATTGCCTCAAATAATTAGAAGTTATTGTTGCAATGGTAGGGGCAACTAACATTTATATTTTTTGTTACTCTTTTTTTTTTTTTTTTAATTAGAAATAAAGTATAACATGAAACCATATGTGTGTATTTCCAGACTTATGCACAAAGTATATTTTTTCAGTCTTTTAGGAGGAAATTAATTTTTATTGTGCATTTTAGTTAAAGCATACAGATGTGCCTGTAACCTCGTATTGCACGATGATGTGAGTTACATGCTAGTTACTGATACTGGCAATAGCTGGCAAAAGGAAAAGGCAAGCAAGTAGTTGCATGGTATGTGTGTATAGACCAGAGACTATGAGTAGAATGCCAAAATTGTTACCAATAGCTTTGTTTCTTTTTGCTAAATGTGAAGAAAGTGTCCTACAGGGGGCGCTTGTTAGGTTGTAGTTGGTGTTAAGAATGAGTTATTTGCCAATTAAATCCATTGGAAGCATGAAACACCATGAATATTAATGTCCCTGTCCTCATAAAATACATAGTCTGTCATTATATACCACATATATATTTTTTTTCTGGTTGGTTATATATAGACTGGCCTTGTATCAGTAAGAGTATACTGAATGTATAACATTATTAAAATAATGTTAAAGCCTTTTTTGTTTAATGTCTGTGTTTTGGAAATGTACTTTGTATTTCCAACTTTGACATATGTTTCCTGCATTTATACACTGTAAATTAAAGTTATTCTCTGTCACTAACAGGGTGAATTGTAACAATAATAGAAAATGTGGGAATCAATTTAAATGACTTACATATTAGTTTTGTTAATCGAAATTAACACCCCAATAGCTAATTACTAATTTTTTCAACTTGTAGTGTTAGAATTATCTCTGGTCTCCCCATGCATAATCTATATATATATATGTGCATGTGTCGTCCTGTGTATGTGTATATTTATTTCTATAATATGCAATATTAGTAGAACATGCTAATAAATTTATGATACTGTTATGTTGGTAGTGTGTGCGTGTGATTATTGCTGCATCTAGGAAAAGGTTAAAAAAAGGTGAAAGGTACAATAACTTCCATTTGCCATTTTATAACACCTAAGCTAAGAACATGATTCACTCTTACGCAAAATCAGGAAAGAAGCATTAATTAAAAATGTACACTCCTTGTCTTACCTCAACACACTCACAAACACAAGCAGTGTTTATAGGCAGTTTCACATTAAATCACATAAATAATGATTCACCTTAAATTATGCTTGGAATTTCAAGTGATGTCAGCAAGATGCACTTGTTTCTGTACAACATGTTTACCAACATTACAACTGCTTTCCTGGGGTCATATTTCACAAAATTATCACAAATAAAGAAGTAATTAGAGTCATTAAGTTATTTTTGGGGTATCAAATTTGACCAAAATAAGATTAGAACAGTTTAAGATTTTACATCAACGCTACGTAACATTACATAATAAATTACACAAATAGTGAAAGCCTTCAAAGACAGACAGACAGATAGATAGTTATTATTTATATTATTTTGTAGTGCCTGGGTCCCGTTTTATCTACTAGGTTGTGTGAGGCAATATGAGCTTTAAAGAAATTTTCTCACCTTTCTCAGGTTGTTGTTCTAAATATGTAAGAAAAGGGGAGGAGATACTATCAAAACAGAAACCACAAATACATGTTAGGGATATAACTGCAAACACAGGTAACACGATCTGCATATTAAATAGAAGAAAATCGCAATATATTATTTATCTGAACAATCATACCAAGGAAGGTCTCTACAGAGCATTTCATTTGTGAAGTATCTCAAGAGGTAAGGCTTCATTTAGAGTTTAGATAGGTAAATGATATAACATCTTGGGTCTTTGTAGCAGAAATCATGCTCTTTCTGTTTCTTAATTGATCTGGACATTTTTAGTGTGCAACTTCAATAAACTTATTTTTTTGTCTCCATCATCGTAGTGGCTTCTCTAACAAAAGCTCTTCACCATGTCAGAACCAGGTACTGAAGTTTAAGTGATTAGTTTAAATAGTATCAATTAATACTTTTAATCACCTTTAATTATTTAGTTAAAAGTCACACTTACTATGCCAGTTTATTTTCTATAGCATGTGACACACACTCTATTACTATGTGATGTGTACTGATTTTTTAATGTAATTTAGATCAAGAGGATGAAGGAACGGAATGTGCAATGACACGTTTAACCACATTCTATAGACATGTTATGATGTATGTAATGTTTTTTGTTTGTTTGACGCCAGTCTGTGTCATAAGCTTCCTTTTTTCTTGTTTTCTTCCATGTATATGCATGTGCCTTTCTGAATTTGAACTTTAAAACAACAAGATGACCAGAAAAGGTCTTAAGGGCTTTTGCACTGGAGGAATCTTTTTCATAGTTCCTAGGAAGTGCACACTTTTCAGATCTAGAATTAAATCAGCTCCTCTCAGATTAGGGTCTAAAACAGTTCTATAGAAACTACCAGGAAATTTTAAAAAGCCATGTAAAGATACTTGATCCTAAAAGTAGGCCATATGACTTTGTTGGATGAGCAGAAAAAACTAAATGGTTATTTATTGAAAATCTTACTACCCACTTTGACACTTTCACAAATCTCTTTCACATTTGTGAAGATTGTAAAGATGAATGTCTGCGATCTGAAACCCAGAGATGTCTGGTCATACAGTGATTCACAATACCACAGGAAAATTAATACCAGAGCGATGCAGTTTTATCAAATATTGTCCACCAAAAACATTTGAAAACCATCATCTAAATCTCATGCCTCAACCCGAGAATCAGCCTCCAGTTGCAACACAGTCTCACAACCAATTCTTATTCGTACGAGGTGCCAAAAACGTGCTAATTCGTACAACCTCACTCGTACGAACCTCACTTTGTATGATTTGTCTAAATCCGAGTTACGGGTAGGTTTAGTGGCGGGGTTAGGGGTAGGTAATTTGTACAAATTCGTACGTATTTAACGAGTTTCCAATTCGTATGAATTTGTACGAATGACCTACAACTACAAAACTTGGAAAATGTCTTATGTGTAGTAAAGTTACAGTTAAAGTAGATCAAACAGAAAAAGTGCAAGTTATATATAGAGTTTTCTCTCTCTTTATGAAATTTTGTTGTCCACCCCAAAATGACCTTCCAAATCCTGTAGGACTCCAGACAGATGATCAATTGCCTCCAGTTCAGTATGAGTCTGAACCAATTTATGAAGATGTTACTATCGATCTTGAAGAAAACTTATACACGGGTATGTATATATTAGAGTGTTTTAAATTTTTTGGTAAGAAATTAAACTTAGCAACATGACAGTGAGACTGTAATACATTTACTTGCTGTTATTTAGTGATCCAGATCATGAAAACAAACTGTGGTTTAAACAGATGAATATTTGCTCACACTTCATTTTGATAGTCCACTTGAGTCATTCTACTAACTTCTATAAGTTATTCTATTAAGTTCTATAAGTTAGTAGACATTCTATAAATAACTTTGTAATTATATGTCAACTACATGTCAACTATTCTCATAAATTTTGTATCTACATGTAGACTCTCAGGTTAGGTTTAGGGTTAGTAGAATATGTTTACATACACTTGCAAAGTTTCTGATAGTCTGTATGTTGTGGTCCCATCAAAATGTTATATACAGTATTAGGCAGTCAACAGTCAATAACAGTCAGTCGCTAGTTGCAAAGTTACATACTGTCAGCTAGAATGTGTAAAGTACATTATTAAAATAAAGTGTAAATATTTGTTACTATTCTAACTGGAAAGTTTAAGGTTTTTACTCTCACTTTAAGATCCTGATCCGATTCCTCCACCAGCTGGGTTTCAGCCAGAGGAACAACCCACTTCTGATCAGCCTGTCATCAATCCGTCCATTCCAGTTAACACAGTGCCTTGCATGATTCAGCCGTATAAAGGTAAACATACCAATGTTTGTCATATTAATGACAAGGCTCTACTTTTTAAAAATAGACAGTGAAAGTTCATATTTTCAAATGCAACACATATAACATCAATGCACTACACTACACTGTAAAAAAAAAAAAATCAGTAAAATTTATGGTAAAAAACTGGCAGCTGTTGTTGCCAGAATAAAACCATGAAAAATATGGTAACAATATTTTTGTTTTTGTTAAATTATGCTAAATTTACAGTTATATACCGTAATTTCTTATAGTAAACCATAAAAACTGATATAGTGTTAATATACCGATCTATTAAAATAGTAAAAGCTATTTTGTATCTTTGAAATACACTGATAACTATCAAATGCAGGTGGTGATGAGCAAGTCACCAGACAAACCATAGCCCATCACAAGTAGCTTTAAAGTAGGTACATATATAGAAGGTGCTCAGTGTCATTCACACAAGCACTAAACACCATCATGGTAAGAATTATTAAACTGACATGTGCAATAAATATTAATTTAACAATGTTACATGTAACATACAACCCTAATAAACATAACTGATACCAAAAAGCTGAGAAGAAACAGTTATTTCAAAGAAAAAAACATCAAATTCAAGCAAAATTTAAAATGCAATGCAGGGAATTTTGTAAATGTCAGTTTACAATGTTTCCCTGTAAATTTAACAGGAATTTACTATTAACCGTTTAACAGGTTTGTACCGTAGCATTTTCACAGTTTTTTACCGTTAAAATCACAGTTTTTGTGACAGTGTAACTTCAATCTTAGAACTGACAAGGTTTTCACTATCACTGTCAATCTTTGTCTTAAACTAGGCTATCCAGTCCAGAGCTACCTTCCAAATGCCATACCTCAAACAGCAGAACCTGGACCTGTTCCTCCAGTCATGAATCAAAGACTTCCAGTTCAGACAGTCATGAATCCGTCTAGTCCAAGTTATCCATTACCTCAGCAGGTTCAGTCATATACAGGTACACATAAAATAATTGTATTTTTGAGAGGTAATATTTAGATCTTCAAAAAAACATTACTGGAATAACATGAGGCAAATAGATTATTAAATGTAAAATTAAAGCTTGCAGCTTATTGATTATTGTCTTACTATCCAGTCCAAAACTACCCTCCAAATGCCATACAACAGACAGCAGGACCTCAGCCGGTTTCTCCAGCTGTTTTTGGAGTTCAGGCAGTCATGAATCCATCTAGTAATCCTGCACCTCAGCAGTTTCAGTCACATACAGGTAAAAAAGAAAGTTTGTAACATTTAGATGTTCAAAAATTAGAAACAAAAATTATTATTACATTTATAAATCCATCTAGTCCAAGTAGTCCTGCACCTCATGAGGTTCAGTAATACACAGGTGGTGGTAGTAATAATAATAATAATAATAGTAATAATAATAGTGAAATAAGATTTTTTGAGAAATTTTACATATTTGGAAAATTAAATATTATAAAATGTTATTATTGTTAAAATGAACTAGTTGTTGATTATTGCTTTAAACTTGCCTATCTAGTCCAAATGCCTCAGCCAGAACAGCACCCATCTGCCTATCCTGTGGGAGGTAATCATCCACCTCCAGATAATCCAGCATCTCATCACATTCAGTCATATGCAGGTAAAAAGAATACATTTGTATATGAATGATTTAATTAGATGTTCAAATGTTCAGCTAAAACAATGGCCATTTTCTCATATACAATAGAAGTTCACATTTTCAAATGTACTTTGTTGTCTCTTTTTTGTCAGTTCATTCAATGATCTTCTAGAACATGGGAGCACAATAATTCAAATAAGGGCACAAATCAGTAAAAAATGTTGATTATTTTCTTAAATTAGGTCATCCTGTCCAAAACAGCCTTTCAAATCATCAGTCAGAAGTCACAGAACTTCATTCAGTAAATCGTCCACCTCCAGTTCAGTCAGTGTTGAAGCTGTCTGATGCAAGCAATCCAGCCCCTCACCAGACTCACCCATATGCAAGCAAGTAGAAGCAAATTTGGAAACAAATTAGGTTTAACAACATAAAGTTAAATAGGTTAAGGACAAGCTAAACAGCTCAACTTGTACAAAACTATGAATATTTACTATGAAGGAAATATTTTCTTGTGTGCTTTGTTGAATATTATGTATGTTCTTAAAGAACAGTAATGCTGTAAAAACAATGCAAGGCTAATGAAGATGTCTCCTTCCTTGTCACAAATATCTTTAGCACCTGCAGTTCCTCCAACAGTTCAACTTTTTGGAGTACCACCTGGTCTGGAGTACCTCACTCAGGTCTCTTGCTCTATCAATAAATCTTTCTGGAAGTGTGATGTCTGATTAATAGTTATTTTTTGTGCATTTCAGATCGACCAGATACTTGTTCACCAAAAAATGGAGTGTATAGAGAGTGAGTATTCTTCTCTTAGTCTTTTCTTGTGTTTTATAAGGATGTTACTAGGAATGCTTAAAAGTGTTTCTGCTAACATAATAAAGATTGCATACTTTCTATAGTTTCCCGAACAGGGTTTAAGACTAGTCCAAAATTAAAAAAAATGTCTAAACTGGAAAAAGCTTGCACTGAGATATCTTAAAATACATCATTGCCATTGTTTGGTCTTAAAATGCTTACAGATAATGCATTTTTGTAAGACATGTTTCTAAAAATTCTTAGATGTCCTAAATTAGCAAAGGTCTAGTCCTGGCTTAATCTAATCCCTATCCGGGAAACTGGCCCTATATGTTTAAACCTGTTTAAAAGATATATTTTAATCTGACAAACTTTGATCATACTTGTTTACAGTATTATCTGGCTTTGAGACTAACAACCAGTATGAGGTCAAGAACAGCATGGGGCAAGAGATCTACCACGTCAAAGAAGAGAGTGACTGCATAATACGCAATTTATTTGGTCCAGCGCATGGTTTTAAAATGCATATTAAGAATAACATGGACCAAGAGGTCATTCAGTTGCACAGACCGATGCGCTGCTTGCTGCAAGAGGTAGAACAGACTTTATCAGTCTAAATAAAACATTTTTACTTAAAAGTTCTGGATGGGATTGAAAATGATTGACAATTTACACAATTGCTTGTTAAAGATTTGCATAGTTCAGATTTTATCAACAGTAACAGCTATGTGCTATAATGAAAGGTGGTTTATAATCTACATCAAGATATTTAATATTTTTGGTTGACTAGATTTTCCCCCTAATTCTGCAGTCAAAGGTTAAGGTTAATAGCAGTTTGAAGGTGTAATTTCAAACTTATCTTGCTCTAGAATATGATGCGATTTAGTTTTGAAGAACATACTCGCAAGCAGCTGTGCAGGAATTTGAGCTTATTCTTTTTATGGGACAGTGGTACAGGGGTTAAACTGATTTAGCATGGAATGGTCAGTGCTCTATTTTTAGCTGTGTTTTTACATGCTTCTTTGGCACATGTCTATCAGTACTATTTGAGTTATTCGACACACTTTCTTTTCTTGTTTTTTTAATTGATGTACATTTTCCACCCTTAGCTTGAGGTACAGTCTCCCCCTGGAGTAACCATAGGCTATGTGAAACAGGAGTGGTCCTGTTTACCAAAATTCTCCATCCAGGGCCCCAATTTTGAGGAACTACTGAAGATTCAGGGACCGTTCCTTCCATTCAAATGCTGTGGTGAAATAGACTTTGAGGTAACGTTTATTTCAGGCAAGATGAGTTTAAAGGTGTTTTACGGTGTTTAGCGTTTGATCTTAGGAGTACACACGTCTTTTGCACTACTAATAAAATCTGTCTTTAGGTAATAAGCATTATTGGTGAAGCTTCGATTGGTCGAATCACAAAACAACGGAGTGGTTTATTAAAGAAATGCATCAGTGATGTCAGCAATTTTTGTATCCAGTTTCCTCTGGACATGGATGTTAAAATGAAAGCTGTACTTTTGGGTGCTTGCCTCTTTATTGTGAGTATTAAGCTGACGGATTCAAATCACAGTAAATATTTTATGCTAGGAAAGTTCATTCAGAGCTATTATTTTTACCTGATTTCTCTTTCGTGTTCCTTTTCGTCTTACAGGACATCTTGTACTTTGAAAAGGGTGGATTTTTATTACTAAAATTATTAAAGATGGGATGAAATGCCTTCCTTTTTTTTATGGGTGTCTAAATGTATAATATCCAGTCTATGAGTGGCCAGTATGGAGTGTGTAAGAATTATTTGTGAAAGAAATGGAATTTTGATTTTCAGAGAACTGCTTTTCTCTTTGCTTAGTAACATGCACTGTTAGGAAAATATTGAACAATGTGTTTTTCATAACCTTGTAGTTTTATTTGTACAGCACAAATTAACCAAATGTACTGCCATTCGCTGTTGGCACTATTTTTTAACTCTCATAATCATATTTAGCTCAAGACAAAACTGTCAGACATATACTGCTACTTTGTGAATATATAGACTGTATAAATATAGTCAATTAAACATTCTTTGATTTGTTGTTACTTGTGCATTTTTTAGGATTCACAGCATTCGTGTGGGCTTATTTACAAAAACATTGTAACAATATGAGACTTGTTCAGTATTTACTGTTACAAACTGGACCATCACAACGGAACTAATGTCTTTTACCACAACTCTTTAAAAAGATGAAACGAGTTTAGCCTTTTATGCCCACCAAAATGAAAGATTAAATGAAAGGTTACATTTTAGACAGTCAAGGGCTACGTGACATATGTTAACAAGATATACTTGTTCTTGCCCAACCTGTTACATTACATTGCTTACATTACAACCTCTTTACAAGAGTTTGCGGTCTTAAAGGTTAAATGCAGGAAAGTGGTAATGTTCTTGTAAAGTACAATTGTTTTTACTAATAATATAATATCCACATTATAAAAAAAAAGAAGAAGAAAGAAAAGAAAAAGATAAAAAACTTTTCTGAAAAAGAAAAAAAAACAACTTTTGCAGCATTCTCTTTTAGTAGTATGAATAATTTTTTGATTTGGCTTCACCTCTCAGCCATCTGGTTCCAGGATATTGATCATTATATCTAATCCTCACTGATGTGTATTGTAGACATAACTTTAAAGAGTAAATGTGAAAGTCTTTCAGCCCCAGACCATCTTCCATAGCTCTAGTACCTGTCCTTGGATATCCATCCTCTACCTTGATTTACATATGAAGTGTAATTTTACTAGAGAAGAATGACTCCTGTGACTAATGACTAATATGCTGCACTCAGACAAAAAGCTGTCAGGGCGGTATTTCAGAAGGTTATTGTATAATTATGTACTATGTGCCTTTAAGGTACTAAAAATAAGTTATAAATGTGTACCTTTAGGGTCCCAATGACAGCTTTGTACCTTTTATGAAAGTGTGGCATAGCCTTATGGGTTCTTTTTGTTTTGTTTCGTTTTAAAGTAGCTACTAAGTAAAAGGTTGAGCAGACCTACGTTGTGGGCCACCTGGAATCTGATCGATATATTGTCTACACAAATGTCTCGTTCTGGTTGTGTTTCAAAAACAACGATGTTTCCTTAACAATTGTCCCACTTTACAGCAGACATTGTAGAATGTTAGTAGCTAACTTTTATTTTACAGAGCTATCAAACATATGTTATGTGTAACTATGACACACTGTGGTTGTTTTGGGTACAGCAAAACGACTTCTCTCTGCTTCTCGTTGGGTAGTTTTTTCACTTGCATGTCCCGTTAGAGTTGATGTCACTTCACTGGACATTTATTTGCAGAGGTTCAGCTTTAAAATCGCATAAATGATGTTTAGCTATAAACAAATTTCGGAAGAAGCATGTGCGACCGGCTGAATTCTCAATTACTAATTAGCTTATTATATGATTACCCAAATAGAAGCTAGGATATTCCCTTTTAAATAGAGCTAACTTCACTTCTCTGATGTCTCGCTTTTTTGCTTCCCTCCTCCACCCCTTTCTCCGCCCTAGATTTCGAGTCCTTTGCCAATTCTGTTTGTGTTTATTCCAGATTGAAGGAACCTTCAGCAGAGTCCAGACCATCACGGTCAGAGCATTAGAACCTATAACGTTAGGGCCTTACATTAGATCTAAGGCTTGATTGCTGGGGATTGGATGCTGGGTATCCAGCCAGAGTAGAACTGGCCCTATCTGAGCCTAGGTTTTCCTTAGGTTTTTTCCTCCATCTAGTTGGGAGATTTGGTTCCTTGCCACTGTCGCCTACGGCTTGCCCGGATGAAGGCATCCAGTCCCAGTAGTTAGTCATGGCCAATGTCTCAACACGTCTTTGCACTAAATATAACCTATTTGTACATTAACATTGTTACCTGGAGTCAATATGTAAATGTTTTATTACAACACTAGTTTAAACTGAAATTATTTTTAATTTTAACATTATTTTCCATAACCTGCTGTGTTTTCAATTCTAAAAATGAATGAAAATCAGAAAACAAACAAATAAAACGGCATGATTTACTTTATTAAACGAATACAAATATCTATAACACTTGGTATTTACAAATTAGTCATATACATTTACACAGTTTTACTGAATTTAACACATTTCAAATGTAAACAACCCTAATTTATGTACAAAAACTGCAAACTAACAAAGTCACATTGACAACTGTAATGTCATTCAGCATTTTAATAAGAATGATTATGCTGTCTTTCTAAACAAATGACTCAAATCACAAATTAAACACATAATACAGAGTCACTATAGATAGTTTCACATTGGAGGTGGATGGAAACTTAAATATATATTTTGACCTCTTGACAATTCATCGATATCACAAAAACATGAAATCCTCAATCATTATGAACCATCTTACAAGTTAACATTTTTCTTGCTTTAAACTCTTTCTCTTCTATCCAGTGCAGTTCTGTCTCTGTCTCGGTCTTGTCGGATGATGTAAATTCCTGCCTGCTGCAGGTCCCAGTTGTAGCGCGAAAGGATTTTATAACATTCTTCACGAGAGTACTGAGTCATGTAATATAGTTGCTCTGTCTGATCATGTAAAGGAAACACAAAAGAGTAAGTACAAGTAATGTGATGAATTAATTGAAATGATTTACACTGAATAAAGAAGGATTAATTGTTTATTACCTTAAGCTGCTGCTCTGCCCGTACAGGATTCCAGTCATTGCGATACAGAGCTTTTTGAACCTGCTCAATGGTCACTCCATGTACCGCCTCTTGAACCTAATGACCAATCAGTAATTCATATATTAGCAATAGCATTGAAGAGGAACTGTACTATTTTTTTTTTTTTAATTATAAAAAAAATACAGCAAAAAAACATTTTATCACATATTATCAACATTGAAAACTTTAATATTTTTGTGGAAATATTTCTCTTTGGTTAATGGAATGTTAAAAAGAAAGTCTTTTGTAACATTGGAAAAATCTTTTTAAAGGGTGTAATCATTCATTGTGTCAATATGTAGCAATACACAAATTCAACAATATGTATCATGCATAGTGAGATTTAATTTAGCATTGCATGTTAAAAGTGCAACGAGTATATATTGCATTATTTATTAACGGATAGGAGGAAAACTGCATACTTGTGCTATTACGGCTTCCTTTTCAACTTGTGGCGGATACCTCTCCTTTGCCTCCTTTGCCTTTACCTCTTGCTCTTTGTCTCTCTCCTTCTCTTTTTCAAGGTCATCATCTAACTGAGGGCTTGACTTGGCCAGATGTGTCATCCTGGCAAGGTTGCTATTCGCTAAACACTGCTGCTGTGGTTGAAACTTGACCTGTAGTGGTGTATTTGTTAGAGGGGCCCATCCCGCTGGGTTTACTAGTCTCCGATCCTGGATCATCATCTGGGATTTGACGTTTTTAAAGCCAGTGTTTGGTGGGCTGATGCATTTGAAGTTGGGGGGTGGTGGCCGTGCAGGTGGGATGACAATAGCATCACTAAACCTGCGTGGATCTTGCATTAAATTGCTCTGCATGAGTCTGCGTGGGTCGGCTCTCTGAGCTGCATTCCCACCAGGACCTCGACCGTTGTCCTGTGGACCACCAAGAACAGACTCCAGACTCCTTGAGATCCCTGAGATTAAAAAAGATTGAGAGTAAGACACAGAACCTGACTACATAAATGATCCTTTAGAAATCATTCTAAAATGAAGAAAAATTTTCACTAGGATTTAGCATTTTTTGATGGATAGAAAGTTCATTTGAAACAGAAATCTCCTGTAACAATGTAAACGTCTTCAGTCACTTTTAATCAGTTTAATGCATCCCTTATGAATTAAAAAATATGTTTTCTAAAGAAATTTGAAGCTCTAACCTGCCATTTTCTTCAGATTGGAGCCTTCCTTCTCTCTTGCTAATGGTATCCTCCAGCGCCTGGAGCTGAAATTTACCCAAAAAAATGGCAAAAGTCACACAAACAGTCTAATTAGAGTGACAACCGTTTAGTGAATTCAAAGCATATGGTTTATAAATTTATCTAAAAGGTGACTCACTCTTCTGTGCGTTCTGGGGTGCCCCAGCTGCGTGCTGGGTCCGTGTCTCCATGTCCAGTGTGCTGTAGACTTCCTTTAACAGGGGAAGAGATCAGAGCCGAAGCAGGCACAGGAACAGCTGCTGCTGTAAGAGCCGGGGCAGCCAATGCAGGGGGAAACCAGCCAATACTTAGAGTTCTCTGGTTTTGGCCCTTCCACTCACAAATTTCCAGCCTACAATAAAAAACAAAAGCATAAAAATACAGACATCAAATGGCATTTCTGAGGATAACCAAAAAGCCCTATTTAGCATTTCTACTTTTTACTTTAGAAATAAATTTTGATGGTCACTGAACCTTTCCCTTTCAAAATTTAGTCTATTGTAAAAACTATGTTCGATCTGCTATTGGATATTAAACATACTAACATACTGTCACTAAAGTTTACATATAACTGGACAAAGTAATTTGTACCCAGGCAATCTGTTCTTTTATTTTTTTTGTTTAAGTATGGTTTGCATGAGCATATGAAAAAACCGAGGTAGGTTGAGCTATGATTTGAATGCTACTAAGTAAAGTGAGGGGAGGCAGGTTAATAATTAGCCGCAACCTTTATCAGAGTGAGAGCAAAGATTTATTGGCATGACTGATAACAACTTTTAACAATGCCAAGGCTAAAAAGTAAGGAAACTGACAATATAGAAAAGATTAAGTTAATAAAACAATTATGGAAAAAAGGGGAGAAATAGAAGGAAAAAAAATCTAATTGAAATACAAATGAAATTACTTTCACTTACCCATGATCTATTACGGTCACTAGATCATTCGCCTGTAGAGGGAGTTTTCTGAGCTCTGTGAAGTCTTTCACTGCTCGAACCTCCATAGGCTGAGCCTGAAAAATACATTCAAAAGAAAGAGTATTGTATTGTTCATTAATTATAATAGATGTACACACTTAACAGACTGTGCTAAGACCAGGGAAACGCTCCTTGTTTTAGATAACATTTAGATAAGCTCAAGAGCACAAGGACTTGTCCTATAGATATGATTTTTAATTGCTTTTGAAAGAGGTGTCTTAAGTTCTTACTTGATCAAAAATACAGTAAAACAGCAATTTTGTTATTTGTTATTACAATATAAAATAACTGTTTTGTATTTTAATATCTTTTAAAATGTAATTTATTCCTGTAATGACAAAGCAGCCATGTCAAGCAGTCTTCAGTGTAACCTCAACCTTTTAAATGTGATCATAGTGAATAATAACAAGATTTATGAGAAATGAGCTTGAAAACTGACCTCTGCTACAATGGTAGTGAGCTGAGAGAAGTTCGGTCGTTCAGCAGGACTGCACGCCCAACATTTCCGCATCACAGAATATAACTCCTGCGGACAGTCTAAAGGCCTATCCAACCGCTCACCTTCCCGCTCGACACGATGCAAAATCTATAAGGAACACAACATGTCACTTATATCAGCTGAAGTTAATAAACAGAACACAGCATTTTTCACAATTTTATTGCATTAAGATATGTACCTGTCTGCCAGACAGCCCCAACCAGGGTTCCTCACAGTAAGTAAACATTTCCCACAGTGTGACACCAAACATCCAGACATCTGAAGCATGAGAGAAAGTACCCACACGCAAACTCTCAGGAGCACACCTATAGAAAATAAGAAAAAGGTTGGAATTACTATCCTTGAAGTACCAAGCTGGTAATATTGACGACCTTTCTTTGTTTCTGGGTTTCTACAAATCCAGCTTCTCACCATGCAAAGGGGATGCGTTTGTGTGCTGTCATTATATAGTGGTCCCTGTCTGGATCCAAGCCTCTCATTAGTCCAAAGTCTCCGATCTTCACTAGCTCTCTGGAAGCCAAGAGCACATTCCGAGCAGCGAGGTCTCTGTGAATGAAGTGTCTGGACTCTAGGTACTCCATACCTGCAGCAATCTGTGTGCTGAAGAGCCAGAGTCGTGACAGAGGATATTCTCCCTGACGTAGACGCAGAGTGTCGTATAAAGAGCCAAGGGGAGCCAGCTCTGTTACCTGATAAAAAGAAAGTTTAATGTTTATGTTAGTGAAAAAAAATTGATTGCAAGTTACATTTGTTGCACAAGTGGTGAAGATTTGAATTAGTGAATCATTAAATAAACTGATTTGTTCAAAAACATGATTTGTTCAGTCTTTATGAATAATTAATTCAACAGATTCATTCAAATACACTGATTCACTGAGGAACATGCAGCAGTTAATTCTGCTTTGTTTGAAAGTATTTTCAAGATAACACAAGGAAAAGGGCAATATTGTGTCTAAAATGCATGGCACTAAATATTAACTTCTTGAACTGGTGTCATATCACACTCACAATCATGCTTTGGTCTGAATATCAAGGAATAATTCATTTAAGTTTCTATACATAAAAATACCAAGAATCTTACAAAAAAAGTCAAAATTACCATTTTAAGAGGATGGGTAAGGACAACGCCATACAGGTGTATAATGTTGGGGTGGTCCAGAGATTGCATGGTTGAAACTTCCTGGAGGAATTCAGTCACCACATCTCCGTATCTGGATCCACCACCCCTCAAGGTTTTCACTGCTACATGAAGCTTAAAATAGGGAAACAAGACTGTTAGTGTAGTTTTTATTCCTGTGTTTAAGCTTCTAGATGGTCAAGTACACATAAACATATTTGGTGTAAAGCACTCACCACTCGTCCAGTTGGTGTATGCCATTCTGCTTTTCTAACTACCCCAAAGGAACCTGAGCCTAGCCTGTCCCCAAAGATCAGTTCACTGTCCTGGACAAGACAGGGGAGTGCTCGTGCTGGTTCTGGCCCCTGTCCTGGCCCAACACCATTAAACTGGTCACTTCCATCTGGGGGGCGACCATTGAAGGCCTAGTAGAAAACAGACATTGATGATCACAGGTAGGAAAAGTGCATGAATAAAAAGACGGGGTATGTAAAGATGTAAAATACCTTAACCATCCACGACCTTGGTCGCATATTGGTTTTGTAACGTCTGACACCATCCCATAATCGTCGCTGTCCTGTTAACAAAGAAATACCACTATAAAGCAGCAATAAATACAAAGACGTAGTGATACCCAAACCGTACCGACACCCCGACTGTAGGGGCTTTAAATACTCTTTAAACACATCTTCCAATAAGAAACCTTACAAACCTGGTCTACTAATGCCAATCTGTTCAAGGTCTGCTTCTTTAACATAGTTCAGGTGCTCAATACGTGTCACATTGAGTCCATCTCGCATCCTTATGTAGAATCTCTCGAGCTGCACACTAGCAAGGAGCTGGTACAGCCACTGAGTGTCATGATCCATCATTATTAAACTGTCACACAGCAACTCTGAGAGAAAACAAAAAGAAAGTAAGTACAATAAACCTAAACAATCATTATTTCTCCCATATGGTCATTTTGAATTTTGATTCCACAAGCTCTGTACACAGAGTACTGTTTCTTTTCTGAATAGACACAACATGGCTGTTCCTTTCAATTGGAGGGCACACTGGGTTGCTATGGATGCTTGTTGGGAATTTGCTGGAAGCCAATGAAAAATCAAACAAACAAGAGACCTGAGCTGTGTTAAGAATGCCCTCTTAAAGTGCATGGCACTCAAAATACTTCCTCTTTTACTTTATTCAGTGTAAATGGTCCACATAGTATTTTATTTAAAACATCGCCAGTTTAGCTGTTAGATATCATTTTAACTGCAGTTCAACTGCACATATTACCAACTACATAAAAAAAATACATGTTTATATGTCTGATGTTTTTTAGAGCAAGTAAAAACGCAGAAATGAATATACATGCTAACAAACGGCCTGAAAATCAAGGAAGCAGGGAAGCTTCTAAAGCAAACAAACCACTTTTTTTTCAGTGGACGCCAGTGTGGAGAGAGGTATGTGGCCAACCACTTCAGGCATGTGTGTGTAAAAGAGAATAATTTACCAGCTCAGCAAGATTAAAGCAATTATGCTATGAATGACCACTCAGAAGATTTTTAACTTGTTTGTGTTGGCAAGAAAATCCCTGTTTAACAGTTTCATTCTGCATACACAAGAATGCAAAGCAGTTCAAAACAGTAAAGTGTTTTTGCCTGCTAAGCACTGTGTCGTTACCTTCACATGTCCATGAACCTTTCAGTGTACAAAAGAGACAGCTAGAAACTCTCTGCACGCTTGTGTTTACAGAACCATGACAACATAAAGACCAACTCAGACACATGACCTTTTAGTGAATAATCAGCTAGTGTGCCTCAGAAGAGACGGCTCTAAAACTAAGGGGGCTTGTCTGAACAGGTAACATGAGAGCATCAAAATAAGATTCTCCAAGATTACACACCCAAAGTCCACACCCCATATTGCACGAGAGAATGTAGACTGTGTGAAACTCTAAACCAGTGTGCTCTAAACCAGATATTACATTTGTAATACCTACAGAATTACTGCAACGAGTTATTAATCAAAGATCAAGCAAATGTTTCATTTGATACAGTCTCCTCTGAAACCGGGTGTGAACTGATAGATCAGGCTGTTTTTATTGTAATCAAATCCATTTCAAACCTTTTGAAAGTCTTAAAAGCAGTAAACAGTGGCCTTTTACAAAGAGTTATAAAGGAGTGTACGCCCAGAGTTTGGAAACAAATGACTGCTTCTGTTTGTTTGTCATGTTTTGTCAAAAGGCGTGACTTTAATCCTTGATGTATAATTAATGCCATAAATGTGTCAAACATATGCAGTTGACCTATGGCGAAGTACACAAACAATATGCAGGTCAATTACTACTACAATTTCCTAATTAACGGCACAGTATTTATAATTATATCACAGTTTATTGAGAGATTTGTTCGTTTATAAGGCTGCCTTGCCAAATTGAGTGTTCGAACAAAACATGCACAATTCTTACAAGTCATTAATTTTTTTCATAGCAGCAAATAACAGTATGGTACCTCTTTATTAATGATAACAAAAAAAATAATTAGGAAGGGAAATTTTTTACAAAATTGCATTTCATCGTCATGTAAATTAGCCATTTCAGCAAGTATGAAAAATAGTCTTACACTGAAACTGAAACTACCCACAGATACTCACAGATAATACGGCAAAACTTTAAAAGTCTAGTCTATATACTGTATATAGGCTTAAACCAAGATATACCGGAATATAGAGGAATTGTTATACACTGACACAAAGGATAGCCTTTACCACGAAGTTTCTGAAAGCAAACTTACATACTCTTGGTTTCACCTTGTGCTATAAATCAGCCATGACAGCAGATAAGGACAACTAGATACCTGGGACCAGGTGAGTGTTTAAAGCATAACACCAAAGCGGAAATGACGCTTTTAAAAATAATTTAATGTTAAATCGGAACTTTTGACCAATAATCCCATTGGTTTAGACACTTATACACTTTGGATTTATATATTGCTTATTTCAAGAAATAGTCTAATTTCCTTTTCAAAATATTTGGGTACTTGCAGTAAACAAAAATGTATACTTACAAATAAACGCTGGCCGTTTTCCTCGCCTTCGAATCACTTTCTTCTACTCCTAAATCAATTGCACTCCAGGTTTGAGATGTCCATTATACACCGTTCATTTTCAGTGAGTTTCACTGAAACGGCTTGTTGTAAATCCGCAGTGCTAGAATATAGAAGGTGGTTTAAATAATCCGTCTACGGTTAATCTGTAGTTCATGAGATGTTAACAGTCGAAGCAGGTGTTTTATAGACGTCTGTCTGCGATTCTAAAGAAGTCTGTCAGTGTTCTTCCACACTCCGCCTCCTCGGTCCCCCGCCCTTAACACCAACATTTCCTCTTCACCACCTGCCCTTTATTACATCATTCTGTTGTTTTTTATTCACCAGTTTTGACAGTCATGTAGATTTTAATGTTTGTCTACTTTTCCTCCCATGCCGAGCTCAAAAAAGCTACTTTTTCCCAAAAAGATACATACTTATAGCCTACTTGAAAACATTACTTGTATTCACCATCATAAACATAAAATATTAATGCCTATTCTTTATAATGTACAATCTAAACACTGTGTCTCTAGGCTATTTGTATCTGCAGCTGAAACTTTAATTAGCCTGAATTATCTACGTGGACAATATATTGGTTTTCCTTTTATTTCTTTTTTTTATTTATGTAACTAAATAATTTATACCATTTAAAGGGATAGTTCACACAAAAATGAACATTTGATGTTTATTTGCTTACCCCCTGGGCATCCAAGATGTAGGTGACTTTGTTTCCTCATGCTTGTTTTCAACTTTAATCGTGGCAGTGTGGTAGTCATTTAATGGAAGTGGATGGGCACCAAACGTTTCAAAGTAAAAAAAACATGCACAGACGAATCCAAATTACACCCTGTGGCTCGTGACGATACATTGTTGTCTTAAGACAAGAAACAATTGGTTTTTGTGAGAAACTGAACCGAATTTATATAATTTTTTACCTCTGATAGACACCCATGTCCAAACCGCCTCGGGCTCGTGGTCAGGCGTAGGATACGCAACCATAACTTAAAGCGATCAGGCTAAGAAGTTGGGAATCGATGAAAAGTCAACAGTCCTGGATGAGGTCGAGCTAGCGAACACAGGGAATGCGCCTCATGCTGAGCACGAGCCCGAGACAGTTTGGACATGGGTGTCTATCAGAGGTAAAAATGATATAAATACTGTTCAGTTTCTAACAAAAACCGATTGTTTCGTGTCTTTAAGACGTCAGTGTATCATCACGAGCCACAGGGTGTAATTTGGATTTGTCTGTGCATGGTTTTTTTTACTTTGAAAGGTTTGGTGCCCATCCACTTCCATTAAATGACTACCAGACTGCCACGGTTAAAGTTAAAAATCTTTGTTTGTGTTCTGCTGAGGAAACAAAGTCACCTACATCTTGAAAGTCCTGGGGGTAAGCAAATAAACATCAAATTTTAATTTTTGGGTGAACTATCCCTTTAAAAAGTGATGCTTGGAGTGATAGAGGTTAAAGGTAGTTAATATTCCAAAGCAGCCTTGTATCTTTACAGGAAACATGGCCTAATTTTCTAGTTACTGGTTCAAAAAAAATACAGGACATCAGCAATTATTTAATGACAGATGGCAATAAATGGGCGTGACAGGAAGCTTATAAATATTATATTAGTACACTCATTATGAAGGAAACTCACAAATGACATAAAGCCCTGCATCATTAGAGGCACTTGAAAACAGAGACTATTTTCCCCAGTGCACCTTTCAGTCATGCCTTTCTGATCCTGTCTTTCCAGTTTGACTGGATATTTACAGACTTTCTTCTTTTCACAAAGACACCCACACGCACACATATGCAAATGAAATCATGTATTAAATTACCCTTAGTCAACCTAGAAAAATTACCCTTTGGGTAAAAGGTACTTTTATTGACAACTTCCTGGTTCTCCATTTGCTTCTGTATATTACCATAAATAACTATTGAAATACAATGGGTTGTCCATTTACCAGTAGTTTTGATGATTCTCTTTTGTTGTTGTATGTGTGTGACCTATTACCTACTGGATTGCAACAACAACAAAAAACATTTATTACCATATGGTCTTTTAAATTTAAAAAAACATAAAATAATAATAATAATAATAAAATAAAAAATAAACACAGCTCCCTTACTTAATTTAAAAAGGTGATTTTAGGTATTTTGGTGATTTTAAACAAATGGAAATTAAACTACGTGTATTGCATGGGAACATGCTTATTAAGCACTGTACATACTATCAAACAAATATGATAATTAGTAATTATACTTGAAAATAAACCAAATACACAAATAAGTGGAAATCTTTGTACATAGTAGTGAACCATATTGATATATTAGATGTTTAAGAGCTGAGTTCTGAGAAATCCCATCAACTGTGATTACGCTGAGTCAACTGTGTGCTGCTATCGAAATGGCATCATTTAGTGTTTTCTCCAAACTAGTGCCTATTTTTCTAGTACAAAGTTCTTCCTTCCCATCATATTGTGACTCAGGCCTAGAAACATGCAGCCTGTAATTAACCATAGTGACTCATGTCAGACTTGAAACAGATAACCTACCGACAGCACAAAAAATTGGATAAAGTGCTAGAGGCTACATACCAGATCTAAAATGAGACAGCCATTGAAATTCAGCTACGAAAAATAAACATTTTAAAACATTTAAACAAATACTAGATTTTTGCGTGTATAGATTCATAGTCTTTTTCTCATGTTTTTTTTTATTCCTTTTAAACTCATGCTTCTTATTTTGCTACTTTTGCTTCATCACATTTGATCCGGCATTAGTATGTTAATGTGTTGCAATTATCTTGGCTTTGGTGTTCATTTTAATGCTGCAGGAACGCCATTACGCGAGGTCAATGATGTCATCAGTTGCGCGCAACGTTGCTGTTTATGCTTTCGTGCTAAGAGCGCGACTTTATTCATTGATTGAGGTGGAAATCCTTGTAATGCACAATTTGGTTTATTTGCTTATTCCTGGAAAATAAAGGCGAAGCCGCCGCGTTTGCTATTGTCTTACACTGGTGTAAAAGTACACGTAAAAGGTGAGTGATATGTGAGCACGATTGTCGAGACTGTAGGCAGCTGTTAGCTCGTCAGCTAATTAGCAAATTTCCACATGCAATATAACGAAAAAAAAACAAAGCAACAGTGAATTATAATGACAGCCGTTATTGCAAACACACAAACCACGTATTGTTTTTAGATATGAAATGGCTTTTAAAAGGCTTTGAAGCTGCATGAGACTCGTTCATGCAACGTTAGTCGTTGATACTGGCGTTTTACAATTATCTGCAAATTTCATGATTCATGTTTGGAAATTAAATTACTTTAAGATGCATACTGTCAAATATCTCTGATACCAACTTCCTGTATAAACGGTTCTGATCCTATGCATTAGATACGTTTAAATTAGAGTAAATCTGTGCAGTATTTAAAGTATGCTATTGTATCTATTAAAAATGGCAACATAAATATAACATAGCTAACATCCGCTTCACTTTGCCAATCACCATATAACTGACTGATGGCTGGTCTTGCATAAGTAACAGTGCTGCATTATACTGATTGCCAGCCTGGATCGGAAACAAAATTCAAGGCACTGAAATGACCATTATTCTCACTCTTGCAGGCGGCGAGCTGGCGCAGGTAGCAGGTTGCCAGTGGACTATGAGAGACAGCGGTGGAAGCCTGGCCCAGAACCGCTGGCAAGGGGAACTCTCTTTAACTGTGAGCCAGGAAGCCAGCAGTGTTGGGGGCATGGGAGGAGGTCTAATGGATCCAAACTCCCCTCCCAATGCCACCAGCCCCATTCACCTCAAACTTAGTCACAAGGAGCAAGTCTGGACTGGAGAGTACATAGAACCAGTAGAGGTTGATGAAGAAGCTGGATTTGATGAGAATGAAGAAGACATGGAAGAAGAAGAACAAGATGAGGAAGAGATCGATTCTGAATGTGATCCATGGGAGGAAAAAGATGACGTGGAAGACTGGCAAATGCCATTTGAAACACAACCGCAAGCCATGCTCGCTAATAATTATCGGCAGCAGGTGTCGTCGCATGAAGTAAATGCCAAAATACAAGCTAGAGACTTTCCTGAGCATCCCTTTCAGATTCGGCTTCATGGACTTAGACAGCAAAGAATGAAGCGATGGCGAAGACTACGGTCTAGTGCTAGATTACGCAACCGGCTCGTGCAGAATTGGAAAACGTGGAGACAACGGGCCCAGTGGGTTGGCACTTTAGGGTATCGACGGGCAAGGAGGTGGCGCCAGTATAGCCTTTATGCCAGCAAGAGACAGGATGAGCAGGGATGTGACACCATGGGTTCATCACAAACAGGTTTGGAGACAAGTGGAAGAGAAACTGGTGAGACTTCACCTTTTCTTGTTTTTTGTGTGTGTGTATATATATATATATATATATATATATATATATATAATATAATATAATAAGTAAGTATGATATTTATTGATCAAAATAATAATAAATCCTACTTTAAATACAATAGTACAATACTATTGTGAGTAAAAGTAAAAAGGTAATAATTTAACATAATAGAAATTATTTATTTTCGGAGAGGGTCTCTTGCACGCAGTTGAAAATCACTGATTTTAGAGTACAGTAGTCAACACTCAAAGTGGATCAAAACCTTTCATCAAAGTTGTCCTAAGAGAAGAAAAGGTATTGTTTTTGATTTTAGGACAACTTTGATGAAAGGTTTTGATCCACTTCAAATGTTGACTACTGTATATCGAATTGCTGCATTGTTTTATATGTTTGCTCTCTCTCCACAGAAAATAATTTCTCTGGTTTCAATGGTTTTCATGGGGATTCTCAGTCAAGTTCAACAGTGAGTGGAGGTCGGGAATATCTTTCTATGGCCCTGAAGCCCACCACTCAGAGGATGGAGATTACTCTTACAGAGGAGCATAGGTCTTATGTCCAAGGTAGATCTCTTGTTCTTTAAAAGCTGCAGAAACACACATCCTATCTTATTATCTCTTGGGTTATGATATGGAGGTATGTCTAGTGATTTATAGGTCTTTAGATCTTGTCAACATTGCAGTCTAAAGCGAATGCTATATTTGTGCTGTTGATATAAATCTGGCATTAAGAGAATTTTTTTAGAGCTTTATTTCATTTGCAAATCATCCAGACTTCCTGTTTAAGTAGACGCTGGGCTTTAAATCTGGTGGTTGAACCTCATGTATGCATATATTTATTCCTCAGGTCTTCTTGATGAGTACCTTCAAAAGTATGGGAGTCTAATTCCTGTACATTCAGATGATATTGTTGAAGAACTGAAGGGTGTCTTCAATGAGGACTTCTCTCAGCCTCACAGGTCTCACACAACCTCAAAAACAAATACATGCATGTCTTTGTACATGGATACATCTTTGGAAGGTACTGAAGTTTTTTTCTCTACCATGTGCCCACAGGAAAGTCATGGTGCAACATTTAATTCAATCCTACCAGAGATCACCAGGGACTGCCATGCTGAAAGGGTTTCGGGTGAATTACAAGCGTCATGTTCTGACTATGGATGATCTTAGCACCCTCTATGGACAAAATTGGCTCAATGACCAGGTTAGTTTTGATTTAGAAATGCATATCACTATTTTTCATGATTCTGCTTTTCTTTGTCTTAATGCACACTTTCTCTTTTCGCCTGATTTCTTAAGGTCATGAACATGTATGGAGACCTTGTGATGGATTCAGTGCCTGAAAAGGTGATTAATTTAAAATTTTTCTAATTTCTCCTATGTAGATCTATTCTGTTAAATTAGTTAACCTAATCCTAGTTCAGCCTTAGTAAGGTTGTAAAATACAAATATATCCTGCACTATTCAGCAATCAAAGTATAAGAAGTGAACATTTTCAAGTTGTAGTTCAGTGTTAGTATGATTGTCAGGGAAAGTTCATTTGTATTTAGTGCTTTAAATCAGTTGTCATCTCCATTTTCAGGTGCACTTTTTTAACAGTTTTTTTTATGACAAGTTGAGGACCAAAGGCTATGATGGAGTGAAACGGTGGACAAAGAATGTAAGAAAACTGTAAATCTTTTTTTTTATATATATATTACTGTTTAACAGGCATCACTTATTACCATTTAAAACTTAACCTATTAATTGGAGGGCAAAGCTGCTTAATATTTTTGTGGAAATTGTATTTTTTAGGATGATGGATAGATTTATTATCTTTGATGAATAGAAAGTTCATTAGAACAGCATTTATTTGCCATATATTATGAATGTCTTTTACTTTTGATCAATTACTGACCCTATACTTAATTTTTAATTATCCTTAAAGCAATTCAGCAGAACTTTTCTTGATATGCTTTTATTTATGTAAGCACAAACATGTTTCAGGTGGACATCTTCCAGAAGGATCTGTTGTTGATTCCCATTCATTTAGAAGTGCATTGGTCATTGATCTCGGTTGATATTAAACAGCGCTCCATCACATACTTTGATTCTCAGCGAACCCTTAACCGCCGCTGCCCCAAGGTAAAAACCCTACAAAAAATATTGTTTTCTGTACAGTCAAAATCATCTTCACAAGCTATGAAATTGTCTAAAATAATGTCTAAAACATTATAATAGCTAATAGCTTCTCAACCTTTTTTTTCTAATTTATCTCAACTAAGTAGCGTTTTTTATTTCTTCTCCACAGCATATTTTTAAATACCTGCAGGCAGAAGCCATGTTAAAAGAGAAGAGAGATTTTCTCACAGGGTGGAAAGGCTTTTTTAAAATGGTGAGGCCAGACATTGCAGTGACTGTTACCATCTATCTAATTCTGTTCAGTTCTTTAAATGACAGTTAATAGAGCCTCCCTTTTTTATTACAGAATGTTGGCAGACAGAATAATGACAGTGACTGTGGTGCATTTGTCCTGCAGGTGTGTATATACACCATCTTCATTCTGAACTTTTATGAGTGGTTGATAAAATTCAGATAATCTGACACATTATTGTACGTTTATAGCTGTTCATCCAGGGGAAAATCCATTAAGCTCTATTAAAAACCTCAAGAAATATGTCAGAACATGTGGTTTGAAATGTCTTTTCCTCAGTTACAAACCTCTTATTTACTTTTTTTTTTTTTCTCCACCCCCAATTTTAGTATTGCAAGTGTCTCGCATTGGGTCAGCCCTTCAGCTTCAGTCAACAGGACATGCCCAAGCTGAGGAGACTTATGTACAAAGAACTGTGTCATTGCAAGCTCTCACTGTGATATTTGTGTAAAGACTGCACAGCCAGAGGAGAAAAAGATAAATTTGTCCAAAAAAGCCTGAGAGACTTCACACTGAGGATCTTTCATCCTCGCTCACTTTTATTTTCATTTTGTATAACCTTTCTTTTTGTTTTCGTACTGGAGCCCAACATTTTGACTGAGAGATTTGAAGTGATTAACGTTTGACAGCCTGTCTTGCCCTTGTGACATACTGCCTAAATGTAACGCTCTGTTATTGGCTTTTTTCTGTATATAAAGATGTTGCAAAACTCCTGATCTGAAATGTTGGCATGAGAGTAACTGTGCTCTAATGCAAGTGACATGTCATGTCTGCAGTTTTGTTCTTAATAAATCGTCTGTGTACTCATCAGAACACTTACATTATTACTTTGTTAGTCACTTTGCAATTAATGATGACATGAAATGGCCAGGATTTATTATGGAAGGTTACATTATCAACGTGTCCGTGAGGTATTCTGCAGTTATGCTGTTCACCCTTATTCAAAGTGGAAATAATACCAGTAAAATGTTTTTTCCTCAGAGCATATTTATATGGACCATTACATGACCCACTAGTAATATCAGTTGTGAATCATAAATGACTCACTTGCAACATTTGTGTACACGAAAACAGCTCTTGGGTAAGAAGGGAAGGGATCTCTGTATTTTCTGGAAGTGAGCACATTAGTCTTTGACATTCATATACTGTTACCACTAAATATTGATGAGGCAAACGGAAACACAAAATTATGTTAATATATATATATATATACACACACACACACACATAAAGACACGTAAACATGATAAAAGTGCCTTTTAAAATTACGCCATCAAATCGGTTCTATCTTGTTACTCGTCACATTTAAAAAAAAAAAAAAATGAATTATCAACTCAAATTTCAGAGATGGAAAAAAACACTTTTAAAGTGATTGGTTATGAATTTACTTATTTTATAATGAAAACACTGGTAATTTCTAAAAGGTATATTCTTAAAAACCAAATGTTACATTTCAAGAAAAGTGGTTCAACTTCCAGCTAGGATTTTTCATGAGTGACGTCTTCAAACAGGCACTTACGCAGGGCGGTACCAATCGTTAATAAACCAATAGGAGCTCACGCTGGGCGGGGGTATAAGCTGACTGATCGGGACGATGGCCAATCAATGAGGTTTGGTTGTCGTCACAGTTTAAGTATTTGCGCGTTTCCGCCAGTCCACAGTCCTTTGTAATAATGTCGTCTGAACATGAAGATAGGTAAGAGAATGTGTTCGAAGATTTTTTCCCCTGTTAGTGTTAATAATACCCGTTTACTTGAAATAATCAGTTAGTATCACTGTTTTAACTTGATTTATTTGAAAATACCGAATATTTTGGTTTAAAAGCTACCATTATCAGCCTGTTTGGCACGTTCGTTCTCTCTCTGTTCCCGCCTTGTTAAAATGTTTTAGAAGAGCGTATTTTCAGCAGGTATCGTCAGAGTGAAGGCAGTCGTGTTGTTTTCTGTTCTATCCGCGGTGTTTGTGGAAGTGTTTTAAGCGGCTTTGAGCCGTCTCTGCGGTGTTCCGTTAGAATGCCGGCTCTTGTGACGCAACGTGTCTCACGCGCTCGTTCAGTTCCTCGTGTGACCGGCGCGTCCATGCGGCACATGGTCGCTCCCTTTTCTCCGACTTAAACCGATTACTTACATTTTTAGAACTTACTGCGATGTGCCTTACGTAAAAACTCCGTATATGATGCCATACGGTAATAAATATGCGTTTTCTTTGTAGATGTAAGCCTAAAAATGAGAAAATATGTAGGGCACATGGCCTTTCTTGGGCGAGACAATAGGGTGGTCTGGCAGTGTAGGCCCGAGGCCTACCGTTACTCTCCGATAGGCCTCTTTTGTAACTAAAATGGTCTTTATAAACGATAGATGGATATATTTTTAAGAAAAAGAAAGTGCCATCTGTCAAAATATTACGCGTAAGTTATACTTTGTCTAGAAATAAATGTCGTCATGTACTGGTATAATACGGAGTTGACGGACAAACCAGTTTTATGGAATTTTATTTCCATTAAAAATAACTCCGTTTAACGTTAAACGAGTTTTGTTGCCGACGAGTTAATGTGGTTTAAGTTAGTGGAGCCACGTTGGTAATGGCGCTGAGTGAAAATGGCTGCCTCTTGGCTCACTTTACGAGGTAGTGTCAGTGTCTTGAGCCTGAAACGAATGCGTTTGTAATAAGTTTTGCGAATGATTAAAATCTTAAAATCAATGAGAACTTTCCGTGTAATCCCCCTCCCAAAGTTGGACAGAATGATAAGCTCGGCAACCATTTACTTTCATTTTTATGGAAAATGGTACTATGAAAGTGAATGGTGACTGGCTGCTGTCATTTACCCTTTTGTGTTCCATAGACAAAGTCGTGTGTTTTAGTTTTTGCCTGAACTTTCTCTCTTAAAGGTCTTTTTAAATCTTTTAACAATAGATGAATGCATGTATGGTATGTCTGACTGTAGGTAAACCCCTACACTATAAAGTACTATGGAACGATTGGCTTAGAATCCACTGAATCTATATTTAGTCTTAAGTTTGTAAAATATGCCTGCTTTTTGGAAATTAATTTCACATAAACTATAATTAAACCTCTCATTTCAGACCCAGAGACAATGGCCCTGAGGGGATGGAGCCAGATGGAGTCATTGAGGTTGGTGACTTTTGAAAGCCATTTTAGCTACAGTTTTTATAAGCACTTTTTTTTTTTCTCTCTTTAGTCCTTAAGAACTAATTTAGATTTGTTGCAGTTTGTACAATTTGTGTTTTCTTTTGAGAAAATTGTATATAACTTCTCAAAAACAAAAAAAGTCTGGCAAACGCTTCAGTTCTATAAGCATATCCCCTTTCACTGGGCAAGGCTGTGTCTGTCAATGGCACAAAGTCTTATATCTGTTAGGGGCAGAGCAAATCAGGGCCATATTCATCCCAGTCAGCTCAAAATAGTGAGAAAAGACTGTTTCATGGTATGGGCACAGATACCTGTAAATTCTGCTTTAGTCCCCCAACCCACCATTTATGTATTTAACATGTTCTTAACACTTTATTTACAGAGCAACTGGAAGGAGATTGTTGATAGTTTTGATGATATGAACCTGCGAGAGGCTCTTCTCAGAGGAATCTATGCTTATGGTTTTGAGAAACCTTCCGCCATTCAGCAGAGGGCAATTCTCCCTTGTATCAAGGGTATGTAAAACTTCATTAGTCTGGCTGTTTTAATCAGTCAGCTTTATAAGATCACTGCACACCCTTACTAACTGGGCAAAGTGGTGTCTGTCAGTGACACTGACCAAAATCTAATAAGGGTAAATGAAGTGAAGCCCATATTCATCCCAGTTAACTCAGTACAGTGAGTTATAGGCTGTTTCATAGTATGGGTACAAGCTGCCTTTGTACTGTAACAGTGAAACTCCGTGTGATTTAAGTGGGCATTTGTTAATCTATTTTATTTGTCTATAGGGTATGATGTCATTGCACAGGCTCAGTCTGGCACAGGAAAGACTGCCACTTTTGCCATCTCCATCCTGCAGCAGATTGATGTGGAGCTGAAGGCTACACAAGCTATGGTGTTGGCTCCAACCAGAGAGCTTGCCCAACAGGTGAGAACCATTGCTCTTTCAGGTTCGTTGTAGACTGGAGATGCAGAAGACTAAGAGTTTTGTAAGCACACCCCCCCCTAGCACTAAGTAAGGCTGTGTCTGTCTATGACATACAGTCCTATATCTGTTAGGGGCAGAGAAAATAAAGGCCATTCATTCATCCCAGTCAGCTCAATGCAGTGAGGAAAGACTGTTTCAAGATATGGGCACAGATACTTGTCAGAAGTCTCTTTGCATCTAAGATGCTTTGTCATTTTTCAGTGACTTGTGAGCACAGGTGGTTTTTCAGATCCAGTTAAAGCTAAATGGAGTTGATCTTTTAACTAATCGCTAATGTCCTTGTCTTGTTTAGATTCAGAAGGTGGTGCTGGCTCTTGGAGACTACATGGGGGCAACCTGCCATGCCTGCATTGGTGGCACCAATGTCCGTAATGATGTTCAGAAGCTCCAGGCTGATGTGCCCCACATAGTGGTTGGAACCCCTGGCCGTGTGTTTGACATGCTCAACCGCAGATATCTTTGTAAGTGCAGATGAGAATTGTACTAGAATTCTCAACTGTTTTCATTGCTAAATTACACCTTTTATTAACCTTCTATATGCCAGTGGCTTGGAAAATGACTGTCTTTAAGTTGTTGGTTTTTCTTTTCTTTTTTTTTTTTTATAGCTCCCAAATATATAAAGATGTTTGCTCTGGATGAGGCAGATGAAATGTTAAGCCGTGGTTTCAAGGACCAGATCTATGAAATCTTTCAGAAGTTGGCCACAGATACTCAGGTAAAACTGATCCCCTTCTTCTTTCCCAGCCCCCCTCTTGGAGGCCATGCCAAAATTCCCTCTCCTACCAGCTGTGTGTGCTGTGATGGGAATCATGAACTTTGGTAGAGTAATGTAACTGCTCTCCACTTTGATTGGGTTCATGGGTCCCTCTTCATGACTATTAAGCAGCTTACATTTTATATCCTAAAATTTTATTTGCTGTACGTTTAAGTGGCTAAAAGTGGTAAATCGTTATTTTGTCTTGGTCAAATCTACTCCAGTGAGCGAAGATGATCGTAATGACTGGAATTTTCATGCTTCTAGGCATCTTCAGGTTGTGGTTGGTGTTAGGGCTGGGTGATTTTTAATCAATTAATGTGCATTTCGTCAGTAAAGCCAGTTCTTTGATTAGCGGTAAATCTCGATCAGCTGTTTTTAAAATGCTGTTGATACACAGAGCCATAGATCACTGACAAGCTTCAATTTCACGTTCGGAAATGAATCGCTTCAGATTCTGAAGATAATTGCATAGCTCGTCAGTGATCTAAAGCTCTGTGCATCAACTGCAAATCATTTTAAAAACAGCTGATTGAGGTTTACCACTAATCAAAGAACCAGCTTTACTGATGGATGAGCATGAATTTCATCAATTAAATTGTCCAGCCCTAGTTGGTGTTGATGCACAAGATCTAGCTTACAAAATGCATTGATTTGATCTATTCCCAGGTGATTCTTTTGTCTGCCACCATGCCTCAAGAGGTGCTGGAGGTGACCACAAAGTTCATGAGAGATCCTGTTCGCATCCTAGTTAAGAAGGAAGAGCTGACCCTTGAGGGTATCCGGCAGTTCTACATCAATGTTGAAAAAGAGGTGAGTTGAGAATTTAGGGTTCAGGAAGGAATATTTCTCAAAGCGGTCCAATTTGTTGTCCAAAGTTGAAGTACAGTTGTAATGCTGTTTTGTGATGATTCCCATGCGTGTCAACTGATCCCAGACTTCCTGCAGTGCTCTGTGTCTGATAAGCGTTTTGCTTAGCTGTGCATTTGAGCCTGTAGGACTCTGAGAACATGATCTTAACTTTAGTCTGAAAACAGCACCACCTTGTGACAGAGCAGAGGTTTTTTGTTTTTTTCCCTCCCTTCCTTGGCTTTGCTAATATCTCTCTCTCTCTCTCTTTCAGGAATGGAAGTTGGACACATTGTGTGATCTTTACGAAACCCTGACCATCACACAGGCTGTGATTTTCATCAACACCCGCCGAAAGGTGGACTGGTTGACTGAGAAAATGCATGCAAGGGACTTCACTGTTTCTGCACTGGTGAGCAAATTCACATGATGTGACATCTTAGTTATATGTACTACTATTATTAACTTTATGCGCACTCTTCATAGCACGGTGACATGGAGCAGAAAGAGAGGGATGTCATCATGAAAGAGTTCCGCTCTGGCTCCAGCCGAGTCCTCATCACTACTGACCTGCTGGTAAGCAACCTTTCACCTTCACCCTCAGTTCTCACACCAAGGATCCCTCTCCCACTGGCTTTCAGTGCTGTGATGGGTATAAAGGTCTTTGGGAGACTATTCTAACTGCTCTCCACAGTGCCTGGGCCGCCAAATCCCTTAAACACAACTATAAAGCAGTTGACATTCTCTCACAATCTGTGCTTTTAAATATCTTTTAGATTGTTACTTGGCAGCTTTTGAATCTTGTAAGTGGACTAAAGGGTATTAATGCTTTCAGGCTAGAGGCATTGATGTGCAGCAGGTTTCCCTGGTTATCAACTATGACCTTCCAACCAACAGAGAAAACTACATCCACCGGTAAGTCAATGAATGGCTTTCAGCTATTGTCTGATTGTGAAATTGTGGCTTTTGTGTAATGACACCGCTTTTATTTCTGTAGAATTGGACGTGGTGGCCGTTTTGGCAGAAAAGGCGTTGCTATCAACATGATCACTGAAGATGACAAGCGTACACTCCGAGACATCGAGACCTTCTATAATACAACTGTGGAGGAAATGCCCATGAACGTTGCTGATCTTATCTAAGACAACACCCCCCCCCCCCCTTTTTTTTTTTTCTTCTATCTCTCTCTCTCTCTCCTCCTCTCCCTCTCATTCCAACCCGCATCCCTTTTCACGCAACTCCCTCACAAATCAAGTACTGTTAATTCTGAGGGTGCGCTTTTTCATAAATCCAGTATGTCTGCCACATCACTCAATTATTCAGAATGAATACTCAATATTCCTAAGGCTCATTTAATCTTGCCCTATTTGAGTGGTGCCATCTACTGATCAAGAGGAGGTGTTGCAGGGCTTATTTGCATGTATGGTGTAAATGTTAATGCACTGACGGGCATATGGATTGAAGACATGCCCTGCTTTTCTTGATAGTGTTGGCTTAACCATTTTTGAGATGTGTGTTTACATTGGAATTTATTTTTTTTGTAATACAGGGCAAAGGATGTAAAATACAGAATTATTCACGTGTTTTATATGGAGGACTTGGACTCTTTACTCCAAATCTTCATCACTGCTATCTTCCTTTTGCAAAAGCATCTGCATTCTGTAAGTTCTGCTTGAGGGGAAAAAAAAAAAAAAAAGATGCTTCAGTCTAAAAGGAAGCTGGATTGTGAGAGCAAACCAGATTGTAAAGTTGCAAAACGTGGTCAAGTCATGTTCTCCTGTTCCAATTGTTCTGTTACATCTCTTGTGTTGTCCTGTGTGCGTGGTTGTAGCTTTTTGATTTTTGTAAATAGGCTTTACTCTGGCGGGATGGGTGGCTGAAGGCATTAGAAATGAATTTGGCATGATTGGTATGGCTGGTTAACCCACCATTGTATTGCCTCTGATTTTTCTCTGCATCAAAGTCCTATCGAGGAGTGTTGCTCCTACAACCTACCTCACCAAACTGTGTTGGATGGGTCTAAATATGTAAAGGACCAAACTGCAGTAGTAGAGTATATAGAGATCATTATGTCTTCGTATTGTTCAAAAAATGCCTGTCTTTTGTTGGGTGGGTTTGGATGTGGGGTTTACATTGGTCAGTGCTATTTTTTTAAACAAATTTATTACAAATGTGATAATTATTAACCTTTTTGAGACAGAAGCCATGTATTAAATCTTTTCTACATTGGACTCTGTATAGTATTTATTTTAATGGTCTGAAATAAAGGTATTTCCCATTTTTAACATGCTAAGCTGACTCTTACTCGTTCATTGGGTTTAGCTTTACAGCAAGACTGGTTTCACCTGCAAAACGAGTACGAGATCTCAAAAGTGTCTTTTGGTGTTTTTTTTTTTTTTTTTTTTTTTTTTTTTTTAAATGCCTGTTGCAATTTTTGGTTCTTTTTATCAGCACTTCAATCACTGTACCTCATTGAAATGGTAGACATGATAACTGTTTAGTAACTGCTGAACAAGTCTTATCTATGTTAAGGATGATGGGAACTACAGCTACGTCAGTTGTTCAGTCTTGATCTTCTGCAGTGAATAGTTGCCATAAAATCATTCAAAACAACTGATTTAAAAACATCACAAATCCACAACTGTTGTCAAGTGAAATGTTGAATAATTGTTCAGCAAACCTTCATGTTGGGGGGTCAGGTATACCTTTACATGGTTCTAAAATAAACTTGCGATGCATATGTCAGTCATAAAACCACAAGATTTCTGTCTTATTACTAATAAACTGGATGTTTTACATGCAAAATAACCAGGTTTATATTTATCAATATCAAAGTCTAATTACATTTTATCTAACTGAATTTTGCTTGTCCCACAGCCGGCTGCATTTTAACAATAAAAATTTCCACACATTTGTGGTGATGGCAAGAGAATGTGTATAAATATGATTATGTAAATGCATCCAAACATACTGTGTAGTTTCAAAAATGAAACGGTGCCAACTCATCACAACTGTCAAAATGACCACCCAGCGTTATATTACGTTATATTAATGGAAGTACAATGAAAAATAATTTTTAAGGTTAGTAGTTGTGAGCAATCATAGCTACATTTAGATCAAATTTAATCAACTAAATGAGTTTATTTGAATGCAGCTAAACAAACTGACTGCAACCACCTACAAAATAAGTAAATTCAATGGATCTTGAATGAAAATGCAATGTAAATGAATTTTAGGGTATTTGCACTTTAAGTAAATGCTACGCTTTTCTATCGCGCTAAATCGGGTGCCTGTTTTACTGTGAGAAGCACCTCTGGAACCGAGGCCCGTTCCGAGCGCATCCACTGGAGGGCAGATCTGTACACCATCTGTACCCACGGGAGAGAAAGCAGCTTTCAGCTGTGCCACAATCCCAGGACGCATACCAATCAGACTGGAGCTGTCATTCCAGCACATGAGGATGTATTAGGAAATGTTCTATTCATACATATGCGAGCCAATAGTTATCCAAACTCTCAGAAGGCCTGTGTCATTACAATTCCACGGCTGCAACTTTTGATCACTTCAGCGAGATTGCTCCACCAACATCCCCTGACATAATGCGTGGGCCCTCATTCACCTGTCCATCACGCAAACACTATGTTAATTCCCGCATCGTGTACCCCTGTCCCACGTCCCCTTCATTCAATTCATTGTACCAATCCCCTCTCTTTCCTGCCCTTTTATACCCACAGTCTTCTTTTCCGACATTCTTCCTCCTATCACAGCCCTCCGTCGGAGGCATAACAACCTCTCGGAGGGCTATACACCTTATGAGAAATGTTTTGATTATGTGCGCTCAGTGTAGGTGGCCCGCCGAACACTTTCACTGTCTGCATGATAACCCCCCCCCCGCCACTTCCCCCTCTCCCCCTGCTGGGCGCATGATTGTGGGCTCAGGGATTATGCGAGCAGGAGGCTCGTAAAGGGCCTGCCAGGGTCTTTCTGTGCAGTGACGGATGGCTAGGAGACTGAAGCCTCCATTTACATAAGAAGGGAGAGAATAGAGGCCCCATTCACTCGGTCTGTCAGGCAGGACTCAGGGACAAACTGCACTCTCTCCAAGTTGCCCTCTTCCCCTCTCAGTCTCTCTTTTCTTCTTTATCTTTGCCATTCTCCCTTCTCCTCAAGCTTTTCCTCATCCGTCCTCCTTTCTTCGAGCCATTGTAATTTATTGTGAACTCAGTCTCTTCATTTTAAGGCCACTTAATTTTTTGTTCTTTTACTCTATTGGGTTTCCTAATTCAAATCGAAATGTCATATTTGCCCCAATGAATTACACAGCGTTTAGATTTTCATTGTTCACAGATTAAAACAACTCAAAATCAGTATTAATACACTATAGTATAAAGGATGTTCTCTGAGCCCAAACATTGTTAAAACAACAGCAAAAACTATAAAAACATTGATATGCTATTAAAATATTAGACATCTCTGTTTATTTTTATTATTATTATTAGCAAGTATAACAATATTAACCATATTTTGTCATTGCAAAGTGGCGATTCATTTACTTTACTGTTTCCAATAAAGAAATAACTAATCAGGATCCTTATTTGCTTCTAATGAACTAAACATTTTTGGAATATTCTGGTGATTATTTCGGAAATTATATAAAAAAAAAAATGTTAAAGGTACAAATTATTAAAATGTTATGTATCATTTATATTTTAGAAATTATTTAAAAAATAATTTTGAACACTTCATCCATAAACAGCTGCTTATATATCCGAAAACGTAAGATTATTTCATTATAAAAAGTACAATTCAGGACAGAACTGCACGCACAAATACAATGGAAGAACAAATAAGCAAAAACAGTCTAGACGCGCTATTTATTTAGTTCAGTCAGAGAACTAGGTTGATTCTCCCTTACAGGTTGATTCAGGTAGCCGTGTTTGAGCAGCTTAGAGCCCAGCTGAATGGGTGGTTATCTTTTGTGAGTGCTTTGGAAAAACAAGTGTGTTGTAACTTGTTTTGGACATACATATTCAAACCCATGAAAACACCGGTTTTAAAAAGCAGTACAATAGTCATAGAGAGGCATGTGAAGCGTATGTGTATGCAAACATGAGGGCTTTGAACGACCTGTGTTTGTGAGTAGGGGCCACACTTAACATTTCTGAGAAACCCTCTGAGCTGTCTCAGTGCTCTCACAAACCAAGTGGGACAAAGAAAGAGGATGGCAGAACGAGTTGGACACTCTCCATCAGAGGTTTTCTGTTCGTCCCAAATGTTTTTTTTGGATATGGCTATATAAGAATGAAGCCCCACAATTTGTGGTTTGATTGGCATAAAGGCGTAACTGTCAGTCACGAACAGAGGCGGCTCACATGGTTCACAAAGCACCTGCAAACTCACAAGCACTCACACCTGTGTCTACAAAAAAAGAGAAAGAAACAACGTAAAGCTTTGCACCCACACCTTTTCTCAAGCAATTACAAACACTGAAAATCCCGCACCTATAGAAAGTCACATGTCATAAATTGTCATCAAAAGGCAGTAATAGAACATGGCTGTTTGAAGACTTGAAAACAAGTATCTAATTATACTGTGTGCAACAATGCAAAGAGAAAACATACAAAGCTCACACATGATTTGAACACGACTACTTAAACAAAAACAAAAAAAAAACAGTCCGAACACAATTTCCACTGTATGTAATAACTAATAAGACAACAATACACTGTTATTTAATAATATTGCATTCCTACTGATAGTTTAAAATAACACACTGTTTTGCACTGCTAGTTTTCACTAAAAAAATTCTCAGGTCAGTCTTTTTCCCATGACCCCAGGGTGACAGGGTTAAGAACTAACAACAGAAGACACAGAAAGAGTAAAGGTGTAAAGTGAAACTAATTAAGTCATAGAAAGTGATTCAAAGAAAGCAGGTCCAAAACAATGCAACGTTTGTGTGCGCGTCTTTTAAAAGCTAGATCATTTAAAAGTGCATGAAAATGTACAAAAAGCTACACGTAGGCTAATAATTACTAGTAAAAGATCATTAGTGTCTTTAAACAACAAAACAAGCCTCGATTGCGTTCTTTGCGTGCCTCTTACCTCTTGCAACAAGTGATCTGCTGCGTAAGATGCCACACCCCTACAATTGTTATGCAAACGAGCAAAGGCTTGAGTTAAGCGCTGATTGGTCAGACGAGGAATAGAATTGTACAATTGGTTCAACGTGGACGGCAAACTATTGCGGCTCAACAAGTGGCTTGTGGATAGAGTTGAGCAGAGTTAAGACAGAAAAACAGCTGTGATTGAAACGCTTTTCGCGCCTTTTTACTTTATTTTGTTTTTAAAAAACTTGTTTTAAATGTTTTGACTCATCGTGCAGCTCTTTTCTCACTACTGCGTTTGATTTGGCCAGACGATCCCGGCGGTAAAGAGACCTCACCTGCGCCGGATTTGTTTGACCTGATTAGGTTCGCTTGGACACTTTTAATTGGCTGCTTTACGCGTTGAGCGATTGAAACTCACAGTGTGTAGTGGCATGATGTACAGCATGATGGAGCATGAACTGAAGACCGCGGGTCAACCTCATCCCCACCAGAACAGTCCTGGGATGTCTCCTCCGGTCAGCGGGATTGGAAATGCGCACCACGCATCAAAAACCTCTTGTCCACCCGGCGGGGACCCCATGGACAAAGTGAAGCGCCCTATGAATGCGTTTATGGTGTGGTCCCGGGGTCAACGGAGGAAAATGGCACAGGAGAACCCCAAAATGCACAACTCGGAGATAAGCAAACGCCTCGGGGCGGAATGGAAACTTTTAACGGACACCGAGAAGCGGCCGTTCATCGACGAGGCCAAACGGTTGCGGGCCGTGCACATGAAGGAATACCCCGACTACAAATACAAACCTCGGCGCAAGACCAAAGCCCTCATGAAGAAGGACAACCCCGTCGGTAAATATCCTCTCGCAGCCGGCAACCTGCTGGCGTCAGCCGTGGCTCAGGGACAAGGCGGGAGCCCGAGAATGGACGGCTACGGCTGGGGCCACACCGGGGGTTATATGGGGATGCAGGGTGAAGCACTGGGATACCCGCAACAACTGCACCGGTACGACCTGTCAGCTCTCCAGTACCCGCCGGCACAGACCTACATGAACGGCGCCAGCTCCTACAGGTTTGTTTTCGCTTATTAATTTTATTCATTTGGTTATTAGGTTTAGTATGGCTTGACAAATGTGGAGTTGTGTTTGCGCACAAAAATACGAGTAACCTGTTTGGATTTTAATATGCGTAACTTTGTGATAACCAGTTGGGGGGGAAATACATTTTACGTCGTTCTCTTTAAATGGTTTTGTCAGACACAACATTTAGGCTGATAGAAATTCTAGTGTGTGAAAGTATTTCTGTTTAGTTAACTTCCCCGCCGACCTGAAGGGTTTTGTGCCGTATGTGCACAACTTGCCACTTGATTTAATCCTCAAACTTTTCAGTTTTATATGGTTATAAACGCACATTTAGGCTATTCACGATTTGTTCTTGTGTAAACTAATCATTATTGCACTTTATTTACTATTTGTCTATAAATTTTACCTTTTGAGTCTCCGCAACTAAGCTGGCTTAACCTGTATAGACCTGTTATTTGCTTGTCAGCATTACTGGGAACAAATGCAGAGGCGGTTTATGTGTGGAAAGATACAGATTCTCCATCATGCTGATGTCTGTCTGATCTCCTGATGATTTTGTCCTCCTTTTTATGTCTACAGCCAAATGTCATATAGTAGCAGCCCTCAGCAGCCCAGTCCAGTGATGTCTATGGTTAAACCAGAACCTCTATCCCATTCGCCTACTGGAGTACCAAACCACCACCGTGGGGCTTTCCAAGGGGACCTGAGGGACATGATTAGCATGTACATTCCAGGCGGTGATACCAGCGGCGACTCAAACCAGAGGGCCTACTCTAGTGTCCAACAGCACTATCTTGGTGGAACTGTTCCCCTTACTCATATCTGAAGTTTAGGGAATGCTCCCTGAACTCCTATTAGTTGGACCCTTATTGGGACCGTAGTGCCACACATAGACTGCATGGATTATTGAACACTTCTGATTGTTTACTACCTCCTTGCTTTGGATGATTTGAAGTTGTCTGTTGAACCTGTATCTATCACGTTTTGACCAGGTGTAAATTCCTGTGACTTTAAGGTTAAGTCCACTCATTTCTCTATTCCGTATTCTAGCACAGCCATCCTCTTTGTTCCTTGTTCCTAAATAGGTTTTCTTTTTTTTTCTTTTGTCCTCTGTGCAGTGTTTAGAACATGCATTATTCATGCAGCAGTGGGCATAATCCAAAATGTAATTGTTGTACAAACAAGGCCGCATATTGGGAACTTAACAAAAACAGATCCCCTAATAATGACTGTCATGGCCAGTGATAGACATGTGGCCTTGAGTGTAAATTGTTCATTTCTGTGCCCAAACTAGTTCAGCACATAGAATAACTATGTGATGGGTGATGTTGACCTAAGTGTCTCTGTAAATCTGGGCATTGGTGTAAAGTGTTTTGGACAATCTCAGGCCTTTCTTCAAATGAATGGCAAGAAATGACAGTATAGATCAGCTGTGACATTGCCTCAACTAATTAGAAGAACCATTACCCAAACTGTAATAGAGAGGAGAAAAGTAATTTGTTCTTTGTTTTCCTACTTTAAATAATAGCTGTAAATTCATATGTACCATACCAGTGTGCATGTTTGTGAACTAACTTTTTTTTTTTTTTTTTTTTTTTTTGGGTGTGTGTGTGTAGTCCTTACAAGGAAATTGCACTCCTGTACATTGTCAATTTTAGGCATATTTACAGATTGCTAAATGTTTGTCATCTATTCCAGCATTTCCCTCTTATGGGTCAAACTCGAATGCACTGATCTTCGCTATCAGTCAATGCACTTCGTTAGACTAGGAGGTTCTAGAAATCACCTTGTCTTTCTTATTGTACCACAGCATTAAGTTTGCTTTTGCCATTACAGTATGGTTGACCAGTGAGTTCAGTGGACTTGACTGAAATTTTCTTTTTGGGCACTGTTTCCTTTTTTTTTTTTTTTTTTTTTTTTTTTTTTTTTTTTTTTTTTTCCCCACAGTGACCTGGTCCTTTTGTCAACAAAATGCAAAGTTATGTCAAGGTCTTGAGATTTGTTTTGAACTCATAAACTGTGTATAGGCATTGTCAAATATGTAAGTCAGTCTGACTCATTGTTGCCACAAAGATCAGTCAGTTAGTTACTAATGTTTTGCTTAATTAAATGGTGATTTAAGCACAATGGGGAAAAAAGTTTACATTGCCGTTGAAGTAAATTTGCAGATTGCTGTTTAGGGTTTTAATTTTGGTTGTAAATATTTTTCTATTTTTGTTTTGTACAGTGTATATTTCTTTTGGGTTTTTTTTTTTTTTTTTGTCTGGCTCTTATAAGGGCCATTTTTTACAGAATAAATGACGATACAACATCTAGTCTCATGTGTTGACTATATTGAGATCTTTGTGAATTGAAGTGTCCATGCCACTAGAATCATGTACCCATTGTGTCAGTCTTTCTTCTTCATGCAAAAATAGTTTTGTTGACAGTCATTGTTTGATAAAGGAATTTGCTGTTCACTCGGCCACGGTCCATTTAATGTTAGTGGAAGTGATAATAACTACCAAGATTAAAATTAGGTGATGTCAACGGCGGATTCGAGAGGTGATGTTTCATGTTAAACAAAACCTTCTGTATTCCCAATACTTCATGTGCAACTGAAAAACAAATCATCAGGCCATTAATCCTTAAATCTTAACTCTTATTAATTCCATGTGATGACTGCCTATGTTTTTAAAGACTTATCTAGAATTTATAATATTTTAAAACATTAAGCCATTTTATTTAAATTGTTTTGCTTTTATTTTAGATTGCAGAGTGTAGCTACCCTTTTAAATTTACTGCATCGAAAACTTTAAATTATAGGTTTACGTCGATCAAAAAGTTTGAGGACAGGGTTAAATATAAAGAAAACAGCTAGAAAGGAACGATTTAAGTGCGAAATCATCTACTTTCACTGTCCACCTCAGAATAACCCTCTCTCCAGATTGAAAACTGGTTGTTGTCTCGGTGGTAATTGGCCGTTTCGGAGGCACATTGTCCGTTGCTTTTGAGCTCGCAGGTGTACGTAGTAAGCCACTGAATCCGGAGAGGCTCCCTTGGACCACTTTGTTCTCTTTTTTCGCTTCCCGCTGTGCGGAAAATTAGCGTTGCCGTCGTTTCTCCCCGTTTTCTCCTCGGGTTTAACCCCCTCACCACCTAATGTCATTCTCATGAAAATGTAAGAGCTCGCTGCGGCTAATCGGAGGGCGAGGGGAGGGGAACAACGAGTACCTTTACATTTACCAAGATAACAGTTCAGGAGCGTTCCCAAGTTACATGAAGTAAATCATTATCCATTATCATTAAAATAAAAAAAACATTTAAAGGAAGAAAATCAAGCCCACGTCGTTTGGCGTATCATCAGACGACTTCTTGTGATTTGTGTTTGGGGGGGTTAGAGGGCGGCTGTGGGTGTTGGGGAGGGTGGGGGTGCTGGATGCTCCGCTGGGAAACACACAATCACTTAGCAACGACCACTGAGGCTTTAACAAACTGTTACCGTGGTAAATCGTTGGGTTGCCAGTTTGCCAGATTAAAGCCAAAACTCGATGTCAAGAAATTAACTGAATGAGCACGACATCTTTGGAATGTTTTAGCTTGTTAATTTGCCAAGTTGCGTTTAATATTATTATTATTATTATTATTATTATTATTATTACAAATTAAAAAGATTTTAATCAGTTGACAGCTGTTTCGTCATAAACCCGGAAACGAGATTAACGGTTGCTGTGGAAACTGGGGGGTGCGTAATATTTACATACATTCCGAGGGAGCCGCTCCCCTCCTGCACGCACAGATCCACTGCCTTCACTTCTCCACAGCTGAAATAAAAACTGATTATTACAAGAACCCGGTGATTATGGCTATTGACAAACTTACTGGGAAGTTTTATTAGATTTTTATTGCATTTTAATGATGAAAAAGCAATGCAATGTAGGTCTATATGTATATAGGGGTTTCACACCACTTACATTTTTTGTGCAGTGCCAGTTTAAATGTTAAGAGAAACTTCTTTTGTTGTCAGTGTGTACTTTTTATGACTATTGTGGTTTTCTTAAAAAGTAAGCTTCATATTCACAGTGTTATTCTTCAGTTTTCTGTATTACAGAAAAACACCAGCTTGACTGACACGAGGGTGAGTAAATAATGAGAACATTTTTATTTCTGAGTGAGCCATTTCTTCAAGCAGACTATATGCTTGCCTTTTATTCTCAATCTGTTCACAGGCCTACATCAGATGATCATTGTGTGATGACTTGTCAGTCTTACCTCAGACGTTGTGTGTGCACAGGTGAGTGAGTGGGCGTACATTTTTCTTCCTTTTTTTTACTCAGCCGCTACGGTTGGTTGAAATGCCACCAGGACTGGATACACGCATGTGAGTGAGTCAGCCTACCTGAGTGCTGCCTGTCACGCAATAACAGGAGGGTGGCCAGATTCATCCGATAACAGTCTATGTTGTGTCTGCCACATGTCAAGAGTCATTTTATAGGCTAATAATATGCAACCCGTATAAACAGAAAAATCAGTTTTTGAATACTTTACGCTACATATGTAGTTTTGTGTACACAGACAAACTGTGTAAAAAGTAATAGACAAAGGGAACAAAACAAGGTAAAGCAACAAATCTGCACACCAAAGGCAAGATGTTCCTGCCAAATCTATCAACATCCTGTATCTTGAGCTATCTTTTAAAATCAAGATGTGGATGCTATTCTTATTTGGAGTAGGTGTGTGTAGCTCATAGGTTTTTTGCTTTATTTATTTAGAAGGAAATAAAATGAAACACTTAGATTCCGGATTGTCAACAAAACATATCTACATCAAAAGACTGGCATAGGGCCAAAGCAGTAGTCTACCTGTCTTACTGTAGCTCATAGTTGGCAATATCCACAGTAAAAAGAGTTGTTTTGGACAAGACAACTGTAATATTCCTATCATTTTTTTCTTTCTTTCTTTTTTTTTGGTCATAATGAATTTTTAAAAGCTGAAGAGAAAGTTGAGTAGTGAATTATTACTTCAACAACTTAGTCTCAGCAAACCAATTAAAAACTTTTCATAGGGTCAGTTTTACACTACAATGTTAACGATAAAAAGACCAAATGCTGCAGTAAAACATGTAAATTGGTTAACAGTAAGTTCCCTTACTATATACAGTAAAACTGTAATGGATCTGATCTTACATACTGTAACTCTACCCAAGCAATGTTATTATTTAAAAGGAAAAAAATGACAATTTTCCAGAGTTTCCTGGATGACACTCTATATTTGTTGGTATTTCAAACAACTGTTTCTTATTATTTTTGTTATCATGTTTGTATGTTAGGGTTTTACGTGAGGTCCTATTGTTCAAGTATTATTAATTGCATTATTTTGGCAAGTCCTGTGTTACCCTTTATTGTAGTATTTACCTTTGATTTAACTTTGATTCTTCATCTGTACTAATCTTTACCACCATCATTGTTAACTGTGCCTGGATAATTCAGCATAACTGAGCTGTTGAATTCCCCAGTTTTATTTAATTTAATTATTTCTAAATATAAATTACAACTTTAAGCAGTAAAATGTACAGGTTGTTGTGTAGACATGTTTTTTTAACATTCTAAATGATTTTTTCTGGCAGGGTTTTTTAAAAACAAAGTACAGGACATTATTTTAAAACAGTGTTGGTACGGGTTTGATAAAAATAGAATGTGTATACCCCAGAGGTCAAAGCCCACCGTTCTGAGCAGCCGTGGCAGGCTTTGATGGAGCACGTGTACATTTCTGTCAGGTTAATGTGGTTAATAGAGGAAGCATTTGCGCAGCAATGAAAGAGTGATTGACAGGTAACACTAATGAGTGCACCACACCCCGGGCAAGACTGGTCTTGCAGCAAATCGAGGGAGAGCAAGGTGGGGTGAAACAGAGGCAGAGTGAAACCAGATACTCAGGATTGCTATTTCCAAAAAAGATAAATCCATCACCTGTGATTGTATGCAAGCAAAATTAACATGCAATGTTAACAGGCATACGTATAATATTGTATTGTTATGTTGTATTGTCTGTACTGACAAGAAGCGGAGCGCTAAAGATGATTAGAGTCTTTGACAAACTGGTCTGACACATGAAATCTGCTGTTATAGGCTGGATGGGGCATTTGTCAAGCACCCCACATTGATGCTGAGGTGGTGGTTTGTACTGCTGATAACAAGATATAGATACCTCAGGAATCCAGCATTATAGACTTTAATGATACATTCATTTAACTGTAAAGAAAGAAAAAAAGCTGAAGGTTTTCCTTTCCCCACTGATGATTATTGACTTAAATAAGTTAAAATTACGCTATACTACATTAATATACGCTACTGTTTAAAAGTAAGATTTTTTAAAAGGTTTTTGTGATATGTAATTTATGTTTATTGGATTTACTAGGCTCGCTGCATTTATTCATCTACAAAAAGATAATATGGTGAAGTATTATTACAATTAAAAATAACTTTTCATATATTTAAAAATGCATTGGCAAAGCAGTTTATTTTGACACATGATTATTTAGAAATCTTTCAAATGTGCTGATTTGATATTCAAGAAACATTTCTTATCTGTGGGAAATTTTTAAGGTTCTTTGATGAATATAAAGTTATTTTAACAATTTTTATATATTTTTTATATATTTAATATATTTTTGATCAGTTTAAAGCATCCAATATAAGTATAACATAAAAAAGTACTGACCCTAAACTTTTGAATGGTACTGTAAATAAGGGTATTTATACTTAAATTTATGCTATTCACTGACATCTTTAGCTGTCTTTAAATCAAAAACAAAATGTGTTCACTGTCTAAACATTCTGTTTGATGAAAAGTGATCTGATGAGCATTGACAGTAGGTTTGTTGACATGAACTGTGCCTAGCCCTGCTGATCAGCAAGAATAGCCGGTTGCAGGTGGGGGTGGAGCTGAGAAGAGAGCCATCAGATCGGATGCTTTCTGCTTTTTGCAGTGTCTACAGGAATAACACTACCTATGTGAAAGTAAACAGAAAGCTGTTGTTGAGCTGACTCTGTACGTTTAAGTAGAATGTGTAGGCTAAATTTTTAGCATTTATTTAAGCATGAGCAAGCCTACATAATGAACACAACCAAAGAAATCAAATCATGCAGAGAATAGATTATGAACTTACAGAGTAACCTAATCTATCATGCGTCACTTTTATGCTTAAGAAAATAATAATTATAATAATAATTAACAGTCAACAGATTTTTCTACAGCCAGCTTTATGGTACTTAACTATTATTTATTAGTTGTTTTTGTGACCACTGATTTTGTGGATTCAACCACCTTTTTATAAACAATATTTTGGAGGATGACAGGATGATCTGATCTTTTTTTTTGCTTCTCACACATTTCATGGAATACATTATCAATTCTTTCATTTTAATCTTAGGAAAATAAAGGCACAAAAACAGGAATTGTTATCAGTTATATTACTGTTAGGTAATCAGAAATGTAATTTGTAAATTTGTAACTTGTAAATGGGTTGCCAGTATTTAGACGTAGTATATAAGATGTTGTATTTATTATGTCATTTTATAAATCTTTTATATATTTTATAAATCTTTTTTATAATTAAATATACATGTAATTGATTTAGTTTGTGCAAGAATAACGAGGTGTTAAAACTCTATAATTTGAGCTTGTATTAGAGAAATTATTTGCTCTTCCTGCTTTCACTGCTGTTGATTTTGATAAACGCTCTCATTAGATGCCTAGCTTATCTTTCTGCCATTTGCATTCAGGCGTCCTGTCTGAGTGCACCATTGTTCCAGCAGTACATTTTAAACTCTGTTTATGTTTGCCTTCTCTGACATTCTTGATCGTCTTCCCTGTACATCTAGAAGACAGAACAACCAACCCTGCCAGACCCACAGGAGTGCTACAACAGATAATTAAGGGCATAAGAAATAATGGTCATGTATGAGGTATATAGCACATGTCACTGCAGAGAGGGAGTGCATGTTCTAATTTATAAGTAACATTGAAAATGACATATACTATAACTGTATGCAAGAATACGTATAATACAGTATAGAGCACTGGTCTAGATATTCCAGGGGGGTTAAAACAGCACAATTAAATATCAGCAGCCCTTAGAGAATTAAGAGAATTAAATTTAAGCCACTGAATGGCTAAATGTGCTTCACTCGTCAACATTTAACCAGAACAAAAAAAAAGAAATAAAGAGAAGAAATCCAAGTCGTTGTAGTCAATTAAAACATTTATTTTAATAGGATTTTAGACTTTGACATAGACTTGTAAAATAGTAACTGAATACAGTTTCTGAAATAGAACCAGCACTGACAGTATCTTTCCAGGTTGTCTGCTTGACTTGTACTAAACGTCTCTTTAAAAAGTGATGACAGATGAAGAGTTAAAGACTGACGCAAGTAATTCATGATGTAGCTAGTAGGGTAAAGGGTTCCAGAGAAGAAAACGGATAGCAATTGTATTTTTAAATCAACTCTTTGCCTCTCTCTGGTGGTACAAGTATGTATCACAGTTCATCCATTTGAACTGTCCATAATGGATAAATGAAAAACACAACTTCAAATAAGAATAAAACAGTTTATTAAATGTTTTATTTTTCTACAACTGTTTGTGTCTTTTTAAAACCTTTTACACTACAAATTATCTGATGGAAATGTTTTACTCAATGGTCAAAAGTACATTGCAACTTCAGATATGGAAAAAACTTAATCACGACCATTTGTAATATGTTATACATGAAACAAACTAACAATGAACAACAGATGTTCACATCTGTGCAAATATGCAATTTTCATAATTCAAATTAAATTTTCCTTATACCTGCAGACAACTTTTAAAACTTGCCTTTTTGATGGGTGAATACTACCATCACCAAAAAAAAAGAAAGTGTTTTGACGTGAATTTTTCAAACATGAGGTTCCCATTAGTTATGATGACACTTAACAGCATGGCTACATGTACCACTGCAAGATTACCATTGGATTTTAAGAAATACAACAGTAATTGATTCACTAGTCTTATAACCTAGAGAAAAAAAAACTGTCAAATACAACAGAATGTCTTTTCTAGCAACATGGACATTTCTAGATTCTGGAAGACTTTGCAAAAATAGCGAAGATAAGTTTGGATTTGTCAACACAGAACAATACATGTTCTAATAGGACTGTCTTTAGCATATGACAACACACTTTTATGTGTGCACTTTTAAAGTATTTTGGTCATTTTTACAGTTCTGAAATTAATATTTACAAAACAAATGTTTTTTAATTCTATAATTATAGGACCCCTCACCATACTGGCTCTTTGGTCAATGTCAGGGCACCTGGAATACATCAGTGTGTGCATTATACAGTATTTGTTCCTGTCTGTAAGCAGTGATATGTTAACAATAAATGCTTTCAACAAGTGATCAAGGGACAGAGCCTCATTTCAAAAGAACCGTCATTTTGATTAGAATACATCTAATTCCCCAATTTGCTGTCCAATGCACGTTGTCGACTTGAGAGTTCGCTGAATTTGCCTACGGGAATTCTACTCAGTCTTCTTCCTGAGGGCAGGACTGCTGTTCCAGTAGTAGAGCACTTGAGCTGCGATCACACCATTGCAGCAAGAAGAGATGATGTAGGTGACAGCCATGAGAGAATCTCCCGTTTCCTGTACAGAGGACACATCAAAATAGGCATTTATTAACAGAGCTGTTGATGAACTTTATACTAATCAAATAAACAATCTTTTCAAAAACGTAATAGGGTTCCCACAAAAATATTAGGCAGAATGGAAAGTAGTGACTGGTAAAACAGAAAACAACTTTACATTTTAATTCATAATTATATTTCACAATATTAACATTTTTTAATCAAACGCAGTCTTGGTGAGCATAAGAGACTTCTGTCCTCCAAAATATGGCATGACATGCCATTATAGATGTTTACCTGCACTGTAGTGAATATGCGTGCTAAGGAGCCTGCAAACAACAGAAACACTGAAATAGCTGACAGCTGTCCAGTGTGGCCGTTTCTGTAGTTAGTACCAGCCTGAATTAACTGAAGACACAGAGAAAATTGAACATATTATATGAAATATATATGTCTGTTGGGCCTTCTGTTGAACAGTGGTTTTTTTTGACCAGTTTACCCGTCCAAAGATGATGGCTGGCATATTAGAGGCTTGCATGGTAGTAACAACAGACATAGGTATCATGGGAGAGAGTAGGACTGCCAGCAGACCAAAGTAGACTGCTAGATACCCCAAACCTGCAAATAATCACAGCACAGTCAAAAGCTACGCCATAAACATTGACATTTAAAATGAATGAAAGCAGCACGTTTTTAAACGTACCTTTGATGGTGTTTCCTCCATAGTGCTGTATGAGGAAACCAATGGTCACAGTTTGAAACATGAGGAAAAGAGCCTCACCCCAGGAACTGTCAAAAATAATCGTGGTAAAACCCTTCTGAGTTTAGTAACCATTCTTCCCCTTTATTGTTCGGTACTTATAAATGCATAGTGATTGTACAGTCAAATGTTTAAGCATAATTAAGAAAAAGTGCCACTACTGATTTACCTGAAAGGAAAGCTGTTGGCAATACTGTAGGCCATGGTACCTGTGATAGCAAACAGCTCCAGTAGCACAGAGTTAAAACTCAGTCCCTCAGCACTTCTGGCACCAATCAGCTTTAGAATCTGAGGTAGTTTTACTATGAAAAGACATGCACAAATCATCCAGATTAGAAGAAAGTCGTTTTGGGCATTTGTGTGTATGTGTTGTAAAGATGAAGATGATATCACACCTAATACAGAACCAAGAATGATCCCAATGCCCAGGCCTTTGCTGATTACAACCTTCAGACAATCCACTAAAGAGAATCACAAAGAAAGCCAGGCTTCAATATAACACTTAGGTGCTTCCATGTAAAAGTTTTAATGAAAGTTACACAGCAAACACATTTAAAACAGACATTACGTAAATTATAAAACAGGTATTGTTTAGCATACTGATTAAAACCAAAAGAGTTGGAGGTTTCGACAAGCCCTTACGGAAACCCCCGATGATTGCCGAAGACATACTATCGTTATAGGTATCCAGTAAGAAACTGCCATGCATATGGTTCCGCCTCCTTCAAGCGAGAAGAAGGAAAGCTGACGAGGTTTAATACAAATATAACAGAAAAAAGCACACTTACAGCTCAGAGAACCGCTTAATGTCTACGAAACATATTTGTATCATAGATCAAAATAACCAAAAACTAATTTATAAAAAGAATAACGTTATCTCCTCTGAAGTCGACAAAAAAGCGAATAATGCAGTTACTATAAACGCTGTCAAAGTGATAGGTGTTCTGATGTTTTACAAGAGAAAAAAACAGTTTGTCTTTGTATCGCTGTAAACAAACAAATAAGCTATACGGTCAATTTATTACTGCGTTACTGCTAAACTAAAAAAATATGAACCTACCGTGCAGGAGATTGAACTGTAAAAAGAACTCGTCATAACATTTTTCTGGCATTAAATAATTAACCAAAATATCTTTGAAAGGATCCATGAATGATGTTTCTACAGCTGCTTCCGCCATGATGCAAACGTCAAATCAAGTCACGTGATGCCGTACGCTACTTTAATTCTTCCCCTGTATTACTGGAAACTCTACAGTAACCCACGTTCCTTCGGCTTGCGATTAAAGACATCGGTGGCACAAAATGACTAGTTATAATGTATTGTTGTTGTTGTTATTATCATCAGTAGTAGTAGTAGAAGTATGTGTATGAAATTTGACTTCCATATCGCCGATATATAAAAACCGTGCTAGTTTGTCCTCAGAGACGCTCCGTAGAAGCGATAGTGAAAATAACATTTTTAGATGTGGTAAACTTTTTCTTTCTTCGAGCTCAAATTATTCTTGTTACATAAGCTAAAAATGGACACACATCGCTCAATAATAAAAAGTGAATCTGGCATTGATTCCGACATTCCAGGCCAGCCCTACTGCGTCTCAGTGTTAAAAGAGGGCTACTGCACAGCCGAACCAGACGGAGCCTTTAGAGCTGATGGGACTATTTCTTTAATCACCGGACCACAAACTATCCTAGTGGACACCGGGGGCCCGTGGGACCGAGATTTTCTGGTCGCAAAACTGAAGGAGAAAGGTCTGACGCCAGATAATGTTGCTACAGTAGTCGGGACCCACGGTCACTCGGACCACGTGGGAAACTTGGGCTTGTTTCCAAATGCCAAAATAATTGTGGGGTGTGACATAAGCGTGGGGGATCGATATCTGCCAAACCAGCTGGCTGAGGGACAGCCGTACCCTATTGACGATTATGTAAGTTATTAGACTAGCGAAAGCTCTTGTGTATTTTTAAGCATAATCAAGTAGGTTAATCCACTTTATCCACAAGGTATCCGTCATTCCCACCCCTGGTCACATGGGTAGAGATGTCAGTGTCCTCGTGAAGGGGACATCGCAAGGGACAGTCCTTGTTGCTGGAGATTTGTTTGAACGTTGCCACGATGAAGATTCGTGGAAGGAGCTGAGCGAGAATCCTCAAATACAGGAGACCAGCCGACAGAAGGCGCTGCAGATCGCGGACGTGATCATTCCAGGGCATGGGCCATTATTCAGAGTGCATAGGAAATGACGACATTGACGTAATCCTAAATTCATAGAGCAATTGTGAAACCTGGACCGCAAAGGACAAGATAATTTATAGCAGCAGTATGACGCAGGAATTTTAAAATAGGACCTTGGTGCTGTCTCAAACCACTGTTTATCAATGTTTAACTGGGCTTTATACTTCATTCTTAGATTTATAGTATATTTTTTTATCTCTTATTGACTGCTCAAGGAGGTGACACATTTTCTTGAGTTATTTTTAGGCTTTATCTTTTTTTTTTAGATGATGTGACAAAAGGCTGTGAATTATAAGATTGACGTCAGATGTTGTAATTCAATAGTAAATGAGGTTAAGAATGGGACTACTTTATATATAAATGATACACAGAAGGACGTTTTATGTGTGCAATCTTAATTATTTGTGTAGGATTAATACAAAATGTAAAATTGTGTTAAGTTATTGATTACAGCATTTTACTATGCGTGTGTGTGCATGTGTTTTTGTTCCCATCATTAGCCCAGTCCTTCTTTAGGACCCGCAACATCAGTTTAAGAAAGGAATTCTTGTTCGGGTAGTATTTAAGCACAGTACATGTGCTGTACTTGAGAGATTTCAAAAAGAATGGATCTAAATTAGTTTAAAATAATGTAGAAAGCAGTGACTCGCTGATCTATTGTTGTACAGCATTTTTGCATCTTGTACAACATCAGGCTTTTAATATAACCCTTACCCTAAGTTTAGGTAGAGTTCATTAATGGAAAAAGTTACCCAAAAAACCCCCTCCCTTTTTTTTATTACTGCCATGACAGCTTATGTTGATAAGGTCATTGAGTGCTGTGGTAAACTAATGTGTACTGAAATGAGCATTCTTTTCAGATGCTTTTTAATGAACAATACTACGTATTTCAGTTGTGGTTGACACATGACCTGTGGATGTTTTTCCACCAACTAGTTGTTATGATGATACAAATTAATGAAACCTCACTACGAGAAAAAATGTAATTGTCCTAATTAATTTTGTTGTTAGTAGTACTGTTAGGCTGTTACATTGAGTTATATATTTCATTTACAATTTATTCAAGTTAAACCAAACTTGAACCACAAAAGAAAGTGCAGAGTTTACATTTAAAGTCTTTTGAGGCTTAATCACATTGCATTTAGAAGTGTATTGACCTACTTTAGTTTTATTCATAGTAAAACCTGACGAATTCCTTGACCTTGCATATTACTGTAAATACATTTTTTATGACTGGATTCTGTCTGCGTATCTGTACCTTGATCCATTACTACAGTTTGACATATGCTGTAATGACATGGAATAAAATATGCAAATGTGTGATGTACTAATAGGAACGTTTCCACCGCTGGTTTATAGATGTTTTGATAAGATAGCTTGTGACATCTGAATTTAGGTGTAATGAAAGGTTCAGAGTTCAGTTAAGAGCCACACATCCCCCAACAACCGAAAACGCATGACTTCAATTAACAGATTATTTCATAATATATATGAAATATACTAGCAAAAAAAAGCTTAATAATATCTAATTTCTCTTATAGCAGTGTTTTCTAGCATCTATTTAGTATATTTCTTCATTTAATAAAAAAGTACATAATGTTTTGACAGATTGGTCATGCAGTCACCATTTTTATGGCAACCGACAAATCATAAAAAATGTGATATCAGTTGCTGACGACAGATAGGTGTGGTAGTCTAGTCAAATACAGTATATAAAATCCATCCTCTCCTCACTTTAGCACTCAGGAAGAAAGGCTTACGCACTAAAAATCTGCTTAATATTTCTCAAATTTAGTTACATTATTTCCATAATGTGTACAGGAAAGTGCTCCAAGTTTATAGGCATCAGCCTTTACCCGCTGGCACTGCTGTCCATCATCTGCAACATTTTTCTATTCTTCCCTGATTTTCAAACCACTTATGCCAAGGAGGCAGTAGAGGGACTCTACCGTCTTGCGGATGAAATCAAATTAATGGGAGGTGTTGTTGGAGGAGGCATCTTGGTGAGGAAATTCTTCTCTTTCTCATTGTATTTTCACTGAGTTCTTCTTTGACATTTCTGTCATCAGACCAGTTTATTGCCACTATTTACGGGAATATCCTAAAAAGAAAGCATTTATTGTAGACTACATCTGATACAGCTTTTGTTGACATAGCTATTGTTTTTTCTTTCTAGGTGTTGATCCCTGCGATCCACATTCATAGCACTGGAAGAAAAGGCTGCTGTGGAAACCGCTGTGGGGTGAGTTCTCCTAGGGTCACTGATATATATTTATATATTAATAATTAAATTACTACCTAAGTATTAAAGCAGGTGTGTCCACTTTACATAAAAAAAGAAAACTGAAATTTCCATCATTTACCCACACTCACGTCATCCCAAACATGACCAAATATGCTCTTCTACATTTTCCATTTAGTGACCCTATTCTGGTTGTGTCGTCTTTGTCCATTAGATGTTCCTGTCCATTATCTTTGCTGGAGTTGGTGTGGCTGGAGCTCTGTACAGTGGCGTTATAGCTGTGATTGCTCTGGTCAATGGACCAGTGTGCATGAATAATGGTGAATGGAGCAGACCGTTCCAAAACAGGTAAGAAAATGAATGGTTCATACTATTTCAAAGAGGTGCTTTTCAGAACTGAAAACATCCTTTCCAGCCCCAAAAGAACATTTATTGCAAACAACAAGAAATAGAGGCTCCCTTTCTCTCTTTCTCTCTTTCTCTCTCCGTGGCCCCTATTAAGTGTGTTTGTGGAGCTCTACTGTTTTTTTAATGTAATATATGTTTTTTGTTGTTATTTATTATTATTATTATTTTCTGTTTTGCAGCACTCCAAGCTATATAGGAGACTCTGATCTTTGGAACATTTGCACAGAGCCAAAAGATGTTGTGGAGTTCAACATCATCCTGTTTTCTGTTCTGCTTGTGGCTGCTTGTTTAGAACTGCTGCTCTGTGGATTCCAGGTGCTCAACGGACTCTTTGGCTGCATCTGTGGTACATGCAAACACAAAGAGGTATGTAATCTAGGTACAAAGGTGACCATTTCTAAATGTCAAATCATTTATTTACTACATTTATTGTCAACGTCTATTGATTCATGGTTCCGCATATTGTCTTCTGATAGTGGGTCTAAGATATGGTTTGTTCCTTTAGGTGGCCGCTTAAGTTCAAAATGACAACAGACTGGATAACACAGGATCAAGATTTATTACCAGACACGCAGCAGTCTATATTACAGATCGGTGACCTTTAGCAAATGTGTGAGTTTACAGTAATAAAGAAGAAATTGATCGTACTTCAAACATACTACATTGATTCATATTATATGTTGTCTATTATATTTATTGTATAAATGTAAATATGTTGCAGTTTTATTTTTTCTTATATTATGTTTTGAAACATCCAGCAATATCCTGATTTTTTTAATGTCATGTTAATATAAATGTATTCATGTTATCATTGCAAAAAGGACTAAAATAATGTTCTTCAAACATTATATTCAACACTTTCTAAGCTTACTTTCATCACTGAATTTAGAGTGAAAGCACATTTAATCGTTTTTATGTCAGGCAGGACTTTTTTGACTATGACCTGTTTAGGAATGATTTAACTTGTGTAGTTGGTTGTAGAGGCTGAAATAAAACTCTACATTTACCTGGCCTTGGCTTCTTTGTTACAATTTTGTGATAATCTCAATAATTGCACTAAATTAGTGTTTGAAGCAGCATAAAAGGGGACCTAAAACTAGGACAAAAATAACAAGCAGCGGACTGTTCTGCTCTCACCACAACTCATTTCCTGAGGTAAAGTTGAGGAGAGATGCTGCAACACATGCTGCTGGTGTGTTGGTTCATTGGCATCATTACCAGCCGAAGAACTCAAACGGTGAGCGCAGTTACGGCATCCTCAAAATAATTTGCTACTATTTTTGACCGCTTTAGGTTGTGTGTAATTTACCGCTTGTTTTAAACAAATATTATAATTATAAATATAAAATATAAGATTAGAAGATACATTAATATGTGTTAAAGGCGTTTGACTTCTATGCCATACGGCTTATCTATACATTTAAAAATGCAAGTTTTTGGGCAGTCCTGACTTTTAACAATTTCTACATTTTAGTATAAATATAGTGTTTTCATTTAGTGTGCAAGTAGCATGTCCAAGCTAAAAGAGATTTTAACAAACCAAGCAGCAGTTGCTACTGAATCGGACAGCTTTGACATTTTCGTGAACTCATTTTCATTCAGCGTCAGGAAACCAAAATCTAAAAACTACTAACTATCTAAAAACTGTGTAGGTGAGACATACATTGTACCCTTTTTGCCACTCTTCATGTGACTTGACCTTTAAACATACAATTTTCAACACTACACTGGTTTCCATGCACTCTGAGTAGGAAGACAAGTTTATTCTCAGACACCTTTATCTTTCTCACGCACATAAGCTACTACATTCTTGCATACTCTGCAAATAACCAAGATAACTTTTTGAAGGAAGGCAAGATTGTTAGGCGTGATAGTGTTGCATTAAGAATCGTTACACAACGATTGTTTCTCTGTCATTGCAGGTCATTGAAAATTAGCGAAGAAGATAAGAGCAGCTATGCAAAATGTAATGAATACGACATGTCAGAAAATGACTTGTTTACATCCAAATCAAGACCAGGTTTTTGTTGGTGTGTATTCAGTGGTCTTCATATTTGGCCTGACCCTCAACCTGACCGCACTAGTGGTCTTCTTCTGTAACTCTAAATCCCGTTCTCACACCACCATGTACATGACACACCTGGCCTTTGCTGATATTCTTCTGGTTTGTACACTTCCCGCACGGATCTATTTCCACAGTGGATTCGAGGGTCTGCCACATCAGATCTGTGAGATTTCCGGTCTCGTAATGCTAAGTAACATGTACAGCAGCATCCTCCTCCTCACATGCATTTGCTTTGATCGTTGCATAGCAGTCTGCTTCCCGCTGTCTCCCCTCGTCCGCGAGGGCCGCAAGAAAGCATGGTGTGTATGTCTAGGAATCTGGATCCTTACTATCGCAACAAGCTTACCTATCTACTTCAAAAGGAGGAAATACACTAAAGAGGATAACACCACATGTTTCGGTGGTTTTCCTTTCTATGCAACTGAAAAGGCTCCTCTTGTTTCCACTCTTATTATCGGGTTTGGTATCCCACTAATCATTATGATCCTGAGCTCATGGGGGCTCCTCCGAGCTATAAGTAAAAGCACGGCTGTCCAGACCAGCGACCTAATAGACAGCGGAAGGATTAAAAGGATGATAATAACAAACCTGGCCATTTTTCTGTTCTGTTTTCTGCCGTATCATATTATGCTCTTGATACTGCATTGCAATGAATGTACGTGCACACTGTTAACAGCCTACCGGTATAGCCTCATAGTAGCTTGCCTGAATGCAATGCTGGACCCTGTGGTGTACTACTTCACAACTGAGACTTTTAGAAGAAAAATAGAAATTGAAGCTGTACGCAAAATATGGCCAATGAACAGTCACAGCTCGGATGGAAACACCCGCTCACGTGCCCCACTTACTACATAAGAACATCAGCTGGGTATACTCAACTGTAAAGGTCATAGTAAGTGTTCATGTGGGCTAGGTCTCTCATGCTTATACTGACTGTTCACATAGAATTTTGCTTTTATAAGAACGTAACAAGATACAAGACATAATCGGTTATGAATCTTTTTTTTTTTTAAAGGAAACCACAAGAAGCCTTACTTTTCACCTTCGTAGACTGCATGCAAGCACAATGTGTGCAATGGAAGTGCGCTGTGTAGACTTGGTCTTTGTTATATATGTTTCTCTGATGAAGTAAATGCATTTTTCATTTAGCCATTGATGTGCAACCCTATTTTAATCAGAACAAACTCTCACTGGGAAACCTTTATGATAAATATAACAGTGTGACAAAACAGGATAATTATTTTGTTTCGGTAAACATACATTAAAATGACAGTGACCAATTCTAAGATAGATAGATTACAGCGTTATATCCTCATCTGCATTTACAGTAATGATTCATAGCCTTGAGGTTTTTGAGGTTGTTGTTTATTCTCGTATTTCAAATTGTAAATTTGTGTTTGTGCATTATAATTTTGCTTGTGTGCATTTGTTAACTTTCTATAGCCTATTTGTACAGTGTGTTACACTTAACTTCTTAAAGATTTCCTGATATATTGTAAAATGTACTGCATTAGTTTTTGTTTGTAAACCACCAAAACCCTTTTTCCTGCCTGTTTCCACACCCTTCCCCTCTCTACCACATCCGTTTGACCTTGTGCATGTAGCTTGTGCTAAGTACAAAATAAATTGTGTGAAAAAATGTTAATAAAATTAATTGAATACTGACCAAAGTTTATTTGTTTAATTCTCCTTTTGTAGTTTTAATTATTGTTATCTGTCTATTGGGTTTTCTTTTTCTTATTTCAAAGGGAAACATACAGGAGACTGCATTGGTAAATAAAAACACATGCCTTTTTGTTTATTTAATTAATTTTAAATGAAATATGATGAAGCATGTTCCTCTCATGACCCCATTTCCCAACACCCCGCTTTAATTGTATATTCTTGTTCTCTTTGTTCTAAAAGCATTGCATTTACAAGCTTGAAGCCTCGTCTTAATTAGTCAAGATGAAAAATGATTCATTGCATAAATATGCATAAATGACTGTTGTTAAAATCTAATTTTAGAATACTTTACATATTGCTAAGTCGTTATTTTTCAATGACTCTGGAGGAAACTTGGACCTTGTTGCTAGGAGATGTGTGATAAATATAAACAGTTCTAATATCCACTTCGCAAGCAACTAGTCAAAACCTAGAAATCAAGTGCGGGTGACCCTCATATATGGTTTTTCTACGAAAGTTGTTAATCTGCAGATTGCGCTGACTTAGAGCTTAAAGGAATAGTTCACCCAAAAATGAATATTCTGTCATCGGTCACTCAGTAGTTCCTAGTCTGTTTGAATTTCTTTGTTCTGCCAAACACAAAGGAAGATATTTTGAAGAAAGTATTTAAACAAGCTGTTTTGAGTCACCATTAAGGAAAATGTATGGTATGTAACAGTTCAAGGTTCAGTGAAGATGGACTAGAAAACGGTAAACAGAACCGTACTAAGAAAATGAACAGTTAGCATGTCTACCAACTGTCATACTTTCAGAATGTGAGTCAAGCAATTACCACTTTTTTCACACCACACATTCATTTTCTCATGCAGTCGAAACCAAACTCAGACTTTAATAAGAGGTGATTTGTGATTTGTGCTCATACATTTCTATTTAAACGTGTTTTGGAACCAGTTACAGACAGACTGATTATAAATGATCTTTGTGAGATTACGATGAACTGAAGTAAGTGACGTAAGTGAAAATATCTTCCTTTGTGTTTGGCAGAACAGAAAAAAATGCATGTTTGAAACTATTTTGAGGGTAAGTAAATGATGACAGAATTTAAAATTTTGGGTTAACTATTTCTTTAATATGTGATCTGTTCAGAATTAAAAATAAAAGTTGGCCTACAAGTTGCATATCTTGAAATCGCACTGACTGACATAACCAGACAAAACATGATGTCTCAAGATGTCGGTGCATGAGGACTACAGCACCCTAGATAAGTTAGAAGCATATGGTTATGCTGTTGCACAACTTCACACCACTATTACATAGGCTATCATTTACTTGATGCATGTAAATGATTGTATATGAGTTGTGTCATTTTAAAAACCAAAAATAGTGGCTGATAGTCGCGCTTACTGTAGCGCGTCCCTTATTTCTACACTTTGTTCCTCCATTACAGGAAGTGCCATTACACCTGTTTGGCACTTCAAATGCCACTGCTGCTAATTGAACACCCCTAGTGGTAGGTCAAATCAAGTATTTTCTTTGGAATAGATTTGTCTGTCATATTCAGAAACGCTGCGTTGGAAATTATCAATGATCATAATCACCATAAGTCATTTTACATGGCTCTTGTTAGCATATATCTGTAATATATATATATATATATGTAAGCATATATTTAATACTAATAACATCACATTGTTTACCTATAAATAAATAATCATTTTCACAACAACAAACAGGCCGGCCACTATCAACCCAAAACCACGACTATTGCGGAATTGTCCAATTCTCCTTCATAAGCGATTCTTTTAACGTAGTCTCTCTGTGGACCTAGGAAAAGGCGATGTTAGGGGTTGGTTTTTCTGGGTTGCTGAAGAGTTAAAGATGGCCATTGGGGATTTGGCACCCTGTCTATTATTCCGTTGACTGTGGGTCATTATTGCCGGACAACAGCAGAAAAAGAGATCTTGGCGTGCTTCATTGGAGTGTGCCCGTCCCGAACAATAGTGAAGGGGGTAGAGGGGAAGGGTCGCGCGCTATGGAGGAAGGGGTGGGAAACTAAGAGATAATAGTAGTTCTCCTACTGTGAAAACACTTAAAAACTAAGATTTCTTTGCTATTGTTTAACGTTACCATCCTCCAACCTTTACCGTCCTCTCTCTGTCTTTGTTGGGGTTAGCGGATGCTGGTTTTTGCTTTCAAATTAAAAAACCATTGCACTTGGAATTCAGTGGGCTATTAAAAATATGTACGCACCACAGTTCTTTCAGTGCCCCAACTTATATGCTCTTTATCAGTTTAAACACAGAATTAAAAACGACAATGAAATCCACAGGTGTCTCCTTTTTGTGGTAAAATCACTTATCGCTTGAGTGTTCACAGTCGCTGAAGTGAGAGCCGCTTTCATTTTCACCGAGTCAATTCTGTGTCTAACTATTAGACTACTGACAGTGAATCACTCGTGAAATCAAACTTTTGAACTCTTGCTTCATCTCAGTGCACCAGCACTGTGCGTGGAACGTGGGATTGGTGGTAGTCAATAGGCCAAACCCGAGACTGTGGGAAATTGTGCAGCAAAAAGCACCCATGCATTATCATGGTAATTTCAGTGGGTGGAGGTTTCAGGGGGAGCGTGAGTACATGTTAAACGGGGTTAAGTAAGCCTGTTTAGTTTCTAGATTTATCAAGACTACGCCACCGCATAAACACAAGTTTCATAAACTGTCGTGGGAAAGCGAAGGGTTTCTAAAATATCCTGAGTTGCAGAAAAATGACGGCCTCTAATATCGGCAACGGATCGGAGAAGAATTTCAACGCGAAAGAAGAGCGAAAGGTAGTGACATTCCTGATATTTTATGTTGTTTTTGTATGTATGCAACTATGGCAGAATATTTATGTATTTGTTCAAAGCGGCAATAAGCACAAATATCTGAACGTAGGAGCAGTAAATCGTACAAAGTAGCTTTAAATCCCCATGAACTTGTTCCAGGCATGCTATTTGTGTGAGTATCTTTTATTGACAATAGTTTACAAATAAATGAATGAAAACACTAATCTAAATTTCAAAAATCTTGGTTTAATAAAAAAAAAAATATTATGTTCTCAATATATGTATCTCAATATTGTTTCCATCTAGTATCCAAGTTTTTGATTTTTATTAGCTCCTGTGAGTGAAAATGTAAAAAAATAGCATGCTTTTCTTCATTCAATGCTCAAATCTCTTGATATATTTCATGTATAGGCCTAGTTTTGTTGCATGCTCACATGCAAATAATAATTTGGGATGTCTAATTAATATTTCACTCTTCAGACATACACCTTACAGAACTGGTGTTGTGGGTCTTGTATTGTCAAATTTGGACTGAATAAGTCCCTTGAGGATGTTTAATGAATATTTCATACACCCTAAACCTGGCTTGTTTATCATTTTAGCTGCGCAAACCCTTGATAGAGAAGAGACGCAGAGAGAGGATAAACTCCAGCCTCGAGCAGCTAAAGGGTATTATGGTGGATGCCTACAATTTGGATGTAAGTGACCCAAATAAACAATAAAAAATTATTCAAAATATAATTTAACTAATAAATTGGTTTTAATTATTTTTTGTTAAAATAAATAATAATGAAAAATGTATTTTTCCCTCTTACTTTTCCTACAGCAATCTAAATTGGAGAAGGCAGATGTTCTTGAGATAACAGTTCAGCACATGGAGAACCTTCAAAGAGGCCCAGGTTAGACTATGCTATCTTACCCTTTTGTTCACATGTATTTGAGGTTCAAATTATTTCAAACATACAAACAACCCCTACTAGTCTTTAGAGGTAATTTCATGATTGTTTACATGACGTAAAAATGAATCCCATGGTTGAATTCTATTTTATTTTTCAGGTAGTAGCCTTAGTCCAGGCACTGGATTTGAGTCTAGACAAAGATACAGTAGCGGCTATATTCAGTGCATGCATGAGGTCCACAACTTGCTCCTGAGCTGCCCTGGGATGGACAAGACTCTGGGTGCTCGTCTGCTAAACCACCTGTTGAAATCTCTTCCTCATATCAGCACTGAGCCTGACGGCACAACTTCTGTTGGCACCCCTGGCCCTCTTCCTCTATCCCCTACGCAATCCCCTCTAAACCTGCCCTCCTTACATGCCCACCCTGTACACCTGCACACCCCTCCAACTCCTTCTCCACCCTCCAGCCCCACTCACTCTCCCAGAGTCCCACCGAATAGAGAGAGACCACGCGAACAGTCCTCTCCCCCCAGGTCTCCTTCTCCTGAGTCTCCAGCACAATTGGCCCTTCCCCCTTTCTTTCCAGGAGCTGATCCTTCTATGTGGAGACCCTGGTGAATGAATGCAGCCCAGCCCCCCATTTGCCCTCCTCTTGCCCTTCCTTGGCCTGCCCTCTTTCTACCTAATAGTTTCCATTACATTTGATCTCTTGGGAGGTTGGAGTGCTTTCCACTCAAAGGGGTGCATCATATTGAGTTACAAAGTCCCATGGGGTTGTGTGGTATCATTTAAAGCACTGTACTGCATGCTTGCAAACAAATTATGCTATCACCATGTTTTGAGGGTATGATCACAAATGACACCAAAGCTGCCCTCCTTGATTGTAAATACTAGTATTGCTGTCTTGAACACTTGTAGGGAACTTATATTTTTCTTTACTTTGTTTTTCTTTCTTTTTTAACTAGCTGGGTTTTAGTCGTGAACTGTGGGTTTGAGGGGATTTGTTGACATTATGCATGTTTCTCTACCTTAAATGCAAAACACTAAAGGTGACTCAGAAAGGGTAGAACTGACAAGATCATTTGTGAAGAAAATACTCCATCCTTGTATATTACAAGAAGAGAGGAGTCTGACTAGTACCTCATATTGAAGCAGTTAAAACTGATTTTCTTTATGAAAAATCAGAACTGTGTATTGACTTTGTATTCTCTTTAATGTTGATTTTACTGATATCTGTAATAAAGGTGATTTAAAAAAATTGTGTTGATCAGTTTGTATGGTTTTTTTACACATTTAATCTGTCTGGTTCTTTATCACAATGATAAACAAATGTTATGGGAAACTATATTATTTATTAGTTATGACAACAGTTTGAACTTGAACATTATTTAGTAAACAAAATAACAGTTAGTTAATTTTTTTTGATGGAGATGCACGCAAAAAAAACAAAAAGAGAGAATAGACAACAAAGTCGACAAAATATGAAAGAATCATCCATGTGTCTAGTGATGCAATGCCAAATTTCTTCAAATCTATACCAATGAAGAAACAAACTCCTCTATTCTACATCGTGGTTTGCCTGAGGTGCGACTACATTTCAGCACAATGACATTTTTACGTGAAATAATCTTGAAGGGAAACAAAATGTACGTTTGATCCACGTTGTAAGAAAAATACTTAAAATAGCCGCTAGATGTCACTATTTACCAGTCACACACACAAGTACTAGTTACATGCTAAAAAAATATAACAGCCCCTTAATGGATTATCCAGCGTTCTCCGACATTTAAAGCTAATTTCAAAATTAATAATAGATGTAGAATATGATTTATGTATATTCTGAATTAGAGCAGACAGGAGTTGGAAAGTTAACAGAACGTGTTCAGGATAATAACATAGTATTTAATTTTGTATAAAGAACAACGAGACCACACTGCAATAGGCTATTTCTCCTCATGCAACATTAAACATGAAAAAAGTGTGGTCTACCTTTCCAAGCCTCATTTTCACTCCTGAAAACTAAAGGGTAGATTTATGAGTAGGCAACATTTTCCAGGCTTCCAGCTGTTTCATTCAACGTGGTTCATCAGGGACACCAGTGTGTTAGGACTACACACGTCATTGACTGGTAACTTGTAGTTAAGGGTTAAATCGGCACCCTCTCGTGTTCATCATACATCCAGGTGGCAATGGACTATTGCAACAAGACAAAACAGGTCTTGATCCCCGACAATTAACCCTTAACTGGCCCCTTCGTTCGGGCTGCTCAGTCTTCCTTTTCTTTAAGTTTGTTATAAAATGCACACATGCTAAAATTGGCCATGGCTGTGCTAAGCCTTGTTCTTATACAAACTACTGAAAAGAATAAGCTCAATCAGGTTTCTGGCGACGAAAACGAGTGCGAGCCTTGTGATCCCCAGATTCCCTTGAGGTTCATTATTCAGTATCAGCAGCAGAGCAAGAGCTCAGAGATGAATGGGGCTTTTGTTAGGCTTTGGATATTGTATGCGAGTGAAACAGATGGGGGTCGCATAGTTTGGGTGTACAGTGACACATCAGACCTTGGACTTGCCAGTTCTTCAGTCTCACAGGAAAGCAATAAGATCCTCCCGATCCTCCAAATGTATTCATTTAGCATGACAGACAAAAGAAAGTGTAATTGTGTTATATATTAAATGTAGTGCGGCATACTATATATCATCAGACAGCAGAGAATCACAGAGTGTCACATCACAGGGCAGGTTAATGAAAAAAAACAGGTAACTTTCTAACATTACTATTTTAAAACTTAAATATATTTTTGCGTGTGTGCATATTTTCGCCTGATGCTATTTAAGTATTTTTTTAGGCCTATTTAATTTGATTTACACATTATATTTAGATTATTTATTTTATAACCAAAATGTTCTCAACCATATATTTTTCCATTTATGCACACATATTGTCACGCATTTCTTTTATGAACCAATGATTGTCCTTACATAAGTGTCGCTTTAACGAAAATGTAGCCTGGTATTAAGAAAGGATAAAGTTACAGTGTCCTCGTGGACTGTAGACAGACAGACGGGGATACAGTAATGGATGGGGGTTGGGACAGATGGGTTGTCTTTGCAGGCTGACTCGAGGAACTTCTTAAAAGAGTAAGAGCGTATTTGTTGTAGTTTGAAGGACAGTTTAGCATCTCTACGTGACGGGCTGTTCATCAACACACCCTGGTTGCATTTTTTGGTGCACAGTTGGTGGATAACGGAAGACTCGATTCTCAGAGAAGTCTGGAACTAACATTTTTTAAGCAACAGCCACAGTAACACATTTTGGGTGAGTATAAGTTACACGATAATGCAAACAAATACACTAATTAATAGTAGTATTTTTAGTCCATGTAGCAGCAGCTTTGTCAACATTAGTGTGGTTCAGGATTCCTAGTCAGCTTAATGTAAACACATACTTTAGGAATTTATCCACCTTGAAACCCCACGTTTTTCGATTCTTTTTTCAGTCTTATGTTTATTTACTCGTGTCTCGAGTCAACATATGGTGTAATGACATCCACCCTAAAGCGCTTTTCAGTTGCTATAGTCATCCTATGGGCTCGATTAGTGTGGGTAAGCTTATTTAGCAGATGCTAAGTTTTAGAAGCAGTGCTTTGGTCGCATATGAGCTGCCTGTTGGACAAGGCTGAACTGTTGTCCACTCTAAGAAAATATTTCTTTGAGGTTTCCAATTTTCCACATAGAGGCAAGTTTCTGCAAAGAACCAACTGATGTGTTCCTCTGTCTGGAGTTTCAGGGTTGCCTCCTTTACAAACAGTTTAAAGGGACAGCGAACCACCAAAAAAGTATGTCATTGCTTGTCTTCTTGTCTTTCCAAACCACGTTAATTGACTTCTGTGTAATTCAAACTGTAATTTTTTAAAGAATATCCTGGACATTTTAGTGTAAAAAAAGGAATGAGTACTGAAGCTGTCGAGCTCCAAATTGATAAAAAAAACATCAGCAAAACATAAATAAATCACGTGCAATACACAAAAGTCACTCAAATGATTTTGTGTTGTATGAATAAAAAGTCACACACAATCCAAAGAATGTTGTTTTATATGTACTTGAATGCATGCCACATAAACGGCACTAGCGTTTGTTATATAATATAAACACAAGCTTGCTCTGACAGTTGCATTGTAAAATTAGCCCCGATTGTTGAGTCTGTCTCTGAACTAACAGTGACATGTCTCACCTTAATAAAATATTAAAGTTGTGATTGGAGAAAGTGAGGCAGATATGTTTGACCTTGATAAGTCTTGTCTGCCTGGATTATGGTTTTAGGCACATAGGCAGGAAGCAATAGTTTCTATTGTTTATTTACTGTATGGAAAACATTGTCTTTTTGTTGTTTGGAGGAGTTGTCCTCTCCAGTTAATTCCCTTGTGATGATTCATTTTAGGCTGAGAAAGGGAAAACTCAAGAGCATTATGAAGAGACAAAGTAAGCAGCAGAGGCTTTTTTCTTAGGTGTATATTCCTTGTATGTGGATTGTGGATGGGGTGTAGTTTGTCATCCAGGTTGAAAAGTACTGTTTTTTTGAACCTTGAAAAAAAGAGAAAATGTATAGTGATTTTCTCAGAAATATTAAGCTGCTTATTAAAAATATTAAAACTCTTTTCAGCATTAAAAAAAACAAACAATGAATGACATTTATGGTAAAATACTGGTTGCTAGCACTTTGCCATAAAAGATCAGGCAGCAAAATGTTTGGTTTACAGACTTAACTTAAATTCACATTGAACTGATATAATGTTAATATACCAAAGCTACTAAAGTACTAATGTCTATTGTTAACATTGTAATACACTGATAGGAACCACCCATAAAAGGTGGTGATGAAAGTCATATGATACAGCAAAGTGCAAAGGGTCATTCACACAAACACCAAACACCTGAAATATAGTGAAATTACACAATAAACATTACTTTAACAACATTAGATGTAAGATAATTAGCTCAACAACAACAAAAAACATAAAAACGTGCCATACAGGGGGCACTTCCAAAAATGGGAATTAAATAGTATTGTACTATATTTTTGTCAAATTACAAAATTACACAGAAATACATTTAAGAAATATATATATATATATATAAAACAGGTTTTTTATTTTTGTACAGCACTGCTTAATGACTCGTTTGTGTTCAGTTGTCTGCAGTGGTCTATAAAGTTGAACAGGTTTTACCTTTATTACAGGACTCCACTTTTGCAAATAGAGGTGAAAACAAAACAACACTTATATTTGTTTAAATAAAAATGGTCATGATTTATAGTTTTTTGTTAAGTGAGTCACATTGTGTAAGTAAAATATATTGACAATCAAAAGAAATAGCTTTTTTGTTGTACATGTGTTTGAATGTATTGTCACGGTGGAGCCAACACAGACACAGTGGTAGTGATATCGCGCCTCGGAGAGGCTGATTTTATTTAAATAAAAATACATAATAAAGTGACAAAGGGAAATAAAGTGTCCAAATAAAAAGGGGGACTGGTGTCCTCGTTATGCCGCTCGTGTTCGGTGAGGGTCGGGCAGTGCAGGAGGGAAAGGGTTCCGGGAAGGGGCGGAGTTCAGGCAGCTCCGGCTGCTCGCGTTCTTGGCGGCTCTGATCCTTTCCC
>JAUMHI010000043.1:8148061-8160947 GCA_032359435.1 Enteromius unitaeniatus | reverse complement strand
CCTGTACACCACACATGGATAATAACTGACCACGAACAGAAAATAGAGCTGACTTGCGGCATTTTTTATACATTAATATCTTGTGTCTTGCTGTTTTTTGAACAATAAAAATTTGTTGTAACGCAAGCATTACTGAACATGTACCGAGTAAAATATTACTGAAACTTGATTAGTAATGCCTTACACTACTGCTTTACAGCAAAAAGTAATTTATTACTGCAATGTATTCATTTTGTAATGCGTAACTCCCAACACTGCTGGTAATACAGGTGGTCATTGTGCTGATATAAAATTTTACTGTATATATAACCTGATTTGCTTTTCAGCCAGCATTGATATTGTGCCACGGATCACTGTGTTCTAAAAAAGATGTAAATAGCTAAACAGTCCTTAATAAATCCACAGATAGATCAAATAGAAGGTTGTAACACATGTAACATGAACGTTCAACACTCAAAAACTGAACGGACAGGAACTTAATAAATGAGACACACCCACTGATTTATAATAGAAAGTTTATATATATACCAAACCAAAACCATTACAGATTGTAAATAATGCATATATAGTGTTATCAGAATCCTTTCCCTCAACACAATTTGACAAGTACTCTCCTAAGAGACTATAATACAAGGTATAAATGGGCATCTGTCACAGCTGACCACCGGATTATACAGATATTTGGTGTGAGCAGGACCTTCCTCAATTGTTTAGGAGATTTTTGGTACTGAGATGCTTATTGAGAATTATTGGCTTTATTTAGAGCTATTTGTCATCCCAAGAATCCATGATGCAGTTTTGCATCAAGTTTTATTAGATTTCATGTGGTGAGGGGGTGTTAGTTAATTACATCTTTAGAGTGCATGCCAATGTTTTCTGCTTTTCAGCATCTCTTTGTTGCATTGTCCTCACAGGCAACACTGAACACAGAGATACCCATTATGACTCATGAACAAATAACTCTTTATGATTTAATCTAAACAAAATTTAAACAGATTTTAGCTTGGCTAAAGAAAAAACAAAAACAAACAAACAATAGAACCATCATAGAAAATTCGAATGGTTTCCACTACAAATGCCATTACAAACCATCAACTTTTAACCATTTCAAACTATTAAAAGTAGCGTGTTTTGGGATATATTCCATTAGGATTTCTTGGATTTAACAAGCCACCAAATGGTGACCAATAGGTCCATTACAGTTTCCATTTATAACCCCATTATAACCAGTAAAACCATTACGAAATCTGCAATGTTGTGTATTGTTTTTTGTTCATTATATTTTTAGATGCATTGCTTATCTAACAGTAAAACATTGCATTGCATGTTATATAAAAAAGGAAACAGGGCATCGATGAGTAAAGGTGTAAACCTTACTACTACAGTCATGGATGTGCTGTTGACTTTTATGCTTCGCTTTCAATCACGTCCGATCTCATCGTTTCTGAGAAATCTGTATTTAGTGCTTGTGAGCGAAGAGCCGATGTGACGTCAGGTTTCGACTCGCATAGCAGCAGACTGGGTCCCTACACGCCCGCCCACATTCATCCAAAACACAAAGCAGTCCCTTTTCTCCGTGTCAAGCGACTAGTCTTCGATAAGCCGAAGCCAAGCACATGCACCTCAAGCAAACTGGAAATCTATTGCAGTTGACGGCGGTCGTGCAGGCGCTCAGCTGTCGGACCATGGCCGCGCGGATAGATTTCTTCCATTACACAGACGTCGTCGGGCGGATTTGAAAGGCATTGGCCGAGATGCACCGTGGCTGCTGTTACCAAGCGCCGATCTATAGTGATACCGGCCGGGTTTTATCATGGCTTTCAGACGGTCAGCTCGGTAAGTTTGTCAGGCTCAGAGCGGGCGGCTGGCAGCAACTAACGTTACTGTGATTTAAGACAGCGGCTTTCTGTCTTTGTCTGGGCGAATTCTGCAACACCCTTTATAGCAACACAAGACAGCCGTATTGAAACAGGCCTTTTTTTATCTAATGCGTGTTCACTTTTCCTTTATAGCCGTTTTTTATGTAAACATAGTTTGCAAAAAGCATAGGACAAAAGTCTCCTCGCTTTGACCAAAGATAATAGATGCATCAAGCATGAAAAAAAGTTTCTGATAGCAGCCTTTCAGCTGGCTGTGTGTGTTAATATATATGTAGATTTGATCTAACAACACCTTTCTTCTGTTTTTCTGTCACATTGCTTGTCTTCCATTTTCTCTTTTTTCATAATGTAACTTTTGTTTTTCCAGTTACGGCCTCTGCTTTCCTGCACATTTCACTTCACATGCTCACATTCTTCTCCTTTAATGTGCTTTCATCTTTTATGATTTCATGTCCTATTAATGAACAACATTAAATGTGGCTAATCCTCCTTCTCTTGGTCATAGGAGAATGCGGAGGCTTGGGTGTTATCGGTTGGGGCCTGTATGGAAAGCACTCCTGGTATTTGTTGTCATTGCGTTCGCGGGACAGCTTCTGGGAGTCATCTTCAATAAAAGGTTAGAAAATACTGAAAATGCTGAAAAATCTTCATTCCTTCTTGAAAACCCGCCTTTATCTTGTGATCTAAGAAAAACATGTTCTAGCTTTAAAAAAATGTCTAATGCTTTAGTAACCCACTGTAAAAAAAACATTTGTGGCTGTTTTCTCTGAGAAAGAAATGCAGTTCTTAACTAAACAGTTTACCACCACCCCCACAGCCTCCTGCAAAACTCATGCTATCGTTTACTAAGTTTAAGCTGCTCCAAACCTGTCAGACTTAATTCTTTCTGTGGAGCGCAAATAAAGATATTTTGAATGGCAAGTCATATAGGTTTGAATATATCCTTTCAAACCTTCCCTTTAAGAAATAGAGTTTAACTACTGTTTAGCTACTCAGGAGTACTATTTATTATGGTTTTATTTTGCTATCTTGTTTTATTTATTCTAGTAATATATGTTCCTTTCAGCAATTATAAGTGCTGGTATGCATATCACATTCTAAGAATGTCACCGAAGGCTTATATATTTACTGGTTGACGCTAATATATTCTCAGCCATTCCCTTTGAAGTTGTTTATTTTCTGCTTCCTTAATCACTTTACCCCACTTATCACTCTTGTTTAATTATCTGTAGCCTGGCAGACCTTTTTGTCTTGTTTAATTTCTTTTGTTCATTTCACTCTCCATCTTGTCATTTTTCTTAGTATATCAAGTGGAACGGGATATTCAATTTTGTTCTCGTTATCATTTTTACATCATAATTTGTTCTTTCTCCACATTAGCTGGATGCAGCCAGAAAGACCTCCCTCACTCTACACTCTTCCCTCTGAGAATTCACAAGGGGACTCTCTGGGGTCTTGCCAGCCTCACACCCACATCATGTTCCTGAAGACTCACAAGACGGCAAGCAGTACCGTTCTCAATTTGCTCTATCGCTTTGGAGAGGAGCGGAGCCTTACATTTGCCCTGCCCGTGGGGTACCAATTTGGCTACCCACTGCCCTTTATCGCCCAGAGGGTGAAAGGATACAGAGGCCCTCATGTGGTAGAATTTGACATTATGGGAAATCATATGCGGTACTACAAACCAGAGGTACATCACATGAGAGCTGGCATTTTTTCATAAAAATAAATCTCTGGTTTTAGAGATAAATTGAGAAATGATTTAAGGGTCCATGCAATGATACAGATTTAATTTAGCATTAGTATTGTTTTTCTGGTGTAAATCAGTTTAATCGGCAAAACCCATTCAACCAAGTATATTTATGTTTTCATTCATTATAAATACCAAATAATCTTGCAAGTTTCTTTTGATTGATACATTTTCTTCAAACAGAAACCCAAGTAGAAAAACTATTTTAAAAAATCTCATTTACATTTAATATTTGATTTCAGTTACTTGATTAAAGATGTTTCTTTTTGTAATGCGATTCTCTTTTTTACTTCGGTTGCAGGTTGAGAAGGTCATGCCTGCTGACACCTTCTATTTCTCCATTCTTCGAGACCCTGTGGCGCTAGCTGAATCCTCTTATGCCTACTATAAAAATGTCGCCCCTGCCTTCAGGCGTGCCAAAGGACTGGGTGATTTTGCAGACAACCCCTATAAGTACTATGACCCCAGACTCCGAAACAACCATTATGCCCGCAACCTGATGTGGTTTGATTTTGGTCTGGATTATGCCTCCAACTACAGCCTCGCGCAGGTCAAGCGTGGCATTGCAGTAGTGCGTCGTAACTTCAAACTCATCCTTATCTCAGAGTACTTCGACCAATCTATGGTGCTGCTCCGTCACGCTCTCTGCTGGCCGCTAGATGCTGTGGTTTCTTTTAGCTTGAACGCCAGACAGCAAATGCCCAGAGGAAGATCAGGATGGGTGGGCAAGGCTGCAGCTCCGGCTCCTTTGGCATTAACTGACAAGCAAAGATCAAAATTACGTGAATGGAATGCACTAGACTGGCACCTTTACCAAGCTTTTAATCTCACTTTCTGGCAGGACGTAGAGCGCTTCGGGCATGGTCGGATGGAGTCTGAGGTGACCCTGCTTAGGGCCAAACGGGAGGTTCTGACTCGCATCTGCTTGCATGATGGCGGCCGGCCCATAGAGGCCAGTCGTATCAGAGATAAGAGCATCCGCCCTTTCCAGAGTGGATTAGTGAAGATCTTGGGTTACGAGTTGCAGTCGGGACTAGACAATGGCACTTGGGAAGCTTGTCTACGCATGATCAGGCCTGAGATCCAATACAAAGACTTGCTGGATCTTCGGCAGTTCCCTCGAGCCCAGCAACCCCCCGCCGCTGGAGGGCTTCCAGGAAAGAGGGAACCCGCAAAACTCAGGTTTGAAGACCGTGGGGGAAAGAGGTTGGTGGAGAAGGACTGGGATGGGACCATTCTGTTTCGGAATCAATCTTTAGAGCAGGTTGATTTAAAAATAAGAATTAGATAGTGAGCTAGTTGCACCTTTTTGCCTCAAGGTCGGTAGTTCTGACCCATTTTGTGCTGCACTACTAGAGAAGAAGGGATATCCAAGAACACACTACTTTGTCATCGACTCTTCCTTCTTCCATTTTGCCCTTCTACGCTCTTATTTTACACAAGACAGAGTTAAGAAGAAGTCTGTGGATACATTGCATTGGTTGAGGTTAAAAATAATGGTGCGAGCATGCTATATGGAGGCTAAATGCACAAACCCACTGCCGTGAGTTTAGTATTGGGAAGAAGTGAGAAAATGCTGCTTCCCTGTCCATGATGAGCCAAGGCACGTAAAAAAAAACTTAGCAGTGAGTGCACGTTATGTAAGAGGTTGCAGTGTTTCAAACATACTGCTAAAAGCCCATTTCTAAATGGGTAAAGTATCTTTGGTACGTTAGTGTTCAAAAACTTGGGGTCAGTAAGTTTCTTTTTGAAAGAGCTTAACAATTTCATTCAGCAGGGATGCATTTGGTTCATAAGAAGTAACAATAAAGACAGTCATTGTGATATAAAATATTTATATTTCAAATAAATTATGTTCCTTTGAACTCAAAGAATCTTGAAAAAAAAAGCATATGAAACTTGAGTAATAACTACTGAAAGCTTGAAAACTACTGAAAATTGCAGGAATAAATTGCATTATAAAAAATCTCACAATAAAAAACAGTTACATTACATTATTACATTGTAATAATATTTCACATAAATCTTTCTGCAGTATTTTTGTTCAAATAAATGCATCCTTTGTGAAAACAAGACATTAAAAAATGAATGATCGTGCTGGTGTACGTTTAGTATCACTGCCAAGAAGGTAGGCTTGTGCATCCAATGAAATAACAGTTTGATATTGGAAATGCATTTGAATTTGATTATAGTACTAAGACACGATGGATATCCATTTGCTGCATGATGAAATTCCACAAAAGTGCAATCACAGACTCTTTATTGTCTGGCGTGAGATTCAAACAGTGGTACTGTTCAGAGTTGCTGGAATTTAATTTTATATCCATTTATATGGGTAATTGTTCAACAGGAATCTTGACGGTGAAGAGGAATTCATTGCAAACTTTTGATTTCTCTGCCACACACATTTTTAGTGACACATTATAAGCTAATACGACTCCCACCATTCTGTGAGAACAGCATCTCCAGTTTAACACTGTGAAATAATATGACCATTCATAAAGGGCAAAATGGGCTGTAGATTTGTATTTACCAACCTCAAGCGATTGGCCATTGCACTTCCTGTAACAGCTCTTTATTTTGATGCTTTGAATAAACATCAAATTAAAAAAAATTCTAATAAATCAATAGATGGTGAATGTTCATTGGCATGGTAAATGCTGTCATTTCTGAGGCCTGTCATAGACGTTTTAATGATCAGAACTCCACCTGAAATTCCAAAACTCAATGGTTATTTTGCCTTACAGTTAGTACCTTTGTGAAGCAGTGCTTTACTATCAAAGCTTGCTGTATTTATTATGCTTTTGTATAAATTTCTCTGTGTATCTTCTGCATTTATACTCTCAAACTAAAATGTTTTTTCCTCTTATTGTGAGTGCTGAGAAAACGTAGTGTAGAAATTTGACTGGAATGCACTGTGCAAATTCCCCCATGAACAGCCAGCTTTTTGTATGCAGAATTTAATGCACAGAGCAAGATCTAACATTACCAATGAATTTATTTCCTCTGTTCTAAGGCTGATGGTATTGAAATGAAGAAAACACTAGTATAGTCCCTGTTGTGTGCCTATTCATGTGCATCGGTTATTGTATAGTTAGGATTTATATGCATGACTATAGTTAGCAATCATTTGCATTTCCTTGTGTAATTGAAAAAACAATGCATAATTTGACTTGCATTTTTCTACCCCGTTCCATTCCAGTTTGGATTGCACAATTGCCAGTTAACTAACAGCTATCTTTCACTTTTTGTATCCACAGTAGCTTTTATGTTTGCCACTCATGTGTTATTGATAGAGCTAAAGTAAAAAAAAAAACCCAAAACGTATTTAAACTGAGATTTTAAACAACTATGAAATTTTGTTTTCAATGAAGTCATTGAACATGTATTATATTTTACAAAAAAGACAATGATCTAAGACAACGATACATTTTGATAATTCTTTTTCTGTGTTGTTGGCAGATTTAATGTTAAAAAGAAAACAGTAATGCTAATGTTGGATTTGTTCTGGAAAGACTTTATTTAATTTAATTTAAGAATCGATTTCCTGTTAGCTAGAGATGCATTGCTTTTACATTCATTCATCTCATTTTAGAGAAAGCTCTAATGAGTCTGGCAATATTGTGCTGTAATACCTGCATGTCATACAAATCAGTTGGTTCAGCGTCTTCATGACTCTTTAGGTAGATTAACTGTGGTACTGCAATTCAAAGATAAACCAAAGAGGTACTGCTGTTTCTGTGCTTGGAATCTTGATATATCAAAAATTGGCACAGTTTTTCATTACATTCGTTGACCAGAAAATGAATTCAAAAGGAGTGCAAGGGTGCAAATGCAGCTTACAGTCTTGCATCAACGATCATCTTATAAGGCAATGACAAGAAATGGGTAGTAGTTTAATTAATAGTGTGCTCTCTGAATAAGAGAATTGCAACAGTTCTCTTACAACACAGTTTTATTTGAGCAGGATAATTCAAACAACTCACATTCATTCTCTTCTGCACTTTTAAGACTATACTGATTCACGTGATGTTTCTGTTAAGTTTGTTTAAACCTGTTTACCATATTTATTTTTCTCTGTTACTTGAATATATGGGGAAACCTCTGTAGATATTTCCATGTGATGAACCTAATTTTGGTTGACTTGTATGTAGTAAAATAAAACTTTTACATGTGATGAATTTGTTTCTGCTGTTTTGTGAAAGCTAGCATTGTTGTTCTTATTATGCACCTTGGGATCTCTGTACTGAATGATAGATAAGGTCGATGCATGATGGATAGGCTATACAAATTTAAACAATGAAAATAGGAACTGGAACTGTAAGTTTGCATATGTCTTTTCATGGGCTCTTGCTGCAACCTTTATACGTAGCCTGCAAATAGAAGCACATGTGGCCATATGTATCAGTATTACTCTCAAAAACATTTCAAATCTTATTCAAATTTCAATATGCAAAGCTGCAAACATTCAAATCAGGACATTTAATATGAGTTGCCTGTAATGTAATAGCCTAAGCTAAAATGTATTTTTGTTTTTACATTTATATCGAAGCTATTGATTTGTAAAGTAACAAAGTAAGGATAAAAAAAGACTGGATTTTATGAAGACTTCAATAAAGACAGAGGTTTAACAATATCTTAATTAACTAACAAAAACTAGAGTTTTTTTTTTTTACGTATTAGAGCAGTTTCAAAACACTGGACTTTTCCCCATGCATGACCAAATATAATTGTTTTTTTGTTTTTTTGTTTTTGTTGGAAATAATGAACGCCACAGCGAGCCCATTGTTTACCTTTACCAACAAGCGACTACTCAGGCCTAGTTGTTATCCCGCTCTACTCCATCTTAGCTCGACAAGCATGTCTGTCATATAGCGCCTTTGAATGAATTGTATACGTCAACTGGCAGGCAACCGTAATGGGACAAAGTATGATGAATGTTTTTTTTCTTCAATCTAGAAAACCGTGATATTAAGTGAGGTGAAAGGTAAAACAGTCATTTCTGGATCATTGTTTGAATGGGAGCGTTATTTGCAGGCTGCTGAGGCTAACCGGATACCTTCGCTGTGTGTCTGCTTACAGCGCGCTGTGATGGTCATGGTCTTAATGATGGAATCGCAATGTGAGTACTTTATGTATTTCCCGGCCGTCCCCATTTCAGACCTGTCGGACCCGGCCAAATACCGTACGCTCCCGCGTCGCAGTCACCTTTATCTCGGGGAAACCGTGCGCTTTCTGCTGGTTTTGCGCTCTCAGAGCGTCGCGTCGGTGTCCGGATCGAGCGGCGCTGCGGCGGCTGACGGCGGCGGCTCGGAGCATCACAGCACCCGCTCTTGGAGGGAGCTGGCCGGCTCTCTCTGCGCCGTGGCCAGCGTTAGCCCCGGGGACAGCCGGCAGCGGACGCAGCCGCTGTATCACGACTACCACAGCAGCGGGGACGAGTGTGTGGAGGATACGGACGATGATGATGCTGCGGAGGTGGGCTGCGCAGGTCGAGGGGGCCCGAGGTACCGGGGCTTCAGGGAATGCAAGCCGCTCCTCATTCACAACAACCCCGGCAACGGCGTGAGGGAATTCCGCAAGGCTCCTGTGCAGGTGCTTATAAACACTGTAGTCTGTTTGGAGAGTAGGTGTTCTTTGAACAGTTCAAGTCCAATGCTATGCTTGCAAATGCATTTAATGATAACAACACGGAAGTGTTGATATTTCCTGTTTAACTAATTTGTTTGCCATTTATTATGCTTGGCAGCCATACAACATACAGAACGGCTCTTTCAAATTATAATTGAGGAAAGTCACGGTACTGGAAAGGACTTCCTGTTTTGCTATTCTGGATATATAGTGTCTTTCATATAGTGTATTTTTATAACAGTCCTGACTTTAACCCTGACAGGTGCACAGAGAAATCTTTTGTTAACTAAAGAAGATTTTATTCAAAAAGAAATAATAGGCACTTTGGAGGAATATCATTCAATGATAGGATATAAATTTGAGTTATGTAAGATTAAGACTCTAAAAATCTAGAAAAAATGCGTTTTGATGTCACACGAGGGGTTTGTCTATGAGGTGATGCCATGTGGACACCAAATGATGTCCTATATATTGATATTTGTAGTTTAGATGGAGAAAAAAAAGAAGACAGAGGATGAACAGCTTCTGTGTGATGCAATCAAAAGTTAGTCATATTGATATTTATAGCAAAAGAGGTGAGCATTGTCAGGGAACTTTCTAAAAAAAATTTTTCTTAGAAGCTGGGCTTGCTTGCTCTCCTATTATCTCAAATGTTTTATACCCCAGTCAAGCATACAGAACCTATTTAACAGAAAAATACCATCTGTAATTTGTACATGACTTCTGGAGAATGGTCATTGTAATCAAGTCAAGAGTTTAGGAAACATATTTCACGCACAGCATAATTGTGACAACCCACCAAGGGGCCATTTAAAGCTTCTGTGTTTTTTCCCATTGCAAAATCAAAGCAAAGGCGATACATTTTTTTAAACAGAGGTAAAACCACTTTGTTAAATGAGTGCTTAGTCTCCTGTTTGCACTGCTCTCTAGTCACACACCCAGTAGTGCAAACCTTTTAAAATGCACCAATCCAGTTTCAGAAGTCAGACATTATAGAGTTATTATACTCATTTGTAGGCCAAGGTTGTATGATATTGTCTTGATATTGTCTCTGAAGTACAAGAACAAGCTATCTTTAAATGTTTGTGTCAGCTGGACTCCTTGGACAAAATATATTTGCTTGAAGTAACAATTAGAGCCAACCCTCTGCCCTCACAAGGGTTTAAACTACTAGGGCTCGGAGTCCACCGAGATCTCAGCTTGCTCCCCTGGACAGCGCTATTTTATTGGTATTATGAAGAAATGTGAACTCGCAAAACAATTCAAGTTATTTTTATCTATATAGTGCTTTATACAAGACCTTTTAAACCTGCGATATTAAAGAGACAAATAAAAGAATCAGTGATGCAAATTACTTAAAATTTGAGACAAATTCTGCTGTAGAGCAACAAATACATTTATTAGCAAGTTCTTTATTTTGTATCTGAACTTTAATGTAGACTCAAACCTCTTTTTAGTTGTGATAGTGTCTCAGACCACATTACTATATTCACACTGGTGTTTTAGGAACAACAACAACTATTAACTCTACTACTACTAACTACAAAAATGAAGAAAAACATACAAGAAAAACAAACTACAATTGTACTGCAAAAAAAAAAAAGGTAAATAATAACTTGATTTTACTCTAAAAGGTACTATGCTTAATATTCATTTCTTAAATTGTCACATTAAAACATTTTGAAACATTTGAAACATTTAAAAACCATAAGTCTTTACTTTGGTGAAATACTTCTGAAATGTTGTAAACTTTTGTCCACAAAATTAAATGATGTGACTGTAAATTTAGTGAGCCTAGCCCACTTCATGTTACTAAATGCACATCGCTTTGGCTCAGTTCTTAAATGAATGTTTCCACCCCCTCTTAAAGCAAGTGTAGATGTCTGAACAGTTAATTGTTCACATCAAATATGACTTCAGTTTGAATTTGTTGCCACTGGCCAAATCCCTGACACAACGAATACATTTTGAAGCGTGAATTAAATATTTTAGCTGAGCTACTTCTTTTTGCAGACATGCAGTAGAGTTGTGATGTTCTAGCAAACAGTTGTGACAATTGCACTTACAGTTTAGAAAATGCTAAGACTTTTTCTAAAAAATGTGCCAAAGCGAGGAATAACTGAACTCTTTCAGCACATGCAGAGATGGTGTTTGCTGCATTTACTGTGAAACGAAAAACTTTAGGGTTTTGAGAACCCCTGTTTTTACACATGAACTAAAAATTCTTCTTCCATGTATCACCATGAAGTGTTTTATTTTGTTTTTTCAGTCTCCTGTGGATGAGCCAGTTGTTTTAACCGATGAGGTCATCTTCCCCCTGACAGTGTCTCTTGATAAGCTTCCTGTCAACACCCTCAAAGTGAAGGTATGACTGATGTGCATGTGTTCTTGTGTTCTGTGTTTTGTGTATTCTTGCATATGGTTATATGTTTTCAGTTGATACTGGAATGGTGGCATTGGTAGAAAACAGAAAGGAATGCATTTCTTTGGACACGATTGTGCTATGTGTAAGGCTCTGTGAGTGTGTGCATGCAAGAAATGTAGATAAAATCAGACAACAGTGCTCATTATAGACCATGCTGCATGTGTTGCTCTGATACACTTGAATGTATGTGTGTTCCCTCTATGCAGATAATTGTAACTGTGTGGAAGCAAGAAGAGGAGAAAGCTGAGATCCAAGAGCATGGCTACCTCAGCATTCTCCAACAAAAGAGCCCCTGCCAAACATTTCGCCAGGATCTGAACACGTTCAAAGCGCAGGGTGACCTCTTTCTTCCATCATCGCAATACTACACATTGTCATTATTGATTTAGGAGCTCCCGCATCTGCCTTTTTCACTCATCACTTCATTGCCATTGCATTCATTTCATTATTTTTCCTCTCTTTGTTTCTTTATCTGCAGTTCTTGTAAGTGACAATGTAGTCTTTTTTCTGACTTGTCACTTACATTCCTGAAATGCCATGCATTTTGGAAAACATCTCAACTGTAAAATATATTTTTTATGAACTTATGCTGGTTAGGATATTGTTTAAATTGGTGTTGTTTTCTTTTGTTTGCTAACAGTCAGCACCACACTTAATGTCCTGCCCCCTCCGACTGTAAAGTGTCAGCAAATGACAGTCTCAGGGAGACACTTAACTGTCCTCAAAGGTAATGTCAGTCCTATTTCTTGTTCTTCTTCATATTTGTTATTCTAGACTGCAAAATCAGTCATAAGGGCTGATTTCTAGTAATGCATAATATTTGGTCAAGATACAACTATTTGAAAATCTGGAATCTGAGGGTGAAAATCTAAATATTAAGAAAATCGCCTTTAAAGTCGTCTAAATAAAGTCCTTGGCAACACATATTACTAGTGACATGCAATTTGACCTTTAATTAATATCCTAATGATTTTTGGCATAAAAGAAAAATATAATTTTGACCCATACAATGTATTTTTGGCTGTTGTTACATATATATTTGTGCCACTTGAGACTGGTTTTGTGGTCCTGGATCACATTTTATAAGCACAAATGATATATACAGGTCCTTCTCAAAAAATTTGCATATTGTGATAAAGTTCATTATTTTATGTAATGTACTGATAAACATTAGACTTTCATATATTTTAGATTCATTAC
>JAUMHI010000043.1:8129319-8147663 GCA_032359435.1 Enteromius unitaeniatus | reverse complement strand
CTTCAGTTGTGTGTAATGAATCTAAAATATTTGAAAGTCTAATGTTTATCAGTACATTACAGAAAATAATGAACTTTTGAGGTTTTTTTTATTTTTTGAGAAGGACCTGTATGCACACACTATCATTCAAAAGTTAAAGTTTTGTTTTTTAGGAAATAATACTTTTTTTCACCAGGGATCTATTAAATTAATCACAAATGAAGTTACAGACAATTCTATTGTTATTCAATTAAATGCTTCTCTTTTAACATGTCTATTGAACAAAAAGTCCTAGGGGAGACTGTATCATGGTTTCCAGAAAAATAGCTGGCAAAATTCAGCACTGATAATAATTAGCATATGATATTCGAGCACCACATCACATATCAGAATGATTTCTGAGAGATCATGTAACACTGAAGAATGGAGTAGTGGCTGCTAAAAAAGAATCTTTGCCATCACGAGAATAAATTACATTTTCAAATATATGAAAATAAAAGATGTTTGGATATGTTTAAATGGCTTTATTAGACTGCCTTTTCTTTCAATTTCTCAACTATGTTAAAAAAGATATAAAGTGGTATGTAGTGTTATAGTGCATGCAGTGTCTCTTTTGTGGTTTCCTGTATCTTTATGTGATAGACATCCTGTTTATGTATGTTCGAACGTCTGACTGTTTCAGTGTTAAATGGGAGTTCTCAAGAGGAAGTGTGCGTGCGTGAAATTAAAATCCTTCCCAACTTCAATGCTTCATACTTACCAATGATGCCAGATGGTTCTGTGCTGCTGGTGGACAATGTTTGGTAAGAAAAAACATTACTTGTGACCTTGCACACCTGTGAGTGTGATTGCAATACATCCTCAAACAGTTATAAATCTGTTGCTAATACAACTTCTGCTGTGTATTCAGCTTGACAGACTTCAAAGTTCCAACATTGTTTTGTAGATAACATTGATATATTGATATAATATTGATACAAGATATATTGGTTTACTTAATGCCTATCTTCTAAACTTTTAAAAAAATGATTTTTGCTCTTTTTGTTTTTTAAATATACCATCCATTGATAATAAATTACTTTTTTGAATGTTTTCATATATCACTCGTTTTGATTTTACCATTTTACCCTTACCATTGTTTACTGGCTTCAGTCATCAGTCAGGAGAAGTTGCCATGGCATCGTTTTACAGAATGGACAGTGAGTCCAGTCACCTTCCCAGCATGCTCAGTGCTCTAGAGGAGCAGAACTTTCTCTTCCAGCTGCAGCTCAATAACCAGCCACAAGATGATTCGAATGAGGTGGGCTGTCATGATGTTGTGTGATAAAAGGCTACAAATATGCATTTATCTTCTTTGCAATAATTGAAAACATTAATAATGCAAATGTATTTAAAAATTAAATAGTATTACTGAAATGTTATGTTTCTTGTTGCTACAGGGACTAGAGGTACCATTAGTTGCAGTCTTACAGTGGTCCACTTCTAAATTGCCCTTCACCAACTCTATCTACACTCACTATAGTCTCCCTAGTGTGAGACTGGACCGTCCGCGCTTCATTATGACCGCCAGCTGCCCCAGTGCTGTCAAAGCTCGCGAGCATTTCCGGGTGCGATATACCCTTCTCAACAACTTGCAGGACTTCTTGGCGGTCCGACTAGTTTGGACTCCTGAAGGTAAGGAGGATTAAACAACAAAAACAAAAGCCATAAGTTTAAGGACAGTTGGGTGTGCATGGAGTTGCATTGTGATTGAATTGATTAGTGTGACTGCATTACCAGATAATTATTTCCTCTCATAATATTTCAGAAATCATGTTGAGTGATCTCTATCAGAATTAGCGATGCTATTTATTAGTGATTATGAATGAGTTTGCCAATAGGTCTGAAATTGTTTGTGATTCTGTCTGATTCATATGGACAGTTCTTTCAAGCACTGAATCATTTGCAGCAGTTTCTTACAGTGGTATAATAGGATATTTTTCAAGTCTGACAACAAAAAGGAGACAGTGGAGGAGAGGTGGAGTTTTCCCCCCTAACAATTTATTGTAGCTTGTCAGCTGTAAAGCAGTTTACCCTGCAAACAAGCTTGCACTGGCCCTTTATGGGCCCACTTAAGGCTAGTCTAACTTCTGCAGGGCACCTGAGAATTTGATAATTGGCAGAACACTTAGCCCCCAGGAAGCCCTCACTAGACCCACACTATTAATCTACAACAACACATCTCTTTCACTACTTTTCAGCTACTATAGACTCTTTTAGGGATGACGTCACAATTACGTCAAATTGCTAGCTAGAGTCAAAACAAAATGAAAACTGGAGGTGAGCATTTTAAAACAGCACAGATTCAGCGACACAAGAAGTTTAAAATATCATCTTGTTATGATGTTGGGTGCCGAATCTATGTAGTGGAGGCTTCAATCTGAATTTTTAACGCATCCCTGATGCCACTGCCAAACAAAAAACTGACGACAGCTGTGGTAAAATGAGATGAAACGAGTGGACTGAACAGATGCGACTGTCAAAATAGCTCACTTTTCAGTCAGTCAATCATCTAGTCAGTTGAAAAACCTGTAAACCCAAAGTAAACACTTTCAGAGAAAGCACAAGCAGATACAATTAATGCACAAAATTTAAACCACCATAAAGCAGACCATGTAAACCAGTGGTGCCCAACTCTGTTTCTGGAGACCTAGCTACCTCCAGAGTTCAGTTCAAACCCTGCTTCAGCACACCTGCCTGCAATTATTAACTGCCCCTGAAGATCTTAATGAACTGGTTAAGCTGTGTTTGATCAGGGTTGGAGCTGAAATTTGCATGAAAGTAGATCTCCAGGAACAGGGTTGGGTATCACTGATGCAAACATTTACCGTTTACAAAGTAAAGAAAATAAATTTAATAGTGATTAGCCCATTAAACAAACAACAATGTTCAAATGCATTTAAAAATTATATAATGTAAAACTAAACTAAAAAATTCAATTTCAGTCAAAAGAAAACCATGACACAACACACAATAAAACATCTGGGAAAAATGGCACGTATGTCACTCTATTGCAGTTGGCTTAATTCTGTGGTTAAGACTAGGATATTTTAATGTAGTACATTTTATAATATTATAGTATTGGCTTTTATTTTTATATTTTCAGTTTTTTTAAATATTTTTTTATGTGATTTTGTTGAAGTTTTATTTGTTAGGCACCATTTTATAATATTATTTTCAATTTTATTTAAGCAATTAACAAAAGCAGTGTTTTAATAGTTTTAGTTTTAATGCACATTAACAAAACTTGTTTGAAGAGGGAGGAGAAAGACTTCTTAGATCATGGTGAAAAATAGTGTCAAGGAGAGTTGAGAGTTAATGTGAGAAGCTGTGAAACAGGAAGAGAATGCCAGTAAATTAAAAAGTGTTGTTTGTGAAGCTAGGGGAAAAAAATTCATAGCCTTAGAAAAAAAAGTGTTGCCTCAATATCAGAGACAGGCATGATAAAAGCAAAGTACAGAGCAGAAGCAAAAGTTGCTAAGTGTTATTTGCTCATAAGGAGTGTGTTTCCTGCTTGTAAATGTAGATAAAATAGTCTGAGGCTATAGCTGTGTTTGTGAGTATTTGTACTGTGATGTCAATAATACTTCACAAACTAATTCAATATGTGTATGTCTTTATTAACAAAAGTTTGCATAACAATCTAGCTGTTTTATGCTTATTTGTTTTTGTTTGCTGTTTTATAGATTAGGAAATTGCAGAGAGAACAGGAAATGATGGTGAGGTGAAGATTAGGGTCAGATTAGAACCTGCATTTCTTGCATGAGCTACATATCTCAGTGTGCCTGATGTGTCTGTGTTTGATTATAATTACAACATTGCTTTCTTTTGTGTGCGCTCATGGTTTTGATCCTCTCTTCTTCTCAGGTCGAGGACAGAAAGAGGATCCTGCAGTGAATGCGGTGGTGTGTCATTCTCCTCTCAGTAACCTGGGTTATTGCCGAAAAGGCAGTACTCTTTCTGTCAGTGTGGCTTTCCAGATACTTCGAGCAGGTCTTTTTGAGGTAAACATCATTACGTGTGTGTGTGTGAGAAAGACATGTGAGCAGTTCATTTCACTTCCTTCAAAAAAAGTTACATTACTGGATCTACACACCTCAATATCCGCAATTCTGTTCTCTTTAGCTGAGTCAGCACATGAAACTGAAGCTGCAGTTCACAGCATCTGTGTCCAACCCTCCCCCTGATGCTCGTCCTTTGTCCCGCAAGAACAGTCCGTCGAGTCCAGCAGTCAGAGATATTCTGGACCGACATCAGGCCAGTCTCAGTCTGGGTCGCTCTCAGTCCTTTTCTCACCAGCAGCCATCAAAGTTTCACCTCACAAGGTACAATGTTAAATATGCACACACACACACACACACAAAGGTATGCCCAAACAGGCGATCTTCATTTATTTCAGTTGATGGAAATCTGGTTCGGTCTTTCTCAAAGTTCAACGTTTCTCAGGCTCACAAACACTATACATACTAAGGGCCGGTTTCCCGGATAGGGATTAGATTAAGCCAGGACTAGACCTTTGCTAATTTAGGACATTTAAGCATTTTTAGAAACATGTCTTACAAAAATGCATTATCTGTATATCATTATCAGCAAACAAGACCAAACAATGGCAATGATGTATTTTAAGATATCTCAGTGCAAGCTTTTTCCAGTTTAGACAGCTCTTAACATTTATTTTAATTTTAATCTTGGACTAGTCTTAAACCCTGTTCGGGAAACTGCCTCAATATGTTTAACAATGATTTAATACAGAAATGTATTTTTTATTTCTATTCTGTTTGGATAATTTTTTCCTTGTTGACTTTTTTAATAGTAATTGTAAAATTTACTGCAAAATATGCACTGCCAGCCAACATTTTTTTTCAATAAATTCAGCAACAATTTAATTAGTTTGATGCCTCAATGTCTGCTGCCTCATTTATGCAGCACAGGTCGATGTCTGTGTTTATCTTTGTTTGTGTCTTACAGGACAGGAAGTGTTATGGAGCGCAGGGCCATCACCCCTCCCGTGGGCTCTCCTGTTGGACGGCCCCTGTACCTCCCTCCTGACAGGAACATCTTGTCACTCGACAAAATTGCCAAGCGTGAGTGCAAGGTGCTGGTACTAGATTCACACACCTGAATGCACATGCACACACACACAGGGAGTGGAAGTAGGGAAATTTTTACCTTTGGCAAAGAATAATGTGTCATGAAGTAATGTAAATCAAAAAAGTGGTTTAAAGTTTCAGTTCAGTTTATATTTATTTTGTTTTACCAGCATTCGTTGTTTACATGCTGTACAGTACGATTATTTTAAATGATTACAATGCAATTTACATGCAGCTACTGTTTTTTGACAGAAAGAAGAACAGGGATTTTATTGTTTATCCATAAAACATTTCACTGGAGTTATGAAGTTCTGAGACTTGTGTTATATACAAGTTAAAATATTGTATTGATGGCTGTTTAAAGGAAAAATGGATGGTTATGGTTTATCATACCCAGACCGGATCCATGCGTGCTTGTTTATTTAATAGTTTGGCATATTTATTAATGTTTTCGGCCACAAATCAATCTAGCTCCCTATTAAATACTCTAAATCTATTCTGTAATTTTGGCTCCTTGAATCAGTGTAAAAAAGGAAGAATTCAGCAGGTTCTCTCTGGTCCTAGTCATATCCATTGTAAAAGCACGCCACATACTAATTCATGTTTCTCTTTGTTTACTACTTACTGTTGGATCCATTTTTTTGCATGCCTTTACATTTCATTTTGTCAGTACTGCCAACATTTTCTTTCCGATATTGATTTCCTTTTTGTAAAAGTGCTTACTTTTTGTCCTTAATTGTTGTCCTTAATTACTTGAAAGATGGTGCCTGAAAGATGGAGCATCATTGTTTTGATTTTCAGTTCTGTACACTGGAATGTTTTTGGTCTGGCATTTATTGTACCCTGCAGTGTAACTATACTGCCGCCCTCCTTATCACCGAAATTCCTTACTCGGTAACATGTTGTTAAATTAGTATTTATTTTATTCATCATATCATTTAATTGCTGTAATATTAATGCTCCAGTTCATCAAGCTACAGGTTTCCCATGTAATTGCACAAATCAAGTCACTTCTGGAGGAGGTGGGGCTTGTGTTATTGGCATTTAATGCCATTTTATTGCTGCTCCTCCTTTAGTGGCTTTAGAAATATTCTGAAACATTCCTGCTGCATTGCGTCAAAAATGTGGGACTTTTTTCCTTTTGCTCCATTATGATCTCGCCCTTCTCGCGCTTGATGTCCGGGAACAAACTCCCAGTAAGCACCAGGGCAGATGCTGGTCATACAGTAGTATTGATTTCTATGCATTTAAACTGAACATCGGACTTCAGCAGAGAGCTTGATATGTACAACCCCTCAGGCTGTAATGGTAATCAATAATCAACTGGAGTAAAGCTTCACCTCATTGTGCCATTTAATGGGGTTACGATTGATTTCTTTTATCAATGTTTACATTTCTGTGCACATCATGTGAGGACTACTGATTAATCCTTGGGATTGAAAAACCTATTCATTTGTTGTGGAATCTTGCACATGTTTTTTTTATTATTATTATTGCATCCGAATATAGGATCTTGAATGTTTAATTTTACAATAAGACTACTTATTCTGCGGTAATGTAAACCAAAACCGTATTGTGGATGTAGGTAATACATTTTAATATAAACACTGTGATGTACTTTCATTTTCCAATTTTCACTTGCGATTTGCATCTTGGCCAGTTTTCTTGTTTTAAACTATGTTGTTGTTAATTTACGTGTGGCACGACTGGATCATTTATTTCAGATCAAGATTTGGACCATTGTTTATTTTTTGTAAGCACTTTATTTAAATTTTCGTAAATTATTTTTTTGAAAAAGAAGAAATGCTCAAAGGATTGGTGGCGGGATATTGTTTTCCTAAACAGCATGGTTCAAAAACATTTCGATTCTTTGTTTTTTTTAGCCTCTTGACAAGGTACAGCATAGAACAATTGTTGATTGACAAATCTAACCACTGGATTAGAGTTGTCTGTATAAATAGCTTGAGGTTAGAAGTTATCGGAGCAAATATATGTTGAGTATTGCGCTTGTTTAATTGCCAAGATCCGCCAAGAAGCTCTTCTGGTGGAAAGCCCTTGTGGAACTCAATCGTTTAGATAGCTGTCAAGCAAGACAATTTTGACTATACTCTTCTATGAACTTCTGCTTTGCACTTTGTTTGTTTTTATATGCCTTTAATTGCTGTTTGAAGTGTTAACAAAAGTGTTCAGAGGAAATGTTGCTGGTTATTTGGAGTGTTTGCACTTGAACAAGTTAAATAAAAGCTAAGCTAAGGCATAAATTGTCTTGAATACTCATTTAATTGTTTAAAAAATATATATTTTTCAAAGGAAATATAATTTATTTAACATCAGATATTCATAGACATTGATAATTGCACTAATTTACCAAACCAAAATACAGCTTACACCAAAAATTACAATGCCGTTTCCAAATAAGCTACAGGTAAATTGTAAAAATCTAAACTATTAACAGAGGTTTTGCCAGTTAGTTCACATATTTCACAAAGACATTTAAAATGAATAAATATAAACAAAATCTTGTCAGCAAATCATTGTCAAAAAATTGAGGTTTTGCTTCAGAATGTAGTAGCCTTCAGTACACTGTTGTCTGCTCCCTGCTTCTTATCATTGTCTAGAGTTTCATATTCATTTAGATCTGTGGATAAATTTAGAAATGCTCAAATTATAGCTCACATTATAACATTTCAGATTTTTTTCAGAAAGAAAAAAATATATAATAATCAGTCACCACATACCCTTCTTGTTCAGCTCAAATTTATCGTAAGTCATCTTTTTGCGGCTGCGTAAAAAGAGATTAACAATCATTCATTTACCTTAACAACCACAATATTTCAAGTACTTATTTCAACTAATTCAAGTGAATGCTTGGCTTGGTAAGGTTTCAGTTTTATTGCAGATCCACGTTGTTAGATTTGAATAAACTTTACCTGCACTTCTTGTAAATGCACACAGTTGCTATGACTATGAGGATGACGCCAAGCGGCACGAGGACTCCGATCAAGATGATAGTTGTTCGATCTACAAAACAACAAGCAGGAAAACCTGTTATAACATATATGGCATATATGGTTTCATTTCTTTTGATTAGGTCAAGTATTTTACATTAGCAATGAATACAGTCCATTCACATTCACTTACCCAGGCCTTCCACCTCGGAGGGGATTTTAAAGAGCTCACAGTTTGTGCCTTCAAAACCTTCAGCGCAAGTGCACGTATAACCAGAACCATCTGCTTTATCAACACAGGTACCCTCATTCTGACAGGGCGAGCTCAAACATGGAGTTGCTGAGAGAGAAAAAAGGGCAAAAGAAGTTAAAAATCTGTTTATTACTCATCTGACACATCTGTCATATATGAAAGCTTGTTACAAAAAAGTGAATTGTGGGTAAAATAAAGAAAGTATGGACTATAATTATGAAATGTAAACTAAAATGGACTATAATTATGAAATGTAAAATAAAAAGAAATTTTAACAGAAAAAAAATTAAATTGCAAGATTTATAAACTATCCCTCCCCCCCAAAAAGGTTGGGATTTTGGGTTTATTTCTAACAATTTTCATGTTTCTTTCTGAGAGTTGTGAGATTATTTTTATCCCATGACATAAATAGGCTTCTGTAACGTTACTATATGATATCCAATTCTGTATTATTTCTAGGAATCTGAAAGCTATGCATTATTTTTTATAAAATATTCAGAATATATAATATAAAGAGTTAAATAGCTCACATCTATAACATTCACGTTTGGTGTCGTACACAGTGCAGATCTCGTTTTCTCCACAGCCCTTTGCTTGACACACAGCACCAGTGCTAGTACATTCACAACTCTGTGAACAATCCTCTGTCACAAATGTCTCCTTCAGCTGCGTGTGGAAGAGTACAGAGAAACATAATCAGCATGTGCGATGTCTTGTGCAACAGTGTAGTATTTGACATGCATCAAAAGTCTCACCTGATAGTAGCGACCGAGGTAAGTGCATCCACAGTCGCTGTAAGGCACACAGTCTTGGTCGCTCAGGACAAAGCCAGAGGCGCACTGACATCCCTCCACACACTGTGTTTGCTCACACTCAGAGGGAGCCGCCAGGTCTGCGCAGGACGCCGGGCATGGAGTCATACACAGGGAGTAAGTGCTGTTGGGCCCACACTGTAGACCTAAATCATAAACACAAATGCTTAATTTAATTACATTTCTTATTTAATAATGAGACATTTTAAGTGTTTAAATTGCAAAAGAAAGGATAAAGTCCACATTCTGTCAATTAACTGTTTTATTTTTCATACCACAATTCAGTTCTCGTCTCCACTGCCCTAGTGTGACACCCTGATCTTGGCAGGCTCGAGCATAGACGGCGTAATTTTCACAGCGCAGCTCCTCACTGCCCTGCTCGGCGCAGAGGTCAAACAAACAATCCCTGCAATGCAAACACACAGAGTTGTGAAGGACTGTGCAATTTGACTCTGCAATATCACAATTCGATCTCATTCAAAAGCACAAGCACACACATGCTACACCCGCTACGCATTACGTCATCCTCTGAGCTCAGAAAGTGACCTCATACCTGTCACTAGAGCTCACACACAAACAAACGCACTCATTACTCACTCTTGAAAGACCCCCGGAGCGATCACAGCATGACATTCAGTGAAAAAACCAGCAGGGTCACTAAGAGCCCCACATATTTTATTCCCGTTCAGTTCCTCCAGCAGAGCATTTGTGCAGCCTGTCGTATCAAACCCTGAATCTGGATCTGCCTCCACTTCACGCCTAAATGGTACAGAAGATAGAATTTTTACAGGGGTATGACTATGCCAGACATTTTCAGATTATTTATTTCATTGCACAATGTCATCCTAGTTGATTTATAATGCACAGCATATCAGATACTCTTGAGTCTTCCGTACTTCTGTAGGTGCACCATCTTTGGCAGAGATGTGGTACGAAGATCCGCCTGTTTGTCAGTCACTCTCCAGCTGTCTCCAAACTCATTGAGATCGCGGGAAACTGTGCCATCTGGTTTTGTGTACTCGTTACGGTTGTTTCCATCGTAATTACCGCACAGTCCAAGCACATGAGATCTGTATACACTTGGCAGAGTCACCACTTTTAGGGAAAAAAGAGAGCAAGAGATTTTGTTATTATATACTTTACAAAATATGCAAAGCCGTGCATAAAAAATCCTTGATGATTGTGTGGATGTGAGTGTTGAGCTACCTGCTTGAGCATTGCCATCGAAGCGCACAGAAAGGCCAAAGTCAGTAGTGAGCATCACATAGCGAGACTTTGTTTTTATGTTAACTCCATGTACAGGATTGTACGGTAGACCAACTTTCTCTCCATCGACCTGAGAGAGAAAAAAATGCAGAGATATTCATGAAATTGGCATTTTACTGTATTTAGTGGTCCATATATGAAGGAGATACAGCTATTATAGGCTTGACTACATGTCTCCCTCACCAGCACTTTCTTCTTCTGCTGCATGCGAACAGTAATGCCGTATACATTCACATAGACCTCACGCAGGAGCGATACCCGGCTGATGCCTCCCTGACGCTGGTTTTTGCCACGGACTGTGAAAGGGCTGAGAGAGCTGGGCAGATTGGTGCTCTGAGTTAATACATAGGTATGCGCTCCCTGGTAGTGGTGATTGTATCTGTCAAAGGTGCGATAGTGAGGGTCCCCAGCAATACTGCAGTCATCAAACTCTATAAGAAGTAAAAAAAGTTTGAATTAGTTCATTCATGAGGTAGAATGTCTTTTGATGTCCACAAGTTGCAGTCATTAAACCCAAAAAACATGGGGAAGATGTGAAATACGTGACTTAGTTCTTGCTTAGAGAAAATGTGCAAAAGTAACCAGTTTTTGTCTTTCATTTATAGTAAAGATTCATTTTTGGTTGCTCTGATGGTCTGAATTAAGTGGATTTCACTTAATAAAAACAGTGGTTTCCTTTTTCTTTGCATTTCTTATTGCAAAACAGTCTTGAACTCACTCTCAGGTTTGCAGTAACGGTCTCCATTGCTGTCAAGATCACAGATCGAGTTGTCATTGCATTCAAAGGCCGTGCAGGACAGCACTCCTCCATTGCTGCAGCTGCATCTCTGTTCGCAGTAGTCAGTTATCCATGAATCTCCCACCTGAAATATACCAGGCGGCATTGTAACATTTGGTAACAAAAATAAAAGCATTGCCATCTTTACATCAGCTTTTTATAACATATTCGTTATGTATCATGTCTCTGGATATATTTGTAAATTGCCAATAAATGTTTTGCTATCACTTTTGATCAATTAATACTTGTTAATTAAAAATATAAATGGCAGCTTTTAAACTTTACTCACATCATGATACTCTCCATTGCTGTCAACACATCCACAGTTTGAGAGGGGAACACACTTGCCATCACTAAGCACAAAACCTCCATTGCACTGGCAGCCTTCAACACAGCTATTAGGTGGTAATGGACAGAATATGGGGAAGAGATCGGCACAAGTAGGAGGACATGGTGCTGTGCACTCAGAATAGTGACTGTTTGGTGGGCACGGGAGAGCTGGAAATAAAAATACAAAATAAGAGGTTTGACGCATTGCATTTGAAAACCAATGATTCTCTGACATATTCAGAGGTCATTACTTCCTTCAAAATAGATATTCATTTATTTTCATGCATAGCCAAGAGGTTATCAATGAAGAATGTCATAAATAGCCAAATTATTCTTCCTCCTGTCACCCAGCTCAGCATCACATTCCTAGCAACATCTCCTAGTCTTTTCTTGCCTCTTTCTCTTTCACTTACGACAGAAGGTGCTGTTTCTCCAGCTGATCGTGACTCCAGCGCTATGACAGGCCTGGGCGTAAGCTTCAATGTTGTCGCACAGAGTCGACTGCATGCCATCATACTCGCACATATCATAGATGCAGTTCCCCAGGAAAGATTCTGGAGGAATGAGAGAGTGACAGGGCTTGAAGAGATCAGACAGGATAGATGCCGCACACTGTGACTTGTACATTTCTTCCTCATTCTCATTGCAATTGGGTTTGTCATCAGGCCGTTCATCAGGTTTGCACCTGCAGATGGATCAACACAAGAGAAGGATGAAGTGTAACTCTACTGATTTTTCACTCAAAATTATATGTCTCATAAGTGCATCTATTATAGAATTATAGAAAAGGACTAAGAGAAAACAAACAATGTAACACTCACCCAGGATCACTGTCTCCCTCTGCCTTCCAGCTGTTACCAAGTTCAGTGACATTGTTGGCTGGCTTGCCGTTAGGCATCAAGTTGTCATCAGAAGAATCTCCATTGTAGTTACCACACATTCCACATACCTTTAAGACGAAAGTCGAATTACAGGAAGGCAGAGACGTGTCAAGAAGATCTAATCAAAATCTGCTTTTCACTTTTAAAGCATTTCAGACATCTGGACCAATAAGGAAACAGTCTGTTTTTTAAAATATAATATTTATATCTAAAGACTAAATTTAAAACAAATATCAGGTAGTAGGGGTGGGTGATATGACCAAAATTGTGTATCATGATTTGAGTAATCTTTATTCACCGTAAAGATGTATATCACAAAATAGCTATTTTGCATTTTTGACAAGATAGAAATGTCATAATTCTTGTCTAGTCAATATGACAAAACTAACTAGCTAATACTAGCCTAAATAAAAAAAAATCTCACTGAAGAAAACTAAACAGACAATAAATAAACAGGCAATAGGACAAAAAGTACAACAGATAAATAAAAAAAATGCTATATATATATATATATATATTTAATAAAATGTATAAAAACACTGTATAGTTTCCATTGTGTTAATTTATAAGTATATTTCTTCTTATTAAAGTTACAAAAGTGATTTAGTCAAGAGTAGTAAGATATTTTGTCTCTTCTGCTGTTTGATTAATATGAATGACAAGCAGCAGGAATATTAGACTACTGTCACTTTAAAGGTGCTCTATGCGATGCTGCAGGATTTTAGCTTGAAACCCGGTCTCGAAAGACAACAATCGGCAAGAAGAGGTGGGGTTTAATGCACGCAAACACACTTCGGCCAACCAATCGGCAAGAAGAGGTGGGGTTTGTTTGCGCGTATTAAACCCCACCTCTTCTTGCCGATTGGTTGGCCAAAGTTTGTTTTTAATGTGATGAAATCCTAAACATCCCGCTAAAATTGCTAAAATCCTGCAACATCGCATAGAGCACCTTTAAAAGCTGCCCATATCCAATAAACTGTAACACATATGTTTTCTTTCTCACCTGGTTGAATTTCCAACCAATGTAACCGGTATAGAGATGATAATAAAAATTCTCTAAATGTTGATACATTTCTACTGGTTAATTGTGTCTACCCACCCCTATCAGGTAGGGACATGTTCTTGCTTTATTTTTGTGAAGTTTCAAACCTTGTTGAAATAGTCTCCAGGCACTGTGATTTCAATATGGTGCACTCCATCAAACTTCACAATCAGGCCGAAGTCAGTGTCCAGAACGGTGTTTACTCCACTGGTGAACACCCGCGCATTGGCTGAACTGATGTCATAGGGGGTCTTTATTCTGCGTTCATTCAACTAGTCGGTAGACAGAACAAATATGATTATAATCCATTTAGCACAGATTACTGAATGCATAAAATCTTATCTAAGATATTAAACAATAGTTCACTGTTATATCAATATTCATGATTCCTAATCAGAAGACGACATGCAAATGCAGTCTAGTCAAAATCACTATTGCATGTCTTCCTTCTCGGGCTCTCACCAGTACTCTTCCATTCTTGCTGATGGTGATGTTGGCAGAGGGCAGGTAGACGGTCACAGAGCGAACATACGAAGCTTCTGGTTGGCCGCGCTCTTCATTTTTGGCCACAATGGTGAAGGGTGTCACCATAGAAGGGTCGCATATCGCCACCAGCGTGTACGTGCAGGTACCCATGTAGGTGTGCATGATGCCATCAAAAGTGTAGTAGTGAGGATCACCAGCAATGTGACAAATGCCTACTCCTGCAAAGAGGGTCAATAAGCGTGTGTCAAAGACAGAGACACAGATAGACAGATGCATAAAAAGAGATAAAAGGATTATGTAGGGTATGTACCTGTGTTCACACAGCCTAGTTGTCCATCATTGACCTTACATTCCTGAGCGGGACCACATTTCCATGCCTCGCATGTCACTGTATTGAAAGGTGAACAAACACAGCGCTCTGTGCAATCATCTTTTGTGAACCAGCTGTCTCCAACCTTAAAAACCAAACAGATATGCATTAATAATTGAAATGGACAAAGAGACAATCATAAACTAGAAATGAAAACATGCATAATTGAACTACACCTTTTATCACAAATTGTGAACTGGAATGAGTTCCATTTCTAAGAAACTATTTCAGATTTGAAAACAGAAATGATTCATTCTCAAGAACTCACAGGCCTGTAGTTGTTGTCTCTGTCAGTGCATCCACACTCGCTGAAGGGCACACACTTGTCTCCACTGAGGACAAAACCAGGGTCACACACACATCCCTCAACACAGGGCTCAGAGCAGGTGCCTTCAGATCCGGGGTCCTGACAACTGGCTGGACATGCTGAACCACATGGCTCATAGTGACTGCCAACTGAACATTTAATAGCTGGAAGGAACATAAAAATAAAAGAGTGGTGTTAAAGACACCATTGCAATTGTGCAGAAAAGAACAAATTAATAAAAACAGTTAGAAAAGGGAGAAAGACAGATGGGAAACTGGACAAAAAAGAGACACACGCCACTTGTTGCTCTTTCCCTAATTGAAGGGTGCACACTACAAAGGCTGAGTCTTAAAAGGCTACCAGGATACAGTTAATTGCAGGTTTTAAGGAGCGCTTTACAGAATGTCTGTAGGGCTCAAACACTTACGACAGAAGGTGTTATTCCTCCAGTTAATTGGCACCCCAGCTTGAGCGCACAGGTCAGCATAGCTTTGAATAGCTTGGCACAGTGCCACTGTGGCTCCACCAGTGCCACATTGATCAAACACACAGCTCTCAAAGTATGGACCAGGAGGCACCACTGCATGACATGGCTGGAAGATTCCTGGGAAAAGAATGATAAGTAGCACTTTAATGGTGCAAAAAACAGGTGTTGTGTCTCTATAAATCTAGTCATAAATAGTCATAAATAGAGTAGAATAGGCCTCTTGTACATTTACCCTTTACTCTTCAAGTCATGTTCAAGTTATAGGTAACATTCATGATGTCAAAATGTATTACAATGATTGTAGTCAAACCTCCCACAGCAGACAAATAAATGTATGCTTTATGCAAGATAAACATGATTTTTTTTAATTAATGCATTAAGAAGGCGAAATTACATATGCAAATGAAAATGCTGACTCTGATATTAGCAAAAGACAATATTTCCAAGCCAGTGTGAGTGTGACGGGAACCAATAAAAGTTGTTATAGGTGATTAAGAAATGTGACACTAAGCCCAGAAAGAATGCTTAATTATTAAATCCTGTAAACAAACTGTAGTATATGCTGATTTGAAATTAAAATAATAAGAATAAAATAAAGCAAGGAATAAAAATAAAAATGCATTACTTTGTATGAATAAAATACAAAGTAATATCACTCACATTTCTAATTGTATTAAAGCTTTTATTTAAATGTTTTTTATTTAGTGGCCTTATCATTTAAAAATGTATGTTTGTGTGAGTGCATGTGTGTCTCACCGTTGGGGTCGGTGATCATGCCACAGCTAGTCGGTTTCTGTGCTTCACTCTCGATCTTGTCATCACATTCAAGGTCTCCTCCACCATGAGTACAACTACAATGATAAAAAGTGTATATTTAGAAACAAAATTAATAAAATCTTCCTATCGTTGATGCAGTGCATTATTAAATATGGTTTCACTTACTCTGGTCTGTCATCAGGCACCTGCCAGCTTTCTCCAAGCTCATTGGTGCTGTCTGTTGGCTTTCCATCTGACTTGATATTGTCATCATTAGGATTACCATTATAATTTCCTGTAATCATATCGATTTATTATTTGGTTAGAAGTAGTAAAAAAAGTAGCTTTAAAATCTCAATCAGTTTGTTAACAGATTTTGTGGTGCTTACCACAGAGTCCACATAACAGTCCGCTGTAGGAGGAAGGCAAGGTGACATCTGCGTGATGGTTTCCATCAAAACGGACACGCAGTCCGAAGTCTGTCTCGAGGACCACAAATTTGCCACTTAGGAAGATCTTAACACCATTTGAGAGTGTGACAGGCACAGTGACCTGAACTCCATTCACCTGCCGGACGTACAAATAAGGTGAGCACAAGAACAAACTGCTGTTCCAGTCTCCTGTAATCTGTTCCTTACATCTCACAAATCTTGGAAATGTCCCTTACCTGAACTTTACGCCCCTTGTCCAAAATGATGGTTGTGTCATGCACATTGATGATGACAGATCTCACATAAGACACTTTCTTATTATTGTCTCTGTGCTCGTTCTGTGTCTCCACAGAAAAGTAGGGCAAGCCTGTGGTCTCATTACAGGGCTTAGTGAGAGTGTAGGAACAAGCACCCATGAAGTGATGTACCTTATCATCAAAGGTGTTATAATGAGGGTCACCAGAAACTGAGCAAATGCCTGAACCTAAAATAGAAAGAGATAAAAATTTAAAAAAGAACTCAGAAGGTATAGTTCCATGTGTCAAAAACAGGTTTTTGCAGAACTGCATGTTCGTATGCGTAAACTATTATATTTGTTACCAAGTGGTTTGCAGACGTAGTCTCCATCTTGAAGTTGGCAGCTCTCTGTAGGAAGACAGCTGGTGTTGTAACAGTGAATATTTCCTCCACCCTCACATGTACACTTCTGTGTACAGCCCTCCAGATACCAGCTCTCATTTACCTAAATATGGCCACATTGACAGGAATGTGTTAGAAAATCCACAAGTCAAACACACATTTTCTATTTTGAACATTAACACGTTATTAAAATTCTGCAGTGTGTTTTAAGCTGTCGTATAGGCGATAAAGACACCACTAGAATGAGTTTTGATATATACAATAAATAGATTCGTACAGTTACTCCTTCGTCCAGTAGGTGTCATGTTGTGTGGTGCAGACTTAATAAAACATTTAACTCAACAGAATCATTATAAAATATTCGATGTATGTTTTATTATCCTTTATATGAATTTGTCCGATATAACCATGTATTTTAATCATTGTTATAGCCAATTAATGAATGAAATACAGTTGATTTCAAGTCAGTCAGCCTATTATCTATTGCCCCAGGGCCCCAACAGTTCTACTGTAGTTTTAAACTCACTGGATGGTAGGAGCCTGAAGAGTCCACGCAGCCGCAGTCTTTAACCGGGACACATTTGCTGTCACTGAGGATGAAGCCAGGGTCACACTCACAGCCTTCAACACACTTCTCACTGCAGCCCGGGGGTCCATTGATACCCAGACATGTCTCCGGACAGGAGCTCACACATATGGAGTAATGGCTGTTTGGAGGGCATTCCAGAGCTGAAGAAAAATGGAAAAAACAGCATTAAATTATGAAAATAAGGGTAAAGTGGTCAATCCCTCTGTGCTGGCATTCCTGTATTCTCTGCCTTGCCCATTAAATGCATAAAAGCCTCATGAATAATAAAAACAATAAGGCTTAAGTTAGTGTTCAGCTCTAGCTTTTCTATTCTAACCTTCTGAACTGCGTCCACTTCAATAATTAATATTGTGCATTAGAGGGAGCTGAAAACAGACTTGTCACTGGGAATGTAAAATGGGTTTCTTGCATGGATGTAAGATGCCAAATTTTGCTGCTTTATTATATTCTCAGACCATTTCTCAAAGTCTACATCTTTATATATCAATATATCAATATCAATCAATCAATCAATCACTTTCATTTATATAGCTCTTTTAACAATACAGATTGTAGCAAAGCACTAAACATTATCAGATAGGAGAACAGAGTGATGGTAATGTATACTGACAAGATTAAACTATTTATTTATTAAATGCGGAGATGGTCTCTGTAATCCAAACTACGATAATCACTAGAAATTAGGTGTCCCCAACTAAGCAAGCCAGAGGCAACAGTGGCAAGGAACCAAAACCCCATCCGTGAGAAAATGGAGAAAAAAATATATGATATAATACAATATGAAACAATATGTAAGAGAATGACTCACGGCAGAAATCTGGCTCCCTCCACTGATGGACAGGAGCACCTGCACTCAGACAA
>JAUMHI010000043.1:8098890-8115466 GCA_032359435.1 Enteromius unitaeniatus | reverse complement strand
TGAGTAAATAAATGATTGAAATTCGGAAATTTTGCAATAGCACAAAATTTCTGGTTAATCATTATTCTTGTTATATTTTACATGATATTTTACTTACCTGCATCTCTTTCCGTCACGTCAAATCTGTACAAATAAAAAATAAAAAGGTAGACTGAGTTAACTAATATCGCGAAAAAACAAAAGAGCTGGCTATTTTTTGCTATGCCTGTTAAATGTTATATTGGATGTATAATCACAATAATTTATTACTTTTCTTTAAGAGCCATAAAAGTTGTGTAATTTAGTTATAGTAGTCATCATCATCATGTTTATGATTTGATCCCATCCCATTATGATCCAATGTTAAATGCTTAATTACATTTGGATTAAACATTTTATGAAGTGTCAATTAATGCCTTGTCAGTGCATTAATGTTGTGTATGAAATTCAGAAATAGCAAGACCCTTATGTGTTAACATGCTTTTACACTTACAGTTTTTATTATTTATTTTTTGATTATTTTACTAATTGTTTTAACTAATTGTTGAAAACGTGTGGCTCTATTTAAATGCCTGATACAAATATTCACTGAATCATGTACTTTGTATAAATATTACTTAAAATTTATTTTTATATATTTATAATATATTTACAATACATATTAGCATATTATACATATCGATATGTATGCAATGTAGGCTACAACTTCTAGAACTATTTGGTTTGCCTCAGCTACAAAATCAGACATCAGAAGACTACAAAGGATAGTTCGTTCTTCTGAAAGCAGACACATCCGAGTTTTGACTTTTTTAAATTGTTGCCATGTGCTACAGAGCACCGAATACCGGGACAGTCAGACACAAGAATAGTTTGTTTCCCCAGGCAATCTACCTCATGAACAGTTAATAGTTCTCTGACTGTGCAATAATAATAACCTGATGTTTATTTTATCCCCCTACATTATAGTACATCCTTCATCTTATTATTATTTCTAATCATTATTTTATACTATTTCTATTTTATCCATAGCACATTTATTTATTTAAATTTATTATTGTTTATTTATTTATTTCATTCTTGTTTGTGTTGTTGTTGTCTCTGTGTACTGAAAGCTGTGACACCAAAACAAATTCCGTACTTCTGATTCTGATACATCATTTTGCTAATCAAATCTGACTGAACCAGGTGCATAATAAAAGCAAAATTAGATTTACATTCACATTACTACTGAAACATTATACCAGATTACTAAATAATTATGAGCCTCTCACCTATTAGCGTTGTTGTCTATGGTAAAGCAAGCTGTTATCCATGTTAATACTAGTATTAACTCCAGATGCCCCATGTCTGGATTAATGGATGGTGTTCAGTTCACTTAGACAGAAGTAAAAAAAGTTTGGTTTTATAAAGGGTCGTGTGATGCATGGTCAGCGAGGCAGGGCATAAGAAGGTGTGTATCACTTTTATCACTTTCATGAAAATTATTTTACATATCTTGTTGCAAAACCAGTTTAGTGAATCAGTAACTGTTCATGATAGGACCAGGGTGTGTTCCCCCATTCTCTCAGGTCTTACGGGTGAAAATATTTAGCAGAAGATGCAGTGAAGCTTAGTTCATACAAAGGCGTTTGTCATCATGATTTTTATTTATTTATTTTAAAACAATTATTTTTCTTTATTAGTCTGTATCGTACCCAGAATTAATTTTTGAATCATTCATCTTTTTAATAAAAAAAAAAGAAAAAAAACAATATTCAAAATACAAGACAAAAAAGGTTGAAAAACTTTTTTTTTTTGTAGAATTAGCAATCTATAATTTAAATAATTGGGTATATTAATTATGTTACTGAGTATCTTGTAAAAGTAATATAAAATAAATACATACATAAGTTTGTATGTAAGTAATTATTTCTGTTGCTAAATTCATTTTTGTGTTTTGATCAGAGCTGACGGAAATCATTTCTATGTAACTCAGATTCCACCCTGATTTCTGATAAGGCACGTATGTTTATGATGCCTATAAAAAGAGGCTCCCTGTGAATGATGTTCCAAATCAGGTTCAGCCCAACAGACTGAATCACTAAAGCTAGATGAGTAGAGGTTAACCCCCTCTTAAAATTATTATTTGGCTGAAGCTAAACTTACAATAAAAAATATTGTGTCAAAACTTTTTTTTTATGCATACCTCAGTGGATCTTTTCAATATCGGATACATAAGAACTGCATACTTTGATTGACACACATTGTTCTATATAATGTTTGACAGATTTGAATATGCATACTGATCTGTTAAGGATTTTATTATGTTTGTTACTGACTTTACTGTAAAGCGTTACTGAATCATCTGAATACGTGATCTAGCCTCCCAAAGAAAATGAGCTGTTTTGTCATTTGTGAATGAAAACTTAAAAAGAATATTTCAGGTGTTAAATATAGAACTGTTTGCTTAAAAACGTGAAAATTAATAAAGGGATTTAGTTTGACTTAAGGAAGTTTTGCTCTTTTTCTGTTCTTCCCAAGTTTCAAAATGTCAACTGAAAAAATTTTACAACTGAAACCTTTGCATTTGTTTGCTTAGCTGATGCATAATTTTGAACATAAAAAGCGTTGGAAGTTAATGGTCTCACAGTCATACAAGGAAGGCACACAGCTGAGAAAAACATTTAACAAATGCCTTGTACTTCATCTAATTCTTGTATGAAGATGACCACTGAGTGTGGTTCATTAGGTCTGCTGCGTGTATTAATCTATAATGTTAATTTTTAGATATACTGTTGTTATTTTGTAATACATGTAAGTAGTGTACAAAACTGAAATGTTAAAAATGTTATCGAATATATACCATCATTCATAGGTTTAAAGTATGTGAAAGAAAATTAAGAATGAAATAAAGAAATATTAGCCTACTCTTTATACAGCAAGTATAAGTTACATAACACATATATGTACACATAATGAATGCTGCAAATTCAGCTTTGTCACCATAGGAATTATATATTTGTTTTAAAATATTAAAATCGTTTTAATTGTATTAATGCTTGTATGTTAAATTGTAAAATGCATTAACTATATAAACTTATAGATAACTTCTAGATAGATATAGATCACACAGCATTTTTATCTATTCTTGTATGTACTGTAGAGAGCTTTTTATTTTTATTGCCTAAAACAATAGTTACTTGATCCCGGGAAACTACACTGATAAGCTAGTTTAAACCTTTGTCCTATGGTATATTATGGTAGATTACAGTCCTCTGAGTCATGACAAAACCTCCTCACTATTGCTATTGATAAATCGATGATTTAATAATCACCTTTACACACCATTACTATGTTCACATAGCGAGCGAATCAAACAAACACATATAATTGTGCAGAATTAATCACTTATTTAAATCTCTTCCCATGAAGATCCGCTGTTCTTTGAATGCTGTTCTCTGTTCTCCCTGAAAAAATAATGTTTATATTGTCATAGCTAAGAAATTCTCAGCAAAACTGCCCCCCACACTTTGTTACTCTTGTGTGTTTTGCCATCTGTGTATAATCTCACATCAAACCATATTTGATTTGATTTATTTTTATTTTAGCCTATTAATTTATAAAGCACATTTCAACAGAAGTTGCAAAAAAGTGCTGTACAGAGGTATTAAAATAAATATAAAAAAAGCAGAAATTAACACACTGTATCAAAACCTTGAAGACATGTAAGAATATAAACACCCTCAGCTAAAACATAATGATAAGTTTTAAGGAAGATAAGGGAAAGATCTAATATAGAGAGGGAGACTGTTTCAGAATCAGAGAGAAAGCCTGGTCACCTTTAGTTTTATACACCTTTAGGAATTTAGTTTTATTCCTGTACAAGGATCAGGAAGTAGTTGACTGGAGGAGCATAACGATCTTGAGGCGCTGTACGGGACAAGAAGTTTACTGATATAATGAGGTGTAAGACCAAAAAACAAAAAGCTAAATTTTGAAATCAATCCGGTATTTAACCGGTAAGTGGAGAGAATCAAGTGCAAGAGTAATGTGCTCACACTTTTTAGTGCCAGTCAAAAGCCTGGCTGCTTTTGACTTTCTTAGAGAGCTTCGTCTTGATTTTGGCTATACAGATCGTAGCTGAAAGAAACTGCTTTTAACAATAGCACTAAAAAGTGGCATGATAAGTTGTGTCTTTAAATAATATGACCACGTGGAAGCATATATAATGCAAACAGAAGAGGACCCAGAATAGAGCCCTGGGGTACACTGTAATGGATTAGGGCAATTCCCTACCTTTACAGAAAACATTCTCCCTTTAGGAAAAGAGGCAAACCAATCCAGCACAGAGGCTCAAAGCCCAGCTATATGCTACAGTATATCTCTAAATGAGTATTGTGATCTACAGTGATCTCAAGCAAGACTAAAATACAACCAGACTCATATATGTATATATATATATATATATAAAGAAATTAGAATTAGTCTTCAAGAACAGCCTTTTGATTACAATGAAGATAATTCAATCTGACGATAAACTGAAAATAACATTAAAATATGATTGAATCGCTTGTTAATACTACTTTATCTACTAGAAATGAACAGGTATAGAGGACAAAATGTCTACTAATAGAATAGAATAGATTATAGAATATATAATGTTAAATGGATTTCATTGCTGCACAGCATATCTTGTGGAGAAGGCTACATACACTGGGACAATTACAAATACAAAATTGCACTCTTATAAATAAAGATTTTTTGTTAGCATTGATGTTTAAATGTTTAATAAGAATATAAAAACACAGTATACAAAACAGTTTGCAGTATACAAAAAATATATAAACTGTGATATAGTGGACAGATTATAGAGAGGAGGTCACTGAAGGTAAAGAACGATAGATTAAGATGCATGTAGTTTGACAGGGTGTTATGTAACATGGATTATACAGTGCGGTTACTATTTAAAGTGTTTGTTGGAAATCCTGACAGCTGTTAGAAAGATATTCTTAACTGGGAACTGATCTCAGGCATCTAGTCTTATTTTCTGTGAAGGTGTGATGGATATACAGGGATTTCATGAGTACCTGTGATCTTTGAGGCTGTGGTGACAAAGTGTTCAGGTTTTGCTTCATTAGGGTATGCCTTCTACAGTGGCTTGGAAATAACAGAGTGGTGGTTTAGTTGTCTTAACGAAGAGCAGTCCCTGATATGCTTTTCTGTGCTGCAGTCGTTGGTCTCCATGATTGAATCGAGTCTGTCATGGAAATTAGTTGTTTATTGATGGCTGTTGTCATGTAAAAGTCTTAAGTCCACAACAATCTTTTTAATTTGTTGATCGGTTGATAGATTTTTGCATGGTTTTCATTAAACTTAGCACTGACATGCCAGGTACTTGTTCTGTACACATCAACATGATATTGGATCTCACAATTTCTGGAAATAATAAATCCTTTTATAGGCTCTCAAGTAAAAAAAAGAAAACACAAATCATTTTTTTCATAAGACAAGAAAAAGATCCTTTAAATAAGCATCTTTGACTAAAATGACCACCATGAAACTGAAATGATTGAAAATTGTCTGTTTAAACAATTGTCTTTGACACAAACAACTGTGTTAAAGATACGACATTTACAGAAACATTGGATTTTTAGATTCTATGGGTAGTCTGTGTAAAAAGTTGTAAACTTTTAATTGGCATTGCGTGTGGTTATGACAATTGTGGTTGCCAGCAACAAAACTAAACAATGTACTTGTGAAATGTGGATAGAGTGCATTGATCTTTGTACAAAGAAGTCCACTTGAGCCGTTGCATGATACTGTGGGTGTGGTTTTGATTCGGTCTGCCCTGTTGTAAGTCCATTTTAACTTTCTAGAATAGTTTTGTCAGGACTAATGCAACATATTGCTGGGTTATTACTGGTCTACCCTGGACAAAGGCTGACTATAACTTTCATCTTCATTGTTTGGTTCTAGCTACTGTGCAATAACACACAGACACACACACACACACACATATAGATTCTAATTGTTATGGTCCTGATTGATAAAAGAAAGCATTAATATTTTTATGTAAAAAGCATAGGTTCTATTAAAGACTTACTGTATAAAACACCTTAATCGTGGAAAAGAATAGAAAAGCTATTAATATTGACAATGTGCAGATTCAAAGTCATCAGTTCATAGACACCTACGTGACTCTAGTAACAAACATGAGTATTTGTGCTGTAAGTTGCCATGAATTGTTATGACAATGGCTACACTCCAGTTGCGACAGATAGTTATTATTTTTCCGTTTATGACCAAATATTTTATCTTTACCTAACCTCTTATACTATGTACTATGTATTTATGTACATTCTTCTACACTCTTTGCTGTAACACTGCATATTCTGCTATGTCTGTGGTTTATACCTCCACCTACTGGACGTTGTCTGAAACACACATGCTTGTTAATTCTACATCAAGGAGAGAAAAAGTCACATTGTAGTTTATATTTGCAAAAAAATTACATAGCACACTGTACTTTTCAAAAAAGGCCAGCTATTAATTGTGTACATTTCCAAAAATGGAAGAAGTGTCTGTATTTTAAGTTGTCTTAACCAGTAGAATTTAATTAAATAGGCTAAGTGTAACTCTGTACTCTTCTCAACAACAACAACAAATAAGGTTACAGATGGGTGTTAGTCAATGCATTCAAAGGAAATGTGGATAAGAGCAAGATGTCTCCTGGTTTGGAAAACAACAATCCGTGTAAAAAAAGATCTGTTTGGATTCAGTGCTGAACCCCTGGACTGGAGAAGTTTCCATGACGTGCGCTCCTAATTTTTAGACATATATCTGTAAAAACTTCTCTGTTTGTAAGAAACTATTTAATGAAATAGTGGATAGTTTATTTGTACGACCTGTCTTTATACTTATACTGAAAATCGGTTTATTAATTAGCTGCAACCAAAAAATTAGAATGAAGGGGAGGGCATCTGGCAACCAGATCTATCATGTGACCTTCTGTTTGATAAAACAAGAAAGTAGGTCAGTGTCTGTTTGCAGGAGGTCCGAGGAAACTTCATGTGACATATCAGCATCCTTTAACGGTACGATTTATACCTTAATTAAACTACAGTGCAAGTAATTATTACTACGATCAATCTGGAATTCGTACATTTTCAAAATAAAATAGCATAGCCAGTAATATTGACGTGCATTTAAGTAAAAGCAATTACGAATTTTCTAATTTTCTAAATGGCGGTGCGTTTGCATTTTCGTAAAGTAACTTTAATCATATAATCAAAACAAAATTATTTGAGTAGTTGTTGTTGTTCCGCTACGTCAATAACAAAGCAGGAAGTAGTGTGCAGTTCCGGCGCTGCGATGGCCGAGTGGTTAAGGCGTTGGACTTGAAATCCAATGGGGTCTCCCCGCGCAGGTTCGAACCCTGCTCGCAGCGAAAATTAATCGTTTTGAGGAAGTGAAAATGGAAAAGTCGTGTCAGAAAAGTGCGAAAGGTATGTTCTTGGTATATATGAAAGATATGTTGAATCCAACATGTAACGACATGACTTGTATCCATAGGTGTGGGTAACTATGAAAACAACTATTGCTGGCAAGTGACAATTTTCTCAATAATACTGCAATTAATATGTAAATAATTATTTCAATTATCAATGTAAAAACAAAAGTGCATATGCAGTGGGTACCGAAAAGTATTAATTTCAGACCCCCTTACACTTTTCACTCTTTGTTATATTGCAGACATTTGCTAAAATCATTTAAGTTTTATTAAATGTTTAATTAACAGATTTATTTAAAAAAGAAAAACTATCCGTTTCTGTCAATATGGGGTGCTGTGCGTATATTAATGAGGAAAAAAATGAACTTAAATGATTTTAGCAAATGGCTGCAATATAACAAAGAGTGAAAATGTAAGGGGGTCTGAATACTTTCCATACCCACTGTCTATAGAATGTTGTCTACACTGTTTTATTTATTTATTTATTTATTTATTTTTTTAATTCTTGCATGTAAATGAGGCAGACACAATTATTTTCCACGTGTCCGTGTAACTTCTCTCTGAACTTGATAAAGTATAACGTGCATTGTATAATACTGTTGTTTTAATGTATTTTCACTTTGTTGTTGTTGTTTTACAATTTGCAACGAAGAGGCAATTTCAATACACACAAAGGGTTAAGTTGATTGAGCTGCCGGGTTAGCTGGACAGATTCCAGATTCGTCTAGATATAATTAGACGAGCTTTCGCAGTCGCTTTGAGAGACTGACAGACCCCGGCACTGTCACCCGCAAACAGCTGTAGATACCAGCCCGAAATACAGGAAGAAGGTTGGGAATATAATTGTAATCTGGACAAGTTTCCCAAGGAAACAACGTGTTGCCTACATCTGCGGTTTTGCATCTGTTTTGCCAGTTTGTCAGCTTCCTAACTCTTGCCTTCCTTTTGCATAAAGATGTCTGGCTTGGGGAAGCTGCGTGTCGCTGTTATCGGAGCCGGTGCCGCGGGACTCTGCGCGGCCCGCCATCTTCTCTCCCGCGGGGACACCTTCGCGACACCTGTGGTGTACGAACTCACCAACAACATCGGAGGAACCTGGGTCTATGAGGAAAGAGTGGGGTGTTACGACAATGGCTTGCCGATTCACAGCAGCATGTACAGGGACCTCAGGTGAATTTAGAAGTGTTTATTCTTTTTATGCAACTGCAATTGTAAAACTTTATATTTATTACATTGCACTGTAACAACATCGCCAGACATATAGTGATGTCACTTAAAACATGTTTAATTACATATTAAGTGTCCATCTTACTACATGACAAGAATGGTTGCTTATTGAAGTGTAATGTGAATTAACCTTAAAAAAATTACTTTGAGATCCTCCTTTTAAGCTCTTATTGAAATATCAGCGGCATGTGATATACTTTTAAAGCACTATTGTGGTTTAAAGCAGTATAATGTTTTTCTGTTGTATTCTTTTCACATACTAGAACCAATATTCCCAAAGAGGTGATGTCTTTCCCTGATTTTCCTTTTGCAAAGCATCTCCCCTCTTTTGTCCATCACACCGAGGTACGGAAGTACCTTGAGCAATACTGTGATCATTTTCGCCTGTGGGACCACATACAGGTGAAAAACATAATACTTGTAGCTCAGTTTGTTCATTTTTAAAATAGTCCCACCTTCTTCATGTCCTGCATTTAAGAAAGATTCATGCTCCTTGCATAGTTGCGACAGTTATTAATTTTATTGTTTATGACCAGTCAAAGTGACTTACCTGTAAAAAAAAAAATTTAAATACCTTATCTTTACCTAACCTCTTATACTATACCTTATCCTTATCTACTGTACATTTATGATCAGTCTGTGTGGGATTGTGGAAAACTACTAATTAACGTTTGCCTGTACAAAGGACTGAAAGTTGCTGATGCATCAGTTTTCTTGATAGCCATCAGTCTGAATGTAAAAGAAAAACTATTGATGGGTGTATTTCTCTCTCTCAACAAGTTTGGCACCTCAGTGGCTTCAGTGACTCCAGTAGATGTGAAGGGTGGGTGGAATGGGTTGGCTTGGGATGTCACCACCAACAATGGTCTAGACCACAGTAAATCCACTACAGAGAGATTTGATGCTGTTATGGTGTGCAATGGGTAAGTGTGCAGCAAACTGAGCGAAGCATTCTCTGTAAAACCTTCCTATGTGCAATTAGTCAAAATGTACACGTGTAGATCAATAAGACTATTGAGTTCAGTGGATTAAACAGTAACTAATGATGCAACGAATCTGTATTGCACTTTCACTTATACACTGTGCCAGATTTTCAGAGTACAATCTGATTATATAATCAGGTGAAAAAAATGTATTATTACAAAGTGAGTCTTTCAATTTAAATTGTGTGTGTTTATTACAGACATTTCTATGATCCCTACATCCCTGCAATACCTGGATTGGAAAAATTCAAAGGTTTTCCCTTCCTTACATTATATAACATTTCTTTACTTTGTAAATCAAGAGAATCTGACATCTTTAAAACCAATTGCTTGTGTACTTGGCAGCAAAATACCTTTGACATATGCTTAGACTTGCAAATTCCTAAATGGTTCTTTGCTGTTGCAACACGTTATCAGAGTGAGGACATTCTGAGAAATTCTGAGAAAATCAAACCATGGCTTTGGTTGGAAAGTAGACCCAATTTTGGTTAATCATTATATTGCATTTATCAGTTGGTTAATTAAAAGTTAGACCTTTATGTTTCTTTATGTTTATTCTGGGGCCTTTGTTGAACAGTTTCATATCACAGTAAATAACGGAATGTTATGTATAAAAAAAAAAAAAGAATAAAAAAAAAAAAAAGAAATTGTGCCTTGCACGCTCAAAATATAATAGAAAATATAAAGCATGTATTAATCAATCAGCATTCATCAGGCTTGAAGGAACACGCCACTGTTTTTGAAAATATGCTAATTTTCCAACTGGCCTAGAGCTGAACGGTTGAGTTTTGCCATTTTTTGAATCTGTTCAGCCGATCTCAGGCCATAGCAATTTTAGTTGCAGCTTATCATAGATCAGGGGTGTCAAACTCAGTTCCTGGAGGACCACAGCCCTGCAGAGTTTTTTTCCAACCCTGTTCCCAAACACTTGATTAGCTGGATCAGTTGTGTTTAATTCGGGTTGGAGATAAACTGCAGGGCTGTGGCCCTCCAGGAATCAAGGTTGACACCCCTGGCATAGATCAGTTTTTTTTTTTTAAAACAGCGTGTTCCTTTGACCACAACATTGCCAGTTAAAAATATTTTGTGATTATGCAGGTTTGACTAGCCCGTAGTCTTTATGTATTTTCTAGTTTTTCTGTGTTGTAAGAAAAGTTGTATTTTGTCCAAATGTATGTTGTTGTTTTTTTAGGGACGCTGATGCACAGTCATGATTATCGTAGTGCTGAACCTTTGGCGGGAAAGTCAGTGGTGCTGCTGGGAGCCGGTCTCTCTGGATTGGACATTGCTATGGAGCTCTCCAATGTTGATGCTCAGGTCTTTCACAGTGTTAAATTATTTTGCTACTTGTAATGCTGCATTTTTTACTTAAGCTGGAATATACTACATAACGTTTGCGCAGATTTTCCTAAATTTGAGTTGGCAGAGAATCACATACGGTATGATGGATACAGAATTTAGCTTTTTTTTTTTTTAGCTTCGGAATGTTTCCATCTGGAAGAAGATTAAACATGTCTGATATTTGAGCCGATTTTAGAATACATATTGTTTTCTTTTGTCACCCTAGAACTGTTAGTGTGCGATCCACAAGAATTCAGAATTCTTACCCAGATTTACAGTCTGGAGAAGTGGACGCTATTTGCTGAAAGTCAGAGCCAGTCTGCAGATTGATTTAAGTAAATTTTTTGAAGGGGCAATAGAAAGGGAATTTTACTTTCTCGACCAGTCAACAAAACATTAAAACATGTAATTAGGGAGTTATTATGATTTATTATTATGATTATTATGTTATTAAGAAACCAAACGCAACTGAATTAACATGGGCTGCTGCAGTAAAAATGTAGTTTTTATATTTATAATATGATATGGCCTAGGCTAGTTAAGCAACATGACATGCATTTTAACCTGAACACTTGTTTGACTGCAAATTTAATATTGATTTCATGCAAGAGTTCAAAAAGTAGTTAATATTAAGTGACATTTTAGCCTCAGTCACCGTTTATGCTTGATCTCAAGAAAATAGTTCCGAACAAAGATCTCAGAATTTGAATCTGAGCAACACACGTGGTGTTTCGTTTATAAATGATTCTTTGTATCCAAAGAATCGTTTGAATTCATGACTCAGTGACTCACTCAATAAGACTGCCACCTGCTGGTGGTTTACGTTCATATTCAATGTATTTGTGTATTACAAAAACGTTTAATTTATAATAGTAATTTAAAACATAACATTATTTATCCAGTTGTAATTTGGAGTGTAAATGTATTCATGTCATGGTTACATTTGAGCTTAATTTGCATCTAAAATTCTTTAGTGTCTTGTTTTATATTTACTGTATTTACTAGTAAACTTTTAATATGAAAAACCACGCATACATGTAATAAGGTTAGTAAAAACAAGAAAGCCATTTATGTAGGCAAAAATATCCTGGAAATCAACTTAAGTATGCAGTTATTAACTTTAATCATATAAAATGTAATCTCCCAGCAACAAAATGATGTCAATGTCCAGCCCTGTTTAAGTCTTTATTCCATCCTTTGATATCAATAATGTTTGTCAAAGTCTGTTAGTGTGTGATCCTAGTGTTTTAACATCTGCTCAGTACACTACAAATGAAGTGTGGTGTATACCAGCCTTCTGTCATCCAACTTATGTCATCCATATTTACCTCAGTTACATTTTACAAAATTGTCCGGGTGCTTAGTGTTTTTCTTTCTTTCTTTTTTTTTTTCTTCAAAATTTGTGGAATGTATTCCAGTTTTTAATGTGTGTTAATACTTGTGACAAAAGAAACCAACTTGCTCTTGTGCTTTTATACGCATATAGATAGAACGCTGTCTAAACTCTCAAATATATTGTACTTTCTACCTTATGCATAGCATTTAAAGAATTTTATCTGGAATGCCTTGTTTACCTTGTACCATTATTGTCCTCCAGGTCATCCTGAGTCATGGACAGCGGCCATTGACCTGCCCCCTTCCTCCAGGAGTCCAACAGGCTCCTCCAGTAACCTCTGTACTGGATGATGACACTTTAGAGTTTAAAAATGGGGAGAGAGCCAAGCCAGAGGTTTTTCTGTTTTGTACAGGCTACAACTTTACCTTCCCTTTCCTGGATAAGAAAGTGGGTGTAAAAGTGCAGGAGCACCTCGTCTTCCCTCTCTATAAGTTTCTAATACCTCCAGCCTACCCTTCACTCTTTATAGTGGGCATCTGTAGAGCCATATGCCCCTTTCCACATTTCCATATTCAGGTTAGTTGCAAAGCAAAGGATATTTTGTTAAAGGGAATATGTGCCATTGAGGTACGTCTCAAATTTCACTTAAATCTTCTAATTGTTTCCTCTTGTTTTTCCCAGTCTCAGTTTGTCCTCTCAGTGTTGGATGGTTCTTTCCGCCTGCCATCCCGTGAGGCAATGGAGAAGGATATTGAGCTGGACATTGCCGCCCGTCGTGCCCGTGGAATTTCCACCCGCCATATCCTTAAACTGGATTCTGAGCAATGGGCCTACAATGATGAGCTCGCTCATCTCGGGGGATTCAAACCCCTCCCACGTTATTGGAGCAACCTATATGAATCCAACAAGGTGTTCCGTGCCCGAGATATGCTCAATTATAAAGCTTACAACTACACTGTCTTGGAAAACATGGAGTGGAAGGTGCACAATTTCCATGGCCAGCAACTGCAGAAACCTCTGGGTGTTAAAAAAACAATATAAGCTGTGATGGATAAAAATACACCATCATTAAGGTGCTAACAAAACATATGTCAGTGTAACGAGTACTATTAGGATATTAACAAATTGCTCAGTATTGATATGTTTTGCAATTATAATTTTTTTCAAATGTCTAACCGTACAATTATTTTTTGTTGTTTGTGATGAACTGCTTTTTAAATAATAAATCATAACTGAATATAAACAGTATGCAAGGATGTCAAGAATTGTCAAGAATTCATGTCATCATATAAAATTGGCCATTAAGACCAAAGATTCACAACCATTGTGTATATGTGTAACCAAAGGAACACTTATAGGGATTGTTCAACCAAAAATTTTAATTATCACTGTCTTAAATTTTTAAGCATGTTTTTTTTTAAATTATCCACATATATATATATATATATCCAAAATAATCCCATGTCTCCACAATCCGTATTGTGAAGTATAGTGTCAGATAGTCAAGCGTAACCACAAACGATAGTCAATTAATGTTGAGTTCATACCACACAGAAACAAAAGGCACCGCTGGGATTCGAACCCAGGATCTCCTGTTTACTAGACAGGCGCTTTAACCAACTAAGCCACGGCGCCTTGTGCCGACACGTTGAAAATTTGATTAGAAGAACATGCCAGTAGGCCACTAATATCTACTAATTCTTATATTGGAACTCTATATTAAAAACAATTGGATTTTGAAATCTCGTAACATTTCCGTAATTTCGACTCAAGCTGATCCTGCTAAGAACACACAAGCGCAGGTGGAGTTTTTTATTTATTTCGTCAAGTAACGTTAACTTTACCAGTTTTGATGGAATACACAGTTCATAACTTCGATCACGAAGTTCGGTGAAAAGCAACTGCATTACTGTGGTCGTTTATATAACGTTAACTCTCGAAGCTAATGCTAATGCTAATGCAAAACAGCGAGTCAATCCCCAGCCACGCGGTGGCAGCGCTTGCTACACGGTCAAGAGCGAGCGTAACAGGACGTTTTAAAGCAGTTTAGCGCAACTTTACGTTTTGTAAAGCTATATCACAATCTGACGCACTGGATTTTTTTTTAAACAGTGAAAAGGGTTGAAATTGCGTGCATAGACACAACTGTAACAATACAGACGCATCATTCAAGCTTAATTATGAGTCACCGTGGTTCTTTCCATTTAAGTAACTTTCACTAATGTCGCCATACCAGAAATAGGGTATACCAGAGAGATAAAGAAAGACCACAAATTATTCATTCAGCCCTCTTTAGCAACAGCATCGTTCAGGAATTTCGCTTGAAATTTCAGCTTGAATCATCACAGAAGAAAGTGACAGATTCACCTCAAACAGACGCTTTATGTCACATGGCCAAAAACTAAAAGTTATAAGCCGAGTTAAAGCACAGATCCTCGCTACCCCCAAATGCTTTATTGAATACATTTAATAACCTTGAAAATCCTTTTTGAAACCTGATTATTTTAGGCATAATATTCCCACGTGCGTATAGCTATGCTTCCAGATGTTTTCACTCATCTGTTCAGTACTATTCCACTCTACTGTTTTTTTTTTCTTGTCCTTTCTACACATTTTTCTAATTTCAGTCCAAGCCGCTGGTTTTCCAAGTGATGTAATATCCTGTATACCACAATGTCCCAGAGGTACAGTGTACAGTCATGACCTAAAATGTCTATGCATCACCAATGGATATGATTTAAACTGACTATTTATATGATCCTGGACTACAAAACATAAGGGTCAATTTTAAGATTTTAACTCATCTGAGCTAAATAAATAAGCTTTCCATTGATTTGTAATTGATTAAAAATCTGGAATCTGAGGGTGCAAAAACTGTCTTCAAAGAAAGACGCTCGTTGTGATTTTGCCTATTGAGACATATGATCCACATTACTGTAAAAATGTAAACTTATCCCAATCCATACCCCTAAACCTAACCCTACCCAAAATGTATTCCTAAAATCAGTGGGAAATGATACCTGATTAACAAGGGTGTAGAACAGGGATGGGGAACCTTGGTCCTCATCCTGCAAGGTTTCCATGTTTCCCTGCACAAACAAACTTGATTCAAATTAAGTAGTGCTTGTGCAGAACTTCATTGGCTGTTGGATCCATTTTATTTGAGTCAGGTGTTGTGAAGCAGGGTTATATGAAAAACTTAGAGGACTGCGGCCCTTGAGGACCAGGGTTCCCCACCCCTGGTGTAAAAGCACCTAACCCTGATCATAAGCCTGAATCAGATATTTCCAGAAAAATTATCCCTGGTTGATTAGAATGTTGTTCCAGGAACGTCTTGTACTTTGTGAAATCACATGCACCCTTTATTATTGCACTTCATTAATGCAGCAATAATAATTTCACATTTAATTTGTATCAAGAGTATTATGTTTATTTAATCTCACCAAAATATAGGTAGTGATTATAAAAAGGTGACTTGCTATACTTTTAAGGCTGAATATTATTGTTTTTTTCTTCTGTGAGCTATACTTTGGTTACAGTGGAAGGTGACTAGAGCCAAATGATTTAGGAGAGATTAAGAACAATGATTCACATACAGAGAAACAGTGTGTGGTGGAGCCTGTTGTCTAACAGAATTCAGTTTCACAATCACAAAATGGGACTGCACTCTCATCTACAGTGCATATTAATAGCCTGTAATTTCACAAGTATGAAACAAATTAAATGGAAGAAAGGGGCAAAGCTTCCTTGAGTCAAATTTAAACTGAAATCAAACTCAGACAACATGTAAATCTTTCTGTATAGTACTATATAACATTATTTACAAATATATTTGAGACTGATTTTAAATGAGAAATGAACAGTGGTGGTGGAGTTATTTTTGCTCTCACTATAGAAACGGAAGAGTGAGAGTGCAGGCCATCGAGGAGGAACCTTTCAAAGTAGAAAGGTCAGGGTTTCCAAAACGGAGTTCCTCTCAGTCTTGTATAGATGGACTTAGTTTAGATTAGCTTTTTCTGGAATATTCTCATATGCGTCTGATTATTAGAGAAGACAGAGTTGATTGTTTTGTGTTTTGTGTGCTTGGTAATGACCATATATGTTTGTTTGTGTGGGTGTTGGCAAAGGTTGGCTTTTGTAGAACAACATGTCTTCTGTGCACAGCCTCTAAGGGTCCCACTTTTTCCATTCTGACACACACACACACACACACACACACAC
>JAUMHI010000043.1:8035076-8092467 GCA_032359435.1 Enteromius unitaeniatus | reverse complement strand
TAAAAGCAAAATGTTACTGTACCACATCAGTATTCTGCCATGGTTAGGGTACTAATAAAATAATCCATGATATAGCAAAATTTTTAAACAGGCCATTATGTCAGTGGGAATGAGGCGTAAATTCATAAGACAACTATGTGTAAGAGAGAAGAGATATTACAGTACATTTAATGATACATTTAACTATTTAGAACTTGCATGCAAGACTAATCAAAGACATGTAAACACATCTGGGAACTTAATTAAATCATGACATAATGTTTGTATTAGGAGTATACAAACTTTATGACTTGTTCATTTTGACACTTCATTGTCTGGTCCTTTAAAGCCCCCGCAGTTAAAGCTCTTAGTTGCTAACAAGACACATGTCTGCATTTCAGAACAGCTGGTAAGTACTTTAACATTCCTCACAAGAAGAACCTGGCTTGTGTGCATGTTACCTGTTATATAGACATGCTTCTCTGCAGACTTTCTTTACACATTCAGCCTGTGTCATCTTTCCTGAAGACGTTGGCCTTGTTGATGAAGCTCATACTAAAGTCATTAGACATGACTTGATAGAGTTTCAAGTTATTTTATCAGTAGTTTTTCCATTGCTCCTGTCCTTTTGTCCCTAGACGCCTATTCCTTATACTCAGAGAATGTGGCTCTCCTTGTGAGCATGTGTGAAGGAATGTATTTTTGTAGAACCAAATATGGGCATGTGATGCGAATTCCAAAAGGTTAGTCAATGCTTCAGCCTAATGTTCCTAATTAGCCCACTCCAGATGAGGATCCTATTTTTACTGTCATTGTGGTTGCTAAACAGAGTGATAAGGGGATGGATTCTGTCAACTTTTATTTTTGGCACATACATAGATGTTGAAACATCCAGTCCTGTCAGTGGCCTTATCAAAATTAATTGTGCGTGCTTGCGGACACAGGTTTTGTTCTTGACTAATTATTTGTAATTAATTGCAGTTTTAATATAAGTGAATTAGTGTGTGTGTGTGTGTGTGTGTGTGGTATACTGATGTTGAAGTCAACAACTGAAAATGAAATAATTATTAATATACTGATATTTAAGTAGACGTGAGAGGTCTTTGAAACAAAGAAACATATTCAAAGATTTATATGCAATGACTGCTGCCTTAGACTAAACTATGACTTGGCTGTTTAACGGTCCTGTAAAAAAAAAGAGACAGTAAAGAAAAGAGACTCTGTGAAAAAAAAGTGTTTGTGTTTGTCTGTGTGAAAACGCGGAGAGGGGTGACTGGAAAGGCAGACGATGGGATGACTTCATAACTTCCGCTAGTGTGCGCGCGCGTCTGAAGGGGAGGACTCAAACCCTTTAAATACAGACAGAGCAGCTCTCAGACACATTTAGAGCAGCACTAGACTTGCACTGCATCGAAGATCAAAATAACAAACGAAATCTACAAAGAAACTCTTCAGAAACAATCTTTCAGGTAATTTTATCTTGTTTAGCCTTATACCGCGAGTAGACTCAAACTTAGAAGTTGTAAAGTTTTGGTAGCATTTAGCTCAAGTAGTTAAATGCTTGATCTAATAGATTTGCATGTGTTTGGGAATAACCAGCACGGGCAGAACTAAATTAGGTGTGATATCTGAACATGTAATTGTCGATAAAAAAAATACCCAGACATCAGTATACATAGAATAAAGTAATAAACCTTAAACTTGCTATAGGTGTTATAGACAAAGCTTCTTATGTGCCATAGTATTCTGTAGGTGAACACGTCAAAATAGACAAACAGAGATGGCATGTGTAGCGTTTCAGTGGTGGGTGCTATGGCTTGCACATTACTGAGAATTTTCACAAGGAAAGTAAAGAAGCAGCTTGTTCTCTTTTTGGGGGTGATTGAAGTATTTATTTGTTTTCATGTTTTTACACCCATGCTGTGACCAGAAACATACTTTGGCAGATATTATGTTTCTTTTATCAAATCTGTACTCGCCATTTCGGGTTTTGAATTAGCGCAGCTGACCTTTGTCTTATCTTCCACAGATATTCAGAATGCAGAGCTTGAACATGCTGTTGATCTTTGCCCTTTGCGGGGCAAGCTTGTGCAACGTTATGCAGGAGAAACAGACAGATTTTGGGCTGCAGGTGTTCTCTGAAGCAGTCCAATCTGCTCCGGACAGAAATCTGGTTCTCTCTCCCTATGGCATCTCTTCAGTGCTGGGCATGGCTCAACTGGGTGCCTATGGCAGCACTCTTAAAATACTTTCCTCCAAGATGGGCTACTCCCTGCAAGGTAAACAAATAAGAGCAATAGATATAATTTTGTTATGTTCTGGACCGCTGTATGTATAATTTTATATCTTTCCTATTTCTAGTTTAATGTGTGAAGATTGTAGTTTTTCTAACACTGTCTTTCTTTTTGATAGAACGAGGAATGCCAAAGCTACAGAGACTTCTTCAGAGAGATCTGGCAAGTGAAAATGGGGTAGAAGTGGCCAATGGTGTCATGGTTGACCGAAAAATAATCTTGGAAAAGATATTTAGGCGCAGCCTGTCCAAAGCCTTCCAGAGCATCCCTCATCAAATAGATTTCAGCCAACCAGAGATGGCCCGGCAGGTGATCAACTCCTGGGCATCTGACCACACTGGTGGTAAGTCACTGCTATTTTGAATGCATGGCCTGTGATGTTTTGCATCAGTTTGGATGAATGTAAGCTCAATCACAATACACATTTCAAAGACACTTAAATAATTTATTGGTTTCACTTCTTAGGAATGATTTCTGACTTCCTCCCATCTGGAGTGTTGAGTGAACTGACACGCTTGGTCCTGTTGAATGCTCTCCACTTCCATGGGGTCTGGAAGACACCCTTTGACCCTAAGCTTACTAGGGAACAGCTATTTCACACAGTCAACGGCAGTGCTGTATCTGTTCCTATGATGACTATGACTTCAAAATTCAACTGTGGTGAGTATCGATGACTTGTTTTAAAGGAACCAATGATAAAACAAAGGATTTTGTAAAGATTATTCGCAACATTTTTTTTTTCATCATATAGGCGAGTTTGTGACTGAAGATGGTGTGGACTATGATGTCATTGAGGTGCCTTATGAGGGCGAGTCGTTAAGTATGCTTCTGGTGACACCATTTGAGAAGGATGTGCCTCTGTTGTCCCTGAACAAAGAGCTGAGTAGCAGCAGGATTCAGCAATGGAGACAACAGATGAAAAAGATTAACAAACAACTTGCTATTCCAAGGTAACATCTCTTTCTGTATATTTACGTAGGATTTTTATATTGTGATGGACATTTTGAAACAGGAGGTCTTATGTGTGTGTTATATAATCTCTCAGGTTCTCCATGGATACAGAAACCGATCTGAAGTCCACACTGAGCAAGATGGGTCTTGGAGATATTTTCAGCCAGAGCAAAGCTGATTTCTCTCGCATTACCAGTGAGTATAAGAAACGATCAGATTTCACTTTTAGCAATGGTGTGGCTGTTTTGTTAAAGAATAAAATGGGTGTTAATGGATGCTCTTTTTGATGAACCTAATAGTGTTGTTTTCCTTGTTTTCAATTAGCTGAGGAACCTTTATGTGTATCCAAGGTCCTTCAGAGAGTAAAACTTGAAGTGAATGAAGAAGGAACCAAAGGCACATCTGCAACAGGTACAGTCACTGAATTCCAATGCAGAACAAAAGTTATTCAGCAGCATTAACAGTCATTTATAGTGAAACCAAAATGCATATTTATTAATTTATTATTTTTCTCCCCAGCGGCCATCATTTACTCACGCATGGCTGTAGAGGAGATCACACTGGATAGACCCTTCTATTTCCTCATTCAACACAAACCCACTGGTCAGTTCGGTTTTAATTTCACATGCTTTCACCTTTTTACATTGCATTTTGCTTAAATGTTTTTCTGCATATGTGTCCGTGTAGCTTGTTGTTTGGTTGGTTGGTTGGTTGTCTCCATCCATTATTAAAATCCCCTGGTTAACTTCACAGGTGCGTTGTTGTTCAGCGGTCAAGTGAACCAGCCTCAGGAATACTAAGACCAAGGCTGTGTCTGAAGTTGCCTTACAAACAGAAGGACCAAGAAACCTGCCAAACAAGTCTGCACACAACTTACTACTGAAGACAGGAGATGCTTGGGGTTCTGTTTTAAAATGAAATTGGGAGGGGGAAAATAAATGCAAAAACTTTTACAACATGTGAGCATAGCTTGAAGTGCCAAACTTTAATGAGAAATGTATAAATGTTTATTCAATGTGTCTACTGCTATGGGCGATGAAAGGTCTGTACCATAAATGAAAGCATTACTGTTTAAAACATGTCTGAAACATCAGGGACCTTTTTAAAGAGCAAATTCACAGCCTCAGCAGATGGAGATTCTACATGCACTAATCATTTGAAGAGTGAATTCATTTTAAATCTGTTTAATGTGCTTATTTTTTACGAGTTGGATTTTTACAGTATTTATATTTATTTATTGTCGAAGGTTATATTTTCGTGAAGACTGTTTATTAAAATTGTTTTCTTTTATAATAAAAGCGACCATACGCGAACATGAATTAGTGTTGCTTTCTTCATTAAATTACTTTGGTGCTGGCGACATCTTGTGTTCAAAGTTTGGCAACAACAAAAAGTCATACACGTAATATAGTTCAAGACTTTTCAGATAAAAGGAACGTGTAGACGCAGTATTGTAATAATAAATTTACAGAAGTGTTTTGCTTTGCTTGGCACGAGCTGTCCGTACACATGGCATTGAGATATGAGCTGAGCTGAAAGGTGAATTGATTTTCCTCTATAACGAGCAGATTAAAGTTCTTCAGCTCGACCTAGCTCTGTTACCATGGCAACCTGAATCAGCCCCCTTTTTTGTCATGGCAACAGCATCTGAACCTCTTGCTCTGATGGCAGAGGCAAAGCTGTTAGGTTTTACAAATGCACACAAAAATCCACTTGATTATTTTCCAAAACTTAAACGCATCATCCGCTGTTTTTTTTGTTAGAAGCGGGAATTCGTGTCTAGCACAGGCATCAAGCGCACTTTCTGCTAGAGGTCTCGAGACAGGAATGCGAAGACCGCATGCGCACTGGACGTGATGACGCTACCTGACTTCTCCAGTGACTGGAAGTCCGGCTCAATTCCGCGAACCGGTTCTTTCGAACAGTTCTTTAAAGTGAACCGACTCAGCCGATCTCTTAATCCATGCCGTTGTTACATCGACTCCTGTGACCCTAGTTGGCGCTGGGTAGGTAGGATTAGCGTGATATATATTGCTGTCTATTACGAGCTTTCGAGTAAATGCAATTAATTCGGATGTTTACTGTAATCCGAGGCGTTCTATTCAATCGCCAATGAATCAGATTAACCGATGCACTAAAAAGACTCGACTCAAAAGAACAACTCGTTGACAAAGCTACTCCAGGCTGTTTCAATGGGGCTCTGAAACTCCAAGCAGTCAGATAGACATGTATTGAGAATATCTCGCGGTGTTTAACGAGCCTAAAAGCGGTTTGCTGTTCACTGAAAATACCTGACTGCTCTCAATAAGCCTTCAAAATGGTAAGTTCTACCCTTACAGCGACATTAATCTGCACTTTCTCAGGCAGAGCTAGCTAGCTAAGGCTAAGTTAGTACAGTCAGCTACCTGGACACCTCAAACCCTGTTTAAAAATTTACATCTCACCTGTCGGGCCGGTGGTCGGTTACGTTTGGACGCTTTGTGTGGTTTTACATCTCTCAAATACACCGTAAAAGTGTCACGCTGTTATGTATTCAAACACGTTTGTTCATTAGCCGGGTGAGTTTGACAGCTAGATTTGATACAAGTTGTCACTATTAATGAATCACCTACACTCTTTTCACAGCCTGGCGTTCATGCTTTCTGAACACTTGAGATTTTGTTTCATCAGGTTTCCTTAGCGGTCCTATAAGTTGTTTTTTGACTCTTGATTCGACCCGGAAACGCTTGTCTAGTTGCTGCTTTGTATTTGAGATTCAGATGAACTATGAGTCAGAAGATTGTGTTTAATCCCACACAGTACATTTCACTGCGGTTTTCAGAGTCTTAACAGTGTCTTCCTTTAAAAATATTCCGTTATAGAAGTATTTCACAACATATTTCCTTTCTTTAATCAGTTAAGCATGAAAGGAAGTTCTGCTGTGAGAGATAATATCCAACACATCACTGTTTACTAACTAAAGAAAGTACTAATGATCATAGCAGAGGGAAGCAGAATGCAATGTCCAAATTGTTCATGAACTTCCTGTTTGCCATAAAAAAAATTTTACTTTTTTTAATAAGCAAGTTACTGCAGCATCAATCCGAAGAGCATTTCTTTCTTCATATAAGACCTTTTGTTTTTCCCTCTTTCTATGGCACTAGATAAACAGCAGAAAGCATTCACCGCTGTAAGTAAAGATGTGTAGTTTAGCAGTAGATGGTGATCTAATTGTCTGTTCTGTAGATTTTCATGTCCTTTATTAACAGTAGAGTTTCATGAATGTGTAAATATAAAGTCCAATATTTATTTTACTACTAACATGTGTTATAAGACACCGATCAAGTAAAAACCATGCACGGTTTTAACAAACTTGTCTGTATGTGTGGATGCTAAATTGTCACTTGATTTGGCTGCTAAATATGGACTTGAAACCTGGAAGATAGTCTCTCCTTCCCTTAGGAGGTTACTATTCTCGTCTTTGGCCCCAATTAATTTTTTTTTCCCACATCTCATCTTTTTTTATGTCTTTCTATTTTTGGATATGAAACGTCTCTTTTACAACGAAGTCTTTCATTGCCAAGTGCAATGCATCATTTTAGTCTATTTCAAGAGCTGATGTAGGCTGACAAATTCTGGCACAAAGTATAAGTCCTGAATTTAGCAAGCTGGTAAAAATGCTTTACAGTTAAACTAACATGTGCTTTAGGGTAGTGCTCCATGTGATAGTCTTGTGGTTTTAATCATAGTGTGTCGTTCTAGTGCATTGATCAGCAAATGTGATAGTTGTATAGCCTTTTGAGAGGATTGAGCTGAATGCAGCGAGTTGAATATGTGGGCCGTGTCTAATGGGAGCAGATGCAGTGCTCTTCAGCTCTCCTCTTAAATATTTAACACATCTGAAATGTATAGCCCAGCATACTTTCTAATTTTATAATGATGAAAGACATTGAAGGAGGAAAAAGGAGTCTTTATTTTTTACAGTTTTTCCATGACGCCTTCATCCTTTTTGATATGTCAGATGCTGGTTACAAACACAGTTCACAACATTTGAATCAATATTAATAAATAACATGAACACAACCTTTTCTTTTTTTTTTACTAGCATCAATATTTTAGATTGTAATTTTTTTATTGTAAGTGTAAGGTAAACTGTATATTTTGGTTCAGTTTTTAAATGCTTTTACTGTTTTAATCTCTTGGCCTTATTTGGTCTAGTTTTGTAGTAGTTTCTAATTTAATATGAGGTCATAAAAACAGCATGTATAATAATTATCTTTATTATGTCATCAGCTTTGCAGAAAAGCTTAATTAAAGACTTAATGTAAATATAACAGGTTTTTAGTGATGTATTGCATCCAGTATTTTGTGAAAATTGTTAGTGTGTGTATATTATATATATATATATATATATATATATAATTTTTTACAGATGTTTTATTCATAATGAGTTAAATCTTATTATTATTAACTAAAACTGTTTACAAGTAAAAAAAAATATATTATTCTGAATTATTATTTATTATAATGAAAAAGTACTAAAAGTTAAACTAAAATAAAAATACAATTTAAATTATAAAAACTACACAAACATATAAAAAGCTAATAAATATTAATCAGAAATATTACAACGCGTAAATAATAAAATACTTAATTTATTTAGCCATTGTCTGTTAACCATTTTTCTTTCTTTGTACGATCCTCTGCTGTCTCTCTCTTTCTCTGTAGATGCGCTTTATGCTTCTGTTCAGCCGACAGGGGAAGCTGCGACTCCAGAAATGGTACACAGCTACTGCTGAGCGTGACAAGAAAAAGATGGTCAGAGAGCTCATGCAGGTAGTCCTGGCCAGAAAACCCAAAATGTGCAGCTTCCTTGAGTGGAGAGATCTAAAGATAGTCTACAAGAGGTACAAAACCACACATGCATCTTATGCCTTTGTGAGACAGAAATATCAGCTGCAAACATCTCTTGTTCTCATTTTCTCATATACACATTAAAGGTTGTACAAAATAAAACATAGCACAGACTTTACACCTGTTTCCTGCTGAAATAACCATCTAGTGACGTGTACACCAAATTATTGTCAACAGTGACTAATTTAATGTGTCAGTACTGAAGAGAGGAATTGCATGGAACATCAAAATACATTTCATATCTAGTCACCTACGCACATACACGCCTGCTTTGACTTAATTCATTAGTAACCTCTTGTGAACTCTCACAGTGCCTCTTTACATTGCGTAACAATATGACCTTTTTTTTTGTAAGCATCTGATACTCTCACTGCACTCAGGATACACAGTAGAGAGGTGGTCATTGTTTTCGACCTAAAGGGGGCACTAAAAGTAAAGCTACCCTCATCTGATGCTTGTTTTTGTTTATCTCTGCTCTCCGTCTGATATGTGCTTGATTTGTCAGCTACTTGATGTCATTGAGGTCCACTCCAGTATGCTGTTAAACTAAAAGCAAATAAAAATAACCCAGTTTATTCTGCAGTCTTTAACCTCCTAGTATATTCTTTTTTAAATGAGAGCAAACCAAAAGGCATCAGAGCATTTAGAGAATTTAAACGCACTTTATTTTTTTACCTCCTTGGAAATGAAAGAAACCTAATATAAGTATGGATTTAGGTCATCAGAAGAAAGGAGGGACTCTTCCTAATGTATACAGGCAGCAGTATTTGGACGGAAGTCGTCAGTTTGACTTTGGTTTGAAGGTGGAAAATGGTGTACTGGAAGCCAACATTATGGAATCCATATTTCGAATGAGTTCAGTTTTCACAGCTAAAGCACATTCTTTGCATTAGCTTTGGAATTTATTCAGAATGCACAGGAAAATGATTTTATAATGTTTACAGACTCCAAATCATGCCTTCAAGATTTTAAAAGCTGATTATCTTTTGATAGATTGCATTGTCAAAGTGGATCAATTCTGTATTATCATTATTCAAGAGCTGATGCAGCTGCAAAGGAGACTTTTAATCAAGAAATGTCAAATTCCTCCCTCAAAGATCAGACTTATATTTAACTGTTATATATTAAATAACTGAGAAGAAGTGTGGGATACATGATAGTAAATTACATGAAATACATTCTGACATTTCAAACAGATTTTCAATCCCTTTTAAAACTAGATTTGGTCAAGTGATATTTACCAGATGTAGGGCTTACAAGACTGACTCGTGTTTTTTTGCTTTAAGGTGAAGACCCTACCCTACCCTGTTTTGAAAGATTTCCCTTTCTGTCAAACATATTTTATTGGACTGTCCAGCTTTTAAAGAATGTAGAAAACATTCTTTATGACGTGAACTCTCTTAAAGAGTTATTTAGTGTAAAAAAGTTATCATATGTAAAAAAATAAATAAATAAAATAAGAAAATGGCTTGAGATGCTGACATTGCATTAAATAAAAATATACTACTTCTAATGTCATTGAGGCTTGATTTAGAGTCCAGAACACTGTCACTATAACATATTGTCTCAATTCTTATTACATTTTGGTTGGTCACTTCCACACACACTAAGGGATTGTGTAGACTATTTCAGAGCAAGTAAAGCAACACTCATTGATCTAGTCACTTTCATTTCATTGTTGTCAGCATTCATTCACCATGTCTATTCCCCAGGCATCCAACCAGCACCTGCTGTGCGTTATTGCTTTTGGTTATCACTTTTTGTGCTTCCCTATTTGTATCAATATAATTTTAGTATTATTTATATACTATTCAAGTTTTTATTACTGTTTTGAGTGAGCTTTTATTTTGGTTTCTAATTGTGTTCAAATAAATTTACATTTTTAAAAATAAATAATTTGTGTATATAATTGTTTTCTTCTTATTTTAGTTTAAGTGTTAGTCATGTTATGTTATGTTTTTTTTTTTTATAATATAGCTATTTGTTTTTAGTTTTTTTAAATTACATTTGAGTTTTTATTAAGTGTTAGTTTTATTTGTAGTTAGTATTAATATACATATGTAAAATTAAATGTTCAGTTAGTTGCCTTGGCAACATTTCTAATTTTCATGTAATATTACCTTCATATCCACTTTTTGACTGGGTTTATCGGGTGTGTTTGTGTGTGGGTGTGTAGGTATGCCAGTCTATATTTCTGCTGTGCGGTGGAGGAGCAGGACAATGAGCTGATTACCCTGGAGGTCATCCATCGTTTTGTGGAGCTGCTGGATAAGTACTTTGGCAGTGTGAGTCATTCCTCGCCACCACCCCTCTTTCATCTGGCCTCTCTTTTTTCTCTCCTCCTTTTTCGCTATTTCATACCTCACATCACAGAAACCCAAAACCTGTGAAATTCTCTTTGCTTACCCATCTTTTTTGCTTTTTTTGTCTGTCATCTCCTCTGCTTTTATCATGCTAATCATCCTATGTCTGTTTTTCTCTGTAAATGTCACGTGATGCTTTTTATCTCTTTTTACATTGATTTTGTTTGATATTTGTTATGCACATATGTTTTGTGTTTTAATTATCTGACTGTTTTGGTTGCCTCTCATTTGTTAAGGTTAATTCCCTCGTTCATTGTAATTTTTATGTTTTTAATGGAGTGCAGCATCCACTATGTTCCTTTCTGTCCACTTTACCATGCACATAATTGTACGGTTAAAATTTGTAACTTTTTTTGTGTTATTCATTGCTGTTACAGGTTTACACAATTAATTTGCAGAATGATGATAAAAACATTTAATAACTAATTTTAAAAATATGTAACACAGTTTTCACAAAAATATTAAACAGCACAGCAGGTTTTTTTTTACATCGATAATGATCAGAAATATATTATCAGCATATCAGAATGATTTCTAAAAAAAATAACGATACACTGAAGACTGGAGTAATGACTGTTGAAATCTCTAAAGTAAAAATATAATAGAAAAAGTGATTTTTTTTTATTTCATTTTTGATCAAAAAAGTTTTTTAACAGTAATGTTTACTTGAGACAGAATACTCTTTAATAAATGCAGGAATAAAACTGCTGTCTTATTCATATTTCTGTGAACTTGCATTTTGATTGGGTTATTTCAGTTAGGTTAACACATTTATGTGACACACTCCTATTTAGAACATCACCAGATTTTGTGCATGGAAACAAGTTTGTGTTCATGTCTTCATTGTAGGTTTGTGAGCTTGACATCATTTTTAACTTTGAGAAAGCTTACTTTATCCTGGACGAGTTTCTTATGGGGGGAGAAATTCAGGACACATCTAAGAAGAGCGTGCTCAAGGCCATCGAACAGGCCGACCTTCTCCAAGAGGTGAGTGTAGCCAGTTATAGATGAATTTTTCAGTGTTGTTTGCATGGAAAAGTCCAAACACATTACTTGGATTCTCGTCTTGTGGCTCCTTACTCATTTACATCCTCTCAGCTTTTCTGAGCATTGCACACTGTAAGCTGCCAAGTTAAGTAATCACTGCATTGTGTAATGTACACTGTGAGGATCCCTTAATAGAAACCCTCGTCTCTTTTTCTCCGGACAGGAGGATGAGTCACCCAGGAGCGTCCTAGAGGAGATGGGGCTGGCCTAGTACTAGTTTTCAATGCAGTCAACACAGATGGTAAATTTCGGTACTACTGCGACACGTGGGCTTACCTGAAGGGGAGTTTGTGAATGGGTCCAAAGGGTGGGAGGAGAACAGGGGGATATTTTTGGTACTACTGAGATCAGCATGTGATTGTATTTCAATTCCAACCTTTTTTTTTTTTCTTCTTTTACATGTAAAAATGACTGCCTAGCTGGAATCTCCTCTTTCTTAAATGAAACTGTAGAAAGAGAGTTAGACAGCAGATAGACACTCAAATTTAGCAATCAGAAGTTTTAACAACAGGTCATGCAATCTCAGCTTTTAGTTTTATTTCGAAGATAGTGATTTATTGTTACATTGATCAAGTGACCTGCTTTGGGGGAAAAAAAAAAAAAACTCAAAATGAATCTTCCTAAATGCCATTACTGTACATCTGCTGTAGCTGCTCAGGAAACAATGACACTGACCATCCAGCCATGTTAATTTGTGTGAGATGCAAATATTTATACTTGTACCACTTTAAAGATGTGCTATTGCAGCATATGGACAATAAGTATATCTACTAACGTTTTTTTCTAGTGGACCGATTTTAAGGATATGCTCACCAAACCAGAGGAATATTAAATAGACCTTTTTAAATGGCTACAATACTGAATGGACTATATTGTGCAGTCTATTTATTCCTGTTCTGTCCCTTGAGCCACAGCAGAAAAATGTCTGAATGCGTATTACTTCGAGAACAGGGCACAGAATCTCAACCACAAAATGGCACCGAAGCTCTTTCCTGTTTATCTTGGTCTACATCCTGCTTTCCAAAGACGTGTTTCTGACTGTAAGCGTGGCGGGGGAGTTGTAATAAGTAAGGGAGTATTTGTAGCTTGTTTCAGATAACAAGAGGGCTTTGATATTAAGTGTGATGTATTTTACGTAGCTTTTTAAACGTGGTGTGAAATAAGGGAATATTTTGAGATTAACTGTTTTTTTTTTTTTAAGCAATTGAATAATTCAGCATGAGGGCATGTTTCTACCTGTGTAAAATCGGTCGGGTAACAAAAACAGAATTATGTGTGAATGTACTTTTATAAATAATAAAACACAATTTTAGGCTAAAGTTCCAAGTACAGTGACTTTTTCTTCCTCATCTGTTTTCATTTATTTATTTATTTTTGTTTATAACCCATTCAACTTTTTTCTCCTTTTTCTTCCCTTCTTTCCTTTTTTTATTTTAGTAATTTAATTATATGCCCAATGACAGCTGTTAACATTTAATAGAGGAAACTTGCATAGAATTCCTTTGAACCAGTTGTTTGCAGATGTTTGCTTCCTTTTTTTTTCTTATTAACTTTTTTTACATGCATCATGGAGTGACCTCTGTTAGTATAATGTTTGCATCATCAAACAAACAAAAAAACCCTGATGCTTTGTCAGAAATGCATCCTTATTTGTGTGTGTGGAGCAAAGATAAAGAGTGCTGAAGAGTGAAAATGGAGAGAGAGAGAGAGAGAGCGCAAGAGAGAGTGAGATTGAGTATGTAAGTGGATGAGTCACCAGCCGGTCGTTTGTGACAGTGGTGCAGTGAAGCTGACTGCACCACCATTGTGCCAAGAAAAAGACAATGAAGGTGCAATGGAAAAGTAGAAAATGAAATTACAGGTGAAGACACAACATGTTCATGTAAGGTCAACAGACATGCTTTTAGAGGGGAAAAAAATATGTTAATATGTTAATAGTCTGTGATAGTTAAAAAGATGTCACCACACGGTAAAGGACAGGAAAAAAATGCTTTCAAGTTCCATATGAGCCAATAATTTGCATTGGTAATACAGAAGTTGCTTTGTTTTCTACGCCACTCTTCTTCATCCTCTGATTCTCAGACTGTCTTGTTTGTGTTTGTGGTTGGGGATTTCTAAGGAAACAGAAATCTGTTGTGTTTTTCACCACCATCAGTGTGAAGGTGTCAAACGATTTGACCTGCAGCATGATTGCAGCCCTCCCTCCTTTGTCTAAATATAAGCTCAGCTGTTGGTCAGTATCTTCCTTTATCTCCTCTCAGTGGAGATGGACAGCAGACTGTTTCTAGGGACACTATCACGTGCCTTTCAGCTTTTCCTGTCAAATTGCATTTCTGCGGCACTTAGTGACTAATTGTGCATCCTGTGGTTTTTCATGCAAATGCAATGCATCTTCGTCTTTTTAATGGATTTAGGATTGTAATGCTGGTTTACAAGTCCACTAATGTGTTTTTTACCTAATATGCATTCATGTACTGCATGAAATTCTGTGTAAAATGCTTTATTCATATTATTTTACTTGTGCAATTTTTAAAGATTATTGTAGGCTTTTAGTTAAAGAGCTTGTGTTTTCCACATAAAATATAAACAAAGGTAGTTAAAAGTAGGCCTAAAACAATGTATATTCAATGAAAAGCAATGCATATTTTTTTACACCAGTTCACCAGAATTTCTTTTTCTGTTTATTTACCCGCTCTCAGGCCATCCAAGATGTAGATGAGTCTGTACGTTTAGATGTGTCAGAATGTTTAGAGAAATGTAGCCTTGCATATCTTGCTCACCAGTGAATACAATGCAGTTCGTGGGTGCCGTCAGAATGAGAGTCCAAACACCACACAATAATACACAACTACTCCAAATGATCCCATTAATTGTTTGTGATAAATTCATCATCAATATGTTTTTAACTTCTTCTAGCTAAGATATAAGTCCTATGATATTGTTTTCTCCAGTGAAAGTAATCTCACCTGAATCAGAAGAGAAATATGCACAGATTTAGAAAAAAAACCCAAACAAAAACAAAGTGAGGAATGTGAGAAGACACTTTTTCTCTCGACAAGGTGTTCGATCATTTTGTCTTAATGTTAAAATGTCTTAATGATGAATGTGTTCTGCTGACTAAGCTTAACCCTGTATATTCTTTTAAAAGTACACTTTATACCCTGTCTACCCCTTAAGTTTACTTTATGTACTAAAGTGTACCTTTTTAGGGATAGATAAGAGGGTTTTAACCTAGTAATGGAGCTTACAGTAGTCAGCAATCTCTTGACTTTTGTTGCTACAGATCTGTCATGTTTGGCTGTAAAAATTCACAGGAAAAAGGAAATTCTGGAAAGTCTCAGCCAACAAAACATACAGCCGCATCTTCAAACTGGCCTTTTGCAGCAGATGCGTTTCCACAGCGTGTCATTTGACGAGTAAGTCATTGTAATTGCAAAGTTAATCAAACTTGTCTTTGTAATTACCTGAAACAGTGTTTAGCTTCTGTAGAGCACATTTTATGACGGTAAGTATAATATGCTGGTCTCACACTGATAATTTGATGGATGACTGCCCTCATTTCTCCCCTGTATGAGTCTTTTTTCCATTGATCTGGCACCAGCGCATCTCCAGTGGAAACAGAGTTTCTGCCAAGTGCCTCTGCATGTTCTTTCTCTCTCTCTCTCGCTCTCTTTCCCCCCCACCTCCTTCCGCCCGTCATAATTGCCTGGCCTCTCTGCCTACCTCATGATGAATTTTTAATGTCATGTTGTTACTTCTTTCCCATTATCCTTATGGGCAGTAACTCAATAAAGAGTGAGTCTCACCCTCTCTTTACCTTTATAAAGGTGACTCCTGTGAGTTCTAGGTTAACCTTTGATCCCTTTCTGGAAACGGCGCCCTATAGAATCTACGCGTCACGACGAGCAGTCCATTGTATTGTATTTTGGCCTTATTGTTTCAGACTTTCAGACTTGCCCTTTAAATGATGTGAGGTTTTCGTTCGGATGACTGTGAGTGTAAGCTGATCCTGGGACAGCATTTACAGGCAAACCCACCCTAGAGCTTCCCACCTCCATAATGAAATGTGAAGACTGCTCCAGGCCAACACGCTGATGGACTTGGCAGAGATTGTTTTTAGCGGAGGCGGAACATATGGGCTTTCCGTGGGTTTTCCCATTATGCTGAGCTTTTTTTTTTCCCCCCTGCATCGGGGGTGTTGGGATTTGAGTCATAGAGAATGTCGGACAGATTCGATATTTGATCAAGAGAACAAAGTGCATTTTCATTCCTCTGTTTTCTGGGCAAGCCTTCAGGGCAAAGAAATGATGTTTGTCGTTTTGTTTGTGTGCTGGTGCGCAGGTGTCACAAAAAGGGAGTGTTTTTCTCTTTGATAAGTGCACATGCTTTTTTTCTGGCATTTGTCAGTGTGCAAAATTGCCTGATTGTGCACGATTGGGTTTAACACACGTTGTTAGATGTTTCTCTTTATATTTAATCGAATCGGGTGGCATTCTGGAGTCTGTTGGACTGAATTACTCTTCCCAGTGGCTGTGCCTGAGTAAGTGAATATGACAAAGGATTGTCGATGTGTGTTGGAGGCTGAGGGTTCTGCAGTACAGCGAGTATGACTCACCTCTCAACCATGTGACTCATGAATCATTGCTCCTCCGTGGGCTGCGCTCTCCTTAACAACCTCTCCGTCGCCCCATTCTCTCTATTTCTCTTTCTCATAGCCACCCCCTCACTTTCTTCATTAACATTATTATTGACTACCTCTGGCCACTTCTTTATCTCTGTGTTCCAAGCATTTTCGTTGTTAATTACAGTTTCACTAGTCGTTTCATTAGTCTGTCATTTTCTTTGTATAATTTTATTTCTGTGCTTGTTATGAAAACCTTCATCGTTTTGTCATTTTATTGATTTACTCACGAGAAGTTTGTCGCTACTTGTTTGCTTCCAGCATTGTCTTGAGTAGTTGTTGTTGATAACATTACAAACTGAAAATTCCTGCAGTCGAAGGATTTAAGTGTTAAGGACTTTGCGTATGAAGGTCCTTGTTCACAGCACCATGTTTTACTGCTCTCTTTGTATCCTTGAGGTTGTCGTGTAATCACTTTTGCTGCACGGTCTAGATAGAGATGGAATGAATAAATTATTAGGAACATTTTATACGTGTAGAAGTTACCTAATAGTTAAGGATATGGTTAAGTTACAAAAGGTTGTTACTGACATCACAGTTGAAATAAATGGATGTATTTGCATTAATTTATTTTATGCTAAGTGTACATTAACATATTAAAGTACTTAATAAATTGTACTTTTGGTATACTCATTTTAATTAAATAATTATAATTAACATTATAATTAAAATCTGCTCAATTGAAACAGCTAATTTTGTACACAATGCACTTTAATTGTACAGAAGCAGTCCAACTAAAGATATCCTGAAGTATGTTTGATTGTGCTAAAGTGGAACTGTTGCAAGTATACATTAGTTACACTTTAAATATTGCATTTAAAAACTGAAATTATTCAAAGGTAATATAATCCTCATCGAATAATGACATTAAAGCAGGCATGATATATATTTTTTTCAATTTAGGCATAATGTTAGGAGATGTGCATTAAGCACAAGTAGGAATTCAAAATAAGGTCTTAAATAAGTCTTAAGTGATATTTCAGCATGTTAATACATTTGGTAACACTTTATTTTATGGTTACTCCTAGTTGCGTATTAGCATGCATATTACTAGAATATTAGCCATTTATTAATACTAACTAAGCAAATATTAATGCGTCATTCTACATGATCTTATTCTACATCGCTAATCCTACCCTATACCTAAACTTAACAACTATCTTACTAGCTATTAATAAGCAGCAAATTTAGAATTTGAGGGAAAAGTCTTTAATTACTGTTAAAGTAGTTAATTACCTATTCTAAAGTGTTAACCTAAATTTAAACTAAGTATGAAATAAATGTATTTTATATATATTACTGTTTATTACTGTTCTGCCATGATTTTAATTAAAAACAGAAATTCACAGTCCCTTGAAAAACTCTGAAAAATCTCCATCTTTATTTTTTGTAATTTTACTACTCAAAATATCTATATTCTGAAAGAAATTCACTTATTTTAATTTTATTTAATTTTAAAAAGCCTATACCTTATGCAGTGTTGCTTAACAGGTAATTTATATAATATTGTTTTTTTTTATCAAAGAAAGACTAATTAAATACACATTCAAATAATGTAGTATAGCGTGGTAACTAATTATATGTAAGTCATTCATTTGGCCTTCGTGTACTATAAATGGGCTTTTAAATGCAGGTGGGTTGTTTGTCATATACTCACTTTCACATTGTTCCAAATTTGTATGATTTTCCTTCTTTGTGGAACATAAAAGATCTTTTGAAATAGGCTTTTACTTTTTTACAATACTTTTTGAGTCACTTGGCAAAACAAGTTTTGTTATTGTTTTGAACCCATTTTGTGTTCCACTAAAGATCTTTTTTGGTGAGTTAATTTTTTGTATTTATTTTTTTTTACATCAATGCAATGCAGACCTCACTCCTAAACATGTCTCATGTGATGTGACAGTGGGATGTCTCTCCCTAGAACAGCGTTCCTTGCTGAAAGTCTTTGATTGCACACAGCAGTCCTAGTGGGACTACTAATGTGCTCAGTCTCTCATTAGTCGAGACCCTTTCCCCACTTGCTTTCTTGTTACATAGCTTCATGATCCCTTTCAACAGTAAATCAGTAAGTCTTCTGTCCCTATTTTAATGCGCTTTTGTCTCTTAATAATGTGTGTGTATGCACATACGTGTTTGTATTTGCTCACGTATGCCATATCAAAGCTACGAGAAAATTCAACCTGGCATGCAATTAGGTAGATATTATGTGGCTTTGATTGGCTCCGGGGCTCGCACAGTTTGTTGGGCTAATTGCTGATCAAATGAGCTCATTAGAGACATCATCTCTGAAAGATTTTCACCGTGGGACTGCGAATGTTCATGTTTGACTTCCTTTTACATCTCAGTATTGTTTTGGTGCTATGTGCAAATTTGGTTGGTGTCAAAGTATATTATGTTAGCATACTTCTCTTTGTTATAAGCTATTATGGGACCATCTAGTAATGGAACAAGGTACATCAAAACCTTTGATTGTAGCAATTTGTGGTGTGTTTGTGTGCTATGTGCAGGTGTTACTGTGTAAATAAATGTATGAGATGTGTGCCCATCTCAAAACCATGTTCTTTCCAAGAAGGAATTAAAAAAAACAATCTTAATAAAAAATAGTCAAGTTTATTTATTTCTCTCTGTGTAGCAAAACTAGTCATCAACATGCGGTTATTTACATCCAGCAAACGCATGTTTATTATGTTACGTACAAGATACATCTAGAAAGGACATAAACAGTTTTTCCTCACACAAGACTTAACGGCATTTTTACTTGGATACACTAGTCATTCGTCTGTTTTTTTATACTTTTTTTTTTTTTTTTCAATGCTCATAATGTCTTCAAAGAAGCGACACATTTTAGATGCAAGTGTACAGTATCGTGCAGAAACTTTCCTCCACTGGTTCAGCTATTATCAACCATTTCCCCCCCTAGCTTTCATCTGACAGTCTTTCAAACAATTTAAAGAAAATTAGAACTGTGTATGCCTCCCCCTTACTTTTTTTTTTTTTTTTAGACTGACAAGCACCAGTTTGTGACTTTTTAAAAACTTGATTAGGGACAATTTCAGCCAGTTTAATTATTCCTGCAAGTTTTAGTTATTTTGGATTGAAATTTTCACTTAAATAACATTACCGCTAAAATCAAGTAGATTTGAATTGCTTCCTTTTCCACGTGAACTGTAATCATTTAATAGATTGTCTATGCTTTTTAATCGAGCTCTCATCGGCCCAGTGATTGGTTTTGGTAAGATGTAGCTGTCATAGGGGCAAGTTTACTCTTGAATAAACCCTTAACATTTGACACATTTAAACCCACAAACATGAAATACATGTTTTAATTATCTTTATATATAATTGTTTTATTTGTAAAGCACGTTGAAAGGCTGATCACTGCTTTTCAGTTTATGAGCTTGAGAACAAACCTTTCAGCTAGTCTGTGACAAAAATGCTGCTCATCTGAAAAGGGGAAGAGAGTGTCTTAAGGCAATTAAAAGTAGTATTCAAAACAGCTTCTATGAAATAATAAATTTGTTTCTTAGAAATCGTTGGAATGTATGAATGTCCTTTGCACCAGCTTTCTATCTTTTTGCGTAAAAAACAATGGTATAAACGCATCGAAGGAAAAAATTCAAAATGCAGACAGCGATAAGAAACTAATTCTATGTACAAGACTTATAGTGTGTCCTTGTTTCACAAGAGAACGCACAAATGGTAAATGCTCAAGCAGAATACTCTGAGGTACAAGACTTAATACATTTGGTGTATAGAATAAACTAAATGTATATTTCCACCATTATGGCACTGTGATGGTTTCTCTTTTTGAATAAATCTGCGCATTTGAGTTCCTTAAAGGTGCATTTAGAGTATTTTTTGCTATCCCTCTTTACATTATGATACTGACCACTGGGATTTTAAATATCCAAAATATACAAAAAAAAAAAAGGATACTTAAGACTTAATGGAGTTGCTTCCATAATAATGGCAAGTCTTTCAAGATTCCATCTTGAATGTCTTTGCATTGGATGAAAACATGTTTAATGCTATCAGGCATCTGCTCCTTTGTAAAGGCTTCTAGGGGCTTGCAGAACTTCAATCTTGGGCATTTGAGAGATTTAAGTAAACGTTGAATTGGAGACAAATGAGTATGATGGATCTTATTTCAGCAAAAGAAACCAGAAGATGATACGTTGGCCATGAACAGTCTTTAAGTTGTTCCCTTTCGCTTTCCTCTCCTCCTTCTCCTCCTCTTTATCGCTTTGTTTTTTTCCCACCCAGTCTGCTCACTGAAACATTCTGGGATGTTTCATAAAGACTCTCTCAATGAAGTTCTCCAGCTCCTCTTCGCTGTCTTGCGGAGGCTGCCTCAGTGGACTGTAGTAATCATCTTCCCTGGTGACTACAGGAGCTCGGGCTGGGTAATAAAAGGACGGCCAACGACGCGGAGGCGACCGGGGTTTAGGCATGGGTACGGCTTTGAAAGTCCGAGGGTGAGGGAAGTAGAAGTTTCGCTGGAAGGCTGGTTGGACTCTTTGGCGAGACTGCGCCCAGGGATGGGACTTCCGTCTGGGGGAGTAATCAAAGTCATAGTCCAGTGAGTTTCCCAGGACGTCGTTGAGGGAGAAAGAGGGCTTTGGATAGAAGCGGGATTTCGGTTTAGGAGGTGGGACATAGATGGGGTAATATCCCCGGTAGGGTTTTTGATAGAAACTATAGGAAGGGTAAGTACGAAAGGGCCACTGCTGCCTCGTCCAAATGTCTTGCTTGCTGGGCTTGACAGAGGCCCTGTCTTTGAACCAGGCTTTTAAAGAGTTTGTGTTGGGTTGGGGAGGCTTTGAGGGAGGAGGTTTACGTAACAGTGTAGAAGGTGCAGCGGGTTCTGGAGGCGGCACAAGAGGACGTTGCCATGGAAGATTTTCAGGAGCATCTTTTTTCTTCTTCTTCTCCACATCGTTAATGATGTCCACCACATCATCAGCAGGAAGGTGCAGCTTGCTAGAGATCTCAATCAGCTTATCGATGGTCTGCGGGTCAATGTCATCATCATCATCACTAGTGTCCTCCTCATCCGAGCGCTTATCTTCTGCACCATTGTTGTCTTGGTACTTTTTCTTGTCCTGCTTTACAATGTATTTCAGGAGCATGTCTGATGCAATGTCTGCTAGCTTTTCTTCCTCCGCTTTGGCTCTTTGTGCCTCTGCTGCCTGTCTGCGTACCTCCTCTTGCTCTGCTTTGGCCTGAGTTTCCTCTTCTTCGGGGCTCAGCTGTTCTTCATCCTCTTGATCTTCTTCATCTTCCTCCTCTGGGTCAGCAAGGTTGTTTGAAAAGTCATCCATGAAGTTGCCGCCTCTTTGCGAGGGCTGTATTTTGTTCTTCTCTTGTTCAAGCTGCCATTTTAGCTTCTTTTTGGACAGTGCCAGGTCATTGCCTTTAGCTTTAGGCTTGATCTCGTTGTTCATGAGACCATTACGGTCTAGGTAATCAAAATACTCCCCACGGCTTTCCCTCTGGCCTGTGGATGTGTCACGCTCTCTCTTAGTGGCTGTGCTGTAGCTCTGGAATTCCTCTAACATAGTCTCCAGATTCTTCACTTCTTCTGGACTCAGCTGTTCTTCCTCCTCCGCCAGTTCTCCTCCCTCTGGCTCCTGCCTCTCCTCCTCCTTGATCACCTCCTCTTTTGTAGCCCCCTCCTGTGGGGCCACCTGCTCTTTTAATGGTACCGACTGACTAGTGGTGCGGCTTGTCACTTTCTCCGTTAGCCGTTCCTCCTCCTCTGCCCTTTTTTTCTCCTCTTCTTCTTCTCTTTCTTTCTCGTCTTTTCCTTGAGCTGCAGCAGCTGCCATTACCAGCTCTAGCTCTTTGTGACCATCTCTGTCTCTGTCTGAGCCCTGGAGATCCTTCTCCTTTTCAACTTCCATTCCCCCATCTTCTCGTTCACTCATCTTTTCCTTCTGGGGCTGGTTGAGGGCTTCGAGAAGGACCGCTGCTAGGGTTCTAGGATCTACGTCTTTGAAAAGCTCATCATCATCTTCATTTTCCTCATGTTGCATGCCCTGCTCTTCGGCTGGTTGAGTATATTGAGCCTGTTGCTGAGTAGAGGATGCTGCTGCATAGTTTTCACTTACTGTGTTGCTATCTGCTGTCACTGGACTGAAGGTTGCAGGATTGGCTGTGAGACTAAATAACATGAACAGGAAAATAAAGGGGACATTTGAAGTTTGTTGCCACCAGATCATGACCGCACATGTGTGTTGAACCTGAAAGAAAGAAGTTCAACAAATGGTCAAATCTGTTACTGCCAAATAACTGATTTTAAATATATATGCTTTATATATACATAGTGCTTTGATGTTTTTACTAGAATAGATTCATTTGAGCTCAAATGTCACACATCAATCCAGAGCAATGAAGCTCAAGACAAACATTTTCTCAGGTAAGATGGAGGACACATGTTATGATTCACTTCTTTCCAGAATTCCTAAATGCAACAGTCATTGTAAGCTATATTAAATGTTTATCATTGACTTGCGTTTGATACCTGAGAGCTTTTAATGACCCATTTGCTCATTTGTATAATGGAATAACTTATGTTAAAGTACACTTTAACAAAAACGTTCCCCTCTTGTCATTCAGTGGGTTCTTTCTACTCTAAAGAGATCATTTTAACAAATCTTATGTATTTAAATCGTTTGAGTAGGGTATTTTTTGTTAAGCTATAATTTATGTTTTGTTGCCTGCTGCTTAACTGATCTTGCAAAGGCGTTCTAAATGGCTCTGCGGCTTGGGCTGGTGCGCTTCGTGAGGGCTCTGAAGCGCTTTTGTGCATGTGATTGCTCGCACGCGCGGTGCTAATAAGGTATAGGAGGAAAAGCGCCTTAGCGGGGAGCCCTTCCGATGCGTGGGAGGTTAATGAGTAAGCAAGACAAAGATGATCAGAGGATCTCAAAATCCAAACTGCGTGAAAAGCAAGTTTGAGATCCAAAAAATTACAAATTAACGAAGAAACAATGGAAATTGGATTTTAAAGCTTTGGAAGCGCAAAAACAATGAACGTGCATAAAAGAGCATTATCATCTCACTTTCATCTTATAATGAAAGCTGAAATTAAGCGATCCTGGAGCTCAAGGTTTGATGATCACGACACAGAGGTTTTTGGTTAAATCTGGTTATGTGGCTAGGTTTCCACTCGTCGTTGCACGAGAAAACACTGCAGCAATCGTCATATATGTGCAAAACTGTCTTTGACTTGGTGTTTCCCAGATGCCGCGGAAACTTTTTATCGTTTTTATTGTAAAACAGCCTGCAATGCACTTTTTTTTTTTGGTCTTGCGAGAATCGTGTCTCCACAATGTAAGCACAACTCTAACGCCCTCCTCCACTGCCGCCAAAGACGGAGCACACTGGGGAGTTCTTATCAACAAAGCACTTAAGTAATCCGGCTCTAAGAAGCCTTGTCCTCAAGTAGGCCTATAATCTTCTGCTTTAAGACAGGTATATTAGATTTAAGATTTAAATTGAGCCATCCTGCTATCACAAATTCAACCCAGTCATCAACATTTGAAAGACATGAAAACAGATCATGAAAGCTCTGCTGTTAAATGTCATTTCAACATTTCTCCCTATGAGCAGGTGTAAAATAAAAGTCAAACTGGACTCCAACAGTCAAAAGTCAAGGCAAGCCAAAGGAAAACATGTTTTTAGCTCAGTGTCTCCCGTGTGCTTTTGTGATTGGACTCATCGTTGTTATTTTGGGTATCTGATGCTATGGTGATGAGAAAGATGATGAAAGCATGAGCAAGGGCGTGGTAAAAATCTTTATGAGAGCTGTGCCATTGATCATCCCCGTCACCTTCGTCATTAAGTGTGCAAGTCACCATTGCAATATTTGGGGTTTCTAAAGTGGTTAACCAATAATTCAATAATATATATATTTTATTAAATATTTTACTTTTACTTTGCACCCTTACTACATTTCCCCGCATAAACTCTTCTTTTTAAATGCAGATATTTTAAAATGCATTTCACTGCACATCTTTAATGTTTTTGTGTTGTTTTATACAATGAGTTATTATTTTAACATGCTGACATAGAGCAAACTTTACGTTTTTAATTTGTTTCTTCTGCCCACATTGCAATATACCCTTATTTTCCCACGGCTTCTGCCATTAGCCTGCTGTTACTATAAAAAGAAAGCCGGGACTTACCGGGAATCCTGTCAGTGGCAGCGCAGTCCGACGCACCAATTGTGTCCTCTTCAAACTTTGTATTAAATGTTTCACGTGATCTACGTGAATCCGCTTCAACAATAAAATCTTTGTTTGAATGATGCCGTTGTGTTTGTACAGTGATTTCGTTTGTGTAAGCCGTATGGTTGGCTTTTCTTGCACGGCGCTGTGGGGATATTTTCAGTACCACGGTCAGCTCTCCGTGTTTTTATTTCGGCCCCAGTGCGCCCACGTGACCGCACGTCACTCTAGCTCATTGACGTCAGCCTCTCCATTGATAAGAATTTTGGTGCTGATCGAACCCCGAGTCTTCGCTACGCTGCAGTGCCCAGATGAATGGAAGGAAACGGGATGAATGAAATAGTACTTTTTTTTTCGCCGAGTAGAGAGGGCTAGACAACACGGGGAGCGCGAGACCGGTCCCTTCCAGATGCAGCTGCATACGCCAGCGTAACACAAAGGAGCCGACGATCCTCATCACGATGTGCATTGCCTCACTAGCAAAATGTATAAATGCAATTACTCTATGAAAATCACAGAGGAAACAGCTGGCGCTTGAATCGTCAGCGCATGGTGAAAAAAGCGACCCCAAATGCACATTATACATTTATTTTTGTCAATCTGGATTTATTGAGTAGCTAATGTGCCTCTTCCGCACCCAGGTCGTGACAGGATGTTTTGAAATGTATCGTTATTAAAATCTGTTGCAACTGCTTTTCTGCAAGGCCTAACGGACAATAAACATTTTCAATACAATGGTACAGTACAGTGTTTCAGTGTGCTATGTTGTTATCCAAATGCAAACTGCAAAAGGGTGACAGGTTGAAATGCCCTCGAAGTAAACACAATTTCAGTTTGCAAGAGTAGACTATTGCTTAGAATGCATCATTCCGGACGTTAATATGTCATGCTATATTTAATGCACAATTTTTTCCCCAAGTAATTCGGGTGATCTTTACTGTAGCCTTTAAATAAGGATCAACAATCCCGGCAAAGAAAAAGATACATACAGGAGTCATGGTTTGCTTGAACACTAAATCCTGGTATGTGAAAAATCGGTAAATGCAATGAGTAAATAAGTAAAACATGCGTTTTTGTCAGCAGTGGTTTTCAGAACGAACGGACAATTGAGAATTTAAAAGCCTTTTCACCTGTCTGTTTCAGTCACCGTTTACTTTCATCGTTTCTTCCGTACTAAGAAAGTTCATTTGACTTAGACTGTCAGTTAGTCACATCCCTAACATATAGAGGTGCAGTGTTTCACGGACAAAACAAAGGTCATGTTTGGCATGAAGCTTTTGTGATTGCTTTAATCTACTAATATGGCCACAGTATCTATTAAAATAAAATGTGTAATAAGAAAGAACGAGGTGGTGCAATAATTAGGCTATTCCTTTAGCTATTAAGCTCGTTTTTATAACCCAGCCTTTAAATAGAAACTCTTTATTTTGCATGCATTGTCATGTTGCAGTATTTCTAGTGAAACTGTTTAACAGGGTTAACTAACAACGCTCTAGGTCTGTGTAGCTTTGTTGTCCCGTTGCGACACGCCTTCATTCAGAGTTTTCAAGAACAGGGATGCAGAAAGTACCGTTGACAGCCGCATTTCTGCAGGAGATAAAAAGTTCAACTTATCCATTACTTAAAGTAACGTAGTTACTAAAACTCGGTTCTAAAACTGTGACGCGCTCTTTTCCTGGCTGTCCAAGCGTTCTCATTATTGTACTTCCCCTTGTTTTATTCTGACCATGAAAGGAGTGAGGAGGCTCATTCACAGAAATGCGGGACGATCCTGGCACTAGCCTTTCATTTGTGGCCTTATTTTTCTTCATTAGGAAGTTCATTTGGCTCGCTCTAATAGTAGGCTCAAGGTCCATTAGTTAAATTATTTTCTTGTGTATGCTAATTAAAGAAAGGTTTATAAATCGATCTAAAGTTTTAATGCCATTTCTACCTCCATTGTTTTGCTTATTTATACAGGACATAGCAGTTTTAAGTGGTTTTAATGTGAGCCTTGCCATGTTTTGGTTACAGTGACGACGCGATAATGAATATTCTATAATGAAAGTTAAGAGAATCCTGCCATGTGGATTCTTTCAGAATGTCTAAGGTGTTAAACATGAACGAATTGGATTATCTCATGGTGAGAATTAGTTGACAGTAGCTTTACACGGCTGTCAAAAAAGATAGTGTTTGTGCAACCAACTGTCTGTTTATGTTAACTTCACCCTGGGGACGTCCATTGTCTCACAGGAGCAGGCGACTGAAGAGGTACGTTCGGCCTCAGAGAAGTAACAGCACTCTGTTGACAAATGACCTATCCCACGATGATCTCCTGAAGCCGAGAGAGAAATTCTTCCACCTCCATCATTTCAACACTGCGCTGCGTCAGTCGCAGGATGGGGAACGCCGCGTTGGCGTGCTTTGCAAAGGCGGTGCAAACTGATCGTTTGTTCTCCCGGCTCTGACTGGGAGTTAATGAGGCAGCACCCACCGTGTCTTGGTCTTCCCCCAGATGAATCTCTCTCGCTACAGCAAGCATAATTTCAGCACCCGAAGCCTTAAAAATTAATCCATTTATAATCGATTCAGACAACTAACAGTGGGAGGGATGCCCTTAGATTGGATATGTGACAGAGGCTTCCTTCCTGCCCACGCTTACGTACAAACAAAGGGAAGGGAGTCTTGCTAATACGAAGTACTATCCAAACAGAGTTCCCTTGTCAGTTTGACAACATGCGAGCACCACCTTGCCATTTTAAAAAGGCCTACAACTTTGTGTAACATGAAAATGCAGGGATGTTCCAATTAAACGAATAGCGGACACAAAACCCAGCCACACTGATTTAAAAAATATCCTTCAACTTGAGTAGTACAACGTAGTATGAATTGCTTTGTACAAAGTTATTCTTTTTGTTTGTTTGTTTTTATGCAGTCCAGAGCAAAGCATGTTGGGAAAAAGAAACCAACTCCCCAACAAAAAAAAAAATTCAGACTCAAGTTGATCAATGGCTACAGTATGTTAAAGGAATAGTTCACCCAAAAAAACTACTCAACCACAAGCCATCCTAGGTTTAAGCTATATGACTTTTCTCTTTCAGACGAACACAAGAGTATTTAAAAAAATGTATCCTGGCTTTTCCAAGCTTGGTAATGCTGGTGGAATATCGTAAATCTGATAAATCCGCAAGTACTGCGACATAAAACTAACCTATGTGCCTCCGAGGGGTTATCACATGTCCTCTGAAGCAGATTGATGGGTTTTTGTAACAAAAATATTTCTAGTTTTAGACTAACACACACACAAACATATATATATATATATATATATATATAGGTTTTTGATGATATTTTTTTTTAAATCAATGAAATCAAATTGCATTGTATTCGCTCGATTTAATAAAAAAAAAAAGTAAACCGAGTCAATCATCAAAAATAATTTGAAAATACCTGTGTACTTATTTTCATGTTATCATTGGGCCTAAGTTATATGATGATGATAATGTCTCATAATAATCTAATGCCAGTTGCTAAGGTAGTACAGACATGTCAACAAAGCTGTAATGTGGGCTTTGTGGATTTGCACCTTTGTACATAGCCATGGGAGTAAATAATGTACCGGTGTTTGAAAATGAACTGCCAGTGAAGTGCCATGTGCAGAACCATTGATGGTTCTACTCACCGAACAGTCCACATCCGTGGTGGGAATCACAGAATTATAATAACTTTTCATTGCATATAGTCTATTGAATCATCCTTTTAAATTGCCAGTATGTAGTCAAGGATGTGAGTCAAACTACTGCCAGTATATCAAACTGTACTCTACACTACACGATATATACTATTAATTCAATGAGTTTTTGTTATGACTGTAACTTTACAAGGTCTGTGTACTGCTTTAGAACTGGGCAACACGTCACAATTTATGGGAGAGAGTCAGATCTATCTTATGTAGATGTTTACTGCTGAGTTTCATTGAATTTCTAAGCATCCACAGTTTTGATGAATGCCCTACATGACATTAATTCTGGAAGATCAAAAAACATGGCTTAAAGATTCACTTTTGACACATTCAGGGTCCCGGTGCACCATTTGAATATTCTTTTACACCAGATGATTTGACAGCTAGAATAAGGCAGGGACTGAATCAGACAAAGGTAGCTATCAAGGAGGGAAAGATTATGCTGAATGATTAATTTTTTTCCCTCCTCTTGAGCCTCCAGGCCGAGTGCCCTTTTTAGTGTCATTGATATTGCTACATATCCTATTGCTCTACAGCAGAAGCTTTGCAGTATATAGTGAGGCAATGAAACACTGTGTAGCTTATAAACAATATTTGAAATGTGTTTCCATATTTCAAAAATGTAAGCATATCCATTGCAATGACGGTAACACATCACATGACCACTTTGGAGAGTTTATATTTGTATCCCACTTCCATATAATTGAGGTGAGGTGATTTAACATTAATCCATCTGATTTAAAGAAAATAAAAAATGGGATAGAAGCTTATTTTTCATTTCAAAAGCTGTTAATTTTTTTTTTTATTTCTGCAAACTCACTTATCTTAATGAAACACTTTCTGTCTCATACGTCTTTTCTTTTTTAAGCTTTAGAAGCCACCTTTGCATTTAGTTACAAACTATATAAAGTGTGGAAATGATTTCAACATTCCATTTCGCATTAGCTGTACTATGCAAAGATAACCTCTAGTGACTTATTCTGTGCTTTATCCCTGTAAGATTAGCTGGCTTTATTTGAGTCTGAGGTGCACATTTTTAGCATTGATTGAAAAACTGATGTATTGTGAATGTAAATAGAGGAAAAAATGGAGGGGCCTGAAATTGAACGTGTTCTGGGAGGAAAAAGAGAATGATGAAAGGGGAGAAGGGGGTCTGTGGGGTGTGACGGAAGCACAGAGAGAGAGATGAGGAGAGGAGTAGGGGAGATGAATGAAAAGTGAAGTGTAATTCAGTGAAAAAGATAAATAATGCAGGCAGTGGCAAATTTATATAGACGCTTGCACTCGCTTCTCAAGCAAATGCACAAATGTGCCAATTCAGAGAGGTTTCACACCCAGTCAGTGAATCTGCAGTATACTACAAACTTAAAATTGTCTCGAAATAATTTACCCTGTCTATTTATAAATGCATGTTAAAGATTTTTTTGTTAACTAAATTTATCTGTTGTTAGCTTTTTAATTTTTAAACAATCTTATGTCCAGTTTTTATTAAAGTGTCAAAACGGACCTTCTTGTGAAAATGACAGTTATCTCTGGTGACGTATGCAGGACTTCTTAATCATCCCATCCATTAAAACACCATCCTTGCACTCTTGCAATCATCTTCCTCTAATTATGAGTATACTTTAAAATCCAATCAACAACCAGTGGATACAACCAAGTCCCTGCCCTACTTTTTCTTTCTTAATAATGCATTAGACTTATGTATTGTGACGGGCACCGATCAGCGTCACCCTGGCAACACAGGACTCACACCTGGAACTCATCTGCCTGGGCCAATCGTTCATGGCCAGACCTGTATAAAAGCAGCACGTCAGTACGGAATGAACATGCTACGACTCCGTTCAGTACCTTGAATGACTTGCCTTTCTCTTTTCTCCAGAAGACTCACCGTGAACGAGCAGCCCGGGCCACAGAGGACGTCACGGAGCACCATTCACCGGCACCTGGACAAGGATAAAGATGGAAAGGAGGAGCACCATTTAACTACTTACCTTTCTTTTGTGAATAAATCCACCCTCCGGGGATTTTGTGTTCACCTCAAACTGTTGTCTGTCGTGCTCACTAGCACAAGGATCACACTGGTGGAGAATGCAGGCAATTACACTGGCCTAGGAGCCAACAGAAAAGGAACTTCACGTGAACACATTACCACCATCACTTACGGACTGTTTTTTCTCTTTTTTCGCGCATCTCTCCCCCTTCACCGCTGCTATGCAGGACTGTCTTCATCAGTTAACAGAGATCAACGCATGCCAGGAGCAATACTTCGAGCATATGGCAGAGCGCCAGGGGAAGCTTGAAAAGCAAGTAGCAGAACTGCACTTCGCGGTCGCCCAAACTACACCGCTCCCAGATCCCCGTGCTGCCGCCTTCTACCCAAACTCACGGTGGATGATGACGTGGAGACATATCTCTGTGTATTCGAAACCACCGCAGCCACGGAGGGTTGGCCGCGAGACGCCTGGGCAGTGGCGCTCACTCTGTTGTTGTCCGGAGAGGCACAGAGGGCCTACTTTTCACTCCCCCTGTTGTATATCCTTGATTACAACCGCCTCAAGGAAGAAATTCTCTCTCGGCTGGGGCTGTCAGCCACGACCGCCGCCCAGTTGTTCCACGACTGGGAGTACAAGCTTCGTCTCCCCACTCAGGCTGCCAACCTCAAGAGACTAGCCGACCACTGGCTGCTTAATGACGGCACCACCGCCAGCCAGGTCGTGGAAAAGGTGGTTGTAGACAAGATGCTGCGCGCTCTGCCTCGCTCCATCCGACAAGCGGCCGGGATGAAAAGGCCCTGTTCCATCAGCGCACTGGTGGAAGTGATTGAGCGGGCCAATGCAGCGTTTCAGCGGGGGAGAGAGTGCCGTCCTTTCCCCTGAGGGTGGTCCAGGAGCGGCGCTCGCCGGCCCACAGTGCAGAGGCCCATGAGTCCCTGGGATGAGCCCTTGCCCACTAACCCACCGGTACCGGCCACCAAGAAGTGGATGGCGGGCTGCGCCGTCCACACGGGAGTATCCAAGGAAACACCCCGGGTCTTGGTTACGGTCCAGGGAAAGACCTACCGAGCTGTCCTCGACTCTGGCACATCACGCTGGTCAGGCCAGAGGTAGTGGGACCCTGCCCAGCAACGAGAGGCACCCTCCCAGTTACTTGTGTCCACAAGGACACCCGACACGTTCAAGGAGGCTCTGACCAGCGCAGTGCAGCCTCGTCGTCCAACGCGGAGACGTCGATGCCGGCCATCCCTGGGAACCAGACCAGCCTTCGCCACCACGGACAGCGGGAGAGACTGTGAGGCCCCCTCTCGTGATACTAATGTGTCTTCCAGCAGGTCACGGGAGGGGGAGCCTTCGGAGCAGCCCAACGAGATGACGACTGGCTCAAACATAGCTGGAAACAAGTCTGGGTGGTGGAAGTCCAAGAAATCCACCCGGCCCCTCACCCTCTCCCGCACTTCATCATCCACAATGGCCTCTTGTACTGTGTGGCCCAGAGTAGGGGGGAGGAAAAACGGATCCTAGTAGTCCCCAGAAGCAAGACAGAAACGGTCCTGGAGCTGGCACATTCCCATCCAATGGCCGGACACTTGGGGACGGATAACACAGCCCAACGTATCCGGGACTGGTTTCACTGGCCAGGCCTCGAGGCGGAGGCAAAGAGGTTCTGCGCGGCCTGTCCTGTCTGCCAGCTCACCTCCCCAAAGAAACCTCCCCCCAGTCCTCTCATTCCTCTACCCATTATAGGGGTGCCCTTCGAGCGGATCGGAATGGATATCGTGGGGCCGCTGCCGAAGTCCAGCCGGGGTCATGAACACATCCTGGTTATTGTTGACTACGTGACTCGGTACCCAGAAGCCATTCCCCTACGAAAGGCCACCTCTAAGGCCATAGCGCAGGAGCTGTTCCTGTTGTCCAGTCGCGTAGGGATACCATCAGAGATCCTGACTGACCAGGGAACCCCCTTTATGTCCCGCCTAATGGCTGACCTGTGCCAGCTGCTGAAGATCGGCCAGATTAAAACCTCCGTGTACCACCCTCAGACTGATGGACTGGTAGAAAGGTTCAATCAAACCTTAAAGCAGATGCTCCGGCGGGTGGCGTCCTAAGATAGAAAAGACTGGGACCAGCTCTTGCCCTTTGTCCTCTTCGGAGACCGAGAGGTGCCCCAAGCCTCAACAGGATTCCCCCCTTTCGAGCTGCTATTCGGACACCAGCCCCGGGGCCGGCACCCCATCATACCGTGACTGAACATGTCCGGGAGATGAGAGAGAAGATCGGTTCTCCACACCCCGGAGCAGCTGACCCCAACGAAGAAGAACTACGCCGTGTTAGAGAAAGAGGCCCTTGCCATCAAGTGGGCAGTCCTGGAGCCCAGGTATTACTAACTTGGCCGTAAGTTCATTTATACATAGATCACGCCCCGCTCCAGTGGATGGCCCAGGACACAAATGCCCGGATGACCAGATGGTTCCTGACGCTCCAGGACCGTCGCCATCAACTGCACCGTATTCAACTCTTTACCTTTCTTTGTAAATAAATCCACCCTCTGGGGTTTGTGTTCACCTCAAACTTTTGTCTGTCGTGCTCATTGGCGCCAGGATCACAGTATGCAGTTTGGAAGAAAATATCTGTTGCTTTTTCAGTTTTGATTGTGAGCTTAGAAATAAAACTTTTTTTATTGCATCTGTGGTTTCATGAAGAATCTGATATTTATATATCTTTATATGTACACTTTAAGTACTAATATTCACCCTTAAGTACAAAGGTGTACATTTGAAAAGGTACCACCATTGTGACAACTTTTATACCCTTTTTTTCTGAGAGTATAAGAACTGTTCACTGAAAGACCTTTTGGGGAACCCAAAATGTTCCTCTATGGCATCATTGTGAAAACCACCTTTTATAATCTATATTTTTTAAGAGTGTGCCAAATACAGTAAAATAGTAAAATCCTGCTTTTTGCATATAGAATTCAATTTAGTTAAGATTCAATTATTCTTTAAAAAATAAATAATACAGGCTTATTTCCCATTTAATTTCGGATCCCCCACAATGTCAATATGCATTAGTCTGATGTCGCCGCCCCCTCTCTCTTTCTTTTCCTCTCTCTTTCTGTGGCTTTGTTGTAGTGCTATAGAGCTGATGTTATTGGACCTGACGATTTACCGTCTTGTTTGGAACCGGACTCTCTCCCACACACTTTCACCCCCCACTGCACACGTGTGGGGGCGAGGAGAGAGAGAGAGAGAGAGAGAGAGAGAGAGAGAAAGAGAGAGAGGGGCCACTGCGGTTTCTATGACTGTTTTTCAATGTCATCTCGCAAGCTCTTTCACACACATGAACTCGTTCACACCTTAGGGCTCTGTTAAGACAACGCTGTCATATTAATATTGCTTCTTGAAATTTTATTCATTAAATCTGAAATGACTAATGAGCATCGTGGAGACTCTGCGGCAGCAATGTGTGCAGCCATGTGCCTGATCTCGCCATTACCTTTAGCCTCCAGATGGTGTGTCATCTGTTGATAACACACCAATGCACATACTTCTCACTCTGCATACTGCCACATCAACCCTCAATAGGATGCCAGTGAATCGTTCTGAGATTTATGTGATGCTGGTAAACACGTTTTTCCAAATAATCAATATGAAAGACCTAGCAGAGTTGGCAGGGGATCGGCAGTATATAACGGGGTTTGTCAGTACAATGGGACTCCCTCTGGCCACATCATTGTGGCTGGTGAGACATTTCTCAGGCCAATAGTTTGGCACTGGGCTTGTGTACACTCAAAAAAGTATTGATGTCCTAAAAATAGGGCTCAGTGTTCTGTTGATATGAAGAAATTGTTAATATTAATATGCCTATTAATAATTTTTTTATTTTTAAGATTTGTTTTTTAATTCCTTGTGAGACCTTTGGAAACAATAGTGCTATTAGTGCAATAGTGCTAAATAGTCACATTTTATTTTAAAGGGGTCATATGATATTGCTAAAAAGAACATGATCAGAACTTGTTTGATAAGTCAGCAGCAAATCCTTTAAATATGGAAACAAAAGATATTTACAGGCTGTGAGTCAGAAGTGCCAGACGGTCCTTGCAAAGTTGGAATTGCCCCACTTTATATAAACAGCCTTTGTCCACAGCTGGGCTACTCTCCTTCCAGTTTCAGGAAATTACATTAGTCCTCCATAAAATGCGCTGCACACTAAGGGTGTCACAATTTCGATTTTAAATTGAAATCGTTTGAAATTCATGCTCAATCTCAATTATCAAATCAAAAAATGGAATCGTCAATGCTGCCACGCCCCCATGTCACATCAGCTTGGCTGTCGACAGAACTTGAACCCCCTCCTCTTTCACTGAAGTCGAAGTATTTTGGATTTCCATTGAGTTATGTTGACAACGTTCATGTTGTCGACAAAAAAAAAACACAGTTTGCAAGCTCTTGCTATGTACGTATACCACATTATTCCACCGGCAGCACGACTAACATGGCAGGGCATCTCCGCAGGCACCACAAAAACATAGATTCATCTGTTAAACCGACAAATGTAAAACAAAATCTCTCCCGTCTTCATTTGGAATAAAACTTCCAAGTAACTCAACACGTGCAAAGGCAATTAGAAGTGTGGTAGGAGTATTTATAGCCGCGGACATGCAACCTTATTTAGTGGTAGAAAACTCCGGTTTTAGAACCGTGCTACAGAATCCTAAGTAGAACGCATCTCACAGCTACGGTGATACCCTCCATGTACAATAACGTGAAGAAGAAAGTTATTGAAGGTCTTAGCAGTGCACATTTAGTAAATCCACTGAAATGGTGGAAAGATATTGAGAACCTGTACCTAAATTTGTCCAAGCTTGCCAAACGTTATCTTGCTGTAAAAGTAACAAGTGAAAAAGTGTTCTCAACAGCTCAGAATATGAAACTATAAAAAAGAATATCTGCCCATATAAATGTAAATAGTTAATATTTTTGACAGCATTTTTGAAATATTTTTAGGAGTTTTTATATTGTTTTATATTCTTTAACAAGAATTTGAAACTGCTATTTTTTTGTGTGTTTGTGAACTTGAATGTCATCATCTGTGAAGAAAACTGCAGTTACAAAAGCGAAATTAGATGGCAGGTTATTTTGTATAAGTTTCCAATTATCTGAAGATATAAGTTATTGTAACATTATATTGTTAATAAACATTTTTAATTTGACAATGTAGTGTGTGGTGCATTGCGAACAAAGGTCAGATATTATTATTATATTGCATAAAAGTCTTAAAATGGCATAGCTTGTACTTTCAAATTTTTCTTTTTTAAATTGAGAATCGAACCTTGACTTTAGAATCGAAAATGTAATCAAATCGAGGATTTGGAGGATTGTGACACCCTTACTGCACACACATATTTGGGTTGAACTGTTCTGGAACAGTGTCATAAATGTGACTTAATCACTGATTTCTAGTTTTTTCCTTTTTTGGAAGCACAAACAAAGTAGTTTAAATTTCACAATGACACACAGCATCTCCAGAACATGGCAACCGCAGCAACACTGCAGCAAGAATAATAGTACATTTGGGCAATGTTATGAAAACACCCCCACTCTGTGATGTAGCAAAAGGGGGCATATTTAAACGAGCCATTTTTGGGGTGTGGACATGTCATAACTTTTCTAAAGAAAATATCTTTGGTTTTGAGATTTTAGTCTTTGCAACTTGTAACACTCCAAAGAGAAATCGAAAGGAAAAAAACATGAAATCGCATCATATGATCTCTTTTAAAATACAGTACACTGAGTGTATGTGTGTGTATATTTATGTATATATATATATATATATATATATGCATTACTACTCAGATGGGTAGTATCAATGTGTCCTATGGTGTGACAGAGAAATGTAAGAAAAAAACTCTCATGCTACAGTATTTGTAACTCTAAGAATGAAGATATGTTTTTTTAGATAAGGTTTTTTTTCTACATTTTTGCTATGTCACACCACAGGATACAGTCCAATTTTTATTTGTCAATATTATTATATAGTTAACTATATTATATAATATATTACTGCTATATGGACATTACAGTGACACTTGATAACAAAATAATTAATAGTAAGCTTTTCCTGTAAAGCTGCTTTGAAAAAAAGTGTAAAAGTGCTACACAAATAAACTTGTGTGAACCCGAGAGGAAGCCAGTAAATAGAACAGAAGTATAAAGCAGAAACAAACAAAAAAGCAAGCGATGTATAAATGTGAGTCTTTAACCATATGCCGAATGCTAAAGTGAGTGAAAGGACAACAGAGAAAAAGGACAAGGGGAAAAAAATGAGAGCAAAAGGAATGAATGGGAAGGAGAGAGAGGCAGAGGAGCTAGAGGAAGGAGGGGTGCGGCTCCCTGGGGGCTGTATGACTCACTCTCCTGCTGCTGGCTCGTGCGTCACTGGCGCGGTGCTGGAGGTGGAGATAGTGGAGAGGTCTGTGCATTTAATTATGGCCTGCCAATTTATACGCACTGTAGTGATACACGCACATGCACACACATAATCAATGAACAGATGTGGAGATTGACAGAAAAAGGTCAAACTGTTTTTGTTTTGTTTTTTTTGCACTCGCATACAAACAGACATTGGTCATACTGAGAAATGGTCTGCTAAAGAACAAACAAGCACACGTACACTCACTTCTTGTTTGCATTAGACTTGAGAAAGACTGCTTGTTCACAAACAGGTTCGGCTCTAATTATTTCTTATTAGCTCGTTAGCTAAACATAATCAAAGTTAATACAGACAGATACAGCATAAAGGGAGCAGAGCATGAATAAAACAACGAAAAGGAGATAGAATATAGAAAACTCGAAATAGAGTAGTGTTTATGTAATATGCATTTATCAAAACGTAAGCAAAAGATACATATTGAATGAATTGGTAGAGAGGTTGATGGCATGTTCTAAGACGTGTGCTGGAATGAATCATAGTTGTATCATATTTATTGAGTGTCGAATCAGCATAGCCCAGTGATTTCTGAAGAAAATAGTTATTTTTATTATAATATATATATATTTTTTTTTACAGTATTTCTATCAAATAAATGCAGAATGGGTGAGTACAACAGAAATAGGAAAAATCTTACAGACACAAAACTTTTGAATGGTACTCATCACATATTCATCATCTTTCATTCAAAAAGCACCTAGTCAAAATAGCACCTAGACATTCTTGTTGGTAAAATATCTCCCAGTTATTCCCATATTCATACTTGCATTTTTAGCACACCAAGGTGATTAGGAGAATTAAGAAAAGGATGTTGCAATAATTGCAACACTATTTGTTGCACTTATTTACGTTTAATTGTTTTACTTCAATAATATGTTGGGAATTAAAAAAAAATGAAAGATCAAAAGGATAAACAATGCATATTTACATTCAAAACTAAATTTTTCTCAAATTTTACAAGATTCTACTAGAATTATTATTTTTTTAATAAGTTCAAATGACCTGTACAGCCAATTGTTTATAAAATGATTAAACGTAACATTAAGTTGAAGTAAGATTTTTTGTAAAAATTTAAATTAAACATTTCTTTTTGACTGTAGTGTGTGTATGCTTTTAAAAAGTGTATTATTCTGAATTTGTTTGGAAGGTATTTTACTGTTCTCTATATGCTGCTGTGGCTCATGCTCTTTCTGACTGTGCGTGCGCGCGAGAGATGCACATCGCATTGGCCGCTATCTCTGTTATATGAGTAAACTGCAATTGGACCAGATGAAGGAACAGCTTGTTGCAGTGACAGTGACGCTCCCTGTTTGTTTTTCTCTGTGCAGATCCTGCAACTGGCACCATGCTAACGCAACAAGTACTTACATGATTAATAATGACAGCATGATGAAGAAGTGCATCATCATAATCTCAATTACTGTCACATAGCACCTTACAAGTGCCTGTTGCTGCCAACATGTAGTGAATTTAATCAGAGCAACCGGAGAGGAAGGCAGAATTGATGATGCACATTTGGTCGTCAGGCTTATAAAAAGAAAGAGTGCTTATCAAGGGCCACACAGTGGATGCTAAATGATTAAACCCTAAACCCTACTAAAGGGTCTCATATTAGCGGACATTAGCTCACATTAGCTTTGTGTTTAAAACACTAAACAAAGCACAGGGTGGGTTTTTTTGGTGACATGACTGAGCTTTACTTGTAGGTCATGTTCCTTATCTGATACCCAGCCCTTCTTTTAAAAGGCACTAGATCAGTCTTTTCAGAGCAATAGACTTTTTCTCATGGTGATGCATTTGGGGAAAAGCAATGACAAATAAGCTAGACAAAAACGTGATCAGCAGTCTTTAATACTGTAGTAGTAATATCTGCATCGGGGAAACAAGTTTTGTGAGTGTCTGAGTTAAATCGGGTAAGTGCTAGATGTTTCTCTATTATTCTTATTTATCACCTTTACTGAGGGTCATAAAACCTTTATTCATAGCAACATTAAATCGTTAACTGACAAAGCCTTGCTTTTCTTCTTGTTGCTCTTTTTCTGTCTGTCCGTTTCATAAATTGTCTTTGTTGTCCCTCTTCATTTCATTCTACTCTCATTTCTCAAGCTGTCCCCCTTTTGTTCCCTGCATGTGTCTCTCTCTGTCTTGTTCTTTCTTTTACTCTCTCTTTTCCAGTAATGAGGTTTCATGCCTGCAGTCTTGTTTGCTCACTACTAGACCATGAAAAAATGGGAAGAAAAAAGTCAAACAAAAAAGGATCAATTAGAGAAAAGGCATAAGTGTGAAGGAAGTGCAAAGGAAAATTTTACAAGATGATATATACACAGACTCATACACATATGTACCCTTCATTTCAGTTTGAATGAAATATCTGTATAAATCAGAACAGCCAGTATTGGGTCATTCCATGTTAAATCAACCAAATTTCAAAAACTGATATTTCGTCCGTTAAGTCCTCTCAAAACTGAGAGCTAAATTACAGGGTGTTAAAAATTACTTCAGAAAAATGGCAGTATCATAATGCTATTTTTAAACAGATATTGGTAGGTTTGTTTCACTTTTTCATGTTTTCTTTTCATTTGTTTATTTTAGCAATCTTTTTTTGCATTATGTGTCAATGACCATAAAAAAATGGCGAAAATGCACTTTTTGCTCAAGTAAGTTGCATGCCTGTAACTTAAGACGTAATAAAGATAACTTAATGCCCTTTTAGAAATTAAGTCATAATGAACTTTCCTTTTGGCATTTTCACTTTTAGGGCCCTGTGAGATTTCATTATGGCTCTAGGAATAAATTGTTAAAATGTACAAAATTTCAGTGGTCAAAAACCAAATGAGGGTGAAATAATTTTGAAACTAGATATACAGTATATTGTGTTTATTTTTGTCAAAACAGTTGCATTGAACATACCTGTCTGAATGCCATACATTTTCTTGTCTTTTGGATTCTTCATTTTCAAGTCTCTACATCATGATATGGGGGTCTCAGTGAGGCTTGTTTTTATATTGTTGAATATACCTATGCCTATGTTTAGGGACTGAAAAGCTAATTTTGGTCACTTTATATACAGTGGATATGTATTACATAGAAATCTATGTAAAACAAAAACGTCTAGGTTATGAACGTACACACAAAGTGTTTTTCAGTCAAATCACTTCAAATCACTTTCAGTCAAATCCCTTTGACATTACGTATGGGAACACCCATGGAAAAAGCCACGACTCTGAGGCCGCATTACGCAGAGACCCCCGTGGCGACAGGCAAGCTTGCCAGCAGAGGAGTCTGCACGTAACCTTCCCAACACCCTGAAGGCCAAAAAAATTCAGACACGGGAGGACACAGCCTCTATGCGGAGGTCGTAAAACCTTGTGAAGGTGTTGGGTGTCACCCAGCCTGCAGCCCTACAGATATCTGCTAGCAAGGCACCGTGAGCCAACACATAGGAGGAAGCAACACTTTGTGTGGAGTGGGCTCTTAGTCCTAAGGGGCACAGCTCTCCCTGGTATAAATAAGCCAGAGAGATGGGATCTATAACCCAAATGGCCACCTCTATTTGGAGACAGCATTCCCTTTCTGCGGACCACCATAGCAGACAAAGAGCTGCTGGGAGCGTCTGAAGCTCCAAATGTGGTCTACATAAAGGTGCAAAGCACATACGGGACACAACTCTAAGGCCGGTTCTGTCTCCTCCAGGGACAGAGCTTGCAGGTTCACTACTTGATCGCGAAAGGGTGTGGCAGAAACCTTGGGCACGTAGACGGGCTGGGGCCTCAGGATAATGTGAGAATCAGCCGGACCAAACACTAGGCATTCTTCGCCGCCAGAGAAGGCTTGTAGATCCTCTACCCTCTTGATGGAGGCAAAAACAGCCAGAGGTGCCGTTTTCAGTGTTAGATATTTCAAATCCACTGATGCAAGTGGCTCGAATGGGACCTGCCACAGGCCACGAGGTGCGGTCTCGGGGGGGTTAACCTGTTGCGAACCTCTAAGGAACCTCAGTTGGTGCTTCCAGAGGGATGTACCCTTCACTGCATCGTGAAATGCCGCAACATACTCTTTGAGAGTTGAAGGGGACAGCCTGCGCTCCAACTTCTCCTGCAGGAAAGAATGCACTACTGCGACCGTGCATCTCTGTGGGTCCTCTCCGCGAGAGGAGCACCAGTTGACGAACAGACCCCATCTCAGAGTGTGAGCCTGCCTCATAGAGGGAGCTCTTTCCTGAGTGATCGTGACTTATTACGGCCAAAGAGAGGCTGGAGAGTTCTGACACGCCTCGTCCAGGAGGCAGACGTGCGGGTTCCAAAGATCAGGGCACGGGTGTCAAATCGTGCCCATCCACTGAGAAAGAAGGTCCTTCCTCAAGGGGATTTTCCAGGGAGGTACTGCCACGAAGAGCATGAGGTTGGCAAACCAGGTCCACGTTTGGTGCTACCAGCAGTACCTGTTTCTCATCCTCTTTGATCTTGCACAGTGTCTGCAGTTGATGTGCCAAAGCAGTCGGACACCTGTCCAGGGACCCCGAGGCTGCTTGCCCGTTGCATACAGCACCCCAACATGCCTGGACACCTGTCCTAGGGGTACTCCGGCCCGTAGGAAGGCAGGTTCTGACCACGGGCTGAAGAGGCGGCGACACCCCGGGAAACAATCCTTTGCCAGTAGGACTGCAACCGGGTCGGTAGGGGAATCAAGGGAACGTTGACCACCGTGCTCGCAGTGGGGCAGCCTAAGGGGGAAATGGGGAGAAGACTGATCCCAGAAGGATGAACGTCCTGGAGAAAAGTGCAGCGCTTACCTGCTCCCCTGGTTTCCACGCTGGCGACACATAGCTCCGGATCTGAGGAAACAAAAGACATTTGGTTAGATGGAGACCTCGGGGCATTGGGCCCAGAGGTGTGGAAAATTGCTCTTTCTGTGAGAATGTGGGTACTGCCAACCCGTGGGTCGACGGCAGCTGAGTGCACTGAAGCTCCCGGCCCTCCTCTGGGAGTGGGGACTGAGATGTCATCATCCCCCGAAGAGCAACCTCCACCACCTCCATGTTGCCTGTGTCAGGAATGCTTTGTAGACCTGCGGGTGTTCTTGGCTGGTCCCTGAGCTGCTTTGGCGTCAGGACGCCAACCTGGCATCGTGTGCCAGAGCAGAAGGTCTGGGTCCCCTGGGGGCACGCCCTCGGCGACGGGCAGGGGGAGGCGGAGCACAAGGGGACCGGCTGGAGTCCCTCCGAGGCAGGATGTGGGACATTTCCTCAGTCTGCCGCTGAACTGTCGAGAACTCCTGGGCTAACTCCTCGACAGTATCAACGAATAGTAAGCCAGGATGAGAGGCAGGAAAAGCCAAAACGAGAGGCGGGACCTCAACGTAGCCATGGCCATTCTTTCACAATGAACGCATCAGCCATCCACAAAAGCTGTCTCAGCGTGTTCTCGCCCCAGACATGTGGGGCAGCGATCGTGTCGGTCCAATGAGGTGAGGAAACTTCCACACCCAGAAGTGCACGGTCAGATCGTCATTCCAGAGGACACCTTTCCAACCATGAGAAAATTGCTCTTTTTATACTGGATTGCCCAGGGAAGACCTCTCGCGGCAACTCAGTAGGTCTATGCTTGCTGGAATACAAAAAGCTGGTACAGCCGGCCTTGAAAAAGGCCACCAGCCCACAGGATCCACTGACAGCCACCCAGTCACCGCTGTCAGACGAGAGAGAGTATGAACTTGCAGGAACTCTTTTAAATGCAGATCTCCTTTCACTCTCAAAAACGAGAGCCAAGGGGGTCTCCAGCTCAGGAACAGCGAAAGCTCGGAAGCGAACGTCTGCAGGTGCACTGCATTCGTGCCCTCTTATACTCACGTAGTTATGAGGTGTACCTGAATGCAATCTGTGAACGCCAATGTTAATTGGCCTTTTCTTTGAAACTCAAAAGTGATTGGTCTCTCATGTGAGTTCTCATATGTAACGTTGAAGTGATTAGACTGAAAGGGTAACATCTTGTTTATTTATCAAAACAATATGCACAGAGCATACCTGTCGAGTGCTAAAAATGCACTGAAACGGTCGAGTTGAGGGACCTTTCTCTCAGTAGTCTATTCATAAGATTCTACATTTGAATCAGTTTCAGGGAAATTTGGAACAAAGGACCAATAGTACAAACATACAGTATTTTAACAAGTTTAAATCAAATCCCACACCTCATAGAAAAAGTGGTTGCATTTGCCACACATTGTATTCACATCAAGAATCCAAGATTTGCCCAACCTGGATTAATTATTACAATTTCCATTTCTTTTTTTATTGTTATGTAATGTGAGTTATATTGCCAAAGGGCACATTTAACAGAATTACTGATAGTACTTCAAACATTTAAGGTCTCTGACACTTGAAATAATTAACACTGGTGAATGGGATCCTCACACTGTCCATACTTACCTAGAGGTATGGTAATTCATGATCTGATGTGTCACACTGTACATTCCTAAACCCTGGGTTACTGTTATTATTTGCATTGTCAGCAGTGATATAAACGCAAAAACACATTTGGTGCAAAAACAGGAAGGATACAACCATTTGGACACAGAATTACAACTAAAATGTGAGAATAAACCATACAGGGCATTAAAAACAATCCTTTCTTGGAAACCGTAATCTAATTAAGTGTCCATTGAATATACACTACAGGATCTCAGCCCAAGTAGTAGGTCATCCAGACAATTTATGTTTTTCCGGTTTCATATAGAAGTATGCAAATTCAGATACAGTCTTTTTCTCATAGTCAGTGGGTGGCTGATGCACTGTTTTATGGTTTGTGCAGCACCAGAGAGAGAGTGTGAAAGAGCATTATGTGTCAGCTCTGTGTGTAGGCCCATATCTAGTGGGGGTAAGATACTTGAGGGAAAGTAGTGCGTTACATTTGAGGAAGGCACTTTGCTTTTCCGTTGTGCTTAAGGTAAAAACCAAGATCCCTTCAGTCTCTCAACTGTTATTTCACTTCATATGACAGCAGATGCCTTGTTTTGGAGGGTTTAATTGTACTGTAGAAAGCTAATTTGTGTTGAAAAAAAAGTAGTTGGTTTATAAGGCAGAAAAGTATAAGAGAATTGCACATGACCACAGTGCCTACTGTGAAGACTTATAGTTTATTTTGTAGAGTTTTAAAGCTGTGAGCAGGTTTGGAAATCACACACACACACACACCTTATATAACACTGGTACTTGCAGTGCCTGTGAGCATCGCAGCAGATTACCTAAAATATTGGTGGGTAGTTTTGTAGATACCGCATGATAAAGATATTCATCATGTGGATTGTATAGGCATGTTTGCAGTGAGGACGTGAAACAAATGTCAGGCAGATATGGCAGATTTGTCTGAAAATCTGAACATTTTATTTAAACATAGTGTATATCATTTATAAAGTAACTTATGCATGAACATATTTAGATTCTGTGAATTAACCTGAAATTGTCAATTCAGAAATAAAGATTATAAATAAGGCACTTTTCCAACTGATAAATATACGAACATGTTAAAAAAATGATGTTTGCTCATTTTATTCTCTATAATTTTAAAGAAAGAATTACAGAGAAAATAAAACAATAACATAATAAATGAAAGCATTATTAATTCATTATTCTTAAAAGCAGTTTGTTGCATAATGCATTATTGCCAGGGATAATGTTGCTTTTACCGTTTTTAGGGGTATCAAATGTGCATGTCAGAGCAGTAATCATACTTGCCAGATAAATGTAGATTAATATATTTAAAATAGCAGGGTTGCACAGATGTCAAGGGATCACCTTTATAGAGTAATAGCTCACTTCATTAGAATATTGTAAGGTAAGACCTGGTGTTATTGTTACAAATGTTTTATTTATTCTCGTGTCAGCAGATGACTAGAACATGTAACAAGCCCTGTGGCTATGATTTTTCTGCCTCCTTAGAAGTGTGTGTGGGTAATTTTTAAGGCTGATTCTGTTGATTAATGCTTCACTGCAGTCTTCTGTTTTTTATTTCTGTTTCTTATATTCTGTTTATTATTTAGTTATTTTTCCAAACCATCCTTTATAACTAATTTCAAGTAAAGACTGGAGTAATTGCTTCTGAATATTCAGCTTTGTTTTCAATTTTACTACTATTTTACAATATTAGATTTTACTGCATATGTGATCAAATTGTTGTACATAACAGACGTCTCTCAAAAACAGTAAAAAATCGTATTAATTCCACAATTCCAGCAGTGTATATGAATATAAAGTGTTTATTTACGTAAGTGTATATATAATAAGTGTATTTTTGAAAACAGAAGCAAGAGAATTTCATGTAAAACACTTGACTCATTCCCTTCTTTACCGACTGTCTTCAGTCCTTTTTCTCCTTTCCCCACTCCTACATCACAAATACACAAACACCCACATGCACACATATTCTAGACTGTCCCTTTCTAAGTGAGAATTACGCTAATTTAATGTTTCTCTAATAACTGCTTCTTTACCCAGCATGCACTGGGCCTAATGGCACTCATCATCCTCCATTCCTAGGCTTATTTCCTGTGATTAAGAACTGCTATGGCATCATGGTTGCTTCTGTATAATTTTGTCCCAATGTTTATTAATTAAAGCCTGTCCTCTGTCTTCAAGCGGCAGACTAATAAGTCAAGCACTAAACTGAAATGGAAGTGAAGTTACACTGATGGCTCTATTGTTTGGAAAATGATGTGGAATTTGTGCGTTGTTTTGCTGTCACATTGTTTAATCACTAGAGGCCTTTGCTTCTCGGACAATCCGGATCTGAGTCAACAGGTTGAGGAAGACATATGGCCGCTCATCGGGAGGATGAGTCATGATGAGGGGGTTATTAGAGTAAATTAATAGCTGCTCTTAAAAGCTGTCTTTGGCATCTGGAGACAAATGCAAAGTGAAAGAAAAAGAAAGTTTGCTTATCTGTGACGCAAGTTGTTTCCTCTACTCATTAACATTAATTTTCAAGTAAAAAGAACATTTTAATAACGGTAGAAATCTGACTGATCTCCACCCTAAAGTGCACATGTATGTGATTTTTCACATGATCATTATCACATTATCACTTTCCAAAAATGCCTTTGTTTAGATCAGAGATATTCATAATATTTGCATTTTTTTATGTTTTTGAGTTTTGTCTTATGTTTTATAGCTCTTTGTTCTTTTATCAAATGTGATATGTAAATCTATAAAATACATCCTGCTCAGACAAGCTCAAATAAGAAGTATATTGTAATTTAAGCATGAGCTGGAAAAGAATAGTTTTAGTTGCAATTAAATGTTGTGTATGTTGTGATTATCATTTTTTACCAGTAAAAACAAATTCTAATATTTTATATTGTAAATAATAAGCATCATAATACAGTTCACTGTTTCAGTTTTACCAGTAGCATCATTTTATACAATGATTGTAACTATTTTGATCAGAAACTGGCACCATACAAGTAAAACAGTATACAATACAATTAGTGTTACATCTGGTAACCGATGAGATAACAGATATAGGCCTGGTTTCACAAAAAGGTCTTAAACTAAGGCAAGATTACATCATACTTTTACATAATTAGGACATTTAAGTAATTTTTATAAACATGCCTTAGAGGAAAGCATTGCTGGGGTGAATCTTAAGTCAAAACAAAGGCACTGACATGTTTTAAGATCAGTCAGTGCAAGTTTCTTTCAGTTGAAACAGCTCAGATTGACATTTTAGTCAAGAACTAGGCTTAAGCCTTGCCTGTGAAAGCAGGGGTTTAATGTCATAACTATCATATGTGAGATATTTCATATATCTGAACAGCTCTGTGGCAAGAATTATTTTAAATGACCCCTGACATCTTCATTTCACAGTATTTTAAATATCTTTGCTGTAGCGCAATCACTTCAAGGCCAAAGACACTTATTAAACATACTGGAATGTTTAATTTAATAAAAAGAGAGAGAAGTATCTAATTCACCAAATTTTTTAAGGTACTCGCATTCTTTACTAAGTCTTTAGCTTATAACAACCGGTACTTTGCAGATCCACATGTGCCGATGGTGGCCCACGGGGTGGTAAAATTGGGATAATCTACAGCGGAAGTCCAAATTTAACGCAGAGAGTGGGTTATCATCATCATCGTGATCAATATAATTATATGCTCCAGCAGCAACCAGCTCTCTGTCTTTCTCTTCCATTTCTGAGATGCGTCATATGGCTAGGTCAAATCCATACAAGTGCCAGAAAGCGAAAGCAAGCAAATTAGGAAAATGAGAGTGAGAACTGACATAAAGCATTGAGTCATTCTAGCAGTCCAATCCTGTAACTCTTATCAAGGGAGGGCGGAATCTTGCCCTATGTCCTTCAGGAAGTATTAAACGCTGTACGTGTGGTCTCAGAATATGGAGGAAACATTCTACCGAAAGTATTTGAAGTAAAAAGCGTTTTGAATTCCACGAATTGAAAAAAATAAATAAATTGCAATTAACAGTGTTAATTAACAGTGTTAAACTGCATTTTTATGCGCTTTTTAACATGGTTGTATATTTACTTGTGAATATTTCAAACACAAACATTTGTTAAAATTCCACAATTAATTTTCACCTTGCAAAGTTAATTTGCAAAATATTCAGTTTGTTTAATAATTCAAGCAATATTTGTCAGGCGACTTTCGGTTAGTTTTATTTCACTTTACATATTCGCTTCCTAAAATTCAGTGGTTCAAATACGACAGAGCGCACATCCGGGAACTGTGGGAAAAGCAGTAGATTACCGATCCAACTTGATATTGAGAACGAACGTTGATTTGATCTAGTTAATGAACATTGCGGAGAACATCAGGTGTTCAGCAGCTCAAAGATCCTCTCATCTCTACAGCGGGGACTGACGCCGGTTTCACGCTGCACGCATCAGCAGGGCGTAAGCAGCGCGTATGCATTAAAATGCAAGCACTGTTAATTGCAATGTATTTCGTAAGCTTTTTATTTCAAATACTTTCGGCAGGATTTTTGCTCCATATCAGAAAGTTTGACAAAGCCTCTAACTACCAATCTGCTGCTGTTCCTGGAATCTTCACCAGCAAAAGCACTTCACAGAACTGTGTCTGTACACCCCACCCCTGCTTTCCCCGGTCACCAAACAGACACACACTATCACTTCTGCTGTAATGGCTCTGACTAACAGAGCAGCATTTCATTATGAACCTGAGATGCGCCTCAGTGCTGCCTGCTTTTGGTGGAAAAACTAAAGTGCAAGCTTTCCTGCTAAAACAAGGCATTAATTCCAGCACCCAACATTATCATAAATGTCCTCTTACTGATGCATTGTCAGCATTACTGGAGAAACTACACTCATTCATTTGCAAAAAACACTGAGAGCAGAAGTAAAGATCCTCATGAATGAAATGCTACCAAGGTCATATGACCCACGAAATGCAATTTAAACTGATAGAAATTGTTGCTGTCATCTTTCTACGATTATTAGACAACTAACCATCTGCAGCTTAAACCTACTTTTGGTTTGCACTTGTGCTGCTGAAGGATAGAGAGAGAGGATTACTTTAGAGGCCCTCCAGATCCCCCAAAGAGATAGTCATAAAGCAATCAATAATCTTATTTTTGACTCAAGGTCAATAACTATGACTGACCTTAAATTAATTTGAAGTTGTTTGCAAGACATTAATTAATTTAAAAATGCGTGCAAGATAATATCGACTAATATCGGCATACATTTTTAATTCTGCTTTTTAAATATGCATATAGAAATACATAAATTACGCCAATCATTTTCTTGTCTAGCTTCATCAGAAGTTTTAATGTTTTATTCACTATTCCTTGATGTATACGGCACGATACAGAGGAAATCACATATGCTTATATTGGGTCTACAGGATAATCCATGTTCGATGCCTTGTGTACGGAATTTCATTCATAAAATCTTTTTGAAAGAAATCCAAGATTAAATTTCACTTTCAGCTATAGGAGTTTCTTCTTAATCCAAGCCTTGGTTTAATCTGTTTATAGAAAACTGGCTCAAAGAGCATTTCTCACTTGAGCATCAACTTCACATACTTCTGGTTACTGTTAATAGGTTACTTATTTAAAATCATTTTAATATACTCCTTTATAGAATTTAACTTTTTAAATAAGAAAACCTTAAAATAATGAAACAATCATGTAATACTTTACATTATAGATATTAAACATTATAGAGTGTGCAATTTTCTACAAACTATAAATCACAGTGATCCCTTTAGAAACATTCTTTATAATGAACTCAGGTACTTTAATCTCATAGAAAGGAGAAGAATAGTAACTTGTCAGAGCAAGTATCTTTCACTGACATTCTTTTTTGTCTTCTCCAATGTGATCCGCTGAATACCATCCAGTCTGTGATCTGAAGTGACAGCTAAGTTGTTAATGACTTGTTGTGAAATAATGACTAGGCTTTTTTTCGTATGTTAATTATTCAGTCTCTCACTGTCCATGTTAAAATATAACGTAGGTTAGAAAGGGTTTCAAAATTAAAATATAAATGTGACACAAGTTACAAATTAGAAGAAATCTATTTGACAGTTAAGATAAAAATGTCAAATAAGTTACAAATTAGAAGATATTTTGGTAAATACATGTCATTTAAGCTTTTCTTTAAAGCATACAAGTAACACAGTATATGCACCTCTATTGCAAGACTATGTGAATGCGCAAGATGTTTCCACTTATTTCATGCATTTAATGAAGCTGATGAAAGTAATTGTGTGTCTGGATGGGTGTCTTCGTGTGTGTTTGTGAAAAGAGTGAGGGAGAAGGTGATCTGCTCTGTCATCAGACGCTCTGTAATAAGGTCTGGTACGAGGAACAGATGGACATTATTTGAGAGACAGAACTGGAACTAAATGAGTGTAATGACAAGGCAAGTGCTTCGGCAGAGCAAGAGTGATGGGAAACTAATGGAGGAGGAGAAACGAAAGGACAGAGGTGGAACAGTGAGAGCGGCGGAAGGGTTGACAATGACGGAAAGACATAAATCATTGTTGCAAAATAAAAAGAAAGTGTATTACGGAAAAGAAACAGAATAGCAACAGGAAAAAATGTGATAGAGAAAGAGAGAGAGATGAACAACATAGAGGGGGAAATAATTTGCTGATGGATAGATTCTCAGCACATCCATTACACTGTTGCCTGTTTCTCAGACGTCACACATTTTCTCAAAGGACTACTCTTGCGCTTTCCCATCATGAAAGGCAATTACAAAACACCCTAGTGGAAAAAGAGGCTGATTTTCCACAGTGTTAACCTCCTTTTTTCTTGTCACTGCCTGAAATGCACCGTACATACAGTAAGAGACATTGTGCTTTATTTTATAGTAGTTTAAGATACAGAATTTTATTGTTAATTAAACAGACTATATAAACAGACTATATGTTGAATACAAATTATACATGCATATAAACTGAATTCAAATGACATCAAATGCGATTTTATATAAAATTTTAAATTAGAATTTTAATTTTCAACTTCTTTGTGCTTGACTTAAGATTAAGTTTAGTTCTTTTAAGTTTAGATTAGTTGGATATTTAAGATATCTCCACAAATTTTACATTGTTATAACTAACTGCAACAGCATTTGTTTTTACGTATTTCTTTCTACAAATATATTAAGCTACACAACTGTTCAGCACTGATAAAAAGTCATTCTTTTAATATGCTTAAAAAATCTCTTTGAAGTTCTTTTTATTTCAAACTTTCAATTCATAAATCATCCTGTACTCATGAGGCACGAGGAACAAGTACATGCTTCATGTTTCTGGCATCAGCATCTGTTAAAGTAATGAGTTCACCGAGTTTATTTCATTGTGCCTTGTTTCACTCAGACACAATATAGCTGCACAATATCTTAAACCGATTTAATTTGTTGAACAAATAGTTTGTTTAAACAAAGCTGACAACTCCATTATGGCTAATACAACATCAATCGCCACAAAATTAAAAAAGGCTTTTTTTCTTAAATCGCTTTTTCTTTTCTCCATCCTCTTTAGATATGATTATAGCTCTCTTTCTAAAAACAGCTGCTCCCAGAAATCCCAGAGCTGCTTCACTGTGTCATGGCCCTCACAAAACTGCTTTAAATCTACCCATAGAGTCTGGTGCATATAAACATGAACCAAAACCAAGCCTTGAATCTCACTTTTCACGCTGTTCAGGTGAGCTGTTAGTGCCTTCTTTGCTAATGCAGTGTCCGTCCCATACAGGTCGATATTAAAGCGTAGAGACCCTCCGTTAAAGGGAATAGGATAGGGAGGTGTGTGGACGCTCATAAAAAGGGGTTTCCTACCGGAACCATCTACAAACCATGTCACATTTCGCCTTGCAAAGATGTGAAGGTTACTCTCCATGACTTTCAAGGGCTCCCAATCCTGGATGATAGCACCTCCTGGAAGCTGAAGTCTGGAAGACAAGTCTGGATCCAAGAAAAGGTTCTTAAGAGCATCCAAGTCCTTTAATGGCACTAAAGGACTGCTGCTGTTAGACTCATCTGACGCAACCAATTTTTCCGTCAGACCTGAGACAAAGCTTTCAAAACCTTCTGAATCCCCAATTAGAGAGAGAACGGCCTGGTTTATTAAGACAGAAAAACAAAAAGGAAGAAAATATTACTGTTAATGTTAGTGGTATTGCTACTGTTCATAGTTTTCATGTGATCACACCCTTTTCCATCTGGAGAGGCACTGATATTAAAGGCCAAATTCAGTAGGCTATACACTTAATTGATGATGCATATTTCTACAGGCCAGCGGAACCCTAAATATGAACTCAAGTTTCACATTAAATGTTTCTATAGAAAACGTCTACAAGACAACTTTTGTGGCCCTAATATAACTTCCGGTAGACATCCCAATAAAATTAATAACAATAGCTGAGACCTTCTAGAGTACATTATTTTTTAGATAACAAGCAAAATATGTTTGCTTGTTGCTAAATTTATTAACGGATTTATTAAAAATGCTAATTCATTCTCGGCCAGCAGGTGGTGCTTTAAGCATGAGTAACAGCTGTAGACAAGCAGCTCTGAGCTTACAAACGCTGCCTTACATGCACAATGATATCAAAAAATTACACATTACATCAAGACAGTCTTCCTTAAGAAACACAATGATACAAAAACATCCATGTTTGGTTTTGATTTTTAAACATGCGTTAAGAAGAAACCGTCTATAAAGATAACACTTCAACATTTAGAGCTATGCATTCATATTCCAAGTTGATCTGCTGCCTATATAGAGAATGCACCTTCAGTACCAAATTAGGTCTTTTAATGTCATTATTTAAACACCTTATTATTTAATATGCATAATTCATTTTAAAGGATTTTAAAAATAATCAAAAATACAAAATGCAGTATTTACACAGTATTTTGGTTAGCAGACACTTTAAAATTAATACTCGAGTCTTTACTGCTGATTTAAAACATATTAAAATAAAGATAAAAAAGATAAATGTATGATGCTACAACATGTGTTCCATTTTGTGTAGCTATTTAATACTTTGCGATAAGATTCAATGTGTTTGCATTTGTTAATAAATTAGGTACCATAACACTTTATTAATTATTTTTTTAATTAATATTAAATATAATTAAATTATAATATTAAAAAATTATTTTACTTTTGTTACTTCAGAAATATACTATTGTTCATTGTTTAATAATGTTTGTACATTACACATCAAATAAAGTTCATATCAAGTTTATATTTAGTTTGGACTCACCCTTCTGGCCAGAAGCGTGAACTTGCTCAGTTTTTCAGGCCCTGGGTCATCACGTCTTGTAAGGCGCTTGGCTTTCACATTAGGGTAGACCTTCTTTATGTAGCCATCAACAAATTTCTGGATCACTCCAGCCAGACCACAACCCCTTTCTTTTGGACACACTCTTAATCCCTCAACTACTACAGTTTCACCTCCATCCACCAGCAGGCCTGACTCCAGAGCCACCTTAAAGCACACAGGAATAATTATCTAAAAAGGCTAAAATAACTGGAAATAAAAATGGTACAATGCCAGCGTGTTTATGATCGTGATCATAGATTAAAATAATATGACAACAAATACTCTCTTCGTACTGGAAGCTGTAGGAGTAAGTGACTAAAAATGTGACCATGTATCAAATCAATAGCACTCATTTTTCTTTCATCTTTGGGATTGAAAATATAAATATATTTTGCTCCTAAGGGCTTAATAGTGCTTTAGGATTATTGGTAGAGGTTCACTGGTGTGTAAAAGTACAATATCATACTATTAAAATGAGAGTAATAAACTATTACAATGGTGCCGCTGACCTTATGTGACCACCCTAGACTGATTATACGAAGAGCGAAACTGTCCAGTGGTATAAATGTCAGATTCTGCTTTCAAGTATATGGGTCATGAGTCAATCAATTCTGCACAGGGCAAAGAACACACACATTGATGTGGTTCATTTAAGCCACAAGTTAAAATGTTGTCTTTCTGCAAACTGCAAGCATAGCATATCTCAATAGACACATTAACTTATCATAACCGCTAGTGAGTTGAATAGTCAATTAATTATAAGATATGTCAGTGTTAAATGTTCATTATTAACATTTCCAACGTTATGCATGTGCTTTGATAACATGCAGGTTTAGATTACCAACTAAACAAGCAATACTGTTTCTTGTTGGACATCCTATAAAGTGTGTCTACTTGCTAAAAATCAAGACAGCGCTGAAAAATAAATGCAAGAATCTTTTGAAAATTTGAAAATCACCTTATTTCCTCAGTTTCTGGCTGAGTTTAAAACTAAAAGAAAACATATGAGGTCTATCAAACATTTTTCCTCTAGAATCTCTTACCAGCCTCCTATCTCTCCGTGCTATTATAACCACTCTTCCTGGCTCAGTCATCCAGGAGTGATAGCGATGTGGAAGGTAGTCATTGCCAAGATATATGTCTTGTGATATGGCCATCACGTCATCATAATCCTCTGGTCTGGCCAGAAAGAAGGTCAGTCCGTCACTTTCACCCACACAATGTGAATCCATTGTTAATTCTGCACAGGTTAACTGTGAATTGTAAAACAGATTTTTTTTTTATCCATCTATCTATCTTATTTCGTATCTAGTTCCAGTAAGAAATAAAAACTAAAATTTTTTTTTTTTAATTATAACAAATTTGACAACAGAAGCAGATGTTATTATTTAAAGGCAACAGCAATTTATGAGACCATTTATTGCTTTTACTGTGGATAACATTAGCTAGCTTATATATCAGCAAAGACTTTATATAATTCTAGTCAGGACGACAGCCTTCTTAAAGAAGAAGCAATTATTCTAGTCAGGACAACAGCACTTTGGTATTGCTATAGTTTTGTGGTCTGGTCACATTAAACACTTTGAACTGTTAAAATGCAACTGCAACCTACTTTCAAAACAAGCATCATAAACATGACTAAAATACCTTTACAAGCGACATTGGTCTTGAGTATCTTTATAACCTAAAACTGTGCAGAAGATTTCTTCAGTAATGTGAAGTTGGACAGGAAATGTTTTCAGTCTGCAGGACTTACCGAGGCAGTCGTGTGATCCTGACGTGTTTCAGACAACCACAGTCAGAATGTGGCAAGACGGCCTAACAAGGACGTTCAACTCCTGCAGGCTTGTAAAGCTGTTCAAAATGTCCAGCCTTTACGCAGTCTGGACATCTTTTTTTGGACAGCTAACAAGTAAAGCATGCCATCTTTAGCCGTATGTGCATGATTATCCAAACGAAAGAGTGAGTTTGGATATTGATGTCACAAAGGTCTCTAATCCGTTTAGAGAACACAAAAAACCATTCAAAATATACATCTATTAGTCTTTTTGAGATAGAAATGAAGCCATTTCGTGAGAGATTTTCTTTTCAAAACAGTGTCGTAGCTCCACCAAGCGTGTGGAAGGCGACATTGCAGTTTTTCTTTAATAGGCCTCAGTTTAAAAGAGTTTATACTTGCAGGTTAAATGTTATGGGAACCTACAACCGCAAGCCGGAAGTATAAACCAGAACAAGAGCTAGATAACGGAAGTGCACAACATTTCTTTGTCCCATACAATAAATAGCATGACATTTATATTTAGTACAACAAAACAGCAATGACTATAACACGTAATACGTATATTAAGTGCTATAATACGTTTCAGTTAGCTTAATGGAGTACACATAGGACGTTTTTTATATTTTTATTATTATATTATAAATAAAAGGGGAAACAGAGTACAAGAAGAACACAGAACAAGTATTTTAGGTGTTTTTATTATGAATAAAAAGAAAACGGATAGAAAGAATACAAAAAGATTGGAATAGCATTGATCATAAATGCTAAGAAAGTGCCTACAACAGATTTACAAAAAGAAAAAGAATAATAAGTCTAATATGTTTTGTGTTTTTTCTTTCTTTCTCTTTCCAGCTTGGATAATGAAACTGGTCAAATAAAACATATACTATGTCAGGGTGACTGACAGTACTAAATACAGACAGTACTAAACACGCTGCCGGTGCTCCACCAAATTCTGTGACCATCATATCGCCGAATGACCTGTTCAAAACAGATTGAGATGAACAAACATTATATATATATCCTAAGGAACATTCTTTCACACAGAAAGCTTTGATGGGCTTCAAATGCAGCTACTGTGTACTTTAAAAAATAAATACACTAAAAACATGTAAACGTTTTGATATGAACATATTAACTACCATTTATTTATTAATTTTCGAATACTTTTAGTTGTTACATTTGTACTTTCATTGCAAACAGTGGTTTAAGCTTGTTTTATAAATATGAAAAAAGTAAAAACCATTGTTACCATTTTATGTCACAATTCGGACGTCTGTTGGAATTGTGAGTTTTCATCTTGTAATTCACACTTTATCAAAATTTTGGAAATAGCTTCAACACCAGACTACTCCACCAGCTGAGACTAGAATCAGCTATTTCTAAATATTTCAATATTCTGTCACTTAAAAAGACTTATCAGTTGTTACAGTATTTCATATAGAGATGTTTTTTTTAAAAATACTTTTGAGTTGCTGTTGTTGCAGAACTAGAAGCTTTATTCTATAGTTTCAGTTTGAGGTCTTAGGTCTTCTTTTCTGACATGCTTAAGCATTTAAATAAGACTAAAAAGATCCATGATTTTGGTTTTGGGTAAGCTTGTATGAAAAAATAGCCTATGTAAGAATTTAAGAAACATTCACTGAAAAAAAAAAATATTGATTGAATTTACTATTGTTTTTTTATTTTTTTATTTTTAAAGTTAAGTGGCTATTTTAGCTACATTTTAAATACAAAAACAATTGTTGACTGTCATTCAACAAAATTAGTTTATTTAAATTTAGCTAAAATAAATGTATTGCTAAATCGTACCTTAAAAAAATGTGAAAACACAAATTTTGTATGGTCAAAACAGACGGATGTTTTGCTGACTGTGTTTAGAGTTTTGAAAATGTGACTATAGATCGAAGGGAAAAAAACAGTGCATAAAGCAACTTTTAAAGGTGCTGTATAAAATAAATGCATTATTATTAGTGGACTACTATTATCTCACATACCTATTATTATTATTATCTTCTTCCGTACGTTTTTCGGCGCGTAACTAGTCCCGCATTGTTTGTCCTAGAGCCACGAAACGGGTGTCAAATCGTGCAGCCTATTCGGGAATGACTTTTATAAGCGATCGGGCGTACGATTTTCGTACACGGGGCGAAAAATCGCCCAAAAAATCCCATAGACAATGCATTGCGCCCAACTTCGACGGGTCGTAGCGCCAAGCGAGAATTTCATAGGAACAAATAATTCACCACATTTGGAGAGCCTGGCAAGCCCTGCGAGAACATACCCCGCAATGGGGTATAAGTTGCACTCCTGGGGCGCTAGAGCCCCCCATCCGAAAACTTTTTGGTGCGGATTTGTCGTAGACTCATGAAATGGGGGTCAAATTGTGCGGTCTATTGGACAATAAAGTTTGGTTACTTTAATAAGTAATCGGGGGTACGATGATCGTACACGGGGCGATAAAACAGCCGAAAAATCCCATAGACAATGCATTGCGGCCAGCTTTGACAGGTCGTAGCGCAGACCGAGAATTTTGTAAAAACAAATAGTTCACCACATTTGGAGAGGCTGGCAAGCTGTGCGAGAACATATCCCGCAATGGGGTATAAGTTGTACCCCTGGGGCGCAACAGCCCCCCCCCCAAAGTTTCCCTATTCCCATACGGGACGGCCCATTAAAAAGCATGAGTTTTCGCAATTAACATAACTCTGGTTTAAAGTGTCATAGAGACATGGAGGATGGCTCATTTAACTCAGCCAACCAATCAGACTCTTAGGCTGTGTTTCATTTCGAGGGATGCACCCTCCGGAGGCTGCATACGTCATAGAGGCTGTCTCATTTCAGAAAAGCAAGTAGGACACTCCAGATTCGTCCTTCTTTCACAGGAAGTCGGAGGATGCGTGCAGTGTATCCTTCGCAGCTACAGATAACACACAATTCTTTGCGTCGCCGTAACCAACCGTCGTTTATTTGACAAAATGCCGGCGCCGGCAGATGTAACGGTGAACACAAGCGAAGATGTAGGGACTTTTATTATTAAAACTTACCTCAAATCTCTTTGTTCTTAATATCCTTCTTTTTTTCTGTAGCAGATGTCTGTTGTATGTACGCTGCAGCTGCTCAAATATTGAATAAAATAAAACAAATAAAAAGA
>JAUMHI010000043.1:8002295-8029259 GCA_032359435.1 Enteromius unitaeniatus | reverse complement strand
TTGCTGAGCCAGGAGGTTAAACAATTTCACTACAAGGTGACAACTGAGACGACCAGACACACACACACACACACACATAAACATTAAGCCACGGCTGTGTTGACATTCTAGAGCAGTGCTTGCTTATTTTGTCTTGCGCTACCCACAGCTTCATTTGTAAGACTGCCAGTAAGACCCTACTAACTTCAGATCATAAAGAGTTTCCGTGTAATGTTTAATGTCATTTAGTATATCATTTGCACTTGTACAAATACAAAAAAATAAATAAAATTATATATATACATACATATATCTTAGTTCAGGCTCATAACACTCATAAGTGTTTATTTTACTTGGAATTGTTTGTTATGATTACAAGGATTCTTTGAGTAAATATATATAGTAAGGTTGAATGTTTTACAGCTTTTGAGTTGAATTTACACTGCTTTATGGTTGCTTTTGTTGTTAAGCTTGTTTAGTGGCATTAATTTTCTAATCAAAATGACTCAAACACTAATGTTACCCCGATTGTATATTGTGTCCCCAAGTATTGATGTCTCTGTGTTTGTTTGGGAGTTAATTATACTGTGTAGTAGACATATTATGTTAGAAAGTGTTATTAGCTTTCTACTGCTTTATTAACAATTATAAGTAAACTAAGTTATTACAGTTCAGAAATGATGACTGTACTGTAAAATGTACTGTACTGTACTGTAAGTAGAAATGACTCATGTAAACTTTCTTTCATTTTTACATCAATTAGTTAAGTAGGTGTGTCTCAATTTTATACTTAAATTGACTTTTAAAATGTGTGTAGAGTTGTACAAAAAAATACATATAACAATAATAATAACTAATAATTATGTACATTTGACTTTCTTTCAGTGTAATTTGATGTTCCTGTTAAAAAATAACTGGCCTTTTAAAATGTGTTTGTAAGTCTCTCATTCTCATTATTTTGTCACTTGTTCTTTCAGTTTTAGCACAGGTTTTGCATTTCTTTTTGAAAATGATTGATTGTAGGTCCAAGACCAATTTTGATTTAAGACACTTTGCTATAGGTAATTACCCTCTGAAAAATATGTAAAAGCAAATGAGAAAAAGTAGATATATGGAAATGACTGAATTAGACGTTAAAAAATATTTTGTATCTTTGCTTTAACACTAAAAATGTTGCATGATATGCTGAATAGATTCTCTACTGGGGTCACACTGAAGGTTTACGTGGCGGCAATATTGGCTTACCACGCCTCTCTTGGTGGACATACAGTTGGTAAAGAACCCCTGGTCATACGTTTCCTCAGCGGCACGCTAAGGTTACGTCCACCAGTACGTTCCCGGGTGCCAACCTGGGACCTGTCTGTTGTGTTACAGGCCCTCTGTGGGCCACCATTTGAGCCCATAGAGGAGATCTCTAATTGTCTACTGACAATCAAGACCTTACTTGACTTTGTGCCTGGCATGGCCAAAGCCCTCCCTTCAGGGAGCATGGTCAGCAGAAGCTAAATTTTATGTGTCCGGTGCAAGCAGTTGCTCGTATGCTTTGGTCCCCCCAAGAAGGAGTCTCCGGTGACCAAACAGACTTTGAGCCATTGGATAGTGGATGCCATCAACTTATGAGTCCTCTGGTCTCCCGCCGAGGCTAGGAGTCAGGGCGCACTCAACATGCGGTGTGGCGGCCTCGAAGGCCCTGCTAGCTCGGCAGGTAGCCGATATTTGCAACACTGCAGGGTGGTCCACTGCCCACACATTTGTCTGATTTTATGGACTGGATCTCCAAGCCACTCCTGGCTCATCTGTTCTCTCGTCCTAGATGTGCACAAACACACACTAAGACAGGGATTTGAAAGTCTAGGGGAGTGGGCATCTCGTTCCCATAACGTCTCGTCTATGTTATGAATATAACCCTAGTTCCTCGAAGGCTAATCTGCCTTCAGCATTCCACATGCTTTTATGCTTCCTGGCCAGTGACGTCACCCGCCATGATGTCCCAACTTTCCATTGGCTGATTCTACACATGAAACTGGAGGCGTTCCCATAGCGTCTCGTCGACGCAGCTTCTCGTACCTTCGAGGAACTAGGGTTATATTCATAACCTAGAGACGTTTCCTTAGAAATTAGTAACTAACTTAGGGCCAGCAATTTAAATACATCTATATTTTCCCCATGTATTTAAAAATAACAAAATGTAAATGGAGCTCATAAGACAATGTTTAGACCATGCTGTTTCCAGCAAGAAAAGCAGTCCTCAAGCAGGTCATTTAGTGAGTGTGTAGGTCACTCTGTCCTCTTGCTATACAGCAACCGTCCTTTCTCTCCTATAAATGGCCTTGGTCCTAATTTACACTCAGTCCACACCATGTGCTCTGTTGCTCGCTTTCTCTCTCTCTCTTCTGCTTTCTTACACAGACACATATACGCATTTACACACAAACCTCTCTGCCCTGTTCTGACCCTCAACAAATCCATTTGAGTTATTTATGAGCCATTAACATCTGCTCCTCTTAAAGACTATTCAAAGTCTTTGAAAAAAATCTTTGGAAGCTGATTGTCTATACCACAGGAAGACTTGAAGGGAGAACCTAAGATGGGTGCATACATTTTGCTATTCAGACAGACGTTTTGGTCACTCTGATATTGTTGTCATGTACATTTACAATGGTTTTAAGATTCTGATTCATCTGTTCAAGATTTTGTTGTCTTGTAGCGTGCTTAAAATACATTTAGAATTAACATAGTCAAAGTCCCCCTGTAGATTTGTGCTTTGTTCTTAAATCCTGTCTGCTTGATTATTTTTCTTTCTATTTTTGTTAGACATGTGTGTGCTTTTTCTGTATCCTTTGCTTCTTCCGCTGACCCATTTTCTCTCCCACTGTCTCTCTCTCTTTCTCCACCCCTCCCCCACTCCCATCTGTCAGATGGACAGGTGTACATACAGAGGTTTGAGCATTGTGTGTGGCATGTGGTCCTATACTAACTAACAGCGATTATTGCGGATATGTTTATGTAAATATAATTTATGCAATGCATAACTGACCATTTACTCCCACACAAATGTAGATACATTACTTCAGCTTTAATTGAAAAATTTCAACAGACATTCTAACCACTGTCAGCATATTGTGGTATTGAAAACATGCATGCATTATAAGACTTCTGTTTTCTCCTTTTTATGTGAAGTTATATTTAAATTTACAACAAGGCTCTTATCATAAATGTTGTATATAATATACATACATATAAAAAATACATACAATAACATGTATTTATGTGTGTATACATCTTTCTTTCTCTTTATATATATATATAAGTAGAAAGACTGATATAGTTTGTGTGTGTGTGTGTGTGTGTGTGTGTGACTTTACACTTATTTATATTCATTCACAGACAACATGTTGCATAATGCATCCATGTAACACCATATCCATCACCCTCCTTTTCTTCTAGATTCTGTGGCTCTGGAATACAATAGCATGTGTTTTGTATCTACACTGAGGAGAAAGATGAAGCCAGCTTGTGTGCACGACTCAGTTTCCCCCACCTCTTCTTCTTTTAAACCCAGTCTTACTTCAATATCCATATGGGGTCTTAAACTCTGAACCCCCCACTTCAACACATACAGCCTGACCTCAGCCCCCATCTACACTGAATTTTATTACACTGTGATACACTGTGCTTCCCATTCCCCTTCGTAGATCTGCATAGCAAGAAATAGAGTTTGGGTAAATTCCACTCAGATGTTGTCTAGGCCAGTGCCATTATATAACTCACAAAGGACCATGTCATGAATTGATTTCATTCGTTCATTCATTTTTTGTAAGTACATGCAGTACTATTTCATATCACAATAATTCTTCCAACTGTGTAATCCCACCATATTTTGTATCATGAAGGTCAAATATGATTATTTTAATTTGATTTGAACACCTCATTAATGTTTTCGAGCAAATGTTCAATATAATTATAATCGTAAGCAGAAAGGGTAGGTTTTTCTTTTTTTTGTGCCACACTCTGTTTTTGTAGAATTCAATTTCCTCACAATTGTTTTTTCTTTTCTTTTAAGGGGTTATACTTTGTATAACAATACCCTTGTCTCTTTCTCTAAAATTAGAGAAATTAATCAAGATGCGTATGGACACACACACATACACGCCACGCACACACACGTTTGTTTCTGTGAATTGTAGGGACTTTCCATAGACTTTTATACTGATCAGATGATATTTTTTATCCCCTAAACCAAAACCTGTTTGCATTGGTACACTTTCTATTTTTAAGAATTTCTCTCCTTAGGACAATATTTTCAGGTTTTACTATCCTTGTGGGGACATTTGCTTCCCACAATGTAGTACGAACAAGTACACACACACACACACACACATAGGCAAGTCTCCTTTCAACCAATTAATAATCTATTGTTGCTGATTATTCACAGGCATCTTAAATGTCACTCTTCCAAAAGTAATCATGTAAGACCAAAAATATGAGAAATTTATTACTTTTTTGAGTTAATTGAGTCGTGATTTCAGAATTCTAGACTAATTGTATTTAATCTCACCCCGATTTACTTAACTGTATTAGAGTGCAATGCATTTCTGAAATGTTCATTGTAATCCAAGAACAGGTGGCATGGGTTTAATTCTTCAAACCTATCTTTAGAAGCTGTCCATCTCTCATTTTCTGTCTAAAGTAAGCTTCCACCATTTTTACCAAACATTTAAGACATTCTCATTGTCCTCTATGTGTTCATTAAGAAATGCTCATCTATAAGACACTGTATTGTTCTTGTGCAGCAGTAGTAGAATGTCTAGAGGTCAGTAATGTGAGGCTGCAGAGACAGCTGCTTCTCATGTCAGCATAGTTCAGTGAAGCGTCTCACGTTCTCCATTTGTCATTGCCTGATACGATACACTTGATAGACTTTCGTAGGACTGCATTTTATTCACTTATCTTATGCTTTAATGCTCTTTCCTTTAGCTGCATGTTTGTTGCTTACCAAGCCAAAAAGTTTTAAAGTGATGTGCTGGGAGTGCTTGGGTTCTCCATAATATAATGGTGCAATCTTTTTATGGATAACAGTAGACCAGAGGACACCTATTTTGGAATGGTTAATATACTGTCACCATGCAGCACAGGGTTGTTTTTTAGTCCATCAATAAGACAATAGCTCATCAAAGATCTAAAAGCCCCATCAAGAAAATCCTTATTGAACAAAACCAGTCATGCTTAAACAACAAACCTGATTAGCAGCCTCTTACCAAGCATCCTGCCTAAGCAATTAGTTGGCAAAGTTTTATTAAACCTGCAGTGATATGGATTTTCTTCTTGGTGACTAAGGCCTAGCTTTGCAAGCATAGTGTATTGTCAGCTGCTTGTCCTGGTATTTGTCTGGAATGTGATTTGTGTCACTTTGAAAGCATCTGCTGAGCTTTCTGATAATACACATTGTGATGCATATAAAAAAAATACTAATGTATGGCGCTCACGTTTTCAGAATAACATTCACTTCCTTTCCCTTAACACTTTGAATTCATTCTATGCCTTTTTTGTTTAAAGGTTGTTTTGGTTTTTTCTTTTTTTTCTTTCTTTTTTGTTTTTTTTTATTTTTTCTTTGCTTGTTTGTTTATTGCTAATCGGAGTACAATATACAGTTAGGTAAACACACACACAAATATCTCTAACACTAAGTTTTGATTAACAGTTTGGAAAATAAAACAATTATTCTAATACATCAATTGAAAACATCACTTAGCGCATAACATCTAAACTATGCTATTTAGGTACATTTTGTTCATTCTGATAGCAACTATAGCAAGTGGCTAAAACCTCACCAGTCCTTTTACAAATTCATTTGATCAACAAAATGTTAGTCACAGGTCTTCATATAAAGCTGTTTGTTATCTGCCACAACTTGCAAATGAATTACCGCATTACATTTGTTGCCATTAAAGATAGAGCTCATTACGCTTACGGTGTTACAATGGTAATGACAAACACTCTGACAACATAAACACTAGTTAAAATGTTAAAAATGTTAAATGATTTTGCACAAGGTAAAGTAATACAAAAACACAACAAAAGGTTGACATTAACGAAGAACCTCAAAAAGACTGCAGTGACTCTGTTTGTTTCCCATCACATATTGCAGTCATAAAAATATTCTCCAAAAAATTCCAAGCATCTCAATAAAAGATATACAGAATTTCAACATTTTGGGTCTTGTCAAAAACTGTGGTTTTGGGCTTTTTTTTTTTAAATGGCAGAAAGTAAACATGACAGTTGTGTTTTCATTGGGTTCATCTGGATTACTACTGCATTTAGCATGTGATCTTTGGGAAACTATAAGTAGAACTTCTCATCACACTTGAAAGCAGAGACCAAGCTCTGAATTTTGATGTTATCTAGATTTTACATAAATTATTTACATATTGTTTAATGTTACAGAAAAACAAACATTTTCATGCAGTAAACCTGTCCTATACATATTAAACACACAAATGTCATTGTAATTTAATGTAACAAAATGCAAAAGAGCATGTGCACATAGACTGGTTTCATACCAGTAGCATATCCGTTGCTTAGATAAGATAAGGTTATTTCATACCATATGCCTTTCATACCAAATATCACACTTTAAACTGCTTCTGGATCATCCTGGATGATCATTCTGGTTCATCCAATCATTTACAATTTCCTACTTTTCAACATTCATTGGTACATTTACCATTTTAGGCAAATTTAAATTGAATGAATTAAATGCAAAGAATAGGGATTGAGATTAATTTTGCAAATACTTTCTGACATAAAGTTCACCAGTCAGCATTTGTACTTAATTTAACAGTGTAAAAAAAAAGAAAGAAAAAAGTACAAAGTACAAAAAAAAAAAAAATTAGCATACATAATGATTGCTGCTGCAATATTGGTTTTAAGAAGTGACAGTTTCTAGTTTTGGAACCATTTCTAAATATATATGTATATTGTATATTAAAGTATTCAAGCTGAGTTATTTGTTAAATATACAAAGAAATATGTATATAGAGATGCAAACAATTACAAGCAAGCAAAAAGAGGAAGAAAATTATCAGTGATTATTTTTTTTTTGTAAAACCTTATATAATAAGTGAAGTATAGCCTAAAGTATCTAAACATGTATATCATGGCTTAAAAATGAAAGAAAAAAAAAGGTTTACCCTTAGCATTTTTAAATACCCTGTCTAGAATTGTTTAATCATTACTTAACTTGTCAATTATCACCAATTCCAATTAGACAGGTTCTAAATGTCAATATTTTAGTACAAGGTCTTTGTGCTCAGTGTAAATCTAGTCACATGCTCATTGTATATCCCTTCCCCACCCACTCACACAACATGCACATTTCAAAAACCTCTCATGGATTATAAGGTTTTTAAAAAATTACTGTATTTAAAATAGTTCTGCATCTCTCACAATCTCTGAAAAAAGGAACAGACAAAGGTAACAAAATATTAAAATACTTTCCATTAGTTGTCACATCACTGCTTTGAGAATAAGCAGTCATATTGGGTAAAAAAAAAATCTTAAAAAAAAAAAAAAAAACCGGAAAACAATTTATCATATAATCAAAATGCCTTTATAGCATTGAAACTGTATTCACCCTCTTGACTGACAGTTGGCCATGAGTTTTTTTGTTGTTTTTTTAATCTCACTTATAACCATTAATTTCCCATCATAGGAGATTTTCAAATATTCTGCACAAACACACAAAACATGACACCAAGTTTGTATCTAGGGCTGATGGGAAGACTCGAGTGAAAACAAACTCAACAGCCACTGCTGCATCAAGAGAATGGATGACATGGACATTCAAACCACCACCTTCTTGAGGTCTGTAGAAATCATGGTCCCTGCTTTGCTGATAGTGGTAAATATGTCCATCAGCGGATTTAGACAGGTACAGTGTGGCTTATTCAGACAATGGTCATTAAGTAGGAGCTTTATTAATGTCTATAAAGTCAGGAGCACACCAATAAAAATATCCTTGAATTTAAAAACATTACGCAGATAGGCCCACGCTCCTATTCCGATTACACAAAAATATATAGCATGATCCACTGAATGACCATGACTGTCACAGCAACCCACACTGATGTTTTATGAAGATCCCCACTGTGCTTTGGAATATCTACATATCTACAGTATAAAGTGCAGCACATCAGAACAGCGAGATGAACGGTTAATCCAATCGGAGTTGGATGATTCTGACATGGCGTGAGATAAAACACAATTTGCACTGGGATCTAGTTGCATTTTACCTCCAAATACTGCATTAGATTTGTAGATTGAATGTAACAAAACAGCTTAGTGCACCACAGGTGAAAATACCTGTGTGATTTAGCCATTTCAGAAGCATCTGTGTATAGACACAATATATGTTTTTTTTTCCTATGGAAAACAACATAGGGAGAAGCAGAGTTGAAGCTCTGATAGTGCAAATCAGCAATTTAACTGATATCACCTAGTTAAGGCTTTCAGTTAAGTTTTTTGTTTTTTTTTTACGTTCGAATAGTGACTTGGAATAAAGAAAACAAATCTCCCTGGTGGTTTTCCCCTTGTTCACAAAACATACAATACACAGCTGATTCTAATACACGTAAAGCCCTTCATAAACATTACAAAGCAGTCAGGAAAATGAAATGCCACCATGAAATAACATAAAAACCAGGAATAGGTACAGAGCAGCGTGGCAAAGGACAGTGCATTCATATGAGAAGGCTGGAACCCAGCCTTCTTATTTTAACCTCTCCTGCTCACTCTTTCCATGTGTCAAGCCGACGAGGATCAGGTGGAAGGTAAAGGGAGTCTGGGGTGAACCCTTGTTCTACGCAAGATGACACTCTCCAGATCCAGTTTCACTTACTCAGAGACTAGCCCTGAAACTTTAACTGGTCCACAGTCGCACAGGATAACAAGTGTCTGAGTATATATTTGCTTTCGTATGACTTGGCACTCAAGGTATTACTTTAGCGCTGAGTCTGATAATACAGATATCCTGCTCTGGGTTGGATTATCTATCTAAGTTGTCCTCCTAAACAGTAGGTTGGCGTTAATTACCAATACAAGGCCTCTCTTGCTAACGACGATTTCCCTTTTTTGTCACAAATACAGCGCTCCATGTCTTCTTTACAATACAAAATGTACATTTACTCATATTTAAAATGGTAACATGATCTGGATCACACGTCCTCTCCTCGCCACCTATTCCTAGCGTAGCCCCGGCTTTATCTCTCATCTCCCTCTGCAACCTGTCTTATTTTTCCATTCCAGAAAAAGAAAGTGAAAAGCCACTTTATAATTGAAAGAAATGGGTTTAAAGTTCACTCCTAGTGTGCCAGCAAAACAAGGGGCAAAGTATTCTTTACATCTCTCCACCATCAGGTGGTCACATGCCTCTAACCTTTTATAGTCGGGTGGACCTGGCACTAGGACCTGTGTAAAATATAGAGTTACAACCTCCTGCACAATTCACAAATACTCAGAAAGGCAATTAGATATCCAAAGTGCTAAGAGGTGGAGCTGAAAGATAAAAATAATAAATAAAAGAGAAAAGTTTGTAAATGATTACTGGATTAATAAATGTCACATGAAAGAAAGTAAGAGTTAAATATAGATGCTAGTGTAACTACTGTATAGGGAACCTTCCACCTCGTAAGTAAACCGATATAACACATAACACTTAAATCTAAATGCACTGCGCTATGTACAACAGAAAGCACATACCAAACACATTGTGGGTCTCTAATCCATCATGTTGCATTTTGACAAGTGCTCTAGAGGAAAACTATAAATAGCATTTCTTGACTTGATCCATTTGTAAATTGAGAAAATGTAATTTTCATGGGAAACTGAAGCATTAATGTTTCTTGTGCGTCAATATTTTCTGTGTCCTCTGAAAGCATGTAGCAGACATGAAGGATTTCGAGATTTCAATCATAAAAGAACTCGAACAAAGATTCCCTTTTCAAATCACCCCCCTTTCAAACAAACATATAAATTTATATATATGTACACCTATACAAATGCAACAAACTGTCATTGGAATTACAGTTAATAATCTGTAAAATGCCTCGACTTTCAGAATCTGATCAAAAAAGCAAAAAAGACTGCCTGTTTGCCATTTATAAATACTGACCGCAAAACAAGTCCCACATGCAGCTGTCCAAACGAAGGAGGAGAGGAGGCCTCCTTTTCGTCAGAGGATGTTGAGAGTTCACACAAGGGCACAAAATAAGTCCACCAAATGAAGTCAAACCAGACACATAATTAGTAAAAAGAAATTGGCTTTAGTTTAGCAGATGCCGATTTGGATTCAAATCTGTCTAACAAATCGTGGGTGGACTCTGTGAGGGCTTAAACCATAAGTTATATTATATATTTTCATAAGTATACATTAAGCTATAAATGAACTGAATTTGAATGTCCTTCTGCCACAGTGCTTCAGGGAAAAGCTCGCTGCAATCTGGTTTGGGGCAAAGGAGCTAAATATGGTTCTGAGGATGTCTAAAGGCTATTTCTGTTCTTCTTTTTCCATGTTGTAATACTTCACTTTATTTTCTTCCCTTCAGGTCAATAGAAGCAGATGATGTGTCCTATGATTTAGTCCACTCTTTTCCTCTGATAAACTGCGTCTGTCTTTAGACTTCAAAAACTCTTCATAGAGATGAGCAGTTGTCACTTGTTTTGCTCAGGTTTCCAACTGTCCTCATTTGTTTTCCTGATTCCGTGGATGAATCACAAGAGCCAGTGTAAGATTTTCAGAGACAATCGTTATTATTATTTATTTTAATTGGAGCCCCTTATTCTAGACTGAATCACAAGTATAACGGAACAAAATCACTTCAAAGTGGTGTCTCAATTAAATTAAAACAAAATGATTTGATGAACTACAAGAACATTTATTTAAACATATATTTATATATATATATATATATATATATATATTTATATATACACACTGATATTTCCTGTCCTTCGTGTTTAGATGTGATCTTCCAAATAGTCCATTTATAATTATTTTAGAATGAAAATTTAAATCAATTGATAAACCTAAAACAACTGTACATGTCTGTTTTATTCTTAGTTATTAATCATATCAAACTGAATGTACTTCTAGCAATATTCCAGTGTATTATTCAAATTGCACTTCTACAGTTAGAAACAAATACTGATAGAACATAATTTTAGTGAATAGGTTCAAGTACTTAAAGCAAAAACTTGAGACAGTAATCTAAATGTATAAGCAAGTTCTTAGCCTGACATTTATCATTTGATAGCGAGTTTAAAGCACTGTAAAGTACCTTTAGAGGAATAGTTACACATTTGTATTGTATTAGAAAGATGTTTGATCAGAATTAGTATTTTCAAGTTAATTAAAACTGCCTTTGAAGACCTTATCAAGGGCAGCCTGTCATAAAGTCCCAGAAATGTTGTTTATTTTTCCTCTAAACTCTCTAGCAGTTACAGTTACACATTCTGAAAAAGCAACAGACACTAAAGTGAGATCCCATTTTTTTCTTTTATCATAAAGTGCCCTAAAGATTGTGCAGTTTTCATTTCAACTCCGCATAAGTAAATATGCCTTCACTGTCAGTGATGCCAACTAATGAAAGGGCCTGGAACAATTTGGGTCCCATTTTATAGAATCTAAAACTGCTCCCTTCTTTTCCAGTCCTTGTCCTGTCAGCACCACTGTTTACAGTACTGCATATGGAAATAAATTAAATCTAAACCTAAACAAGCATCTACTACATTTATTCTAGTTTGTTCACGTACATGCATTTTATTTGATTAGTTGTTGTTAAAATAAATAAAATCCTTTGACAGCGTTTTCATTAAGAACTGACGTTTTTTTTGTCCCTTTTAGACAGATATTAGGTGTGTGTTTTTTGTTTTGTTTTAGTTGCCATATTTGAGGGAGATGTTAAATTTCTATCTCACGTATATGTGGGTTTGGTGTCTAATTGTAAGGTAAGGTGTTTCTGAGGCTCCTCGACTAAACGACATCAGACTCCACCACGCACTGCTCTGTGTACTGCTTCACCAGCTCCACTTTAAGGGTCTCCCTAAAGAAATCGGCCATGGGCTTCCACAGCGCAGGCTCCAGGAACACCTGACACATGACGTAACCCTTCAGAGTGCCAGTGTGGCACCTCAGATGGCACAGCAGCTGTTGTATGGCCAGCATCAGGTCTTTACCAAACATGTCGATGTTGAGGTAGTACCAGTCATCACCGATTGGCACGCGGAATGGGAAGGTGCACAAGCTGGCCATGGTTGGGCGCCTGGCATCGTCAACCATCCAATCAATGTCCTTCTTCAGCAGGATGGCCATGTTGCTAGGCAGAGGCTTGAAGGGCTGCCAATCTTGAACGATGGTGGCATTGGGAAGGACACCCTGCATTAGAACATCGCTTAGGAAGAGCTGATGCACCTCTGCTGGCTCCAAACGGACAGGGATGTTTGTGGTGGACAGACCCTCCCCCGCTACATTGATATTAGGCCCGAGATCAGCAAGGCGTAATTTAAGGTCTTCAGCATGGAAGCGCACCAGAAGGATTCCCTTCACATTTGAGTTAGGTGACAGAATGAAGACAATGTGGCTTTAGCTGTTTTTACTTTAGATCTGAACCAAACGTAAATATTTTATTGTAAATGGTTCTTACCTGCTTGGTGATGAGCCGGTACTTCTGGAAGTCTTTTGGCCCCAGTTGGTCATCTCTGGTCAGTCTGCTGACTTTAACGTCGGGGTACTTGGACTTAACCAGTTGAGAGCAAAAGCGAAGAAGTACCCCTGCCACACCTTTCCCCCTCTCCTGTGGGGCAACACGAAGCCCCTCCACCAGCATGGTCTCGCCATCATCGATAACACACACCGACTCCAGTGCAATCTGGGAAATGTAGTTGCATTAAAAACGAGTTATATCTATGATAGAGGAAAGGGAAAGTTTTATGGTGCTCTTTTGTCATTTCTGTCAGTTTCATTTTGAGATGCACAATTAATCAAAATGAAAATGAAATCGTGATATGGCTTAGTGCTTTCAGCACATCACAGAAAGCTGTGATGTAATTAAAAAAACAGTCTCATGCTCTGCGTGTTTCAGGGTGAAATATAGAATTGTTTTAAATCATGATGTCTCAGAGCCACAATAAATGCTGCTTCACATGAACTCTATTATGTGCATCTCGGAACACAATGTGCACCAGGTTGACTTCCTTTTCACATTCGAAAAATGTCCAAAATCCTTGTGCATTCAGCATTTCAATCAATTTGTTATGGTCTCTCTCAGCAGTTTTCTGCCCAAAAAAGAAGCGTTGATGATTTATCCTTGACAGTAAAGAATTTAAGCTGTGAATAAAAATTAGCTGTGTGAATATAAACGAATAAATCATATTATTCCTTTATATTTTACTGTACAAATGTATAAGTACAACAGTAAAATATTTATCTTTATCTTTTTTTAAATAAATATAAAAAAAATATCACATTCATAACAGTATTTGATCTATTTAAAAAAAATATTATAAATTAAAAATGTAAGTTTGAATAAATCATTATTAGAATTATTGGTAACACTAGAATAAGGAACACTTTTTTGACTTTTCACTCAATAAATTCCTAATTTGCTGTTTGTTAGTAGTTAGTAAGTCAGTTTATGTAAAGAGTGTTCCTGAGCCAGTGTGGTGTCTTTTAGCAGCAAGTGTAATGAGATATTTTCAGTTTTGTGAAATATTTATGATCTTAAAATTCCTGTATGTTCCTGTATGTTCTTCACATGTTTTGCCCAAAAGAAAGTCACATGGACTGAAATTACATTTAAATTAGTAAATAATTTTTCTTTCGGCCAACTATTCCTTTAAACCACTGAGGATGAAGCATGCACTGCATAAGCTCCTCATATCCGCTTTCTTACCACTTTGCCTTGCTTGCGAGCCAAAATGACAGTGCGGTTGCTCTCTTGCAGCCAGGCTTGATAGCGAGAGGGCAGATAGTCCAGGCCACCATAGATATCCTTGCTCATGGCCATGATGTCATCGAAGTCCTCCTCCGTCGCCACTGTAAAATGCAGGCCAGTCTGAGGAGGGGCCTCAGGGAGCTGAGAGCAGGGCAGGCTGTTTTCAATCTTCATCCTTAGAGCTGCGGAAAAAGATTTCAAAGTCTATGATCCATGACCCAAAAAGAGCTTCCATGCGACATTTTATCTACTCCCTTTGTAAATGCCGTTTTCATCCTTTTTACATTTCAAGGATGTCAAGATAGCACCTTACAAAACGAATGGTGTGAGGGCCGTTATCAGCTCAATACAGTGCAAGGTTTGTGCCTATGTCGCAGTGTTTATCTTCCTGTGCCAACTTGCCAGCAGGTTGGCATCAATAGCGGCAACTTGTAACCGTGCCCAAACGCGAGACAGCCAACGCACATACACAGACATGTCCACCTCCTATTGCCAGAACCCTTAATCCTTTTTTTAATTCTCACTGAGCAGCACTGCCCTGGTTCCCAGTGGAAAATAAACACATTTTTTGAAAGGACTTGGGAAATAATGGTGTGAGACATCCAGTGGAAGGTGAAGCGGATGGGTAGGCAGATGTGTGCAGGCACGCATACATGGCTAGTGGGTGTCGGGGGATTGAAAGGCTGAAAATCTGTGCAGTGGGAGCAACACCGCGAACAAGTCACAGAGCAAACATTGTTTGCACCCCCTTGGGCCCGTACCGGTTGAGAAAGCCCTGGTACTTTTCCATTGATGCACTTCTGTAATGGGAAAACCCTCAATGTCTGAGAGCTTATTTGGGTTTGGCAAACACGCATTGTGAGGCTGTCACAAAATCTATTCATTCATGGTTCATTTGCCAATCGCTCTGCAATATTTGATTTCCAAATTTCCATGTGACTGTCTCTTGTAGTCTTTCATTTGTCCTTCATTTTATAATGGGATAGCGCGCTTAAACTGATATTTCCATTGGGCTGAATCAATGTCTTCCCCTAGTTTTTCCCTAAAGTCGTACCCTGTCTATGTCTGGGTAACCCTTATTAACCCCAAATTAATTTAGCTCCCAAAATAAGAGAACAAAATATCAAAGCACCAATTAGCAAATTCCATCAGGTTAGTGCAATCTGTGAGGCTGGATAACAGTCCCTTAATGAGGTCCAAACAGTCTTGATAATAAAAATAAAATGTTTTTTTTTTAGTTTCTTAAAAGATGCATGAAAATATACTCAAATCTTATATAACTATATCTCTTTGGGCGTTAGCACCAGTGTGTTAATTAGTGTTTGTGAACATGCAGATATTGTGCATGACATCGTCAAATGAGATGTGTTATATAAATGCAAAAAAAAAAATCCTTCTCTGCTGTTATATCACAGGGCTTGTCATTTCTCGATGGGATAGACTTTAAAGTTGCCTTAGGCTGAGTTATTACAATTACGTCACATTGAAGAAGAGAATGACCGTGAAAAAGTCAGAAGGCAAAAAGGTACTTTAAAAACACTTAGGGTAAAACAAAATATGAAGTCATGAAAATAACCACATCATTGGGTAGACATGATGAAGACTGATATAGTCAACTAATAAAGTTCTCTGTGTTATATGATTTACAGCTAACTCCTTACACACTTCTTCAGAGAACCTGCCTGCAATATTTGTTGAGTCTTTCCCTTTCTATTAATCTTTTTGAATTTAGAGGACACTTTTATCCAAAGCTGTTTGGAATGTTTTCAGAGCATACACTGTATCAGTACATACCCATGACGTTGGTATTATTACCGCTGCCCTAATACTGTACGAGACACTTCCCATGCCCTGGATCTGTGGTTATAGATCTGGTCTGGTAATGTCAAAAGGTTTTAAATTCAGTCAGTCATTGCAAAGAGTGATATGTGGACTGTAGTGAAGCACTTACCCTTGGTTACTCCAGGGGGATTATCTTTTTAATAAATGTACTGAGCATTGGCGTGTCTGTTAAGTGACTACTTACTTAATTTAACACAACCAAGTAGTGTTTATTGCCCAGCTAACCCCTGCTCTCACTTTCCTTTCAAACTGTGATTCTGTTGGTCAAGGTGGCTCTCATTAGGTTATTACACACTGTAAGTATAGACAATATACTTTACATATACTTAACAATCTTTAACACAGACAATAATTTGATGGTGTAGTGTCTGATGTGACCAGAAATTTGGTACTTCTAAATACTGGGCTTCTATGAAAAGAGCAGGTTGAGTCTGATTAAAATTGCACAAGATTGCAGGCTTAAGTTTATTTGTCACTGTACACTGTGTTTTACTGTATGCTCAATGTCAGTTTTTACAAGTCAGGCAAAATGTTATAGCTGTTTTGCATCTTAATAGCATGTTATAAAAATGGAAAATAATACTGGCTTTTCTAAACCATGCTAAAATATACTGGGCCGTCCATTTTCTTGCATCATATAAGATAGCAATTAAGTCATTTTATTACTGTGTCTATTCTATTAAAAGATTTATTTTATGTTAAATCATCTATCATTTTCTAGAGGGCAATACATTACTTCCCCCTCCCATCTATTTGTTTATGTAAGTTCATTAGACCAGATTATGGGAGCTCAGAGGACAACCTTGGAAAATAATGTTGCTTTCATAATATTAACATTTTAAATGCCTTTAATACAGTTCAACAAGAAAGATGTTTAACGTATAGATTTAGAACGCAACCAAGTGTTAAATGCTAATCAACCTACGCATGATGTTAACTTACTTCTTAATGCTTTTTTTAATGTAGTCTCAATCTGGTATAAACTGTCAATATATTAATATGGATCACACATTTAGATCAGTGGCTAGTTCTGTCCCGTCACATGTGCATGATAACTTAAGTGGAGTCAAAACATACAACAAGCTCTGTGCGAATATGTGAAGAGAGAGGGGCATAAATGCATTCTAAAAATACAGAAGAGAATATAAGTTAACAGTATAGTTCAGCCAAAAAGGAAACTTCATTATGTGTTCTTTCTCATGTCGTTCCAAGCCTGTATGTGCTATTTTTTCTTTTTTTCTTTTTGCAGAACACAAAAGAAGTAATTCTGAAGAATTGCAGCTCTTTTTGATACAGTGCCAGTTCGTAGATCACTTGAACCAAAAACAACAGCCCATATGACTCATAAGCTATATTCAGAGCCATTTGACTGCTTTGATTTGATTTGCATCCTGCAAATTTGAACTGGTGCATTACATGTACTTTAACAAGACACATCAGAATCAACCGCATTCCGCATCCATGACTTCCAACCTGGTGCAGCGCGCCAAGGTTAGGGTTAGGGGCAACCTCACAAAGTTATCACATGACACAAGGCATATGAACTATTTTTATGGCAGGGTTTTGTCCTTTTTTGGAGCATAACACCCACGGTCACTATGAATGGACGGAAAACAGCTGTGAAAAGATTCTTTTAAAAAAAATCCATGGAAAAAACAACAACATTACTACATGACAGGTTTGGATCAACAGGTGAGCGAATATATTATGCTCGAATTTTCATTTGTGTGTAAATTATTACTGTATTAATCAATCATTCTTGACAACATCATAATGAGCAAAAACTATTTGCATGCCTGAATCGCTATTCTTGACAGATAAAAATGGGTTCTTTCAAATTCTTACCTTCAGGATTACCATTACTATTACTTATAGACATCCTAGACATGCGTGTGTGTGCAACAAACTTCAACTGAGCTCATTAAATGCAGGATTGCAGTATGTGGAGCAAGATCAAAAATCAAAAGGAACACCACAAAATGGGCCAAGCATGACACTGGCACATGCCTCGCACCACTGCAGCAGCTTGCCTGCACACCATGTCCATTAATAATAGGGCATGCCATATGTCTCTCCTACTTCTTGCGGTTATGTCATGTACACTGGAGGTATGGTGCGTCAGCATGGGCATTCACGTGCCAGTGGAAAATAACTATGAAGGGCCTGGCGAGTGGCGACTTCACGAACGCACAAAACTGGCACGGAACGACATAAGCACACTGCACCAGTTAACCAAAAATCACGCATTTGCCCACATTCGACTGCAACATGTACATGACGTATTGTACAAGTCAACCATTAACGTTTTTATAAATATGACGTAAACGCAACAGATATAGCCTACAGGGATGTCTTTGTCGAAGGGTGCATTCAGCATCTTTAAAAGTCAAAGCTGTAACGTGTTCTCAGCATCACTGCAATACGACCCCTATTGATTCGCCCCGCCCCCACTCAATCGAAATACAAAATTAAATCAATAATCTAACACAAAGCCTTGCTAAGAGATCTTACTCTTATGACGGAGCAATACATATTGCATACAGCTTCGTATAATGTTTTATTTTTCAATAAATAACCTGTAAATTCCAATATAACGTTACATTAAATAAGGTTTTATGCGCTGTGCATATCGTTTTGGCACGCCAGGCAATAGACAGAACTTCTTATCCTCTATTTACAAAATAGTTCCATTGTTATTATTGGATTACGCGCTAAATGTTTCATCATTCCACAAATGTTGCACACTACCGGCATCCGGCATAAATTGAAAAACGTCGCACGCACAGAGAGACCAAACACAAATAGGCTAACTTACTCAACATGAATGCCAATATATAACAAAACCTATAATGGGGGTCTCCGGCAAATTCTTTGTATTTCATTCATTGCCTTGTCGTCTCTGCGGGCTATTAATTCGGGCCGTGGAAAATGGCCGTGAGACGCGAAAAAGGGTGAGAAAGACCATGCACAGCAAATGCGTGATGTTCATGATAATTTGAAGACGTGAAAATCCAAGTACAATGGTTGGTTGAAGGCGTCGAGCCCTTGCCATACATAGACTGCCCAAGCGAAATCCTTTCTAACGGACACGGTAGATGATTTCACTTACCTCTGCGTCGTGCGTCGGATTTGTGAAGGATACAGGGGTCAAATTGACAGATGCTGAATATATGTAAGCTTTCGTTGCACTGCGGTTAGATTAAAGGCAGAATATTTAGTAAATGCCGGTTCAGACTTACAATATATGAAGTATGAGGTCACTGTGAAGCCCCTCCTAGAATTCCCATCCCCATCCCCATCCCCCAGTAGGGAGAAGAGAGGTATGCCAACCCCTTAAACCATCACCCAATCATGATCAATCTCTCTCTCCTCTCTCTTTGCCTGTCTCTCTCTCTCTTTATTCCTCTCCCTCACTTCTAGTGTGTCCGAACTCTACTAGGGCTGTTCTGTTGATTCAGTGCATGCTTTGCTTCCCTTGGTTTTTGCAACTTAAATGGGAACTGTACATACACAGCTGAATTTGAGTAAATGTGCTTTGCATATACAAAAGAGGTGGAACACAGGTGCTCACATAAGTATCGAAATCGATAACCTTTTTCAGGTCAAGGACCTCATGGTGAATAGAAAGACAGAGCACCTTATTTATATTAAATATTTTCTAAAAATTGATGTCACATTTAAACCTGGCATATAGTAGCATGCATACAGGGAAATATACAAATGTGTATTATATGTAGTTGCAATGTATACTAAAGTATATATTTAAGACAATGTTGGTGTGTTTATGTAAAGTCTTATACTTTTAAATTAATATACTTTAATTCAATTACTTTAAAGTAGGAGGGACAACAAAACATTTGAGTTTTCTTCTTCAGCACAGATTCAGAGAAATGTAGCATTATGTAACTTGACCAATGGATGCACTGCAGCGAATGGGTGCCGTCAGAATCAGAGTTTAAACTGCTGATGAAAATTTTACAATAATCCACAAGTAATCCATATGACTTCAGTCTATAAATTAACATCTTTTGAAGTGAAACGCTGTATTTGTAATACACAAATCTATTATTAAGCAGTTTTAACTTTAAACCAGGAGTGTCAAACTCAGTTCCTGGAAGTTTAGTTCCAGCCCTGCTCCAACACAATTACCACGTCAAAGAGGCCTTGATTGGCTGGATCAGGTGTGTTTCATTTGGGTTGAAGCTAAACGCTCCAGGGCCCTGGCCTTCTAGTAACTAAGTTTGACTCTCCTGCTTTAAACCTTGATTCATGTCCATGATACATAAACAATTTGTTCTCCAGTAAAACTCTACCAACATATATAGATACTTAGAACTGTTTTGGACTTTTCAACAAGCTAAATGGTGCATATTTCTCTCAGACCCCAGATCTTAGAAAATATATTAAGAGCTGGAAGCAATAGTTACAAGTTAATAACATCTTAATGACAGAATTGTATTGCAAACCTGAAGATTATTGTGATTTTTTTATCAGGTGTTTAATGTGATGCCACCCATTCACACCAAAGGATATATTATGTAACATATAGTCCGCTAAAGGTAAGCAGAGTTGTGCAGTTTATTGAAATAAAGAAATAATTACAAAGCTAACACTACAATGACTTGACAAGAACATGAACCTGACCTTGACTAAAACTCACCATCAGCGGATTACATAAAAGGCACAATAGAAACAATAGGGTTATATATACACAAGGACTAATAACTAAACAAGACAAACTTATAGTCAAGACAAAGAAACAATGGCAAGACTGATAATATAAACCAATGAAAACCAATTAATCGCTCATGTGGTACTTGATGTCATGCACAGAATGGTTTGCGCAGTGCCGTTTCAAGTTGAACACATAAGAATAGCGAAAGGGCAAGACAAGATCACATGAAAGGAAAACAGACATGGCAGCTCCTGACGAGCAAACAACACATCAGCTTAAAACCACAGGCTTTTTTCACGAAGAAAAAATGGATCAGTAGTCTTGGAGACTATGAGGATCAGTGCCGATGGTGGAGCCAGTAGAGATGGAAAACATAAAGGTGGAGCAGTTGGAGAAGATGGCCACCATGGGAGAAAACCCCCTGAAATCGGGAAGCCATGGCAGAGTAGAAACAAGAAAGACCTTTTTTCACATACAATAATATAAATTAAATATGACTTACATCATAATGGTCAGCATCATGTAAAACAGAAGACAAGAAGTTTCACTGACACCAATGAAACAAAAATATGTACATACATTATATATAATGCATTTCACATTAGTAGACATAACACAGACTGGAATAGCTGACAGATATCTCTGTAACTTCTAAAACCACACAACCAAACATGCTAACACTAGTACAAAATCATTTCATCGCCATTAGGGCAGTTTTAAGTAAGTAATTTCTTTAATATTTAAAAATATATATCAAAGATTTAGTTGAGATTATTATTAAAATGTGGAATTCTAAGGATTTTACAGCAATACAATCTTTTTTAAAAATAAACTTGTTTTAACAGTGAGTGGATGCAATGAAGGTGAGTGATAACTAAAGACTATCACATACAGTCTTCATCAATATGCAGTATGTATGTTCTTCGATTATGAAAAATCCTAAACTATACAAACTACACAAAAGAACTTCTAAACGCAGGGGCTGAGTGCAACCTGATCTCACAGAATTGCGTAAAATAACCACAAACTCTTAATGCATAACTCCGTGTTAGTATCACGTAATCATCGAAAATTGCGTGATACTACCACGTAATAGATTACAATGTAATTCAATGACAGGCATCAGCCGTGATACACTCACGTATAACTGGATTCATTTAATATAAATTATATCCTTTTATTGTAGCACCTAGCCCCACCTTTACCCTAAACCTACCCATGTCTGAACAATATAAAACACACACAGACAATAAAAGCGCAGTTACAGGTATTTATTGCAAAAATAGACCATAAGAAGTAAAAAAAGCGATGTCTTTCTGCGAAGAGAGAGTAATACAAGGTTTTAATCGCTGAAATGATCCCGCTCCGTTAACGCGTTGACTCGTATTCAAAAGGCACTAGGTGTGTTTGAGATGCGCTACACTCGCCTGTCACCGGCTGAAGACAGTGTTTATGTAATGCAATATTATTTGTATCTTTGTTTCGTAGTTATCTATAGGACATGTTTCAAATCTAAGCAGTTTATTCAGTGTAGTGAAGCCTCTCACAACATCCATAAAAAACGGCCTCTGGTCGACCAGTTTTTTATACATATATACAATACCAATATATATTTACCATATCGCCTAATCTTCATTTTCATCATGAATGTTTTGTTTGAATATCAGATATTCGATATAAAGATTGATTACATGCAGGAACTTTTTAAAGAAAAAAACAGGCAGCACACATGGTGCTTGTAAATCACATAATCTGACCAATGAGGATAAAGTGTGTCGTCACCGAGGCTTTCGCAGCTGATTTTGAGCAGCTGCAGCGCCGGACCTGAGCTGCTCTGCTTCTGCTCTCGCGGTGCTTTGATGGCGCATGTGATCGAAAGGCGGCTGCAGCGCCGATCAAAGTCGATCTTACCAGAATGCATTGTTTTCAAGTTTCAAATAATTAAAAATATCAGTATTTAACGTTTCATATTTAATATATCAATGCATTTGTAACTACAGTTAAATTAATTAATTATTTATTTTTGGATTAAACACTTGTCACGTTTCTTGGTGTTCTTTGAGCCTATTTTAAAATCACTATAGATTTTAAAATAAAGCACTTTTAAAATAGGATACTTTAAGACTTTTACTCAAGTCTTATTGTCAAGTCCATTACTCCACTGTAATGGAGTCATTTTTACAGTAAGTAATTTGTACTTTTACTCAAGTATGGTTTTCGGGTACTCTTTACACCTCTGGCAATACTGAATGAGATTTTCTTAGAATCACTTTCATAATAATCTTTAATCTTTATACTTTCTTTTTATGCATGTTTGGCTGTGTTCCAGTTCATCATTTCAAAAACACAGTTCCTAAACGGACATGTAATGTGAATATTGTCTTTGTTTTTGTCTTATTATTATAAGGCATGTGGAGCCGAAACCAGAAGGGAATGGCTTCATTGAAGATGAAGTAAAATATTTTGATGAAAGAACTGCATTCAGATATTTTGTCCTCTCTCTCTCAAATTAATTAATAAAATGTCAACGAAGCCTAATCATATTTCTGTTTTGTCATAAATGTAATACTTAGCGGAAATTGTATTTTATTAATTTTTAGCATATTGTGGGAATACACATGCGTTAATAATGTCCAAATCATGCCACCCAAGCACCAGCAGAGGTCATAATAATCACAGAATTGATCCCATTGTACAACACCATATTTGTGCCGTATCTTTACTTTTCATGCTTTCTTTTGCCTTCCATGCATCTTCCTTATAGTCTGTTTATATTAAATCCGTCTACTCTTTATTTTTGATGCTGGAGTTGGAATAAAGATGTATATGCATATGTGTATAACATGCATGAATGCTGCATTCTTGTAGATTTGTTCTCTTAGGCATGTTAAACTAACGTTAATCCAAATAAATAACGTCAGATGTTCTCAAAATGTTTACAAAAAACGGCCTATTATTAAACTCCTAATAGCTACAACGGAGGTAACTTCCTTGTAAAAATAAAAAAATAAATGAAAGAGCGAGCATCCAGTGAGGTAGCGTGGCCGAGCGGTCTAAGGCGCTGGATTAAGGCTCCAGTCTCTTCGGGGGCGTGGGTTCGAATCCCACCGCTGCCAGCTCTTTTTAATGCGCGACAACTAGGTCAAAGTAGCACTGTGTACGTTCTCATATATTATTTACAGCTCTTATAAAAAAATTATATATATATAAACGTGTACATGTTCCTTTCCAACACAAGATGTGCCTTACTGTACTAATAAAATGAGTTCACAGGTCTCAACAGAAACGTCTCATTATACTAACATGCAAAAATATATATAGTAAATAAATGCAGTCTGGTCTGGGTTCCAAATGTTTTTGCAGCTTATTTAAAAAGTGCAACAGACAAATACAGTGTGTGATGGTTTGTTCTTGGAGTGAGAAATGAACTATTGTGCGAGGTTTGAGCGGTCTCTAGTGGAGTGTTTTACAAACGACAATAGTTAGTATAAACTTACTGCTGTAATACCACACGCTACTAACAATTAATCCTTTACGACACGATTTCATCATTAGATTTTTAATCTATATGTTAAACCAAACGAATGAAAATGGATCTTTGCAATCGGAATTGCGCAAACGCGCGTTAGCCTCGTGGTGTTTGAACCTTCCGGTGACTCGTAGCGAGATACGGGTATTATCCGCGTGTTGTGACCAAACTAGTGTTACGGAAGTTTATCATGTGAATTCTCGTCTACTTTACTATAAATAATTCGCTTTGATGGCCGTTGAGCACCTGTGCCTTAATGAAGCCGTGTAAATAAAGTGAGGAAAAAGTGACGCTGTCCTAAAGGTTATTTTGTAAGTACGGTGTGGAAGCTATAACGTTAGGTGCTTTTTTCAGATGCTAAACAGTGGCTTTAAGAAAGCTCTAAAGGGCAAGAACTTACACATTTTAGAAATACTTATTAAACATATATAAAACTGTTTTGCTTGGATACCATCTGTATACCAAATTAGACTTTCATGACATCCTTACTATGCACTTGATCACAGCATAAACCTTGCTTCCACAAAACATTTCTGCTCCACGTTTATCCTCAAAGGAAAAGCCACTTTTAAGCTTTGTTGTTGTTAAATGTGGCTAATTTTCTTTTTTTCTTGGCAGTTTCCAAGTACATGGAATATGACCTTTATGTAATCTGCAACAATGAAGCCTCCATTTCGTCAGCGAACTGAGCCATCACGCTTTCTGCCTAGGAGCACTAAGGAAGAGCCCACAGTGAGTAGCAAGTCACTCTGCAACGGATGGAATCGCAAAGATCTTCAGAGCTTTTTGCAAGCTTTGAAACAGCAGCAGAATTATGAATCGGAATTAGATCTGACTGAGCTTCAAAAGAAAGTTCCCCACCGTTCTCTCAAAGAGGTGAGCTCATCGAAACCAACATGTGGATGAACATACATGTGCTCATGCTAATGCAATTGTTATTACCGTTTCAGATCGAAGACCTGATAATGACCCTGAAGTCACGAGTGCTGCAGAAAGTGTATCTACAGGTCCAGAGTCAGAAGAGAGAGGAGCACAAAGCTAAAGTTCCCATTGAATTGTGGGCAGAGCTGGTACACAAAATCTCTAGACCCCATGAGAAGACTATATCCTCTGCCTTTGACCAGGTCTGTATGGGACCTGTGAGAAATGACCAAGAACTGTATAGGTTCACTTCGATAACTTCTCAGCCTTGACTGCACAATAAGTAGTAGCTGCTGCAACAGTCACTGTATGGAAGTGGAAAATGTTAATGGATAATCTTTGTATTTGACAATGAGGTTATATTTACCTACTTTTGAACTGATACATGTTATGCTTATGCTTGTGCTCGTTCTTGCACCACAGTTCTGTAATTTCAGCAACTGATTCTGCCACTATTTTATAAGGCTTATTTATGACTTCTATTTATAGCACACGTAGAGAGCAAAGTATAACACTTTGTTTTTGTTTATTACTTGTTTTCTTGCCTTTATCATCTTAATGACTCTTGTAGAAGATAAGATTTCTGTTTGTTTTTACTTTGTCATCAGATGCTAGTGATTGCTGCGGTCGAGCCCTGTGGCCTGATGCACTCTGAACCGCCAAACCCCATCATCCAAACACCTGCCTTTTCCCGTCTTTACCCCGTCCGGTCTCCTAAAACGCCCTCTCGGCTTTCTGCCTCAGAGATGAGCCCAAATCCCAGCATTTCTGCTCCCTCAGTTGCATCTCTTATTCAGCCTGACTCTAGCTCTAATACTGTTGACCTTCTTAGCCAGTTGGATAATGCTTCAAGCAGTTCACCTCTAGTGCCTAAAATGCTTGAAAGTCACACCCGACTGCAGTCAGAAGCCGAACCAACAGCGTCCAGTCCTGTTTCCGCAAATAAGCACAATCAAGTTCAGTCAGGACTGTTTGATCATGATTACCAATGCAACCCAAAAACACTGAAGTGCGTTGTGAATTTTGACAAGATTTATCAGTATTTAAGTGACGTTGACTCTAAAACCTGCAATTCAGCTCTTACTCCAGGGGGTAAGTATTGTTAAATTATACATTTGCAAACAATATTCTATTAAATATTTTAATAAATGACAAGCGTCATGAGCATTTTACGCATTGTTCCAGGGATGTGGAGGTTATATAAACTTCACCCAAAAATGACAAGTTATTTTGTCTTTTTATTCATAAACCTAGGAACTATTGTCTCTTTTTAGATATGTTAACAGAACTCTAATATTTTTTTCTAATATTTTCCACATTCCATCCTCAGAGAGTGCAGTGCTGCTGGATATGCTGATGTGTTTGCCTGAGGAGCTCCCCTTGCTGGACTGCAAGGAACTTCAACATCATTTTCTCCAGATATACTCGCAGCTCACCCAACCTGCAAAAATGCCAGCTTCCACTTCAAACACTGACACAGATGTCCAACAGGCTAATGTAGCTGATTCGACTGCATTAACACAGAATCTCAGGACTGCTGTGAGATCGACTAAAGAGCCCTCCTGCGAGTCGTCTTTCACAGAATCAGCAAAGGACAAAAAAGACTGGGCTACAGCTGACACCTGTCCTCTCAATCCTTTGCTAGTTCCAGTAGCTTTGCTGGAAAGACAGTCCCTAGTTTCTGAGAAATGATATGCTTGGCCAATCTAGAATTCTGAAGAGGTTCAGCGAAATTAACAATATTGCGTTTACTTTGTTACAGGTTCGGATGTTGTTTCTGTCTTTTGTTTGGATAATGTGTGCATATAAATTATTTACATTGTTTCACTAAACTTACTATTTCACAATGATGATTCTGTTAAGATAAGTTTGTTGTAAACATAAAATACATTAAATACAAAACAAAGTGTCTGCATATTTAAATTGCGAGGGAAACATAATTGTTCAACCTTATGGCAGTTGTGGCCTAATGGATAGGGAGTTGGGCTTGTAACCCAAAGGTTGTGGGTTCAAGTCCCAGGTCCGGCAGG
>JAUMHI010000043.1:7974452-7994471 GCA_032359435.1 Enteromius unitaeniatus | reverse complement strand
ACAAATTGTATACAATATAATATTCCTTTCAATATAATTTTAGTATCCATCTACCATTATTTATATATATATATATATACACACACACACACACACCGCTCGGTCATCACAAAGAAGAACGAGGTGGGTGAAAAAAGCAGAAACAGTTTTTTAAAACGGCAAACGTGTCGCTTCAGACTTCATCTTACGGTGAAATGTCTTTTTGTGGTTATAAAAGTGAAGAAATGAACGTTAGGTCGAAATGTTGTTCAGACAAATATTATGTGTATTTGTATATGAATCGGTGAACAGAATACCAGCTGAACAAAGCATATGAGTAGTGAACCCAATGCGCAGTTTCAACGCAGCTTTCAATTCATTGAATACTTTGGTGTTGACCAATAACGACCGACAGCTGTAATTTGGACCAATAAGCACCATTGAATATCACTGTCATTTTTATGGCGCACTAATGCTACCCGTTTAGTTAAGAATGCTTTTATTATTACTTCATAATGTAAATAGTTGAAGAATAAGTATCGCGGTTGTTTTAAGTCCATAATTGGTCCCCAAGTCAGCTAGCTGTCTGCTAAACATTTCTAAAGCGCATCCTTTGTTACTCAGTTGTAAATCAAAACAATGACTTCAGCCTCTACCAAGGTAAATGTGTTCATAAATACCATACCTAAAGCCAGATTAAACGTTTACCTCGATAGTGAAGTTCCATGCTAATTGCCTTCGTACTGGCTTTTTTTCCATTTTGTTAATAAAGCTATTAGCTAGCATGCTAACTATCAACCTAAACCAGTGTAAAACACGTTTTCGGATACACTCGTTGCTGTATTTATTTAATGTATTACGTCTTTAGGTTGGTGAGATCTTTTCTGCAGCTGGAGCTGCATTCTCAAAATTGGGAGAACTGACCATGCAGCTGCATCCAGTGGCAGATATTAGTCCAGCAGGGTGAGACATTGTCTAATTTCTGTTATATCTTTGAATATTCACACTGCATCAGACTTTTTCCTACAAATCTAAAGTGCGTATATTATACACTTTGTTATTTTTGTAAGGTAGCCTATACAGTTTGTCTAGCCCTCCTCATTGTAATGCACATGGTCATTACTTGAAAAATATTTAGATTAATGCTTTTTCTTAACAGCTTTTTGTCTGTTTTGGCCTATATTAGTTGTTAAGTTCAATGTTTTAGTAATACATTATTAATTGTTGAGACATGTAAACCTATTAATATGATCCCACTTAGATTTGTACTTGAAATTACTCCAGGATGTCATAAGATAACCCTACCCGAAGAAAAAAAAAGTAAGGAGTCTGTAAATTTCAATAATGGGGTCTTCCTCGAGTGCAATAAGTGAAATTTTTACTTTTTAATGGAGTTATATAATACTTTAAAGGTAGAAAGGAATGCTGGTTTCTTGATTGCCTTTCCTTTTGTAAATTCAGCAAAGGCCAAAAAGGTTTCCAATTTTTTTGGTCTGTTTGTAGGCCATAAAGCTTCATTATTCATTGTGCAGCTTGTATCTAATTTAACATTTCTTAAACATTAGGGCGCAAATAAAAACAACAGTCAAGAGGAAGATTTATGAAGATGGTGGCGCTCCTTTATCCACTGATTCACCAAAGAAGAGTACCAAAAAGGTGCCAGTTTCTATGGCTCCCCTAGCCCCACCTAAAGTCATCGCTGTGCCAACGTCTCAGGTTGTGGTGACTGCGGGGTTACAGCGGCCAACCACAGGTCCATCTAGCATTAAGTCATCAAAGACGGCAGGTAAGCATTTCTTAATGCATTAACTTGTGTTGCATGTATTTTACTTTTTCAGCAAAAACGTACTGCTTTATCTCATTCAACCTCTGCGCTATTCAAAATGCTGAAAATAGCTATGCAACTACTGCTTTCGTATACTTTTTCCTCAGATGTCACTCTCAGTGCACTGAATGACTCGGATGTCAACAGTGATCTGGTAGATATTGAGGGCTTGGGTGATAGTTCCACATCTAAAAAGCTTAATTTTGATCAAGGTAAGAAACTTTTTTTTTTGTCCCTCTCTAAATTTTGAAACAATTATTTCAGTTTTTTTCCCTTGTTCCCAGTCTTTAAGGGTAAAACAATATCTGTATTTTCCCCTCCCAGCAGATAGTCTAAATCTCGACTCCAGCCTCATCATGAATTCCAGTGACTTGCCGTTGTTATCCCGTTGAAATCTTCTGCAACATAGAATCAGGAAAAGGAACTAATCATGTCACTTCATTGCAGGGGTTCAAGAAACTTGCGTTTTTTAATCTGAAGACAGTTCTCTTTATTTCCAGGAAAGCCTAATTTCTAAGTTATCAGGGAAGCTAGGGATATTTTACCAATGAAGGACAGTTTGAAAGAGGCTGGCAAAATTAGCTTAACACATATTTCTGTTCTGGGTCCAAAATGAATCATTTTAAAATATGTTACTGTAAAGGCAATATTGTGTATTTCTTTTTCCAAGTATTATCAATAAAGTATCATGACCATTACTTTGTTTTGGGGGGAAAGTTGTGCAAAAACCTTGAAATGCTTAGTTAAATGTCAAAGCTTTGCTTGGTACATTGTTTAAAAGGGGGGGAGGGGTAGGATTATTTTATTTATTTTTAGTCATTTTGTAATCTCTTTTGCCTATTTACCTCATAATATACTTACATTTTTACACATAAAAAGAAAGTCTACTACTTTTAAACAGATTAACTCTAGGTCTTCAGCCAGATTTTTCTGGAAACCTCTTTAAGCAATGTGGCATCTTCCACTATATAAAAAGCACCTTAAGCAAGTTGTTTTATGTTGACTCCAGGTGTTTTAATCAATAATGGTTTTTCTATTTTATAAAATTCTACCCTAGTGGGTTTATAGATCTGATCTGAAACAGCCTGTGAGCATGGTCTAATAACTGTCAGAATTGGGCTGTTAAAAAAATAGTCATATAGTCTTATACCTACCAATGTTTTAACTTTAAAAACACCTAACTTAGCATTAAAATCACAAATTTCACATTTGAAAAGAGTAAAATGCAGTCCATCTGATCTCCTCAAACAATCCCACAGCACAGTGAGACTTTGTCTATATATCTGTTCTTCCTCTTTGGTTATAAAAAAATGTGACTGATAATCTCATGAAATCAACCAGCCATGGTGTAAAATCACATCTGTATCCAAATGGCATTTCTAAAAGCAGGACAGTGAAGATGGCAGTTTGAATTGAATTTGACAGACCACAATTACCTGGCATTTTTTTTGTACTGTAAATAAAATAATTTCACTCAAATACGGTTTTGTTTGTTATTTTTAATGTGAAGCAAAACTGAACAAGAAGAGGGGCTTTAATTTTAATTTTGACATTGTTGAGGTAAAATACATACAACATTTAATTTCTGGACAGGTTGTTTCCATATTGCTCCAAATACTGGACAGTCGCTGAGTGTGTCTGTCTGACGGGAGCAGCGCAAACCATACTGGCAACCCAGAGAGAGGGCAGCTGCCAATATTGATGTGCTGCTACTGTCAGGCACACTGAGACATCAAGTGGTCCAAGGGAGGAAAGCCGACAAAAGCAACATGCAAAATATATGCAGATTAATTCCAACAGCTTAAATTACACTATCACAGTAAAAAGCAATGCTGATCTCCTAAAATATAGACCAACAAATACAGGATGTGAATTCCCAGCTGCCTGGGAATAACTCGCTAAACAGGCCACCTAAGCCACACCTGGTGATTCAGTCATGAATCATTTATTGTGTGTCTGGTCATTTGTAAAAATATCATTTGAGTTGGGGAAAAAACCCTCTGCTTTGTCATATCTTTTTCACAAGTCTGAGAAAGTTTTAACCCAATTCTAAATACATTTTTGAAAAAAATTCAGACTGCATCTCACTCCACTTGTTACTGTATTAAAAAAAAAAAAAAAGGCTTACCCCTGATGCATTCATTGCACTGTGATTTATGATATAAGCAGAACATTAGGTGTTTTAATGCTGCCATGTTAATGGAGAGACTCCCAGGCTCCCGGTGACAGCACATCATGATTTGGAATTTGCCCTTAGAACTTACAAACCATGATGTGCTGCTACAGGGCACTCAGGGCTAAATAAAAAGATGACGACAGACTCCACTGGTCCTCACTAGGATAAGATTAGGGACAAAATTAATTACGTGTAATATAGAAATGTCTTATGGATATTTAGTGGCAAGTTATCAAAAAACAAAACACAAGTTTGATGCGATGTGAACAGATTGTAATAATATGGAATATAAGTTGTTTGACAGAAAAGAGTGACAGCATTTCTGCCATTTTTTAGCACAGACAATTATGAGGAAGCTCGTGGTCACCCACATCTTTTCATGCCATTCTAATAATGCCCTGTGAGACTTAATAAGTGAGTTATTGTGCACACACTGTCCTAAAATGGATGTTGAGGATGAAGACAAAATGGAGGATAATAACAAAGGGGGGAGATGAGGAGAAAAAACTAGCGCCTATCAAAATGGCTTTATTACCATAGAATAATTTACTGTGAGAATAATTTACTGTGAGTGGAAAAAAAAACAAAAAAAACAAAAAAATTTCTGCCCCCTCCCCCACCACCAAACATCAAAAATCTCTGATTTTTTAAATTAAGTATTTTTAGTATTACTATAATAAAAATGATCTATTTGTATTACACCTACAGTATTATGAAATTACAGATTTTATATGAATTATCCAATAGAATAATTGTTGCAGAGCAAAATGCTACATTCAATTAAAGGATTCCCAGGATTAGGAGTAAAAATTGTCCAAATGTAAAAAAAACAAAACAAAAAAAAAAACAAGAAATAAATGCTTGAACAATTCATAAAGAATAATTTCCACAACCTTTATAAAAGACAATTTGTCTGCAAAAGTGGCAAGTATACATTAACAAAGTTACAAAAATACTAACTTTAAGGTCCGCATATATTCTGGTATATTCAAGAAGATATACCATTTTTGAGCTATAAGAGGATGGTAATGGGGCGGACAGTTAAGAAAACGAGGAATATTTGATTTTAAAAAGTGTGACTACCAGATCTAGACTTGTGAAAAGCCAGTGATGTTTGAAAGATGAGTGCATATGACAGATCAATTGTTGTAGTGTGTAAAAGATAAATGGCAGAAAGATTTTGTCCCATCACTACATTTCCCATATTTATTGTTATTTTGCTTGTTGAATTAAAGTTTGTTGTTTTTTTTTTTGAAAAAGGAAGCTTACTTTAACAACATTAGACCAACATAAATGTGGCATCAATTAAGTAGGAAAACCACCATAATGACTGTTTTACTGAAAAACAAATAAAATTAGTAATCTGCTCAAAACTAATAACTGACAAAAGTTAAAAGGACTAAAAAGCTATTTGATATTTATATTATCAACTGTTGTGGTAAAGAAAAAGAAACATCAAGTATTTTTGAAGGACTTGAATTTTTTCTTTCAAGTACACCACACCCTATGTTGTGTGATGAGGTTCTAATGTCAGCCGAAAATCAAGATTTAATTGAAAAAGAATTCATTCTGACTGTTGTTACACACCAAAACACAATCTTTAATTTTTGTTTAAAGATATTTAAGCCTTTATTCTGAAGCTGATGTTCACAGCAAAAAAAAGAGGAAGTTTATCAGAAGCAAAATGCAGGCTAAGGTGTGTGCTACACAAAAACCCAACGTTTTTCCAAAATGTATGACAGTGGATATTTTACATTTAATCCTTTTAGTTCTAATCCTGACAAACACACTTCCATCTCATAAAGGGCAGCCTATTTAAGGTCTGAGTCAAATGATCACGTCAGCACAGTTGCAGAAGGCATTTGCTTCTGTCTACTTCTGCACGTCGTTCATCGAGAGGGAGAGAAAGGGGGGTGGGGGGTGTTAGCAAAAGAGAGGGAGAGAGAGAAAAGGATAGACAGCAAATGGGTGGGAGAGGGAGACCTAAAAGAGAAGCTCACACAGACTTACACAGACACATACACACCCTGGCCTAACTTTGCTCACCCATTCAAACCAGGGGCCGTTTTGGTTAAGCTTTGAAACGGACACAGGAAAGAATTCACTTACCCTCGATCCCCGTTCTCCAGCATGTTAGGCAACAGGGGAGAGGAAAAGGTGCCTGGTATTCCCAAAGTAACCCACCGGACTTCCCTCTTCCAGTGTCTCCTGCACCTGGGTTGGAAAAAAAAAAAATAGTAATTCCCCAACTTAATTCAATGAAGTTGTTTTTGTATTCAAAAAAGCCAAGCAAAGTACTTGAAAGACTTTTTCATTCTTTCAGAAAACTCGATTAAAGTCACAAAGTAGTTCGCCCACCTCAAATATTTTAATTCTTCGCAAATCTACAGCTAAATCTACACCTAAAACAGTTTGGCTGCTTTCAAAAAAATTGTAGAAACAGAATTAAAAAGGAAAACAAACCCACACATGCACTTATCAATGGGAATCCCAAGTCTTAATTTCTGGTCAAAAATACACCCATTCGTCTGAGCTTGGGGCTCCCATTCCAGATTGGGGGGTGGGGTTCCAAGAGTCAAATAAGTGCCTAAACCTTTTGTCCACCAGCACCTATTTTCACCCCTTAAACCCCTTTCTCTCCCTATTCACCTTCAGACCAGCAGTCCAGTGCAGTGTGCAGCCTCTGCTTAGCTGTAGCTAGTGTGGCTGCCTGAGGAACTTGGTAGGCATAAAAAGCAGGGGTTGTAGCCTTTTTCCCGGGGCATCAGTTTCTACAATAAAAATGAACATTTTCGGGGGACAGGAAAAATAAAAAAAAAAATCAGCGCATCGCCCTGGGCTCCCCTTAGAAGAATGTGAAGTTTGAGGACCGTCGGCGCTACCGTTTCGTAGGAAAAAATTAATTTCTAGGGCTTAGTGTCTGGGGCGCGTCAGTGCTAGCAGCTCTCGCTTTCTTGATTTCTTGTAGCCTTGCCAAAGCATTCACACAGGCAACGGAGAGAAAGGGAGGGAGGGGGGAACAAAAGAGGGAGAAGGCTCGGCTGCAAAGACGCACAGAAAGGGGGATATGAAACTAGGAAAAGTGTTATGCATCCGTACTAGTGTACTTTTGCGTTAAACTGCGGGCTAGCGTTCACCACAAACTTCAAACTCCAGCGACCGCACAGGGGGTGTTTCCAGTCCAAACACATTGTCCAAAATTAAAGAAAAAAACATGACTTTATATTCTCGCCGTTCGTTCATTATCCATTAAAATAAATAAATAAATAAATAAACGAAGGAGGAACAGCAAAAACAAATGTCAACAGTTTATCAAAAGTTTTTAGACTTTCATAGTCTTTATGCTCTCAATGTGTCCGGATTTTTTGCAGGGTCTCTGTGGGTTTTCTGTGTAGTACAAGGCTGGCTACAAAGAGTGGAGAATATGTTGATCTGGTTCTACAGATAGTTTTTCTGAGTAGCACAACCATGGTCCAACAGTACACACAAACCCCACACACACACACACACACACACACACACACACACACAGCCAGACAAGACAAAGACCTCTGTGATAATTCAAATCAAATAAGCAGAATTAAAAGAGAAATTCATGTCCAGTAATCAATACATTTTCAGATAAAAATACTGTCATGGAAAGTTTGATTAAAATACAACCTTACATTTCACAAAATGTATTTTACAGGCTAAAGCAACCGACCAGATTGAAAACCAGATTATCTTCAAAAAAATTTACAAAAATAAACAGCTAATGCACGATAACACATTTTGTAAAAATTACGGTCATTATGAAATTCTTAAAGAATAACCTAAAAGAGCAAATTTGCATTGTTACTCTTTATGAAGATCATTTCACTACAAAAAGTATGCAGTTCCTTGTCTTTTACCTTTTAATCCTACCAGTATCATCTTGTACAACCAAAGACAAAAGCACTAAGCTTCAGGAACCACACACCAAAACAGGAAGACTAAAAATACCCCAACTAAAAACGTAAAAGCCCAGCACTAAAGATTTTTTTTCTTGACATCTGCACATAAATTGAATTAAACAATGAGAAAAAAACCGTACAATACTACAAATATATACAACAGCTTTATAATATAGTCAACTTGTGTAAATCATCTGGCAGTTTGTGGGTAACGAACAGGGTTTTTTCCCCCTTGAAAAACAGAAAACTACTCATTTGAGACTTTTTTTTTTTTTTTTTGCTATGCCCAGCCTCTCCCTTACATTACTTTTAGCAGACACGTAGCAAAATCAAGGAAGATTGTTAAATATGACATATAGGAACAGGTGCAGAGCTTTCATGGCATACCCAATACCTCATCCTCACTCTATACCATTTATAATTGTTCAAAAAAAAGCTCAATGCTAACGCAGTACTCCCACGCTGCAAACTTTTAGACATTCAAAAAACTTCAATATGACAAGAATGACTTTCCAAATCTTGCAATGCTGGAGGATTTCAAATGTTCAAATAAAGAAAATCATGTGAACACCCCCCCAAAAAAGAAGGGTCAAGTAAACTACTGGAATTAATACATTAGCTATAAAGTAAAATCCATGCCAAAACTAAGAAAAAGCTACGTGCACTTTTATTATGAGGTTACAGGGTCACTGTAAAGGCCATTACGTTTGCTTTTGATAACAACTAACACTTTAGAGCAACTTTTAAAACAGCAGCAAAGTCAAGCATCATGCTATAATATTCAGGTTAATTCGTTTAACACTAATTGTAGCTTAATTAATTAAACTAGATACAGGTAAACGGTAAAGCACGAAAACAGATTTGGATATTACAAACTGGAATATTAATCGGGTGGCATAATAATTATTGTCTTGTCTAACTACGAGAAACGCGATAAATCCAGAGCTGTTCAAACATGAATCGATATAAGATGCATGTAGAACAAATTAACATCAGTTGGTTATGGTTTTTTGTTTTTGTTTTTTTTGCATTTATTTTTATGGGGCAAGTAATAAATAGTTGTTAAAATTGCATACTTGGAAACTTAAAAGTTTGATTCATCGCCAAACAATTGTTTCGTGGTTTTGAATGTCACCTCAAAGCGCGTATTTAAACTAACGTTACGTTCGACAAAATGTCGTTATTTTTCTCCAGCGTTCTATTTCGTCACACCGTCACCCAAAGATGTCATTTGACGAACGAACGTTCTGATTTTCAAACAGCTTAGAACGAACAACTTTAACTGTCATTTCGAAGCTAGACGATATGTTTTCATTCCTGTCCCCACTCCTTCAATTCAAGGAATCGCTGTGAAAATATCTAACGTCGAAATCTATTACTTTATGGGGCGAATTAAAGAAGGGAAAGTATTGCTTGAAGCCTGTTGTGGGTGAGGGGACAACAGAGGGGAGTGGTTCAGAACATTAGAGGCACCGAGAAATCATTGTCTTTAAAAGCTAACATATGACAAAGACTACAAGGCTACTTTATTCAGTTTGCTTTATGCTGTCAATATATTCAAAGCATCGCTTAAGATGCAATAAGTAGTTTGAACGTTATCCCGTGGGTTCCTACAAGTTTTGGAGGTAGTCCGGGTGACTATAGTAAGGAAGTATGTTTGTTTTGTTTCTATTTAAAACATTAAAGAAAAGTGAAACAGCTTATCATAAACAACTTGCAACATAAAATTACTAACGCCTCGTAATTCGAGTTTTAGATATTTATACATGTTTGTGTTACTTTATTCAAATAATAAAACTCGCAATCAGTAATTAATCAATGATAAAGGGGACACTTTTTGTCGAAGCTTGTGAAAAAAAAATATGTCGATTACAAAAACTTTATAATTTACACAACTAAAGAAGAAATAATTGCTTACCTTTTACGAAAATCCTCTTCGAGTTCCCAATATATGTTTAAAAAATATATGAATAAAGTAATAAATGGTCCCGAGGATAGAATCTGTAAAAAAAATCATAATGAGGAATAATGTAGCTGTTACAAGAGTTCCAGTCACTGAGGCTCTGAAGTTTGAAAATGGCGCCAATGTTCCACTGCAGCAGCTACACCACTGTGATGACACGGGACAGATAAAAAAATAAATATAAATTTGCCTCCGTGAAAAATATTTTTTTCCACAAAAGGAGCTATTGCATATTGGTTAGCATAAGCTATTCTAGTTGTTCATTGCTGAATTATTTGTTTCAATAATTTATAATTATTTTTTGATAATTTTTAATAACCGTCAGCTCGTGTCTTAGCCGCGGTGCAGGTCGGGAAGGTTTTCTTTTAAATTTCCAAACACAAATCTTGAATGGCTACAATGTCGCCCCCTATTGTAGTGTCTGTGCGTTTTCTGAACTGGCATCTTACAGGCGATGTTAAGAGCCTGTATTTTGCCTAATAAATCGAAAATAGTTTTACTAGATTTCACAAATCTAGCAACATTTTATTATGAGAAGAGTGCACAGAGCCTGATATAGAATGTCTAGGACGGTTCCAGAAACCTGGGGAAGATGGTGACAAAAAGTTATGAAAACTCTAGGACTCTGTCTAGTATTGAGTTTAGTATGGGTTTAAGGTATTTGAAACTAACTGACATTCTGTTTAATATGATAAAATCTAGAAAATGAACATCGCAATGATATTAATAATAAGTATTATTATTATTTCCATCACTGGTCCAGGGTGTCTGCAGTTATTCCAATAATAAATATCTATATAATACTAAAGTATTATGAAAATCTTTTCAATATTAAAACATCTAGGTACTCCGTATACATGATTTGTGCATCAGTATTATCATGACCGTATCATATACAGTACATTATTATTTACTGCAAAAAGCAATTGTACTGAGATCTTAGAAGAACATAAAGTCACATTATTATGCCGATAAATTATTTAATCTATAACATGCATTACTACCATGTGTTACTACACTACAATAAATATTTACATTTAAACAGGCTCCTTTGTGTCAGAAAATCTTGCAATAGGACAGCTGATCATTAACCAATGTAATACCAAGTAGTAATGACAGTCTGAGGTCTTTTGTGGATCCCCTGTTTTTAACTTATTTTAGAAGGACGAAAGGGCAAAGGCTGCTTGTGCTGTATACTGAAGTACTAAATATCAAGTGTACTTAGAAAAATTATTGCTGACAACTACTAGAAAAGGTCATTGTAAGAAGGCCTATGCTAAATGAATGAATGATTTAGAGGTGTGTAGAAATGATCAGCATTTTCTAATATGTATAATGTTCTTTTATCTTGTACTTGTTAAAAAAGAAATTGCGCACAAGATGCTTAAACCGACACCTTCAACTTTTAGTTGTTTATTCTACAACAAATTTAGGTGCTTAGCTTACACAAAGACATACCAATCTGGAATAGCGCTTAATAATGAATAGTGACTTCAAAAGATCACAGCCATAATTAGACTTTCATTTAAACAGGTTCGGAAAATGTTTATTAGAACAGTTTAATTATTTACAACATGACATATTAATTCATGACAGCGCTAAACAGTTCCTGCACAAAATGTGTCCACCCTGAGGTATGCCAACAACTGCAAACATAAGTTTGCACCTTTATAAATGTGTTTATTATTCTATATTTGTGTGTTTTTGCAATTAATATCCACTAAATCTGTATTCTACTTAACATATATGATTAATTAACCATTCAAGCAATCAACAAGTAAAACAATCTTTAAGGGGTTTTAAAAAGAGTTTTACAAATACAGAGAATATAAAAACATTTGTTTCAAATGAATCCCATATAAAGGCAGGTCCACTAGGTTCACTTGTCGATGTCCTACACTGTCACATGTTTACATGCTCATTCCTTAAGGCAGACCTCTGTGTGTATTGTTTTCATCTGTTGGCCCGTTGTGCTTGTGGTTCCTTATCTCTTCGACTTCATTCTCTTCTTCCTCTCCTTTTCCCAGCATTCTAAGTGGCCATAGCAGGCCATGCTGAGCATGTTCAGCTTTTTGACAACAGGGCCCATTTTTCTCTTTGGTAAGAAAGTAAAGCAGTGCATTTAGCCAGGCGTTGAACGAGGCCAGCGGCCGAGTGATTTTATAACAGATGGAAACCATGCGCATGGTGTGGCACTGCACCTTACTCGTCACTTTCAGCAGTAGGAAAATAGTGCGAGTGACATGGAAGGGGAAGAAGCAAAGGGCAAAGAGGAGAGTGATGGTAATTATGGTCTTGATGGACTTGCGCCGTCTGTTGACATAAGGCGATTGAGCCCCCAAAATGATTGACATGCCCTCTCCCCCAATTCCTGCGACGCTTTCACAGCCAGTCCCACTTCTGACTCTTTGAGGAGGAGGTTGAGAGTGCAGCGTCCGAAATATTGTTATCACTACACGTGAATAGCACCAGGCAATGATGCTGAACGGCACAAAAAAGCCCAAGAAATGAAGCGTGACCCCGTAAGGAATGTAATCATGGAACTCTTTATCAATTGCATCATCCCAACAATTAATGAACATCTCCTCCTTCGAGCCCTTACCTTCACGTGGAAGATTCTGTGTCTTTGCAAAACGGAAAATTGGGCACGTCAGTGCAAAAACCGCAATCCACACCAGAACGCAAGTCCCCTTTACTGCTCGCTTGGTCTCCAAGGTGATGGTCTTCATTGGGTGGCAGATGCCCAGGTAGCGGTGCACTGAGATGCAAGTGAGGAAGAATATGCTGCAGTAGAGGTTGAAGTAGAAGAGGAAACGCACTAGACGGCACATGAAGTCTCCAAACACCCAGTCGTCCCGCATGACATAACTGGCCACAAGAAAGGGCAGGGATAAACCATACATGAAGTCTGTCGTGGCCAGGTTTACCATGTAAATCAGGGACGCGTTCCAGTGCCTGGTGTGTCGAAAGGAACGGTAGAGAACCACAAAGTTAAGGGTTATACTGAAGACAAAGGTAAAGGAGTAGCAAATGGGCAGGAAGATGTACTTGTAGGACTCGTCAATATTGCAGGAGCCAGAAACTGAAGAGTTGTGTGAGGAGGAAAGCTGGGCGTCTGCCCCTTTCTCTGTTTCAAACAAAACAGTAGGCGCACTTGTCGTCATTGTCGGCTAGTTCTTAATCGGATTTTTAGGGAGCGTCCTGGTTTCATCCTCCCATTTCTATGCTTCTGAAACCACGTCTTCTCCAACGAATTAGTTTGCTCCTGGTGGTCTAGGTTAATGAGAGATACATAGGTTTTAGGATGCAAAAAAAGTACCAGTTTGCCAAAACCTTTAAAAGTCGTCATCCCACACAAGCCCTCCCCGCATCCCCCTTTCTCTTTCACAACCCCTGGTACTGTTTGCGCATAGGTATATATGCTGCTGATTCAGACCCTTTTCACTTCATTAACCCATCAAACAGTAACCACACTTCCCCTCTATGTTCTATTCTATCTTACCCGCCCCTCACCCCGTTCCTTACACCACAACTCTCTAACCAATCCCTCTTCCTCAAAACAAATATAAATGATATGTAATTGCCAGCTTTAGAAACCTTCAGCCTTTGTTAACCTACACTGAGACTCCCTCTGGCTCCATTTGCACATTAAACATCCTTTGGGATTCTATGGATGTCATGGCTATCCCCACCTCCCGGTAAAGTTAGCACACAGCTGACTGACCTCGTGGTGAATTGCTTATTGCCTACCACTTCTCAGACATATAAGACACTATGTAAATAAATCAGTGAGTACCTGAAGGTCACTAAATGACATTAAGGTAGTCCGCTTTGGCTAAATAAATAACAAGGTCCTTACTTGGGGAAATCAGACAACACCATAAACAGTGCAAACAACCCTTCACATTACCCACATATTGCAAGAGTTCACTGCCCTGCATAGCTGTAAACTTATTTAATACGGAGACTAAAAAGACAAGAATATTTATAGCCAAGATACACATTCACAATTGACTGGGTATGCAAAATATGAGTTTTGAAACTGTAAAACACCACTGACATTTGCAAGGATGGAGATTACATCTGGTAATGAGCTGTTAAAAATCGTTCACTTACCTATTTAGTAGAGCGATCAAGTCCTTTTTTAGAAAAAACAAAGAATCGCAGTGTAAGTAAAACCTAAGGTTAACCTTATTCCGACAGTAATTCAACTATCAAATGGAAGAAGATTTGGATGCATTGACAGCTTCGTCTAGTCATTCAGCCCTGAATCTTTCCCTTTCACATCAGTTCCTTGAACTATTTTGACCATTCTCTCAATCCAACCCTCCTTGGTCATCTCTTGCTCCATGATCTGTCCCTCCCTCTTTCTTCTATCCTCTATTAGTGCTGAGTTGGCCTTTTGACAGCACAAACTCTGGCTAGGCAAAATACACACAGACACACAAAACAGAAGAGCAATATTATATCAGTGCAACAAAACAGAACACAATACAATTTTACCGAATTCCCTTTTATTCCACAAAATAATATTTAAGCATTTCACAAACAGTGACACAAACAATCCAGTTATGAGTTGCTTGGCAATGTATGTACACACACATACTTTGTAGCATTTAATGAGCCATGTCTTAACATGTGAGGCTTGGTATAATTGGCTTTGGCACTAAACAAATTAGAGTAATATTCAGCAAAAGAGCATGTCATGACACATATTGTCTTTTACTGTTGCTTTATCAGTGAGATCTTGCAACTGTAAGAGTGTAAACTGCAGTTTCCAATCCTCATCTGTGCCTTAAAATGTCAAGAAAAATACTGCAATGAACAAGTATTTTGAAGTGATGATGGAGTGCTGTAGCTTTTCACAGTAAAAGCAATTAGTTCAGGGAGCTCACTGACAGTCTTGTAAAGGAAGGGTCCCATCCTTTTGTTCCTTAGTGGAAATATTTTTTTTAATCCACAATCAGAGTGATGTCATATCTTGTACCTCCAGCAGCATGGCGTCTTGCTCTGTTCTTAGCTGGTCCCTAGTAAGAAGTCGACCCACCAGCTCTGAACTGAGGTCTACACACACATATACAATGTGTAAATAGTTCAATTATTTACAACAGACAACATTGATTTAACATAATATGTAAAATAATAATTGGGCTTACCATGAATGTCTTTGCTTAGTGAGGTCCTCAGCGCTTTCAACTCCTTCAAGCTGAAATTCTTCAAGTCATTTCGTTCATAGTGCTTCCTTTCTCTGACAGCCTCACTGGGAGGTATAGTCTGTGATGGGGTCAGTGAAGTACAATTATGACTTTTGGGGTCAGTGAGGCACAACTATGATTTATACACAAGCAAGCACTCGAATGTTTGGTATGTTAAGACTTTTTTTAATGTTTTTGAAAGTATCTTAGGCTGTGTTAATTTGATCATAAACAGTAAAACAGCGTTATGTTAAAATATGATTATTTCTATTTGTACTTACTATAAAATGTATTTTATTTCTGTGATGGCAAAGCTGAATTTTCAGCATTTACTTGTGTCACATGATCCTTCAGAGTTCTCAATTGGTGCACAAAAAGTCCTTGCTGAATAAAAGTATTAACTTCTTTAAAAAATCTTACTGACTCCAAAAATCAAATGGTAGTGTAAAGAACATTTACATAACTAACAGTTAAAATAATGCCTATTTGAATAGGTGTGTTTCTTGGAGTTACCAAACACATAAAATAAACACTTAAGACATTACACCATGATTATTTGTTGTTTTCTAACCTGTTTGTGCTCCAATCTCAATTTATGTCTGAGTACACTCAGTGCAGCTCTGACATCATTCTTGAACCCTCTTGACTTGGTTTTCTTAGTTGACGTAGAGCTTGAACCACGTTCCTTCTCTAACCTCTGATTGCTTCCACTCTTACTGGATGGTTTTGCCACCTAAAATGGTACCAAAAAGCATAAAAAACAATTATTAATCTCACAAAGTAAATCTTATTAATAACAGAGATAGACAAAAATAAGTCTTAAACATCTCGGTCTTCACATTGTTCTCATTACAGTATGTTGCCACTCGTGCCACACATTTATTCTACCTCGTTCTTTGACTCCATTTCATCTTCTTCCTCTTCACTTTCACTGTTGTTGATGAAGCAAAGCTGTAGATTCATCTGGCTCTGAAGCCTATAATAATAAAGCATATTCGCTATAGATTTTATTCAAAGTCCAAAGAAGTGAAAAGAAAAGTAGTTGAGATTTATGAAATCTGTGTGACCTTGTTGTCAGAGCAGTCAGACGACTGTTGCAATCATCCTCCATGTCCTCATAGGTTTCTCTTTGACTGCTCAGCCCTCTGATTTCTGGCCAGTCTACTGTCAGCCTGTCCAAGTCCTGCAGAGAAACATCCCAGGATAAATTCATGTTGGCTGTTATTGAAGATAAACAGTCAAGGAGTACTAGTAAAAAAAACTGTAGCTCTTGCCAAACCAAATCATGCAGTGTCATTTGTATTTTGATATTTTAACACTCAAAGCACATTACTATTTTTACTCTCATTCAGACCTTTTCTCTCTGTCTTCGCTCTTCTTGTTGCTTCTCAAGTTCAGCAATACGGAGACTCAGATCCTCCCAGTGCATGATGGGTAAGCCCAGGTCATCTTCAGGGTATCCCTCTTGCCATAATAAGGCTGCCCCCTCTGCATCCTCCTCTGTCTCATCACTCTCTTTTTCATCCCCTCTTTCCCGCTCTTTTTCTTTTTCTCCATCCATTCTCAAGGTCCCTAACAGAATAAGAGGGGAAATCAAGAAGACAATATATTTGAGAGAAAAACTATAAAAATAAAAGAAATAATTACTTAACTCCAAATGTATATGGAGATATTAAGACAGAATGTGCCTCTCACAGTTCTTTAACAGAAAGTGGCATCATTGGATCAGAACAGAGCCACCCATACATGGCGAACTGTTTACACATTTAGCATCTATGTTTGTTCATAGTATTATATCAGTACTATAAAGTACTTTTTAATTATAGTATATAGCACTTTTTAATTACTAGTAATTATTTAGTTGTTAACAAACTGCACATTCATCCTATTCAATTTCCATACAATTATATATGATGATTTTATATTATTAAATTCTATATAATTAATTCTATATCTGTGGTTCATATATAATTTCAGCTTGGTATTCTGTGAAGTTTTTTTAGTAAACGTGTAACAATTCAAAATAGTTATATATCCAATATCTACTGAACTACTGAATATCTACTGAATAACTGAACAGACACCGTCCCTGAATATTAAACACTAGTGTGTATTTCAATTCAAGTAATATTTTACTTAGTAAAACTGCTTGTCTTGCAACATCTGTGTTTTGTTTGTCTTTCACAGAATATGGACGAAACATTTCAGCATTTTTTCCAAGAAACGTTACGACATCCAGAACATGAGGAGCCATCTACCGTATTACCACAGAAACTGCATTGTCCCAAAACATCACGAAAAGGCTAATAATATAGGCTTCTACTTTGCAGATTAGGTTAAAATCATTACCAGGAATATATTTCCACATTTTACGTAATTTATACATTCCAATTATTAAAAGGCTTTTTAATGTAGCCGTATGCTATCACGTTTGCCCACGTATTGCAGTGACACAATGTATCCTCAAAACTGCTGTTTTGCTTTAATACTTACTTTTTTTGGTAGAATGTGTTTGCAAATTCTGCCCTGCTGTCCGACAAATTAAAAATCATACATTTCCATAGTTTTCTTGGTCTTTAAGACTAGTTTTCCTCCGTGCTGTCCCGTTACACACCCTCCTCCTCCTCGTCTTATCCTTTTCACTCTTTTTCCTCCATCGAGATGAACTTTCTTGCTATTTTCCGCTCCTTACACTTTTATAGGGTTACATATATTGTTTTTCACTTGTTTAGTCAATACAACATTTTGTTCCTTAAAAATGTCTCAACGCAGTGAGCCAAAAACTGAAGGAATTTGGCGACGTTTTGTTATGAAGGGAGGAGAATGAGCCAAGAGTCATAAAAGAGACCTCTTCAGGTGTCCAGTTTCAGAATTTGCCATCGTTACGAAAGTTTAGTGAACGCATCCTTAAAATCACAGAATATTGTAGCCTAGAAGCCCTAATCAAAAGTTGCACAAAAAAGATTGTTTCTAAGATTAAATATAAACCGTTTCGGTTTAGGTGTCAAATGTCAACAAGTCTAAACATGCCTCGTTATGAAGGCAAAATTGTAAGCATCAGTGAACTGCTGGGTTCAGATTGTGTTCACAGAGCATTCAGATAAACCTTAGGACAAAACATGCTGCAATCATTTTATAATTCAATAAAAATACATTTGAAATGCTTAAAAACAATTCAAAGTGGCTGCTTTTTCTGTATTTCTTCATCTTAAACGGTTTAATATAGCGAGTAAAAGATGCCTCGAATAGATGTGGGGATAGTGTGTGTCTAAATAGACATTGTATGAGCTCTGAATATTAACGAGGTGCATAAAGTTCTTCAAACTCTTTATGACGTAGCACTCGGCAGACACTCTACTTCCGCTTCCTCTAAAGTCAGCTGATTTAATCGGGTGACTGTTGACACCGAGCTTACCGAGGCTAGAAAACTTAAACAAAAGTGACTTTTAAAGTTGAAATGACAGTCGAATAAAGTTTATTTCTTTTGGAAACGGTCCTGTTGCATCTCAGAGTAACTGAAAACGTCTATTATAGAATGGCTTCTTTGCTTTTCTGCGGTCCTAAACTGGCAGCATGTGGACTGGTCCTGAGTATTTGGGGTGTTATTATGCTGGTAAGTTAAATAATTTTGTTTCTTGTGCGTAGTATTTATACATGCTGAAAGGTCAATAAAATACATTGAGCGTATCTTACTGTTTTGGGCTCTGTAGTAAGTAAATAACATAATGTTAACAAACAAAGCTTGGAAATATAAATGGGATTATACATGTCTGATTTACAGTTCTGGAAAAGTAAAGTAAATTTCTATTTAATGGAATTTTTTTTGAAGTATTAATGTAGCTTGAAATTGGTCTTTGTGAGGTCTATAATTAAAAAAAATCTTAGGAAATCTTAATAATTTAAAAAAAAAAAATGATTGAAAATTTCCAATCACTACAAACTATTTGAAAAATCATTGGATTGGGGGAATCATAAAGGTGTGGGGATACTTTATATGAAAGCTTGCACACGGTGCCAGTAAAGGGAGCAATCCAGCATACGCCATAATCAACATTTTCTGTCTTATTCCTCTTAGGCAATGCTGGGGATTTTTTTCTCTACACATTCAGCTGTGCTCATAGAGGATGTACCTTTTACAGAGACAGACATGGAGGACGGGTGAGTTCCTCTTGCCGCTTACTCATTTAATCACGCTGTAAATAAGTCTAGAATAGGGACTGTCACATATTCTCAAGACTTCATCTGAAGCGCTGACAGTTTTTTTCCTCCCCAGTATTCTGCTTTTCTTACACATGATTCTTTTCACTTATTTCAGGCCGACGGCACTGCAAAACATCTATAAATTATACAACCAAGTCGGATACAATTGCTTCATTGCAGCAGCAATCTACGTTGGCATTGGATTCCTGTCATTTTGTCAAGTTCACCTGAACAAGCGCAAGGAATATCTGGTGCATTAGTACCACCTAGTGATAACTCTACCTCTAAATTCGTTTGTTTGTATTTGCCTTAAAATGAAGCCTTAAATGAGTGTAGATATTTAAATTTGAATAAGATGATCTATTTTACTCTGCTTTTCTATATTGCCTTGAAGCCTATCATACAATATGTGTGCGCTTAACCATTATGATAATGGTACCTTCCTAATTTGCCTTTCATAGTGCTCTTTGATCAGTAGACCTTCCAAACATAAATAAATGATTTGATTGTGATTGTATTTATATTAAGCACCTATCATATACGCATTCTCATTATTTAAATGTTAAATGGAATTTTACATGGTCACATTGGTTTTGTTGTCACAATAAATGATTCAAGATTTTTGTGCAGGAATTGATAAGTGTAGAGCGTGTCTCTCAGTGCAACTGGAAACTTTAGTACTGAAGATTGAATGGTGTTGAATTGAATATGAAATAACAAAACAGACTTTATTTGCCATGAAAAGTATC
>JAUMHI010000043.1:7951146-7974352 GCA_032359435.1 Enteromius unitaeniatus | reverse complement strand
CTTTAGTACTGAAGATTGAATGGTGTTGAATTGAATATGAAATAACAAAACAGACTTTATTTGCCATGAAAAGTATCTGTACAATACATCTTTTCTTTTTCTTTTTTTTTTAAATACAGATATAGGTAAAAGTATAGTAGCAAAGAATGCTTCGTTTTGCTCATCTAGAAATAGAACAGGCTATATATGCAGTACATATGCCCCAGTTTCACAGAAAACATGTTCTGCCCCAAGTGTTTATAAAAATGATTTAAATGTCCTCCTATTTGAACAATGACTTAATCCTGTTTGTGAAACAGAAGTGCATATTGCAAAAATCCACAGAAAATCTATTCACCACTTAAACAGTGGCCTCTGACATTTTTTTTTTAACGTGTTAACTATTTTCAAAAGTAAAAATAAATACTGTTCATAAAATTGTACGTAGAAAAACAACTGAATGCACTAATGATTCAAAAAGTGTTACAAGCTAAACAAATTACATAATCATGTCACAGTATTTCGTAGATGCCATCCCTGAGAAAGGCACTGGTCTCGGCTATAGCTAGGAAAGGGACTTTTGGTGTAATTTGCTGAGAAAGATTTAGCTGACCTACTAAAGACAGTTCTCACAGTTACATATACAGATACATTTTGAACGAGAGAGTTTTCTTTAAATGGTGATGCTATTTTCTATATGGCTCGGGCACAGATAGAGGTACTGCAGTTCCAGCCCCTCATTCTGAGCTATTATCTGCTCCTCCAGTTCTTTCAGCTCCTTTCTGAATTTATCAATCACCTTCAAAGCCGCAGGCTCAGTGAAGTACTGTTCCACATACTGGCCCATCGGGATCTGAAGAAAAGGGAGGAAACAGAGAAATGTTAAAGTAATCATTGTGATAATCTGTTAAAGGCTATGTAAGTTTAATGCTTCATGGAAAGAAACTTCTTTTGAATGGACATAGTCTAATTATTCTGAATTATTTTGTACTTATATGAACATAAATAATATATAAAAGCAGTGTTGTGACAGTGTGTGCTGTTGACCCACCGCATCCGGCTGTGCTCTGCCCAAGTGCCATGTGATTGCCATCTGCACACAGGACTGGCTGATATCAGGGAGGGTGTCCATGATCATGCCCATGGTGACAGCATCCTTGTCTGTTGGTGGAGGGTGTCGCATGGTGCAAGGTGTATTGGGAACCCATGCGCACCAATCAAACTACAGCATAGAGGAGATGATCAACAGTGAGCACAATAAAGCTAGGTAAAGCCTCGCAAACAGATTTTTATGTCTCGTAACCTGCATTCAGTATAGTGTAAAATAGATTTGATAAGATGTGATGTATTATTTACCTGTCCATTGTTGGTGGCAGCATGTTGCGCTGTGCTGGTGAAGATCACCACGCTCAGCAGTGTGATGAGTTCTTCTTTTGTCTTCAGCTCACTGGATAGGCCTGACATGCAAGAAACATCATTGGTTACTTCTAATAGTCGATTTCAAGTGCCATTTACTTGGTCCATGTTGTTTTTCTTCTTTTAGTTCCATCACACAAGCGCAAGAAGTTCATTGTGATGAGACACATACTATAGACGTGTTTCTTCTCCAAGTGACCACATGGGGGCGCTGTATTATTAGTCTTTATCGCTTGCTTTTCTGTATTATTTTGACTTCATTGTGTAACTGGCCTGTTGCTTGTGTATATATCCTAAAATACAATATTGTCGACCTGAAATTTGTATATCGTACTGGATTATGTATATTACCATGCAAAACATGTTTAGGCTTGGCATGACTGATTCATGTTTTAAAAGGCATCTCCTGTAAAAAAAAAAATCTCTTATTCTACAAGTATTTGATCGAAAATACAGTAATATCATGATTATCTAAAAATAACTGTTTTCTATTTAATATATTTTTAAATGTAATTTATTCATGTGATGGCCAAGCTTAATTTTCAAGAGCCATTACTTTGGTCACATGATCTTTCCAAATGCTCAAGACTTATAATTGTCAGTTTTTAAAAACAGTTGAGCTGCATTTAAAACCGAGATACATTTTACAGGATTCATTTATAAAATAATAATTTCAAAAGGACAGCATTTATTTGTAACATTATAAACATCTTTATAATTTTATATAAAATTATATTCATTTAATGCATGCTTTAAAATAAAAGTGTTCATCTCAACAATGTACTGACCACAACCTTTTGAACTGTAGTGTATTTTGTCATGCCTAAATAAATACACTGCACGGGGGTTTTAATATATATTCGTTTACCCACGACAGCACATTTGTCCAGAGTCCAGTGATGCAGTCATGTATTCATATCTTACCAAAATGAGGCACATCCACAAAGCCCTCCACAGCCACATCATTAATCCACGACTGAAGTTCTGAGTCCTGTTCAACTTCACCATCACTCTTGTAGTACAGGGAAACTATTCCTGAAACAAAACTTGGAGGGAAAAAAAAGAGTGTTTAGGTTTAGAATGAGTTTTCTCATCAAAAATGTCTAAAATGTGGTTTATTGCACATCTACAGACATATGAATTAAAAGCAATGGATAAAGAAATCCTATTTTAAAAAATTACTTTTGAATTGTATCCCACAGCATCATAGAATTGTCCCTGTAGAAATAATCTTTCAGTTTAGTAACTCCTCTGTCCAAGAAGTCAAATTTGGGCTGGAGGGAGCGATAGGTCAATACTTCATACTCCCTCTGGGCCAGAATCAAGAGTCCATCTCCACCTGTTGATACCACCTGAAAAACACTTTTTTTTTTTAATGTTTGACCCACTGAGTGAGTTAAAAATACACTACAGTTATGTTGTTTGTGGTGGTTGGCTGGTTTTATTGAGTGACAAGTTCCAGGGCCACTAAAAACCTAGTGCTAAAGATAGTATTTTTTTAGGCTTTATTGTTTACAGATGCTCACCTTTTTGAAAATGCCATCTGGGGAGATGAGCTGTGTTCTTCCACGGCAATTAATTTCAAGTGTGTACCTCAGATGTGGAGTCAAGAGCTGCAATACAAGAAAAAGTAAATAAGACCCTTAATATGATTATCTACTTTTAAACATGCAAATGTATATTTCCTAAAGAGCACTTCCTGTAGACTTCCTCTAACCTTATATATAGGGTGAACAGCAGGCAGTTGTCGGAGTGTGGAAACACAGATTACTTCTACCACCAAGTGTGTGCGCAGCAGATGTGATAACAACTGAAAGACCTGAAACTCGGCGTGACGAACCCACATCTTAGCCAACAACCAGGCCAGAGGTGGATCACTAGCTAGAAATATGGGTGTGTCCTTATCAGGTTTCTGATCAAGCTGAAGGAAGGGAGAGCGGAATTCATGTTTATATTCATGCAACATATTTTCAGTAGATGGAGGCAAAATATAGGACAATTTGGTTCTATCCCAGATTATTATGATTCTAAGTGTAAATGTGATTCAGCAGGTTTTACCTGTATGGCGATAGGAATGAGACCTTTCTCAGGATGCTCATACAGTAAGCAAAGCGGGGCAGCTATGTGCTGTGTTCTGTCTCTGATTACATTGGCAGGAATGCCATCCATTATCGCATGATCGACCAGGAATATATTTCCTTTCTTTAGCAGGACAGACAAAGAAACATTGTTAGATTCACTGTTCCAAGAATCCTTTGAACTAAAGAAAATAAAGTAAACTCTCACCTTGAGTTCCTCCTTCAGTGTGGTTGTAGGCATTAAAGAAGACTGCACCATGCCCCCAGTGACAGGGAAATTCGAGGGTAGCTCCTTGCACCTGGTTATCATCCGTGGGTTTGAGCCATTGAGGAACTGGTAACCAAAAAACCAGTCTTCTTTCCAGTGGCCCATGGTGTATTCTGATCAAATTAATTAATTTAATAATAATTAGAAACACATTTGTAGGTTGGTTAAATTAACAACAACAAAAAAACAATATCGATCAACAAACAGTTAAAACACCTAACCCCTGGATTACGTTCTCATTTGCATATTTATGAGGTAAATAGAGTCGACAGGCACGCTACTTCCACCTGTTTGTATAACTGCTCTTGTAACTGTTGAAATGCCCTTTATGGTCAAAAAAGGCAACCAATAACACTTTAATCCATATTTTCTTTACTCCAGATAACGAGTTTCTCATTTTTCTCTTAGACACTACTGGAAGAGTAGTGTCTAAGAGCACTAAAGAGCGGGTCTTAAAGTTCACGCGGCTATTAAAAAAAGCTCACAAGTAGATTATGAGGTAAGCGCAGAGACGGATTATGGGTTGTGTGGGCCCCTGGGCAAAACGTTCGCGAGGGCCCCCCTCCGCCCCTCAAAAAAAACAATAAAAAACGCCTGCATTGTCTGGGATGGCTAGTTGCTACGTCATCATGCCACTTCAGGGCTCGCAAAATCGCTAGTCCGACGTCCCGGGGCTATTGTGTCTTCCAGTCGGGCTACCAAAATCCATCTCAGCCCTGCCCGTCCAGCTATCATATAGGGAGGAAACAAATATAGAAATGCTTTTGTATTCTTTTACAGATATGTTTGGGTAATTTTCGGGCATCGGGGAGCCACTGTCAATTAGGTTAGGTTAGTATTTAAATCGCGCTTGTTTTTTTATTTTCACTTTGTGATCGTGCAAACTGTGTATGGACGGTTTCATCGGGCTTTCGCGCCTGGACCCAAGTTAACTAGTCTGTTGTGTTTGTTTATCGGTCTGGTTACAAACCAGCTGCTAATGAACAGTAATGAAGACATTTTTTGATTGATGTTCTGTTTCCTTTACAATATAATACATAAAAAAATCTCTCTTTTTTTTTTTTTCATCGGGCTACTTAAATTTATTTTGAGCTACCAAAAACCGAAGAGGCTACCAGGGATTTTGAAATTTTGCGAGCCCTGCACTTGTGGGTCCAAACTAGTGTGGCGTACCGTGTTATAAAAGCAGAATGATGTTGACAAAACTATCTTGTTCGCTTTGGTCTCTCCTGGTGTGAACGTACAGTGAGAGCCATGTTGGGGCACGGTTAGTGATGTACCGTGTCCAGCTGAACCATGCCAGAATCCACCTGTGTACCATATCAGCCCTGGGAGTGATTACACTGGTCAAGTTCTTACACTGCTACACTGGTCTGGGGGCCACTCAGCGGGCAGGTTAACCACCTCCATCCCACCATGCTACCGCTCCCTAGTCAGAGGGCCTTCTGTAAGGCTGTTAATGCCCCCCCCCCCAGAAGCCCCAGGGTAGGGGCCCTTGTAATCAGATGGCCCTCTAAAGGTACACTACACCCTCCTCCCTAGGGCCTCCTAGTAGGGCCCTCATAATTAGAGGACCCTTTAAGAGCCCCCAAAGCCCCCATCCTCCCTAGGACCCCCTGGTAGCCAGAAGCCAGGACCCTAATAGGAGGGCCTAAGAGGCCCCTCTAAAAGTAGGCTCCCATGCACCCATTTCCCTTTAATGTTCCTATAGCAAGAATGTAGGCCCTCTAAAATAGACTAACGAAAATACATTGTTGATAAGTATTGTAAATTGTTTTGGGCTAGCGTTACATAAAAATGTTACAGAATGCCATTTTCCGGAAAGAGGGATTTCTGAGAAGTGATTTGCATAAAAATGCATATGTATATTTTGTTGTAGCAAAGCTAAGCATTTAGGCGAAAAAAGTCAAGATTTAATGATTGTTACCAGCTATAGGGCTCCTTAGCTTCCAGAAGATCCTTTTGAAGTCGTCTAGGTCATTCCAGGACTTTCCGAACTTAATTGCCAGTTTTTTCAAAGAGAGCTCCAAAAGCCTAAGGCCAAATGGTGTAACGTTACAAATGAATTCATGATTAGACTAATGTAATAGTAATTAAATTATTACATAGACAGGTGAACACACCAGCTTATGCACCTTAAAATATCAAGTCGCTCTAATAAAACAAAACTTGCTCTGCAAAACCTGTATTGCATTTTACTCACGCATACTGAAGGGATCCCACAAAGTCACTGCGCTTCTCATTGTCAAAGCGAGCGTCCTGGGGGAGATCGGCCTCTGACTTGGCATCAATGCATTTTGGAATGCCTGGGGCCCATGCAAGCCATCTAACAGGTGAGACGCAGAGTTTAACAGAAGTACATTCTTTACAAAGATTGGAATGCAGTGATAAGTTTAGTGCATGCAATCCCCTTGAATACCTGTATGTCTTTTGTCTTTCCATAAGCTCTGCTTTTCTGTGAGATATCTCTAGTGGCAAGGTGTCATCACTGAGTTTTTTGGCTATGAGAGAAAAGGAACTGGAGTTAAGGTTTTAATCATGCGGATTCATCTTGATCTCAGAATGATCTTAGTTGTTATTGTATGCAGTTCAACGTAACTGACCTGTGCCTTCTCTCAGCTCTACTATGACTTTATCTCCCACTAGCCAACGGTAACAGGGAAAAGTATAGCCACATCTTTGTCCAGGTACACTGACTTTCACGTAACGGCAGAACCAGTTATCCTCCACCCAGTACTTCTGCTTCTCCAGGCGCACCAGTATCAATCGACCCAAATCAGCCGTGCTTTTAACTGTGTAATCATCCACCTTTAAAATAATATGAATATAGTAATATAAGAGATGTTTTAATTAATAGTCAGTATTGCATATTTAGTTATAGTTATTTTACATTTTGTACATTACTTTCACAATCATTTAATGCTCACTTTTTCTTTAGAAACACAAATATTTTAATACATTTTGTATTTAACAAATCTCAGAATTATAATATATTTTTTACATACTGTTACTACTTTTTTTTTAATTTTTATGCATAATAGTTCAGGTTTTAATTTTTTACAACATTATTATTTTTTAATAACATTATAATTATACTAAATAAGATCGCTACTGCATTAAACGGGTAAAAGGAAGAAATAGTATGATTAATCATAAGCGTGTTTACTCACTGCTCCTCTGCAGAAGTCTAGGCCTGGATTGTCCAGCACGGTTCTCTCACTCTCTCCCTTCTCTCCAACCAGAGTCACGTATATGTAATTATTGGTTCCTGAATATTCAGAGGTCCCGGTGGCCACTGTCACTTTGTACTCCATCTGCACACATACAAACTTTTGAACTCAAATCTGTGTGTAGATAGACTGTAAGTAAGGAGCAATCAGTTTCCGTCTCTACTGGATTACAAAAGCAAGCAATTCATGGTGGAAGTGAAAGCGGAAAACAATGGTGACTGAAAGAGGACTTCTTGCATAAGAATGATCTCCTTTGGGCTATACCGTTTTCAAGTAATAGAAGATGTGATCAATTTTAAACATGAAACCAAGACACACCTACAATCAAATCAGTTTGCAATTTGATCTAGTGAGCTTCCCCTGTTCTAACAATACAACACAATTCAGTCCATTGTGTATGTGGCATTTACAGTAAAAACTACGACAGTACAGTATGAATGTTAAGGAATATAAGGGAACATTTTATAATAAGATTTGTTATGCAGTAGGTATCATTCATATTTTTTATAGCATTTATTAATCTAGGTTCATATTGATTTAATATATACTAATTGTCAGTGTTAATTTGTCTGTTCATGCAACTTTTATGTTTATGCAGCTGTATTAGTACATGGTAAGGAGTTTTATTAGTTGTTGCTGTTGAAGTAGCTTTTCTCATGCTCGTCTAGTTCAGATTAATCAAGAATGTTAATCTTTAACCAAAAGCCACACTGCTAGAAAATTTTTATCAGATTACACAGAGATATTTTAGAGGGAGCTGTCCGTTACGTCTGCACAGGTGCAGAAAAAATGTTTGCATGCATAGCCTAAATGCTTAGAAGCTTCATCATATTGTGGACATCGGCAAAGAAGTGCGCATATATAAGTGCATTATTCCAGTTGACAGAGGTTGAAGAAACACTTATAGTTTTAACTTAAGAGCTTTTTAAATATGTTCAATAAATTGACAGAAATCTGAGAAACAGTTGAGAAAAAAAAGCATTACCTTTTCTCTGTAGAATGTTGTGATGGTGAGAATCTGCTTTTTGCGTTGCTCCCTCTCTGTCTCTGTTGTCTTTGTGTCTCAACCAACTAGTTTCCTTCTTTCGCCTGTTGCAAAACCCTTTGTACAGTTATTGGGTGACCTCCCAGTTTGACTGACTGATTCAGGCAGATATCTGCTTTGAAATGTCCTGTATCTACTGGTCTCCTCCCTCACACCTCCTTTCCATCCCTTCCCCCTCTCCCACCTCTTTAGCCTCATCTGGTCATCTATGGGCTGATAGTTTAACCTCCTCATTTGTTTATTCATTTTTTTCTCTGCTATCCACTTCAAGGAAGTGGGTAGGACTAGCTCACAGAAAAAACCACAAGGTTAAAAATAAGAATATTTTTGTACTAAACTTGTGAAACCTCATCGAAGCCTGTAAAACTTTCACTCGAACCCTCTTTTCGAGACGGCACACAAACACATGTCAGAAAGACTTCAGTTGAGGTCATAGTGTAAGATCTTTTCATTGCAAATTGAGTCAATTTGTTAAGCAGGCCATTCTGTGCAGAATTACAAGCAATGGTCTATATTTGTCCTGAATGTCTCTTTAATACGAAGGTTTTAGGATTTTACGTAACATTTAAACTCTAAATAAAAACATTTGAAACTTTGTGCACATGTGCATTTAAAGGGGGTTTTAGTGTTGGCAGAAGGCTTATATATATGCAAAATGTATTTGGTGTTGAGGAAGTACATGATGGACATGATGTGGCGTAAGCAAGCAAGTTCCTTTGTCTGCTAGTTGTCCGGTATGATATTTTAAGGCATTACATAAACCTTTTTAGGAAACCTGCAATACATTTTTGATCAGAGTGAATGGATGAATAAAGTCAAGAAAAACTTTAAGCAACAAAATAGTTATGATAGGAAATATTTCTTCAGCACCAAATTAGATTTTTGTAGAACACAGAAGAAACCGCTCAATTCAGCTTCATGGCAAGAATAAATTATATTACTGTATTTTTCATTAAATGTGCCTTATTACAAAATTGTTTTTTTTAAATAATCTTAACAACCCCTAAACTTTTGAATGGTTGTGCAGAAACTCTAACCCTAAACATTTAACCTCATGAAGAACACACTTTATTACATCAAAAATATCTTGAAAATTAACCACATTTAAGAAAGTTAGGTAACTTTATATACTGAGCTAGTGGATTTTTGCATAAATGTTTACAGAAAAACTGTAATTAAACACGTGATAAATGTGAAAATAAGAATTCTGATGTTTGTTAAGATTTGGTATCCTGTTAAGACAACATGCGAGAGCACTGCACTTGATATAGTCACACCACACTTAAAAATTCTATCACTTATAAGTATGAACAACTAAAAAGGAACATACTGTAGTACCAAAAAATACTTAGGAAGTCAAGCAGGAGCCGGACTGGAGTTCAGGAAATACATTTATATAGGATAATGAATTCATTCCTGTGGCCTTGTTTTACATGCCATGTCCACAGAGTTCACATTTAGTAGACGTATCACGCCAAGCTCCTGTGATGCAAGACTGTTTTTAAGAACACTATATATCGTTTGCCTATTATGTCATGTTGATTTAATTCAAAATGTGGTTATAATTTACTTGACCTAAAACTTTAGAGTCTGTATAATATCTACACAATCCATTTACAAAGTGCCTTAACAGAACCTCTTTATTGCATGATTTTTTTTTTAACAATGGCAAGTTATGAGTTACATATACAAATAATACAAAAAAAGACCAAATAATACAACATCAATCATAGTCCGACTCATAAAAGCACTTCTGAATACTTGTGACTACTGTATTATCATACTTGTATTAAGCTGCCAGAAAAGAAAAATTAACAATCATGACCACCAAAAAGTTTATTATTCTCAACTTATGAAAGGTTTTTGCCATCTTTAATATTATCAATGGTATTGGCATTTCTTTTAACGTGAAAACCTAAAACTGATATGGAGCTGCTCCAGTTTGAGGCAACAGTATCAGTCAAATCTGACCTTTCAGGTTCTGGCCATTCACTGGAAAGCTCTTTTGATGTGACAATTGAGCGAATGAGAAGTCTGGTCATGTTAGGACTGTGAAGCTCTGTGATCATCATCATCTGGTGGACAGTCAACAAAGTCAGCCAGCATAGAAGCCATTGCTTCATCATCCATCTGTAAAGAGATTGAGCAAGAGGAGGAAGCTCTGAATAATGCCATTACCAGAATATAAAGTAGCAAGTAGTTAACAAGTAAACACTGAAAAAGACACAAGCACTCATTTGTTTTGGCTTCTTCAATTGTTTAAAGAACTGATCTAAACTGAGGCCAGAAGCTACTTCATTCAGGTATAAACATGAAAGCTGATATAATGTAAATGTTGTACATGCATGCTTTACTGTGCGAGTAACAATCATTAACAGTCAAGGAAATGGTTGGGCTAAAGATTCAGAAAGACTAAGCTTTGGCAACAGTGCATTACTGAGGTTGCAGGACTTTGCAATAATACGGTAAACATAACATTGGGTTACCGTAGTGCTATTCCTTACACTGAAAAACACCAAATACACATTACCATTCAAAAGTTTGGGTTCTGAAACATTATTTATCTTTAAATAAGTATCTTATGTCATCTAATGCTGTATTTGATCAAAAATACAGTAAAACTTTATCAAATCTGTAATGCAATTTATTTTTGTGAGCCATCATTCGGGTCTTCGTTGTCATATATCAGCTAATTCTGATATGCTAACTTGGTGCTCAAGTGTTTGTTTTCAATCAATCCAAGCCTGTGTAGCTATAGACAATGCATTTGGAGAACTCAGAAATCAGCACTAGGGTTAGGCATCATTCTGTCACCTTTTTCTTTTCGGTGCCTTGTTCAGAAGACTCTCCTTCCTCGCGATCCTCCATTTTCCTCTTTGTTCCCCTTACTTCTGAATCCTCTTCCTGTTCACCACTCTCTTTCTCTACCTTTTCCTCTGTTCTCTCAGCTACACTCTGTAAGACCTCTTGCTCGGACGTGGATGGTGTGCTCTGACTGGTTGTGTCTTCAGGCTGTAACTCTGGTTCTTGCTTTTGAACTTCATCCTCTATAGTACATTCCTGACCCTGATGTGACGGCCCAGCATCTTCCGCAGGATCTTCTGGTCTTGCCACTTCCAGCTCTAATGTTTTCACTTCAGGTTCAATCGCCTCCACTCTGGTGTCCTCTTCATGGCCTTCTGCATCTCCACTGATTACAAGACTCTCTATTTGATCCTTGTCAACCACAGGTTCATTTCTCTCAACTGCTCCAATGTTCTCAATTTCCTCCATGGTCGCCTTGTCCTTGATTCTTTCATCTGCATAGACACTCCTCACACCCTCCATCTCCTCGATCCCTGGTTCTGCTTCTCGCTCTCTCTCCATGCAGAACATTTCCATCCCTTGCTGCTCATCTCCCTCGATCATGACCTCTGCCTCTTCCTCGCCCATCATCCCTCTACCGTTGTCTCCCTCCAATGGCTGGATCTCCTCACTTTCCTCTTCATCCTCATCCTCACCTTCTTCGTCATCATAGTCTTCAAACTCATCCTCACAGTACTCTTCATCTATGAAGTCACTGCCTTCCTCTTCCTCCTCTTCATCCTCCAAGCCCTCCTCCTCTTCTTCCTCCTCTCCTAATTCATCCTCCTCCTCCAGCTCTTCCTCCTCCTCTTCCTCATCGTCTGAGCTGTTGATGTTGATAACGTTCTGGTCCACCTCATTAGCTGGGGGCTGCTGACGGCTGGTCTGAGCAATCTGGTTCTGAAGTTGCATCTGTAAAGACAAGCCCAACGTGGCTGGCTGCCCACCTGGAGAAGCTTGCATCAACATCTGCTGAAGTTGAGGACCACCAGTCAGCGAGTCTGCAAGTCCGGCAGGTGATGCTGAGAGTGAAGCTGTAGTTGAGTTCAGAGGAGGCACTAGAGACACAAGCTGGGCTGTCTGGCTCTGTCCAGGGAAAGAGTTGATGTTATTAGCGCTAGCTGGTAGAATCTGGTGGGGAATGGAGGTGGGCAGCTCATTAGGGAGTGAAGTGTCAACCGACCCAACCTCACACACTATGGGGGCAGAAGGCTGCAGGCCACTCACGGCAGGAACTGCTGGCTGGGACAATGACTGTGCATTTACTGCTCCATCTTGCATCTCCATCATCATACCTGCTGGCATGATGACCACACTATCATCTGAATCGCTCTCCAAAGAGATCTCTACATCTTCCGGCTCCTCTTTGTCGTAGCGGACAAAAACTTGTCGTTGTCCTTCAGGGGCTCCAAGACCTGCCAGTTCACCCGGTTGGCCTGGAGAGAGCAGCAGTTCACCTGGGGTGGTTGTAGTGCCTGCTGGAGTCGGAAGAACTGGAGGAGCTAAAGGTAGATGGTTCTCCAAAGAACCAAGCAAGGCAGCGGGACCTAAGCCCATAGGATGTCTGGCAGGGAAAGGTGGCCCTGTTGCAGGTCCACCAAGGAGGGTAGGGATGGACAGGGAGGGGTTTTGGCCAGAGGCAAGGACGGGGGCAGTTGTGGTTGATTTGAGAGTTAGAGGGGTTAGAGGGAGAGAGATTGAAGTTGTGCGAGGATGAATAAGGGTGTTGCATATAGTCAGAGCCTCAGCACAGAATGACGACACCTGTTGGGAAACACAAAGAAACAAAAAAGGGAAGCGCCAATAGACACATTATTAGAGGTCAGTACAAATTTTACTATGCTAACATATAATGAATAAGACAATGTCACCATTGTTCAGAGTGACACACTAACAAAAACAACTTGACCCCACTGACTTTCATTATATACATGGACAAAAAAAAAAAAACAACAACACATACTTCTTTCAAATACCTTCCTAAATCAAACAGGTTTGGAATGACATGAGGTTAAATAAAAGAAGGCACAAAGTTTTTTCATTTTTTAAATGAAGTAATTTGACAGCTGTGTGATAAACCACAGACAGATAGAACTCTACGCCAGGGACACACTCACTCAATAGTTTCTATTCTAGCGTTAAAAAAGGCTAAATTTAGCTCTTGGAGACAATAAAAGAACCAGTTTGCTAGGCGTAATGTTTCTTTTTACGTTCTCAACACTTTCCTTTACGCCTTTGTAAACATGAAACAGTGTCTCCAGTTACAGTCTCCTGCGTCATTTGAAGCACATAGCCAGTGCACCACCCAGAATGAGCTTTCACAGTGAAAGTAAACAGCCATATAAGAGAGCATACATGTCAAAAATGTATGCGTGTACGTTAATCACTGTATTTTGTTTGCATATTCAGAAAGGTTGGGTGCCATTAAATGGTTTTAAGTGGAAAGTATCAAAACTGGATTTTGGCACACTGATTTCACAAAACACTGGTTTTAAATGTATGAAAACATAGGTAAAACCGAGTCTATTTGGGTCTAAATACCAGGAACACTTTAGCTTTTAATATCTAGCATTAACATTCAAGATTTAAGGTAAAATTACAAATTTAAGGTAATGTATCAAGGATAAGAAAATTAATGAACAATGGCATATTTATAGATTAACCTATATTAATAAATGCAGTAAAAATGTTAGTTCATGATAACTGCATTAAGTAATGTAAAGTTAAAGCTAATTTTGATTCAGTGTTACTGAAATGGCCTATATAGTGTCGACACAGACTTCAAGAGACTCTTATTAAAACATCCATTAACTCAACTATGTGGCCTTTTGCAGTGCTTCTGCTTTCAATAGTAACAGTTAGCAATAAAAGAAAATAGCTGAGAAATAGGGCTGAGAATAGAAACAGGACTCCCTCTAGTGGATAACTAGCTGCAAGGAAGAAATATTCAACATTCTGACTAATCAACGTTCTGTTTAGCATTTAGTTTTGTTTACAAACACAAAATATGGGACATGTGTTAAACTTATTACGGAAGCTTAGTGGGGCAGTGTGTGCATATGTGAGAGAAAGAGAGAGAGCAAGCAGTAACATTGTATATATACAGTGGTCCCAAAACATGTTTGGACATTAAGGCTTCATTTAATATATTTGCATTATAGAAAAACATTTCCTTCAGAAAAAGTTCTGAGAAAAGTTTTATTGAACAATGTCGACTCACCATGATGTTGCGATCTCGCCGACCATGGCTGAAGGCGGACACAGCGCAAGAGAGAGGAGGCGGCCAGCGGGGAGAGGGCACCAGCACAAGTGCTAGTAAAAGGTGGTAGAGCTCTCGGCGAGGAGAGGGGCTGCCATACTGACCACTGACAGCACCGACCTCCGGCACACAGTGAGATTGCTGCTGCAGGCGCACACACAGAGGCACCACCAGGTCTTGGATCCTCTAACAATAGAGAAAGAGTTTAAAAGAGCAACATGAAACACAACTTTCCATACTTTTAACATACAGAAAAGCAACAAAAAAAACCCAAAAACTAAAAACAGAAACATAAACAAACCTTGTGCAGATCTTCTTTCAACAAAGTTCCACTGGTCAAAACGATCTGTCTAAATGCTGTAAAAGAATCATTCATCATTAATAAATAAAGGTTTATTTCTCCTAGTAAAACGTAAAATTCACTGATCATCTGAGCACTCACCCCGAAGAGCAGCGACACACGTGTCTTGATTGGCGAGCACATCTCCTTTCCTCTGTAGTGAGATTCCTTCTCCCACTCCCAATCCTTTCGGTCGACGTGGACCTGACTTGCCAGCAGAACCAATGAGGTCATTCATGGACTGTTGCTGCTGGCCAGAACGAAGCTAAACAGCAAAAGAAAGCACCAATGGGGAAAGAAATGGAAATATTACAATCAGGACTACAATTTAATATATTCATTTTGTTTTAAAAATGGTCTTAAAAACGAGAAGACACAATGCCCAATGTGATTCTCTTGAGGTCAGTTTCACATGCTTACTAAGGCTGCATTTATTTGACCAAAAGTACAGTAAAAAATAAATAAAATAAATAAATAAATGTAACACTTTCTTACAATTTGAAATACATTTTCTATTTTAATATATTGTAAAAGGCATTTTGTTCCTACGATAGCAAATCAGGCATCACTCAAATAATTCAGTGTGACAATCCTTAAAAAAATTATTCTAATATACTGATTTGATGCACCAAAGTAGTATTTATCAAGAGTGTTGAAAACAATTGTGCTGCCTTTTTTAGTGAAGAAACTGTGATGATATTCAGAATTTCTTTCAAGAAAATGAAAAACATGAAAATTTTAAGATCACATCACTGTCAATTGATTTAGTGTATTCTGACAGAATATAAATATATAATTCTTCAGATTACACACCCATCTTCCCCAGAAGGCTCATCTCCAATTTAATTCCCCATGATGTTTGTGTTACAAAGACCCTTAAACCTACCTTGACTGCTTCTGATGCTGGCGTGATGTCACCCATCAAATGAGTGAAAAGTAATTCTGTGTGGGAGGGGCTTGCCTGAAGCAGAGATGCACCTCCTACTCTTACCCACAGTTCAATGGTACGGTACACGGTCACCCGCACTGCACTGTACGCAAAAAAACAGAACATGTTGTCAAAAGGTTGGACACTTAACTAAAATAAAAGTAAGTGAGCAACATCACTACATCAAAAGTCATAGGAGAAGCATTTTAGAAATGCTATTAAAATGTAATCGTGTCTGATCATTTACAGACAGAGTGCCCAAGATTACTGCTAATACAAGGCACAAAGAGGATCATATTTAAATTTCGGTCATCAGTGGTGCTTCTGTAATACCTGTATGCTCTTTGCTGGCCCAGACTAGCCTCAGGCAGAGGTGTCCATGCAGACAGAGACTGTGAGAAAAGCCTTGTGAGCACACTGCTATACTGGACCAGTCCACCACCTACACTGTACAAACAAACAAACCAAAAAAAACAAAAAGATTATCGATAAATGGCAGGTGATGGTGGGCGAAGTATACCTACTTAACCATACTTTGCAGACAAAATTCTGAGCAATTTTTTTAATGTTAAAAAAGCAGAAAGCTACCGTGTTTAGTAGCAGCTGTGTTTAAAAAAATAAGTGTATGAAATGTCCCCTGTGAAAGCTGTGAAAGTGTATGTGTGTGTCTGCTTACGCCTTGATGAGAGCAGAGAGAAGCTCTAGAGTGTCGTTGTGTATAGAGGGTAAAACCATTAGCCTCAGACAGCCCTCTCCTGTTGGACTCTGAAACAAACTCCTTCAGTTAGTGTCCACATCAACGTTAAATTCAGTAAATAATATCACAAACAGTGACTTAACATCATTGACGTGCATGTAATCATACAGAAAGAGTTTAAGCCTTACGATGCTCTTTGTGTTGACTGCCAGGGCTCGACACACAAAATTGAGAACATGCTGAACAGGTAGACGGACTGAAGATGCAGGATCAGCACTGTGGGAGGAAAATACACCTCACTAATATGGACCAACATCTCAAAAGTCTTCATTGAAAATGAACTAAGCTCAACAGACGAGAAAAATAGCTATACAAATATTATAAATAAACCACTACCTAAGAGTATGTTTAATAGCCAGACAAATGGCCTTGTAACGATGATGGAGCTGAAGGATCAGAAGTGGATCTACATCATCCAGTGGAGGGAAAGGCATTTCCACACCAGGACCCTCATACTGCACTGTTCCTTCTGCAAGAGTGCAGACACAAAAAAACCCTCAACTTAACATGAATGTTGCCCTCAGTACAATACAAACACTCAGAACACACCACATACCTGTTTCTGCACCCTGGTACAGCTGTCCCAGTATGTCATTGGCTGATGCTAGAAGGCAGTGTAGCTGATTGGTCCAGCCCTCAGCCCTGCGCCCTCCTCCACCTCTTTCCAACACCCCACCAAGACAGGGCAATCGCCCATAACATTCACAAGCCACCTTTCAAAGAATAAAAATGAACATTGTAATGCAAGACATTTTGGTTCGGTTGTTTTGAGCAATCAACTACACATTATCCTCGAATTCCACAACCAGATGTCACTAACCTCTTGCACTTTAGGATTATCAGAGTCCATCTTAGACAGGAAATACGCTCCAAGTTTTTCCTGTAAGAGACAATTATTAGATTAGTCCAATACAAAGTAACAAAGAAAAAAAAAAAAAAAAATACCACTAATTGTTATTGGTTACACTGACCCTCAGAGATCCACAAGCCCGTGGATAGTAGATCATACACGCCATCATTCCTTTCATAGCAGCTAGGTGGCACTATGACGACACAGAAATTATGCTTTTGTGGCATAATAAATTTCACTGTTCTCAGTTTAATAAACTATGTACTTGTAAATAAAACACCGTTTAACATTTTGTGGTAAGATTTTTTAATTAATTATTTGATCCCAAATACAGTTAAATGATATAGCAAAAAACTATTACCAAGTAAAATAAACGTAATTTATTCCTGTGACGGCAAAGCTGGGTTTTTTTTTTTTAATGTTTTAAAATGTAAATGTCTTTATTGACATGCTTTATTCAGCAACAACAAAAGTATATAAATATAAGTAGTATAAAATGTAATATGATTTAAGACTACAGCTGAGCTGATTTAAATCTAAATGTGGCATGGACATGTTTGCGTTTTTACCTCAGATTTAAGACTGAGCAGGGAGGTCAGGATGCCCAGGATGGAGTTGAGCCCCACCTCCCTTGCCAGCTCTGGCATTTGGGAAGAGTACTGCAACAGGTCCTGCAGCACACTCACAGCAAGCTGCACGGTGGGGAGCGGGGCCTGTGACTGTGTGTTTGAGAACAGTAGATACATTACTAAATACAGAACTGAATAAAATCAGTAAAGACCTATTAAGTGGATCCAGGCAAAAGAACAGAAAGCTACATTTTGAAGACATCTCTCACCTGAATGACCTGCTGTAGAGTTCGCAGCCATGATAGGCAATGCTGCTGGAACACTTCACTCGAACTGTCCTTCACCAGCACGGACAGGAGACAGAGACCCTCAAACCTGAAACACACGTCATCACATCCCTATAATGTCAAGATGAAGCAGAAGTAGAGAGAGATCTGTTTTTCCACGTTTAGATTTACTTTGGAGTGAAAAGCATTATCGAAGAAGAGAAAAAAGATTTTATTCTTTTGATTGGACGGAGGCAGATCTGAATTCAAACTTGTAGTCGGTTGTAAGAAAGAGATGGGGTTTAAGTGGACTAAATCATTGGATAAATCTAGCATGCATCACCAAAGAGAAGTCTCATTGCAAAGTCCTCTCAGAACATTTTGATGAAAAATTACAATATCAAAACATTTGTTAAAAATAAAACGTTAATAGATGCACTGTTCACAACAAGATCATTAAAATGCATTTAGACTATGTAGACGCCAAACTTAAAACTGAATGTCACGGGTACAAAAAACAAACAAAAACTAAACTGATTTTTGTTCACATTCATAGGTCCCTAAGCAAGAACTGTACTATCATTTATTAGATGCTTCTATCTAAAACAGAGGAACACAACACATTTTGAGGAGGAAGCGTTTTTTCTGAAACTGGAACAAAAAAGACTTAGATGTTCTTGGAAAATTATAGTTATGTATTATTATTTTTTTGCAAATGCCATTGCCCACGTCCTGTCTAATGTATTATAAATGTATACATGTAGGATTTGTTCATAATTTTTTAACTCTTTAATAATATTTTTTCTTCCATGTTCTATTTCTTTCCTCTGTTTCACTAATGGTTATGAAGTACCTTTTTAACCCTGCAACAGAAAGGGATACTGTGTAACATTTTATTTTCTTGTTGAAGCTCGTTCAAAAACGTTTGGACATAAGTAGGCAGTAACATGAAAAGTACTGAGACATAAAGCTGACAATAAGGAAATGATGAGCTAAAACGCAGATTAAAAAAAAAAAGTGGAAAAATAATAAATGAAAGTTTTCAGACTAAAGACGTCGATAGTATTTGGTCATGCTACAGCGTTAAATGTTTTATGAAAAATGCAATGATAAGACTAATATTGTCAAAAATGAGTTTTACTCTGACAGCTCACCTGGTTTTACTGGAGCCAAGCCGTGCATTACTGATGCCCACCAGTCCACCCACAGCTCCCGAGCTCTGAAAACACATTCAAAGTCACCGTCACTAATACAAACACACAAGAGAACATATCCTCCGTGTGCTCGGAGCACAAAGCCATGTTACAGGACAAGGCTACATATAAAACAGTAAACTAATATGAACTCCACTAACAATTTCCACACTGGTCATTAAATCATAATTGCAGCGGTTCGTGTTCATGCTGATGTTGTAACGTTATACACCGCAAACGAGTAAAGTCACAAAACGATAATCATAACGCTTCTATTTAAATCAAAGAAGCGTGCATACTACCTCGCGTCGCACGCGAGCACAAAACCTCAACCCTACCTGAGCCCCGACCACTCCATGCTCACGGTAGTTTGCTAGAAGCGCAGGTAGATATTCGGGTCTTTCCTCCTTTAGGACAGACACCAGTCCTTCTGTTAAGCGCGTTATGTTGGGGCCATGCAGCCAAGCCGCTGAAGCCATCTTAGCGCCCCTGTATGACGCGCAAACCCCACGACGAGCGTGCGGCTTGGTTGACGTCAACACGTCGCGCCAGTTTCTAACCAGTGCTGATGTGTGTAGATAAAACTTCCCTAGGTTTGGTCATAGATATATACATCTATGGTTTTTGGTGTTTTATTAAAATAGTTTATCGTGTTATATATAATCCACCTTTATAGGAAGAGGCGGATACAGGATTGTTATATCATAAATGAGTTTCCTTATCCTGCAAACAAAATAGGTCTATTTAAAGTATTTTAAATAACGCTTTATTGACTAAAGCGACATAGCTTATACACTGTATTAGATGTTAATTAAATATATTTTTTATATAGATTATTCATTTAGCATGAAGCACAATAAACTACTGGCTTCAAGTTTGGAGACACGAGATGTTTTTCATTATCTCAGAAACCTTATCTTGTTTCTTCTTAGGTCGTTTAGTAATTTTACTATTATTTTGTACAAAATAGCAAGAATAAAGAAATGAGTTGATATTTCCCAACATTTGAGTGGTAGTGTATCTTTATTCAGTATCAATTTTAGTTGTGAGAAGTATCTTAAAAATAATTTATTAAGACTCTTAAATGGGTTCTTGTTACCAACATGAGCAACACGTGTTTACCTTAGATCCAACTGAATCTGCAAACCAAAGACTGAGATAACAAAAGCTTTACATTTAGATGATGGCATAAAAAACAGTGAAGAATTCTCGAACCCTACAGTCACCCCAAGAATGGATGCACCGTTTTCTAGCAAAGCACTCAATATTGGACAGAAAACCAATTCATCCATTGGAAAATGGAGGGCCTCCCACACAAATGCGAGTTTAATGTGTATGTAGCAACTAACAGATAACTTAGTATATGAAACAACTCTCATACAATGATCTTTGTCAAAGCATGTTATTGTAGCTGGTTTAGAACCAGGTGAACCTATTGCTTTTTTTTCTGAAAAGATGTCAGATCTGGTAAACTACATTCATCATAACCCATAAATGGCATTACAGCATTATGGGTTTAGACACATGTCAGTAAATATAGAGGTGTCATCTGTAAAATTCTGTTGGTTTCACTATTAAATGAGTAAATATAGACACTTGTGTGTTAGCTGTTGGTCTGGGCAGGAATCTTCCTCAGACTATTACTGACCAGTCAGTCAGTCATGACAGTATAAATTGTAAGACTGTTTTGTTATAAAAACAAAAGTTTGATTGGTTATTTTTCATACCTGAAAAAAAAAATGTTTTTCCTATCACAGTTCTATATTATAATGTTAGGAAACTTATCAATGACTGCCCTTGATTGCTTACTTTATTGTGTTATGATGTACAAGAATGTATACCAGGGTTTCTCAAATCTTACCCTGGAGGTCCAGTGCACTGCAGAGTTTAGCTCTAACCCTAATCAAACACACCTGAGCATGTTAATCAGTGTCTTAAGAATCATAAAAAAAAGGCAGGTGAATTTTATCAGGTTTGAAGCTAAACTCCACAGTCATTGGACCTTCAGGGTAAGATTTTTATGATTCTGCAATGATGACTCCTAACTTTACATAAAACAATTATACAGCAATTATACATCTGAAAAGGCCAAAACAAGACAGACATGACCTCATCTTCAACTCAAGGGCACACAAAAGTTGAAATCTAAGCAAGTATGCACACTGGCATGGTTGTATGGGTGCTTTAAACAAAGCAATCCTTTATTTTAGAGATAGCTTTTTGTCCTTCAATGGGAGCTCCACTTTGTTCACTGCAAAATGTTACTTCCTTGTACACATTGTAACATAAGTAAATTTGCCATTGTTCAGTAGTAAACTATGCAAAATGTCATAGGAAAGGGCTGATTCTGGGAGAACAAGATAAAAAGTCAAATTTCCTGGAAATCATGCTATAAATGCAATTTTAAAATAACCATCAAAATATTTCTGGCAGTCCAATAGTTACATCAATAGTTTCTGTGAATTAAACATGGAATGAGCATGAGATTTTCAACCTAACTGAGCTTAAGTTACAAGCAACTTTATAAATCATCACATTTTGGCAAATAAAGTTTGGCAGGCACAAATAATGAGGAATTATGTTGTGTGTGTGTGTGTGTGTGGCACATACAGAGCTTGTCACTCTCCTCTTGTTTTATCTACAAGCTAATTTCGCACTATAGACTTGTAGCAGTGTTTACATATTCTACAACTTATTGTGGGATAAACGCTAAAATGTACAATAAGAAACCAGATGCTTGTGTCCCGGCGAGTATTGCCAACTACTTTTCCACAAAAAAAATGCCACGTCCTTAATTATTTGAGTATTGCGTGCACATCAAGTGCACAGAAAAATGTTACTACATGTTTCTGTATGATATGTATACATTTTACATAACTATAACATAAAAGCTGCTAAGTAAGTATGGATGGATTGGATTATGGGTCTAGGGCAGTGGAATAAAATTAACACCAAACTTAAGTTCCCTATGGTGTTTGTGAACAGTGTATGTACTGTACAATGAAATAACATAAAACATATACCATAATTACATAGCTATTAATGCCCACTTGATATATAAGTGGGAATATGATGACAAGAAATAAAGGAAATGAAATGAAAAAGGTAAAGAAGGAACGAAAAAATATATATATTCACCCCTGAATCAATGGACCCTTTGCCCACCAACAATACACTGATGTTTAGATGACCCATCAGTTTCTCTCTCCATTTCCTTCTCCCTCTATCTTTTTATCCAACAACTAAGCATTGTAGTGAAGTGGTTCATATGACCAGAGAAACAGGAGGTCAGTTAAAAAACCACCTCACTGATGCTAAAATGGTGTGAAAGGGAGGCAAAAGACAAAGAAAGAGTGAAGGAAAGAAAGAAAGGAGGCTCTGAAAATATCAGTAAATGCTCCACTCTATCAGATGGGCCCAGTGGAGCAGAGGTATGAGAGTACTGGCAGGTTGACACCCCACCCCTGTCACCCGGTTACAACCTCCACATGGTGTCGTGTGTGTGTGTGAGAAGGGGCCGTTAGCAGAAGTGATCGTCCTCTTCATCTTTCATTCCCTTCAGCCTGAGCCTTGCAAAGTCCTCAAACACAAAGTCGTCATCCTGTGAGAAATTACTGAAGAAAAGAAGAAACAAGAGTTATGTTACACAAACAGACGAAAGCACGAGTGTCATATTGTGCAGGAGACACACGGCCAACTCACTTTGTTTCAAACTCTATGAGGTTGGCATCCACAGGGACATCTGTCTCTGGCACAGCTGAGGTGGACAGGGATTAGAAAAAATTAGGCAGTCAAAAAACACAATTTCCAAAGTTAAATGAAATGCAGCTAATAATGCAGTAATATGAGGATTATGATATTATTTTTATTAAAAAATTCAACTATTCCACAGTGTCATGTTTACAACTAGTTTGTGTAACATGCATATTTTGTTATATATATATACACACACACATATATCATGATTTATATAATTCTGACATTTTTTACTCAAACAACCTACATACCAATTACATAATATTTTCTTCTCTCTTTATAAGAAGAGATAAATCATGTTATTAATATGTTGCTGTAGTTGCTGTAATATGTTGCTAAAGTTCTTATTTCTATATTTGTCAAGTGTATAATAATAGAAGTAGTAGTAGAAAAAAAATTATAGTAGGTAAATATAGGGATAGTTCACA
>JAUMHI010000043.1:7919794-7937324 GCA_032359435.1 Enteromius unitaeniatus | reverse complement strand
CTTGATAATGTTCAGTGCTTTGCTACAATCTGTATTATTAAAAGCGCTACATAAATAAAAGTGACTTGACTTGACTTAAAATGTTGTTTACAACAGATATATTACTAAAATATATTATGTCATAAGCTGTGCTGTTAAAACCACAATACCTATGCATGTGATAAACATACTGTAAAATGTACTCGTAAATGTAGCAATTTGCCTACGATTTTAGCAGTTCATAAATGGATCATGCTTCAGGCTGGAAAACAAAAACTAGATAAAACACGTGGAAATTGACATTTGATCTTGGTCAATTCAATGGTTAATTCAAATAAAGCAGAAGTTATCCAGGTGAAAGATTTTCTCTAGCCCTCACATTGTTAATGCAAAAGACTGCAAACTTAACAAACCCATTACTAAAAAAAAAAAAAAAAAAAAAGTTAAAACATTTGATTACTGAAAAAAGCTGAATAAATGGGTGAAAAGGAAAAAAGAAGCTGACGACACACACCAGTAAAGAGCGGCGGCGGCTGAACCTTCAGCACAGGAAGATGCAAACTAAACACACCCAATATACCAACTGACCTCTCACTACAGTACACTGCTTACTGTTTGTGTCCACTTCACACCTGACAAGCTCAGAGAGGAGCAAGTCTAAGTGAGATCTGATCTGTGATGATGTCAGAAGTATGGAGAGCACATGAGAGGAAACAGTCTCACCCTGCTCTGAGAGGAGTGGCGTCCCAGAGCTCCATCTGTTTCGAATGACGGAGAAATAACAGCATGTGCTTTCTCCCTCTTCATTCCCTTCTTTTTTAGAGTCACGCTCTCTCTTGCTTTCTGAATCACCATCCCTCACTTCATTATGTCATCTATGCATCCCACTCCAACCCTCTTTAAACAGCCCTTTCTCCAAGGGGTCGTCAGAGTTTGACTGCCTAGCATGGTCTCGCTGGCCGCTGTAAGAACCTCATTATGAGCACAAAAGCATCTTTCTCCACTGATGGCCATTTAAAAGGTATATGCTAAATACATAAAAAACAACAACACTTTTTTACTAGCAACATGTATTAAAAATATATCACGGTGTCCAGATTGTTCAGCAAGGCCGTTAAAAGCTGACTGGCTTAAAGAGTACCCCGTTTAAGCGTATTACAATAACAATGAAACTATACCCAGAAATAAATGCCTATTAAAAATGTAGCAAAATAAAAGATAAAACAACAAACAATAGAAACAATTGGTGAATGAACGGAAAGACAGACAGACAGATATGTATTTTTATACATATCTGTAGAAGTAAAAACAATGAAATGACATATATGGGTAGCTTACTTTGTTACTAACTGCTAACACCTCTCTTCTCCTCACAGAGTTCAGAGAGCTGCTTTCAACTGACAGCAATGGCATCGAATCACTCGCATGCACTAGCACTCTGAACTGGAAGTGGCGTGTGGTCATTACCTCTCACCGGTATATAAAACCACACACACAAGTCATCCAAAGTGTGTCAATAAACAAACACACGCACAAAATGTTGTACCCACTCAAACATTCACAAGTGCCAGAAACGCCTGTGAAGAGAAATATTACGAGAAAGACTCGCAGAGCTCCTGCCATGGCCTGATACTGATAGGCTGTTTGTGTGTGTGTGTGTGTGTGTGTGTGAGAGTGTGAGAGAGAGATGGATGGAGACTGTTGACCCCCATCCTCTTCAGTCTTGAACGCCAGCTCATATCAGACTCAAAAGGACATCAAACAATGGGCCTGTAGGTGCCAAACACGCACACAAACTTGTGAAGTTCTGAAATGACAAGTACAAAGAAATGTCTGCTGCTGGGATGCCACATTTATCAAAACGACACAAAGACACAACACACCCACGAATGCTCACATGGGTACATTCTCATTCAGCTCTCTGACAGCACCACAGAAGTGAGAGTCTATTAGCCTGATGCCAGTGGCACATAATGAGCTTCTCAACTACAGAGAGTGCATCTGTATTTCAGAACACATTAAAACAATAGAACTCCCAAGTTGCATTTCTGGATATTCTAAACGTGTACGCGATTCGTTTGACATCTGTTAACAGTCTACAGTTAGGCTGATGAACTGCATGCCATTCAAAAGTTTGGGGTCAGGAGATTAATACTTTTATTCAGCGAGGATGCTTTAAATTGATGAAAACATACAGTACACATATTTATGTTTCAAAAGACTATTTAAAAGTTTCTTCTGAACTTTGCAATGCAACAAAGATGTTTCTACAAAGAAGTGCGTTTGTGAAAAATGCACCCTATTAGAAGGATTTCTGAAGTATGTAAGACTGAAGTAACGGCTGCTGCAAAGGAACTTCTTAAAATACATTAAAATAGAATATTAAAGTCTTATATACTGTACTATATTTCCGATCAAATAAATGCAGCATTGATGAGAAAACAGTAAGAGACAAAAAAAAAATCATGTTACTAAACCCAAACACTAGTGCATATTACTCGGCAGGAAAATTGCTTAAAGGTTAAAGGTAAGAACTGAAAATTGGCGCCTTGCTGTTTAATAAAAGAAATTATGAATTCATCCTCAAATGAAGGAATAAAATGTGATTTAGGCTAATCCTACAGCTTGCTCTTCACTCAAGTAGTCCTTTAAAGAGAAATCACAATTAAAATGAAGAATGAAGAGATGAAAAAAATCTCAGGGCAACATCGAGGGGAATCAGTTGATCTCATTTTGTGCACTGTGTTTAATGAAAGACATCTTTGAGAACTAGTTTTGATCCATTCGTGAATGGCAGACAGATGACAGACATCAGGAATTTTTGACTAAAGAAATATACTGTTATACATTAGTTTTCATACCCGGTTATATCAAGATCTGTGTAAAAAAAAATGCTATGTGGACACTTGCAAAGATGGCCATTTCGACACATAAGTATGTGTTTTTAACTGTTCAAGGACATAAATCAACAAAAACACTCAGAAACAGTCTCACAGACAGCACCTACATATAGCATTCTTGTTTGCATTGAAATTGCTTAAAATAGCTTGTTTTTAAACCGTAAAATGTGTGCAAACAATACATTTTCATGACCACAGTGCACAGCAATGGAAAGACAACAATACAGAACCTCTAGCAGTTGACACATTTCTATCGCTTATTAAATTTCATATTCTTACCGGACCATTTCAATTTCCATACTATTCTTGTTCAATCTTCAGCTCCTTCATTCTTTATCTTCTCTCCTTTCTCATATTCCTTGCCAATCAGTGCGACTAATTACATTTTTCTGTCTCAGCCTCATCAAGTGTAGGGTTCGCCTCCTTTACTCTCTTTTAGATGATAAAGTTTAAAGCAGCATCACAGTCACAGCCTGACCAGTGCTCTCTAATGAATAGATCTTATTAATACTGCATAACCTATAAACAGGTCTGGGGCAGCTGCCAAAGCCACATGCATCACACAAATTCACACCTCTGTCTGTGTGCCTGTTGGCCAGCTTGCATATGCATGCACCTGCTAAAAACCACAGGCTTTATAAAGAAGATCAGAAACGCTCACAAACCACATCAGCACCAGACACACACACACATGCATTCGCACTAACATGCGCTTCATCACAGCGACACGAGGCCTGCAGCACAAAGGGTTAATTCAAAGGAAAGCATGTGAAACATCGCAATCTGGCTTTTTATCCACTTTATCCCAGTTAAGCTGCACACTTACCTAAATATGCTGTATTTGGTTACCATAGCAGCCCGATCAGCTTTCTTGTGTTGCCACGACAACAGAATGAGGCATAAAGTTCAAGACGCCACACACAAAGTACAGAGCATGCATTTGTTGAAGAAAGGGAAGAAAATACGGTGACCGCAAATTGGAGAGAAAGAACATCAGGCAGTGTGAATCTGGAGAGAAAAGTGGCTTGTTATGTGCTTGCACATATACTAAAATAATTAAACATCAAGATATATAAAATATAATATTATATATATATATATATATATATATAACAAGCACACACACACAACAAAAATATTTTTTTTAAACGTTCTAGTCATCAAAATATCAGAAGTCTAAAAAATATCCACAAAAATATTCAAAGATACAACTCTTCTCGACATGATCAATAAAGTAGAAATGTTTCTGAATCACAAAAATGATCATTCTGAAGGACCATGTTGAAAATTATACTTTGTCATCACAGGAATAACAATTTTAATTAAAAATACATGTTTTAAATTTAAAAAAAATATTAAAAAGATTTTGTATTAACAGGTTGTACTGTAATTTTTATCAAATAAATACAGCCTTGGTGAGCATTAAAAAACGTATTAAAAAAAGCCACCAAAAAAATTCTCAAATAAAAGAAAAAACAAAAAAAACAAACAAACAAATATATAAATAACTGACATGAAATGTGATAAAAAAAATTTAAAAAAAACTTTTACATCCAAGAAAAATATATTGTGGTTTTACAGTAACAAGGCAGCATGTTCAGTTGCTGCAATACATTTCTGAAAGGAAACCATTTATCTCAGCGTCTCATGGTTGCCATATACCAAGTGTCAGACTGAATATTTACCTTCAAGCAGATATACGGTGTTTAAACACACACTGATCACATCCCAAACAAGTCCAAACTTTCTTTTTCTGAAATGCTGAAGGATGATTCTGCCGGTCGTATCCTAGTTACCGGCAGCCATTTACAAACACAGCAAGGAAACATACACAAATATACACAAGACTACGTATCTCTGCTCTGCAGGAATGCAAATATTAGTGATTGTACACAAATACACTTACTCTCATGCAGAGGCAGTGAATAAGTCCTGTACCCTCATTCAAATGTAAAATGCAAAAGATGTACCCTTGAAATTGACCTAACGCTACATTAAAGTGATTTGTTGGAAGTTTCTTCATTATTTATTTCTATACCTTTGGATGAAAATAAATAAATAAATAAAATCCATAAGCCATAAATAAGTATAAAACAGAAAGCGAATGATATGCACTTCATTACTTTTTCATTTCTTTCCTCAAAATCTCTCCAATTCACCGTCAGCCAATCAGAGGTCAAAACTGATGCTGACGGTATCACACCGATGACATCATTACAAAAAAGGACCCAAGCCCAAACAGATCTGACAATGGAGCCTGTTACAGTGTAAGGACACACACCCACACACAAAGAGGAGACAAACTCAACCAGGCACCTTCATTAGTGCCAAGCACTATGTGCAGAGAGAGAGAGAGAGAGAGAGAGAGAGAGAGATGGGAAAATCAATCAGGGTCTCAATTTAATTTGGGAAGGGTAAAGAGGGGCTAAATAAAGGCACATTTATCAGGGCTGACAGAGGGAGAGAGACATGCCGAGAGGGAGGGTGATGGAGTGAGCACTGTAAATGCCAGACATTATTTTTAAAAAGCTTCAAACATACGCACACAAACAAGTGGCCATGTATAAACTTGAAACTCCATCAATATAAAAAAGCAAACACAACTCTTCAATTATGGTCACATTAAAGCCTCTAGTCTCTGGTGTTCAGTTACATCAAGCACAATTGCTTCCCATTACAGTAACCTGTAGCAATATGCTAACTTCATGGTTTGATTCATTTATGTAGTATTTAATGTAACACTTCAGAATAGGGATGCCTATCATTAATATATTACAGCACATACTCTGAATGACCATATACTTTATCCTTAATTCTACCCAATTACGGCATATTTTACTCGACCCCAAGCCATCTTAGGTGTATATAGATGTATATGACTTTCTTCGTTCAGATGAACACAGTCTGAGTTTATTAAAAATGTATCCTGGCACTTACTTAATGACACTTACATAACGGCGTCTGCTTTGGTGACGAATGCTGTAATTGTAAGCTAGTAAATAATGAAGTGTCCAGTGTAATCAGGATACCACAAGCTATAAACACTGCAGGGCCGGTTGCCGTTTACGTACATTATGGATACGTTTACAGCATTTCGTTAGGCAAAGGCAGGATCTGAGAGCCGTTTCCCACATTGCTGTCAATTTTCTGCACGGCCAGAGGCTAAACCCAAGACTTAATACCAAATCACCCGCTGAATTCTGCCTATTGTTTCAGCAGATTACAGTGTGCGTCATTGTCAAGGATTGTGCATTTTTCCAACGAGCAGCGGCGCACTCACCAATAAACACCAACACAAACATATGCCATTAACTCCTATGAGGTACATCAGGACATTTAGATCAGACCGGTATTTTAATATGGGTCACGACCACACAGTCTAATTCGACAGGAATGTCCAGGTCTCAAAAACAACACTGTATATTGTCATGAACACTGTATAAATTGTGCTCAGCATATTTCTAAGGCATAATGGTTAAAAACTACATGTTGACAAAAGTAGGAAGTGCTAAATTGCACGATCGTGTTCTCTGTTCCTGTTTTTACTCTATTTATGTGCTTTCATAATCCACTTCATAGCTAGGCTAAATCAGCTTACGGGTGTTTTTAAACACGGTTTCTGAACATTTCGTCTCCCGGGTGCTACTCAGAGTTATTATGGAAGCTCCATCAAGCCATACAAGCGCTAAAGTGAGAAATAAAGGTGCCAGAGAAGCTGACAGCACAGCACACTGGTAATTGCTGACTGAAGAAGATCTCCTTCAGCTTTCGGGATCAGAAACGGCTCATGCGTCAGCGACTGCGTGTGCGGTAGTGCTTGTGCTCGCGTACGACAACGTCCACAGTGTGGAGCATCTGGAGGTGAAGAAAAAAAAGAAAAGAAAAAAGAATGGAATGAAGACACAGGGTGAAAAAAGGAAAAAGAGCTGACAGCTTTCTGATGGAATCAACGATTGGGCGAGTAACGATCGGCAACGTACAAGTACAAGGCCAATGATAGAGAATAAGCTAATAATAAATAAATGATTGCTTGCACTGGCCACTAAACTATAAATGGCTCATAATATACTGCCTTTCAATGTCAGATAACTGAGGAACAGACTGCTATATGCAAACACATTTAACGGCCTACAGAACTCCATCTCTTAATCTCATTTGCAAGTAGAAACGACAAGACTGGAAAACCGACGGGCAAAAATACACAATGTTTCTTTAATTTGTCTAACGACTAACTTTCCTGGGCACCCGGATTGAAAAGAAAGACATCTAAAAGATGTCAAATTTTAAATAGTAAATCTAAACGGGAGTAAATACATCACTGAATTGTGCCAGAAGATCTGTTTGGTTAACTGACTGAAAATCATTTGTTAGCGCAGCAACAGTCAATGTGTAACTACTGATAAAACACTTGAAATATGCAAACAACACTGCATTTAGAGCTATGCAGCAAGTAGCCTTTCAATTCCATGTAGTATGAAAATAATAAAGCAAAAGTGCTTGCATGTTTCCTCTGAAATACTAGGAATCTGAATGTAGTGAAGTAAACAGGATATGTAGTCGTGGATCCATTTACCCCTAAAATAAAAGGAGGGGGGGGCAAGAAAACTGCACTTGTCAGAACTACTGCGAGAAGTGAAAACACAGCGTTTAGGAAAGGCTATAAAAAGCAGAATGCTTGATGTTAATTTCATAATTAATGACATTAATGTGCATATATTTGATTATAATTACTGAATATTATTACAAACGTACTGACACTAAGTGAAGGTCTTTTCAAATTTGACATCCGAGTCTGAAAGTTTGAGAAATCCTACTGGGCTACGTACTTCAGACTGCACAGCACACACTGAAAACTGGGTACTACTATTCAAAAGTTTGAGGTCAAGATGTTTTTGCTTTAACTCTGCAAGCATGCATGATCATTAAAACATTACAAATAAATGCTGTCCTTTTAAACTTGTTTGCAAAGAATCCAGATTATGCTACATAGTTGTTGTCGTGTCGTGACCTCACTACATATAATTTAATTTAGTGGAGACCAGATACCAACTTGAATTAAAATGCACAAAAGTGCTACTGAATAAAACCCATGACCAATGTTACATTTTAATTTCACCACACTTGCGCAGTTTCTATTGCCAATGTTACACCATGCCTTTCAAGTTTGATGAACTGTGGCATCTCAAAAGATTAAAGAAACTCAGGAAGTGATTGAAAATGAGTGAGTGGGGAAATCACAATGGTGCATCAAAAAAAAGAAAGAAATTGTTTTCTCTCAGAATATCTTTACAGGCACCACATAAAAGCAGAGCGCAATTGAAAAAAAACTAAGAACAGCCAATAGAAACAGACTGACAAGATATTTCACTTGAGCTTTTATCCTCTCTGATTTTGGCAGTGACAGGACCTTAGCAAAATGGTGGTGCTTCAGCAATTAGCAAGCAAAAAAATCTAGCACACAATGCTATAGTGGCTCTTTCTCACGCCTCACATCTCGACCTTTGTAAAAGATAACACAATCCGTCAGCACACTTTTCACACAATGTAACTGGCCCTCGAAAATTTCCATCGGGTCAACTATCCTTAACGCACGCAGAAAAAAAAAGTTTCATAGCTGCGAGGTCAAAATTAGCTTAGATGGAACGGGTCGTGCCTGCAAAGATCCCTAAACAGTGGGCCTCACTCTTAAAAAGAGGCATGGGAAGTAAAAAATAAAAGGAAAGGGATGTGACATATTTCCCACACTTGGAATTTGTGCTCTTCGTGTAACCCATCTAGCAGTTGGGGGAGCAGAGGGTCTCACCTCAGTCATGGTATTAAAGGTGGAAAGAGTGCTGGTTATTCACTTCACTTCCACGTCCTTGGACACAAACTCATGCCCTTGGGTTACTAGTCCAACTCCCTATCCATTAGGCCACGGGCTGTAACATATCAGCTAATAAACACACTCCATTCATTTCCCATATCACTTTGAGAAAGAAAGGTTGCTGCGCTTCAGCAGAATCATTACATACATCCCGATCCTGTTTTCCTCTCCCTTAAGCCCGAGGAAACCCGACCCTCTTCCACACCAACTCTACTGTTTATAACTACTATCATCATAAACAGTTTCATTAGCCAAGAAATGAAAGAAAGATAAACCCATGTATCAAATGAAATCATACATTACATCTACAGAACAAACGTGGAATAATTTGAGATTAAACCTTTCTAAAATAGCTTTATAAAATAGAATTATAAAATTTTGAACTATTTCCTTTAAAGGAAGTAATTATATGATGGCAATGAATGCCAGGCGTGAATATCTAACGATGCAGCAAAAAAGTGAAGAGGAATTTGAAATATGAAGGAAGAGAATTGCAAAAACACCATTAGGAAAAAAAATGTTGACAGGAATTAAGTTTGAAAAGGAGTTGAAGGCAAAAGGAAGAAAGAGACAGCGCATGAGCGAGAGAGGAAGGAGGAGAGGAGAGAAGTCAAAACCCTTGCCTAATCATGTGGTGCTCACACTTCCTTCATTTAGCCTGTGCGTTTCCTGTTCTTATTGGGTAGGTGTGAGAAACCGCCAAGGGTTTGAGCTATGAGCCGCACGTACATGTATATATATATATATATATATACACACACACACACACACACACACACACACACACAGACCTGCAAAAGCATCAGAATAGAGACATGCAGTATACAGTAGGGCTGGGCAATTAATCGAAAAGTAATTGAATTGCATTTAGAACCTATAATCGATAAAAAATAAAAAAATAAATAAAAATCGCGATTATTTCGATTACTTTCCCTTTAATTACAATACCACGTGTGAAGTCACGTGACCCGCTCCGTTACGTTATCCTACGTTAATTATTTATTTTGTTATTTATTTTTACTTTTTTTATAAGAACAAAGTGACTGTTAGTTTTAGGTAATGTGTGCCTAAAGTTCAACATTTATGTTTAATAAATAATCATAGATAGAAAAGCGTGTTTCCTTCAACTGTTTTAAAATCAAGTAATGCACCCTTCATTCAAAAATCTCTCACTTGTATTACATGAGCATATTTACTGTATGATTTGTATAAGATTTGTCAGTGAACTACGAGGGCAAAAATAATGAATGAATAAAATGAATAAATGAATAAAATGATCGTTCATTAATCGTAATCGAGTTAAAATAGTTCAATTAATCGAGATTTTAACTGTAGGCCAAATCGCCCAGCCCTAGTATACAGACAGACTGAGCTCTTGCCCTGAGAAAGACATTTGTGGAGAGTGTCATATTTTCAAGAAGCAAGTCAGTGTGAGGAAAAAAAATAGATACACAGGAACTTCCTTTATCTTGCACATTCAGTTGTTAAGATCTTCTTCACATCACTATCATCAAATCTTTGTTTTTACAGAATAATTTGTTGCTACAGAATAATATGAAACATTCAAATCGATAATGCTTTTCAACTACTTTTTAGAGCGATTAAATGTCCTTGATTTTATTTGCTTGTGTCATTTGCAACTTGTATCTCTGTTAACTGATTTCACCGGACATTTTGGCCTCTATGATTAAAACAAAAAAAAATACCAAACAGGAAGTAGACCACATTAGTGCGCTTAACTGTGAACAGGTGACACTGAATCAGCAAGCTGCTGTCCGGCGGGTCTCAGCTTCCTCTGTCCTGTCTGGTCTGTCCAATGATTTATAAACGTCAGTGGAAAACAAAAATGTCACGAGTTATGAGAATACAATTAAGCCTATCCCACATAATAGTCCTTTCAGTACCATACTGAAGTCTCCCTCTCAGAAACACACTCAATAACAACCTCAGGGTAGCGCGTTCGCTGCGGCAAAGTCTTGTCAAAACTCACGTGTACAGACATGAATACGCCAGGGAAAATTAAAAATGATCAGAGTTCGTAATGGAACAGCAAATGTGTCAAGGAAGTGAGTGCATATGAGAAAAGCACGGGTCATGCATACGCTGCCTTCCTGAACATGCAGCTCACGTCAAAGGCGCTCTGCGTGTGTTCCTGTTGCCTGCTGACTCTGTGTGCGTGTTTGCGTGTTTTTCTAGCTCAAGAGAGGACAAGAAAAACAGTAAAACATGCAGACAAATATGGTATGAAAAACATTTCACGCCCTTGTTTATGGAAATAATGCTCAAATCAACCAAATCACACAAGACTTATACAAAACATCAAACTTGGACACTTAATGCTGTTTGTTTAATATGAACTAAGATTATTAGATTGCAATATTCAGTGCGAATTTTTGGCCAACACATAGCCTGTTATAAATGCCTGAGTAACTACACTAACCACAAAGATCATAACGAAACAGAAATCAAGCAAGGTCAGTGTTGAAACTGCAAAAAGTTTGAGAAGCGCTGCAGACGGACGTATTAAGTAGAGTGAAGCAACAATATTATATTATGTTTTTTAGTAGTGCTGTCAAATGATTCATTCTTCCAGAATAAAAGTCTCTGTTTCCATTATATATGTGTGTGTACGGTCACTATGTATATATAAAGACACACATACAGCATATAAATGCTATTAATATGGAGCAGAGATGAACTTTCTGGATCTTGACAAAAACAGTTTTTTTGAGAGAAGCGTGGATACGGCTCAGCAGGATTAGGCTCGGCTGTACAGATGGTTTACATATACAAACACAAATATGAACTCAGGACTCAACTTGTTCAGGACAATCACGTAACAAAACCAAAATAAGGGTAAAAACTGGATCAGGTTGTCGTTTTTTTTTTAAAAAGGCACTGATAAACATTATCATAGAAAACTAGAAAAAAACATGTTCTCACACTTATGTCATTACAAACTTCTGCAGAACATAAAAAGATTTACTGAAAATGTATTTGTAGTGTTTTGTTGTCTATACAAATTAAGTTACAAATTGTACACCATATGGTTACAAATATCCTTCAAAACATCTGTGACAGACTTTTTATTTTTGGGTAACCTATCCCTTTAAGAGCATCTCAAATCCCATTTGCTTGTAGTCTGCATTCTAGTTCATTCTGCTTATACACCAATCTCCAGGCTCATTATATTCAAACAAATAAAGCTGTTAATGCAACACAGGATGACAGCACTTCCTTCAAGTCTTCCCTTCAAGCAAACAAAATGAACTGTAAAAGGTTTGAGGACCTTTCAATGTTGCATGAAAGTGGATGAAATTATGACAGAAATCTAATTTTAAAAAATAACAAATGAATATGATTGTTTCATTATTATTACTACTACTGCATTCAGAGATTTGGAACATTTTAGAGCAAGATTGGTAGTTATTATAATACATCCTACATTTTACAGCAATCACAAATAAAAAAAAAAAAAAAAAGTCTATAAATGTTCTTAGTTTTTCAGCTATCCAGTAAAAAAATGGCATCCATTTGCCTATATACTTGAATTCATATTCCTGATGATATTAACTTTACTGCATTGAGGCTATATTGATAAAAAGTTTTAGGGAAAAAAAAATCCATACATTAAAGCATGAAAATAATAATTTACTTGTCAGACAAGACAAGAACCAGGAAATGCTTGACAATAAGCCCTAATAAACTCAAACAAACAAATCCTCCCACATGGCAAACAACCAGACACTCACATTTGCTGGCATGTGTACAGTAAAAACAAGAAATTTAAGCAAAATAAGTGATCATGCAAATGTCTGAAATGCAAAAAGATCAAACCAAGAGAGAGGATCCAGCAGGAAGAGACAGCATGAGAAAAACAGACACAGTAATGGATGGAGATAGTAAACGTGTGAGCGAGAGACTTAATCAATCTCACTGTTGTCTTAAGATGGAGCCAAGGGAAGCGCCAAGGATGTCTGGTTATAATCACCTGTCAGCCATTTACACGCGCGGACAATTTACAGGACACAAGGCTAACTGCTCAGACACCGCGTGACGTCACAGAACTGCTGTCAGAGAGCAAGTGTGCAACAGCTCCCATAATTACAGCCTATTTTAAAGAGCTCTTCTCTCTTACTTTCACCAGCCCACATCTAGAGCAAAGAAAAAGTTATTTGGAAAAAAATATATAGAGGTCAAGTACAAGCAATTTAATAATTAAAACGGCAATATAATGGAAATATAATGGAACCCAGCTGAGAAAGCTTCTCCATTTTATTATTTTTTCCATTGCTGAGGTTCTGCGTGTGTAAATGTTATTTTTCTAGACCACTCCCCACTGGGAACTCAAACTGGTCAATTCTTCTGAATTCCAATTTTCTGTAATAGGGGCCTAGGGGACAGTGTGAAGTCAATCACAATGTCTTGTATCCACAGGACAATACTCCTGACAATAAGTCCAACATTGTTACTCTTAGAGAAAATTAGACTGTTTCTATAATCATATGTGCTTGCTAAGACAAGAAACAATATCAGTACTCCTTATACCCCATTCAAACCCCCAATCTTTGGAAACCAAATGGATGACAGCATAATAAACCATGTAGCTTCTGAAGTAAACGTATAATATTACTTTAAGTTTTATATAAGCAAGTTCAGAACTGGCAAGACAATAAAAAAATTCTTTACAATTAATGTTTTTTTACATGTACGCCTAATTCATTTTAATTGCTTATAAAGCCTGGAAAAAAAACAGCACAGACACCGGAAACGTTTTAGTTTGCATGTGTGAACCAAGTAAGTTTTAGCATACTAAGAGTTTTTAAGGCTTTGCATTTCACTATATGCTTACGATAAGTGTAAACTGAGGTGACAAATACCATCCACATTGAACGAGGGATGTGCGCTGCATCTAGAGACCAAGATGTGTGGCTTTTTGACTACAAGCTTCATGGAAACTACCCAAAACAATCTATCATCAGTTGCAGGGGTGGACTATAGTGCCTCACAGCTAGTATACCAGTTTCCACCGCTTGCTAAAACGGTGCTCTTGCATACCTTGCAAATCCCATTCATCTCATTTGTATGACTATTCCTATACGTCACGTTTCGTCACATGTAAGCGAACTCAAATTTGTCACTTGTCGCAGTTTTGGAAAAATGTCACCAAGGGGGTCTGAAAAGTCGCTAAATCTAGTGACAAAGTTGATAAGTTGGCAACACTGCTTCATCCAATGTCGAAGTTCATGTTAATTGCGCGATTACTTTACGTGCAACGTCAAGTGAACTCAACTGCAGTTAAGACGATAGACCAAAATCTCTATCGGTTGACAAATATCTACCGGTTAATCATGTCTACCGGTATATCGCCCACCCCTCATAAGTTGTATGCATGCAAGTGCTACTTATTTTCGCCATAAAATGTAAAAATGTTGTGTCAGGTTTAGTTTTTGCAAGTGGGGCCTTATTCAGCACACATAACCCACAACATCTATGAAAACGAAACCAGCGGAGCGGAAGATCATTCATCTGACAAAATCCCATGAGAGAGGTTAACTCTATAAACTATGTTAGAGTTACTGGGTGTCTGTTAAAAGTAGAGACATTATCCATCAGAGCAGACAGGTGTCTAAATAGTCTCCAGTGAATTGCCCTTTCAGCTTAAAATGAGATAATGGAGCCATCAGCTGATGAGTTAGAGGTGTGTGTGTGTGTGTGTGTGTATGTGTGTATGTGTGTGTGCGAGAAAAACACAAGTGTACATTAAACCTGGGTGGCAACAGCAACACTGTGACCAGGTTGTGTGCCATTATTGATAACACCCTTTCCATCTAGGTCAATGAGACTTGAGGGATTGTTCACCTAAAATGAATTATCTAGCATTATTTACTTGCCCTCATGTCGTTCTAAACCTGTGTGACCTCCTTTCTTCTGCGGAACACAAAATTAATCTGATTTTGAAGTGTTTTTTGTTGTGAAACAGGAAAGTCAGTTAGGCCTATAATGCTGATTTGGATTATTATTGGGGCAAAAACATTGAAAATATCTTCTTTTCTGTTTCAGAAGAACAAAAGTCATACAGGTTTGGAACTACTGACATTTTTCACTGCACAAATCAAATACTCAGCACTTAAGCATTAAAACTGACCCCTTGTGAAACTAGAAGGTAACATTTTCAATCAATGATGAAAGAGAAAGTAAAAAAGGCGAAAAGGTCAGATTAACATGGCAAAGTATAAGGCATAAGGGGAAAGCTACAACATGAGGAGTGGTAAAAACACGCTCAAAATCATTCATCACTCTCATGTACTGATGCAGATGTGATTTAATGGACCGCACCAATCAATCCCACTACAAAATGAGGACAGCAAGAGGGGAGTACGGGTTTGAGCATGCAGATGTCACAAGCTGGAGTACAGGGAATATATACTAACAGCCTCTAGTAAATCCGCAATCAATGTTCAAGTCAGCTGCAGGATGTTGCGCAAGCTGTGGTGCAAATACAAAAACACGTACGGAGCTACATGACATTTTGCTCAGCATTTGAACAATGTTTCCAACCACTTTTCCGGTTTTGGCTTTACCACACTTATGCCCTGTGATTACCAAACTCTGAGTGACCTGAGGAGTCAGTCCCAATGCATGACAAGCTCCCTTGAATAACTCATGACTTCTTGCTCTCACATCCCTTCTGAATTGGTATTGGATTGAAGAGCATTCGTAACATACACTTAGGTATAAAACAAAAAGGCAAAAGTTGGAAATCGCACTCTTAAATCACTCCACCATACTGTCTCTAAAGCGGTTTGCATTTTCCTGTTTGGCCATTCTATTATTCCATTTAAAGCTCTTTCTTTCTAAATTGTGCTCCTTTTAATACATTTCTGTTATTCGCTCTTTTCTGCCTCTCTTAAAATCCCTGGGCTCTTAAAGAGCAGTCATGTGAGAGATGGCAATGCCTACACAATAACTGGTTCGTTATCTTGTCAAAGCACTGATACCCGTCTCTCATGTTTACAAACAGTTCTCACTAACTAACTAATTGCAAAGCAAACAACTTAGCCATCACTTCTGTTCCTGAATCAAAGAATAAACTGACTTGAAACAAGAAAAGAGCCGTGAGCAAGCCGTTTTTAGTGAGTACATGAAAACTGCATCGCCACGCCTGTCACGTCTATATATTTATTGTGTGTATAGAGGATCTGATGACTTACGAGTCAAAGGAAAGGTAACTATTAATAATTATAATGACCTACCAAACAGTTCATGGTAGCCTAATAAATTAAACTTACGCATTAAACATTAACAACACTGTAACTGTTTTTGAAGCAGTGCAAAATGCTTAAAAATAAACCTTAATGTGACTTGATCTTAACTTGATGTTAATAATACAAGCACATAAAAAAATCTAACTGGGAAAACATCAGATGGAACTAGAACATGAAATTTATACTGGATTAAAAAAAAGCATCAACACATCACACACAGGATTTTGCCTTTTCATTTCATATGACCACCACACTACACCAAGCCTGCAAGATCCACCAACACCCCCACAACCACTCCAGTGAGAGAACCACAAGAGTGGATGAATCAGAATCTGCCTAGCAAAAACTTCAACAGGCAAGGGTGCACTGCTGAGGTCTTTGGTGGTAAAATATTTGTATAAATAGCAAGTATGATCAATACAAAAATGATGGAGCGTCAGCGAGCTTTAATTTACCCAAGGCTAATTTGAATGCACAGAAGGGACAATGACACCTACATAAAACGCCTCTTTCACAGCTTTGCAGCGCTATGAATGTGTGTCAATCAATACGAGCTAAGTTTGCTGTGCATGGCTTGTTCTGTAGTGGGCCGATGAACAACTGTTCCCCACACACAAAAGCCATGCTATTTAATCTTATTACAATACAATAACCATGTAACAATCACTGCTCTCCTTCGAGCTCTTTTCAAATCAAAAGTTTGCATTTCAGTGGAAAAAAAAACGAAGCCTTGAGTTGGGAAATATGAAGGTTAAAAGAATTTTTCTTGCCAAAATTGGCTTTTTTTCAGCGTTTCCTCACCCTCGTGTCGTTCCCCTGTGACCTACTTTCATCCGTGGAACACAGAAAGGAGACGTTTGGCAAAATGCTAGGAACTGTCAGCCTCAGTAACCGTTTAAGTGTCTTTTCTCCATACAATGAAAGTGAACAGTGACTAAGGCTTTTATTTCACACAACACCTTTGTGTTTCAATAAAGTAAGTAAGTCATACAGGTTTGGGAGAACGTAGGGGTTGAACATTAACTGTTACCTTCAACCCTATAAAGCATTCTGGACAATATTTGAATGCCGTAATTTGTAAACATCAAAACTTCATTGAAGAACCTGTTGCACACAATGCCTCCTGCCATCGGATTGATCATACTTTTTAGTACGTAAAAAAAAAATGAAAGTATGTTTCTAAAAATGTTTTTTTGCTGCCAATAATTATTTTTATAAAGCAATGCACTATGTTATAAGTGATGTTTCAGGGTGTACTTGAATAACCACACTTTTTGTTCATATAACATCTCACTATTGTATTATATTATATATTCTACGTTTGGGCCTCTTAACATTTTGGTATATTTTCTCGACCATGAGCTCCATATAATCCCTATCCCATATACACACGAAGGTTCAAAAACATCCAATTTCAGAAAAGAAAATCGTCAGGCTAGCCTGCTTAAGAAAACTAATATGACATGTGGATGTGAAAAGGGCCTCTTGCATGTGTGCAAATACTAACTGTGTCATAC
>JAUMHI010000043.1:7883793-7911350 GCA_032359435.1 Enteromius unitaeniatus | reverse complement strand
GTGTAATGAATCTAAAATATATGAAAGTCTAATGTTTATCAGTACATTACAGAAAATAATGAACTTTATCACAATATTTTTTGAAAAGGACCTGTATAATAACTACACAAACTAACTGCATAATAACAGCAAAATAGCACACCATAGGAACGACTGTCTGTATTTAAAATAATTTAGCCCAATTTAAAGGTCTTCATAAGTTATAGTTTTTTAACTATCCTTTATTTGTCCATGTGGTTTTGGACTTTATACTGCATTTCACAGCAGCTGTTGTGTTGCTTTAATACTATTTGGTTTTCCTCAAAAGTGAATTTAATTTCTTAATGCCTAAAACTTTTTATAATTCCTTAATAATTACTGAGGGCCATAAAACAGAGATCCACGTGTTAACTCAACATATAAATTATTAACTGAAGTCAATTGTGCAGGTCATTTAATTATTCAGAGATGCACAATTATCCTAATTCAGTCATTCTAAGTGAATAGCCAAATGCACCAGAGAGGTCATCTTATTTCCTCGTGCAGTCCTTCACTAACTGTAAACACTTTCTTATCGCGCCTATTCTACATTCAGCTGGTCACAAAGTTCACTAGTATGTTAACATAGTCAGCATTTATTTGTAACCAAAGCAAGAGTAATCTGTAGGTTCGTTTATTTGTAAAAACAGCGTGCTCTCTGAGTGAAAAGCAGAGCTGAGCCCAAGGATCCGCCCTAAAGCCGGTGTGGAAACGTGATCTAACACGCGGCTGTGAATCTCGTGCTTGCTCATTCGCACTGCAGACTCTCGCGCAGGCTTTTCTGATCTAAGTGAGGTGCTACGACTCTTAAAATTAACCTCAGGCCCCAAGGGCAAAGAGTCACGTATACATCATCTACTGCCAATATTTAATATATCTGTAATCCCGGTGCCATTTCGGACTTTCAACATGGGGAAAAATCTCTCGACATGGACGCTTCTAGCGGTCTTTTCTCTGCTGGCGGTGAAAGGTAAGCGCTGCGCCCCTCTTTGTTGAACCCGGTGCCATGCCTACTTCATCATTTTTGTCGGCACCGTAGGCAAGCATTGATTTAAAGCCTTAAGACTTTGACTTTAATGTAGCCTCCATTTTTAAAGAGAACACTGGGTGCAGGAATCACATAAATCACCGTGTTTGAGTTGCGTTTTAACATCTGTCTGGGTCTGGATCATCTGTCTGGTCGAGCCATTGCTACGGCGCTGTGCAGGACTCAACAAATGATGTTCATCCTGTTAAATCCGCAGAATTAAATTGCGTTAAGCATATTAATAAGTACGAGAAGAATATTACTGTTCTTGACTACTGAATATTAAATCTCTTGCGTGTTATTTTGTTTCCCCTTGAGGAAAGGTGTATTTAAGCACTATTAAAGATGCTGCCATGAATAAATTTGGTTCTTTTTTGAAGAATGCGCGCACATCACTTTTATATTTCGATGTTTGGCTTGTTTCGTCGTCAGGTATTTCAAATTATATTATGCGTACTTGTAATATTTGACCAATTCATGATGTTTTCAGCCCTCATTTAACAGAAAATAAAATGCTTAACTTACGCTATCTAACGGGATTCATCATGTTTTATATCTGGGCTTGAAAGAAAAACCAAACATACTGATGAGTACGGCTTGAAGTTAAATATATTCACAGAACAGTATTATGTCCACACAGTCTCCTCATCCTAGCACGGTACAGGTAGCTTGTGTTGGGAGTCAGAGCGCATGCGCATAAGGATCCACAATGCGCCCAGGTACAGCATAGGAGTTTGGAATTTTTTGGAGACTGCGGAACATAGGAAGATACCATCATTTTATGACAGGGGGTTACGGTCCCCCCTCTGTTGGTGTGAGGCACACACAAGTTCAATGTCAATGATTGCATGAGCAAAAACATATAGGCGTATGAACATACTTTTCTGTAAAAGACTAGTTTGCATACTGTCTAGAAGCACGGATGCCTTGTATGAAAATCCCTTTACCTAACCCACTATTGAAATGAATAAGGAGAGCATGCCGGCATCTGCAGTTCTAGCAGAGGTAAACGGCTCCTCCCCTTTGTCCTGTCAGCCACACCCCGCTGATGTATATGTAATTAGATACACGTTTACACTCCCTTACCTGAACTCATTGTATATTTATGAGCATATAGTTTTACCACAGTTTTAGGTGTTAGGTTCATGTTTTGACTTGTTTTTATTTTAATTAAAATATATTTGTCAGTAATTTATCAATATCTGAATAACCAATGAAACCCAAAATTAAAACATACTTTATTTAAGCCCATAGGTATCTATTGTGACTGGCAAAAACATCAGCTGGATTAACTGCTGTCACATGACATATTGATCAGATAACCGTGTGCCAATGCTGAGCTGGCTTTGGCAGCACTGTCTGAGGGGTAGCTTTTGCTTTTAGCTTTTAGCCAAGCCTAACGTACACTAAAACTCCTATATAAGGAAAAAAGGCAGAAAGAGGAATTTAGAAAAAGACACTGGGTTTGACAGCTTAAAAGAGACATTGAGAAGAAGCTATAGAAGTTTAAGACTGACCCCAGTGGAGTGTTGCGCCACAATATCTGTGACCCAGTGCTAAAAATATATGGCAGACATCCATTGCATAATACACGGAGAGTTGAGTCTGGCTTATTACAGAAGAAGCCATTTAGAAATGCGCTACCAAAAATGACACATGGAGAAAGAATCTTTGTTGTGTAGTACATGAACACAAAAGATTCTTTGTCCCTTTGAAGAAAAAGCTGTCATTTTCTTGTCTTTGTTAAAATCCAGGAATGCAGTGGCACTATTGTGGAATTTGTATTATAAAGAGTCTTTAGTAAATCTGGGCATCTGATCCAGTTTTAGCATTAGCATCCATGCATCATCTGAGATTTTTATTATGGGAATGCTTATTGCCAGTATTGCAGTCAACTAAGAATATTGCAGGCCTTGCATGATCTGCCTGAACAAAATCACGCATTTATATGTAAGCAATAAGGTAAGAGATGCATCACACACACACACCAACGCATCTCCCATGAGAAGGCTTTCTTTGACAGGAGAAAGGGAGTGGCCTCAAACACCAACAGGGGTCTTTTACCATTAATTACATAAATAATAAACCGTTAATTTAGCTGAAATACATAATAAATGGAATGGTTCTGAGAAAATATTGATTGTTTATAACACAACTGCTGACCAGTCAGAATCAAGGACTGACACTGTGCGTGTTTTAGGCATGATTTACATAAATACTAAATACATGTACGTTTTGTGTGTTTTACAGGAATAAGTCAGGAGCTGAACTTGGAAGATGCAGTCAACGAAGAAACGAGTGAGTATGATAATTACAATGATTACAACAGAATAGGGATTTGTAATACTCTACTCTGTAAATAACAAATGTTTCTTGTTATGTTTACAGAAAAAGCTTTGGTTGGCAGAATGATTCTGTAAAAATACAGTGAAATGTAAACATTTGCAAAGCTAGTCAATTTGTATTTTAAAACTGTAATTTAGAAAAAACAATGTTCACTGTAAACTATAAGATAACTTGTTCTTTTTGCCCTTCCCTGTACATTTAAAAGTATTTTACTGTAAAACTGCATTAATTGTAAGGTTCGATTTATTACAGTTTTTCACAGTAGCAAGTAAAAGGCTCACTCCACCCCAAAATGAAAATTTCGTCATTAATCACTTACCCCTGTGTCGTTCCAAACCCGTAAAAGCTATGTTCGTCCTCGGAACACAATTTAAGATATTCTGGATAAGAACAGGGAGGCTTTTGACTGTCAAGTAATGACCACTGTCAAGTCCCAGAAAGACATCGTCAGAACAGTCCATCTGCCATCACTGGTTCAATCTGATTTTTATGAAGCTACGAGAATACTTTTTGTACACAAAGAAAATAAAAATAACAATTTTATTCAACAATTAGTCTCCTCTTTGTCACTCTGTATCACCATAGCACCATTTTTGAGAGTATCCACTGCAATCTGCGTCTGACACAGAACAGAATACACCGTTTATGTCCAGCGGATACTCTCTAAAACATTGCTATGGTAATGCAGAGAGACTAAATGTTAAATAAAGTCATTATTTTTATTTTCTTGCATACAAAAAGTATTCTCATTGCTTCATAAAATTCTGTTTTGACGTTGATTTTCTGGGCCTTGATCCGCGTGTTCGTTACTTGGCAGTAAAATGGGACAGTTAAAAGCCTTTCTGTTCTCATAACAGCAATTAATGACAAAATGTTCATTTTGGGGTGGAGTAAGCCTTTAACTTACCAGTAAGAATTTAACAAGTTTTTACTGTAGCAATTTTAGTCTGCCACACTGTATACAATATTTTAGCATAGTGTCAGATGGATTTTATTTTGTACATGAATACATTTTTTATTACACTCCAGCTACCCCACCACCTAAAGTGGACCCAGCAGGTGGTGCAGGAGGAGCAGGTGAGGGGGATCATTGTATGTTATAATTATTAGCACTGTAATAAGCAGTGCAAATGCTGTTAAATGAGCATTTCAAAATTAAATGACACAATCATTTATCACCTTATATGACATTATAATAATAATTGAATACCTTATTCAAAATAATGTAATAAAATGATGTTAATTTGTTCATCAGTGAAACCCAGTCTTAAACCAGTTAAGCCCACAGTCAAGGAACCAGCCAAAACCAAGCCCAAACAAACAGGTGAGAAGCACTTCATGTATCTCAAATGCTTGTTCTGCTTGAGATGAACATGAAACAAATATCCCTACTAACTTTCTTCAGTAACAGCTGGAGCTGTTAACATCTTAAAGTGCTAAAACATGTTTTTGTGCCTTGTGTTATGATGACTCAGCAGGACTTTTACCCTGATAGAAAGCGCTTAGAACTCATTTATTTATCTAGGTCGAAAAACACTGTATATGGTGCAGTGTAGTTTGGGGAGTAGCCTATTTTGAACGTTAAATAATGTATGAATTAAAAGAAAAATCTCATGAATACTTATTAATATCCTGTATTTTAGTGCTTACTAATCAGACTTCATCATACTGTAGGTTTGAATACCCAGCATCCTCTGTATGTCAAATACTTTATTATACTAACATATTAACTAACCTCCACTAACAGAAGAGACATTCACTGATTTGTTTGACGCCACCATTCGGCCGGGCATGTTGCCCCGAACACCCCCTAGTCCTCTCCAAACTGCCGTTCCCCCTCGGAAAGCCCAGTCTGGTTTGTACCGTGCTGTCAGTTTCCCTGTAGAACCGCTCATCGTGTTTGTGTCTGTGTTTTTGTCATGTAGATATGTGTATTCAAAGCAGGCTTTAAAATGGAATGAAAGGCCAAAATGTTTAGGTATATTAACAGTGTTCACTTTTGACCGAGTCTAATAATAAATGCATCCATGGATTGTTTAGCATCATTTTACATGCAGTGCTCTGAATGCTTCTTCCATAATTAAACAAAAAAAGTGGACACAGTTCCTAAAAATACATTATTAATACAATGCATGCTTTTCATACAGTTCACAGCAAATAGAAACATGCTATAACTTATACTCCCGTGATGTAAATTACAATAGAATTATGGCAGCTAAAATAAGTCATGGCCACAAGCACAGATTTTCTAGCGGATGGCAAGTCAACTCTTATCAACTTATCACAGGACACAATACGATCGCATCCTTTACATTTGTCTTCATTGTCATGTTGTCATTTTGTGGGTTCTATCTTCATCGTGCAAAATTTGAAGCTTTGTTTTGATTTACATCTCATATTACACAGGAACCATGTAGTTTTCACTATCACTTAGCCATATTAAAATAACAACTGGTACTGTGCATATTTCATTCGTTATGTGGTAAGTCATTCTTTGGGCTGATAGGTCTTGAAGACTTCGATCTTGCAGATGCCTTGGAACCCGACAATGACATCAGAGGAAAGGGCAAAGACTCTGGAAGAGGCGGTAGGTATTTTTCTGCTTACCTGCTTTTACCTTTCTCTATATTTAATTTTGTTTGCAATTTAGTGGTCCACTCAGACATCTTTAACAGGAATAATGTAACCTTCTGCAAAGCTGAATCCATGTCTGCTAAAGTCAGTTGTAAATATAAGAACTTTTCTGATGAATGGTTTAGCCCAAAATAAAATGCTTTTTTGTTTTACATTCTGAAGAGAAAAGGAAATAGTGAGTTTCTCCAAAAAGAGATAGGAAAGCACAAAAATACTACAGAAAAAAAGATGAAGGGCCCTCTGTTTTGTTATCAGAACATCACATATTCTGCATCATTATTCATTTTGCACATTTTCTGTAAAAGTCTGTGTAATCTTAAAGGTACTCAAAGGAATAACCAACAAAATCACACAATAAAGCCAGTAATATCACCCTTACAGTCTATCACTGGGAAACGTAGACTACTATGTTGCTAGTCATGGATTAACCCAAGCTAGCCAGGCTTGATGGCATGTCCTGTCCCTGCCAGATAAAGACCTCGGAGGAGGGGGCCGTGATGACAGCAAACCCAATAGCAGAGGTGGAACTGGTGGTAAGAAATAAGTTAGCACTTGGGAAACCCCTCTTCCTCTCTTCTTGGCTGAAAAAATGACCTTTTGCAACCACAAATCGAAACTGATCTCACCAATCTAATCGCTGTCTGATTTCAGATTCACAGCTTTTTAGATCTTAGGCATTAACCGTATGATCACCATGGCTCCTGGTCTCTTGCATCCTGCCTTTGCATGGACTTTGGTTTAATCAGTCAGATTGCTACTTCCATTGCTTCCACTGTATGCAGCAGTTGGGCTGGGTATTGATACAGGTTTCAGGAATACATTTTGATTAGATAACATTAATTTCCAGTCTCAGTTTAGTTCAATATTTGTTCATTTAAAAATATTTTAAGTCTGACTATTTAAGTATCTAAAACTACAAATAAATATAAAAGTAAAAAAAAGTAATAAATGCGTCTGAATTACACAACAAACATATTTTGCTTGTTATCAAAACTGTAACGCGAGGTTCGTTGCGGTGAAGTGTGCAGCCACGCTTCTCAGCATGGCAGAGAGGAGAGGACGAGGAAATTCGGAATGCAACGTTTTATTCGGACAAAGACTGGATGAAGGAAAACAAAAACTGACGAGGCAGCGACAACAACAAAACCGACTTCACAGAAACCAGGACCAAACAAAAAATACCATGACAGGGGAGACCAGGACAGACAAACATGAAAACGTCACAAAAACATTAATCCACTCTAGAAAGCTGCTATTATTGATTTTTTTTTCTGGCCCAGCCCTAGTTTGCAGCTCAGCTTTCTGCAGTGTTGAAGTTTCTGGGCTTTTCCTCTTGGAGTCACGAATGTTGACACTATGGGTTTGTGATTGAATGCTGACAGGATTAATAAACCCAAGACTGAGCAATGAATAAATATGTTTCATGTTGTCCCCAGGCTAATGGTCTTTTTTTTTTAATTCTCAGGTAGTCAATTCTCAGACGATGACCTCGTGGATGTAGGCAGTGATAACTCTTACAAACCTGACAAAGGCAAAGGTGACAAAAAGTTAAACTGCCTGACAGATCCTCACATTGTCATGTCAACATGTCAAATAACAGTAGGAGTGCCATTTGAAATCTTCATATTTTTACAGGTGGAAAAGGTGGAAGCAGTGGCGGAAGCAGTGACAAAAACAGTGGCGGTGATTTGGACCCTGCTGATGACAACTACAGTATGATGGCATTAAATAGTATTCAAGGCTATCAGAAGAACATTCTGTATAGCGTTTGCTAATTTGGTACAATTAAATCTTTTCATTTTGGCCATTGTATTCATTCATAGACACCATGGCTGAGACTGGAACTATCGCTGGTATTGTGAGTGCTGTTGCTATGGCTCTGGTTGGTGCAGTGAGCAGCTACATCTCCTACCAGAAGAAGAAGTTGTGCTTCAGCATACAGCGTAAGGACAAATAAATTTTCTTTTTAATTGTTCCACACTGTTTGTATTCTTCCATGCCTTTTATTTATCACATGCTTTATCTTTCCACAGAGAGTCTGAATGCAGATATGGTGAAAGCAGATGCCCCAGATGCTGTAGTTGCACAGGAGCCACAAGGTATTGACCATGTTTATGCTGAATGAGTAAAATGTTGTCATGTAACATTGTTTGGTGAAATTTTAGAGGTAAATTTATCGATTTTTAACCAGCTTTGTATTGTTAAATAAATAATATCAGATTTCACTGGCCAAGAGGCCGTTTAAACAACATGTCAAACAACCAATAAGAGTTGTTCTGCGGAAACGTTGCCACAGTGGTGTTTAAAACTGTATTTTGCCGGGAACTTTAAATATTTCATATACTTTAGAAAATCCAGCATCCTGATAAGTGCTTCTCCATCTTGTCAGTAATGAGTTACAATTTTATTCCCAATTATTTTTTATAAAAGAACATTTGTTCTGTTTATTTTTCTAAACAATTGATGTCTATGACTGACACTTACTGGGGTGGAGGTAGTGTGGTGCAAAAATGTTTTTGGTTACGGATGCCATTCGTTAGCACATTTGTCATCTACAGTTTATGTTCAATAAAAGAAAAGTTTTTTAAAATTAAATATATATATACACTTGACAGAATGATTGATAATTGCATTATTTTCTTTCCTACTCCAGTTCAACAAACTCTACTCCAGCCTCCCAATGCTGAGCCGCCGACGGAGGAAAATGCAGTGTAATCTGAAATGCATCATCCTAACTAAAGAGGGCGCAGTTCCAAATCGTTGTTCTCCAAATTTGAAATCCACTGTATTTCCCAGCGCATTTGCACCACAATGCCCTTTTTTAAGTACCAATGTGACTGTTTAAATCAACATTAAATATGGTCTAATCATTTTTTTAAACCGTTCACATGCAACAGTGTAGTAAGTCTGTTTGCAATAATATTGCTATGAAATGGAAAACATCTAATCATTTTCGCATGATCTGCCGAGACCCAAGAAATCACACTTCAGTCTTTTTTACAGAGGCAAATATAAAGAGTCCTGCGCTACAGTATTTTTGTTTGTCAGTTTAACCCATCATTCCTATTGTGCACAAAGGCATATTAATGAACAGTGACACACAAGTGATTAATCCAAGGTTTACAAAAAGAAAAACAGCTAATTGGATAATCATGGAAATCTGTTTTTAAAGGTCAAGACTGTTTTCCTTTACGCTTTCACAGCAAGACGGGCTTAACAGATCAGTTGCTGTGGAATGTGCAATTGAAAAAAAAGATGAAGGATTTGTGAAGTTTTTTTGTTGTTGTTGATGTTTTAACATGATCTGTATATATTTGCCTTGCTTTCACAGAGCAATGTGAAAAGATTGTTACACATATATGCAGGTTTTGTGTCTTAGCGAACTTTTTACTAGAATTACTTTTTGAAGAAAAAAATGACGAACAACTGAAGTCAAAAACTAACCAACAGCTGCTTCCTTCTAACTTGCTTTAAAAAAACAAAACAATGACTAAAATGGGTTTAACTGTGAAGATGAGTTGACGTGTGTTGATGAAGAAGCCGTGTTGACTGCTTTTGTGCGTGTTAGTTGGATGTCAGTGTTTGCGATTCCTTTTTTTGAGGAATAGTTTGATTCGGCGTGATCAGAATGAGTAGATACATTAGCGTTAAGTGACTTGTGGGTGGAAGTAACCGACGTTGTGTTTTCATGTTAGCGCAATACTTAATCAGTCTAGTAATACTTAATATCGCTAATTCTGATCCATTGCCTTTTGTGGGGTTTTAAGGGATAAATGTGCTTGTATATCGCATACCGTTTCCAAGTTTGTACTCAAACCGTGGTATCAGTGTATCTCTATTTACACTTGTAGCAGTAAATGTACATAAATGTTTGCGCCCCCCACTCTTTTTGGATTACGGGGAGTAGTTTTTTTCTGCCCTAGCTTAGTGTTTGTATCGTTTGTAGCATGTTTGAGCTTTAGCTTTGATACTTTTTAGAGACCTGTTACACCCTCGCTAGTTTTGCTGTTGCCTTAACGAGTCCCCAGCTGCTTTCCCATTTTGCTAATTTGCCATGGGTCTGGTGTTTGTACCACAGAGCCATAATTTCTCCTGATTTGGAAGGCCACCATCTAGAAATGGCAAAGTTAGCAAAACCGGATTAAAAAGCGGCTCGGTCCTTACCATCCTCTCCCTCACTTGAGATGCTCCAGATTTTCCTGTAGCTGTTGTTTTTCACTGTGAATTCAGGTGCACCTTTGTTACCCCCAACCTAAGCCCTCGCCAATGGTGCTTTCCTTCCCAATGCCTTACCACACTAACATTAGGGAAGACACGCTAGCTTATTAACCGACCAGTCACGACCGTTAGAAGGGCTGCCTCACTTGAATGTCTTCAAACTAGACGTGCTAGGTTACGTACGTTGTTCCAGTTTAAAGGTGTCGTCACATTCTCTGAAATTTCGCCGGGCAAAAATGTCCAGCGTCACGAAAATCACTTTTAAACCACGTGGCTTACTCTCGATTTGTGGGACTAACTTGCGGCGAAATAATTTGACCTTGCGCAAAGTTCCTTGTTTACGCCTGCAAAAATAACCCCAAAAAAGCCAAACAATGGTAAAGGTGACCTCACCTTAACACTACTGCAGTTTAAACACATTTGAAATATTGTTAACTTTCACGCCCAAGATATAGCAGATTTACAAGTCTTGCGAGTGGTAAGGATGTCAGAAACATATCGGCGCAGAATGTTGCCAGGTACTTTACTTTAAAGGCTTGTCCTACCAAGGCTTCGGTAGAGTATCTAGGGTGAAAATCAATAAAGAGAATGTTAGCTGAATGTAACTCTTTTTACTGCTTTGGCTACCAGAACAATGTAGCTTTTTTTGGTGCTACACTTGTTAGAAATGAAGAACACCAAAGATGAATTGTGATGGTTTTGCCTTTTTGCATGTTCTTTGACTTTGGTGTGAGTCTAGTGATCCAGTGGAATGAACTTGAAACAGCTGAGTGAAAGGTACAACAGTCTTGGTTAAGGCAAATGTGGAAATTCACAAGTGTCTTGAACATTTAAGATAACATTATCACCTGTTTGTGTTGAACTGCTTCCAGATGTGTTGCTTGGACGCATTATGCGACTGTTAAAAACTCCTTCAATAGACCATCTACATTTCTGGGTACTAGTAGTTCATATGGTGGATGTTGCATTTGTAAGGATCTCTGGGCTCTCTCTGGTGTCGTTTGGCCAGTATAGTCGCAATTTTGTCAAAATAAGGGTGTACACGCTGAACTGTACAGACATGCATGTTTTGGATTCTAGCTGTAGATATTTAAGGTTTTTCTTGTGTACTGGGTTTATGAACTTGAAAAAATTGCTATTGGGACATACATTTCTGAAGTGTCTTGATTTGCACTGCCAGTCTAGTTCTTGCATCATGGTACTGCCACAGATCAGACTGTAATGCTGTAGCTTTATCTGTCAATGAATGAATTGAAATTTGGCTTTGATGTAAAATACTGACTTGAAAATTTCTGCATAAAGTCTCAGTTTATATCCTGCTCACTCAAATACAGACTGTGTTGAAAACACAATGAATTACACAGATATCAACTGGCATTCCTCTTCTAGACATTTTAATATTCAACTGTACTCAAATTTCACTCTGCATCTCACTTGGTGGTAAAAGATCAGCATAAAGAAACCCAATAATAAACGATTTATCTTGTCTTTGATTTCTTCCTCTTTATTTTTCATCAAGTAAGGTTGCACAATTCTGGAGTCATTGTTTTTAACATAAGTAAAAAATGTCTGTGTTTAAAAAGAATAACCAGGGTTGCACAAATACAAAAATACATTCATAAAAAAAGAACAAATACACAATATATTATTTTTAAGGTGCATTATAAGTATTACATATAATTGTTTAACATTAAATGGCATCCCCTGTTCAAATGAACTGAACTGTTTTTGAATTTGTGTAAAGTCAAAACACCCAGGATTCCAATTAAATAGGAATAGCTTAAATATGGGAGCTATTCACAGATAAAATAAAATATTTGCAATTGCTCAATTAATCATGAGTTGATATATATGTATGTATCAGATGGTCCCTATTTACCTTTTGTAAACATAAATTTCAGTAGTACATGAAAGTACAGCAGTAGTGCAGTAGTAGGGTGTGCACATTAAACCTAATTCCACTTTTATGCTAACAAGTGCTACAGAAAAACAAATACTGTGTGGTTTCAAAAGCTACAGCAATTCAAAACCCCGATCTAGAAAAATCTAAGAAAGTCATTTTAGAACTTAAAACTTGAACACAAGCTGATGGTAGAGTAAGATGCAAGATTTTTTGAGGGAAAAGGTTGGCACAAAAGCAGACAACGGTGAGGCAGTAAAGAAAAACTATCACAGAAATTGTGTGGAATAGAAAAAAAGATGCTCACATTACTTTTGTCTACATACAAAAAAAATGATAAAAACGTAATAGTCAATAATTACAAGTCAAGTTAAACGCAAGTGAAAATACTGGCCTACTTTTCATGAACTCAATAACGCTAAAAAGCTTTCCTGGTTATCAGTGTATAAGAGCAGTTCCACACAACTGAAATGAACCTGAATTGTGTGGGAGACTGTCCTCTTTTTGGGTGTTCATGCAATTTTCACATGTGCTGGGCCTCTATACATCCTTCCCCCAAAGCATTATCTATGTTTGCCGTAACCTATAGATGGCTTCCACACATTCTGTTAATGAGGAATTCTCTACTGTGAGTGTCGCATGTACTTTAGACAGAGGTGTGTAGAGGTGTACCACCATTTGAAGGAGAATACATATGCTCTGATGAAGAGGAGATAGAATGTGATGAAGATACTTCTTTCTGAAACTCCTCCACCTTCCTCTGTAGCTCTGCTCGAAGATACAGCAGCTCCTTCAGGTTCTGGTGCACAGGCATCTGATTAAAAGTCAAAAAGAGCTGGTGTCAGTTATAAAAGCTCTAGTAACTAGTAATAACATGCATTACTGAAGCTAATGTATTGTGAACATTTTGCACCTGCGGTCTCATACGGGGGTTCCAGCGTACATAGTACCCAACCCAGAGCTCCAAATGTCTGAGACTGGCCAGAGGGTACAGAACATGGTTTTCATAGTCTACATAGAAGGGGTTGGTGAAGTCCTCTGGCTGGCTATTGATGTAAGACCACAAAGACACCGTTTTACTATTCACTTCCTGAAAACAGAAGGAAAGATTTGAAAATGTCAGCATTGGGACATCTCTAGTCCATCAAATCTACTACTACTCCTCTCCCAGTGTTGGTACATGCCTTTTCCACTCGCTCCTTTTCGCTGTTGTAAAGGAACGTACCAAACAGACAGCTGTAGAGGTAATCCAGGATAGCGATGAGGAAGAGCTCATTAAACTCAAAGGCAGCGGGAAACTGAGAACACATTATAAAGACATTCACAGTGAGTTCCAAAACACCAGCATCCATTTCTAGGTATGGCTCAAACATAAACATTTTACTATAAATGAAAATGTTATATAAATGAAGCTTAAAAAAACCTGTCTCATCATTTGCCAAACACAGTCTATGAACTGCACAAATAGAGGCGAGCGTTCAGAGTTTGCATGATTTTCATCTCCGTGACCAACACGCTATGAAAGAAAGAGATATTTAAAAGAAGTTAAAACCTCCACTCAGCAAGGACATTTAAATGATAATAAATACATTTATAATTATATTTCTATTTCAAAACAGTTTTGCAGAAAAACACTAGTAGCAAATAGTGCTGTCAAATGATTAATCACAACTAATCACGTCCAAAATAAGTTTTGTTTACATAATATATGTATATATAAATAATACACACACATGTGTGTATATTTCAGAAAAATCTGCTGTTTATATATTAAATATATTTTGTAATATTAGAAATTAGACTAATAAATAAATAGTTTCTAAATATATATATTGTATATGTATGTATTTATGCATACATAATAAATATACATAGAACACACACATACATTATGCAAACAAAACCAAAATAAAATAAAAAAACTTTTATTATTAACATTTGTTTGACAGCAGTAGTACCAACATTTCCAATACTGCTGACATGCCCATCTTATCAGCTGAATTCAGTTTCTACCCCAAATATACAGGTTCTCTTCCACACTCAGTGTTCCTCACCGCAGCGAACTTGTGTCCAAAGCTGATCCATTCCTTCTCCAGCAGCACCTGGAAACCCCTGAGAGTCCTGTAGTATGAATCCAGCATTAGCATAGCCAGAGAGGTGAGCTGAGCTGTGCGGTCCCAGCCGTCACTGCAGTGCACCACCACAGAGCTCTTACTCGACTCAACCTTATCTGCAATCCGCACCGCACCCGCAAGCAAAAGCTAGAAAGAGAGAGAGTCGACTTCTTTAAAAGCATCTAATCATTTTATGATTCACTGTCTGAGACCAATCTCGCAAATTCTAGACATTTCTCTGATTCTAGGCCAAAATCTGTAGTTTTCAATCATATCCACCGACAGCCGACAAATAACCATTAAAAAAATCTAATTGAATCTGATGACCCTATAAATGCAAAAACATATTTTCATTTTTCTATTCATGACCTAAATTAATCTAGCGACTGCTTTTGTTTGTCTGGCATTAGTGACAGCTGAGATCTCTCAATGTGACATGTCTTATTGTAAAAGTGTGCAAATTTATGACTTCATACATCCACTAAATCCTGTTCCTTTTGGACAAGTTGGTAAAAAGGCTCATAAAAGTTCTTGGAAAAAGCTTTGCATCATTTCTTTGCTAATGCAACTTGGTTTGACGTTTCCTGACTTTTTGGCTAAATGATATCCTCATGTAGAGCTTTCAAACATACACTTATAAAGGTGAGTAGGAGAAAAAAATATCCATTATTAATTCATACTGTAGAAATAAAGGGTGTTTACCCGTATGTACTGCAGCCAGTGTGTGGCATCTATAGCTGAATGCCAGTGTGGATCATCAATGGTAGGGTAGACCACCTCCTTCAGCTTACGCAGAGACTCTCTCATAACATGAATGTTAGGAATCTCCAGGAAATTCAGGTCCATGTTAGGATAGAAATTATCATTCTCATAACCTCCATCCTTAGCCTGAGGCGTGAAACAGCAGAACACAAGTTAGAGAAGATTCTTGGCTTCTATCTCCTGACAGGATCTTCAGATGTACATTAGCACAGATGGCTACTCAATAATTCAAAGCTACATATGCAGAAAAAATAATGAGGGTGTGTGCGTGAAAAGTGGCATACAAGAAAGTTTCCTACATCTTTACCAAAAATACTTAGCAGCATGTTATTTTTATGATGACACTGATGAACTAAACTGAAAAACAATGCATCAAGGAAACCGCTATTACCTTGTGATTGTCAGCTACAATGTTCTGTCGAGCATCAAATATGGTGAGTTTATGGGACTGTGCATTGGCATCCATGATGGTCTGAAGGTAATGCTCATCCTCCTTACACCGGCGGTCTGTCGGGCCCACCATGGGCTGACTACAGCGGACTATAGTGGCCTGAGTTTCTGGGTGGATCCATGAGAGGACCTGAAGGAGAAAATGAGGCACAGACTGTTTTTGAATGCTCAAATCATTTATTTCAGCAGTTGCTAATGTTTTTTCATCAATTGTAATATATGTGAATAACATCCAGTATTGTTAACTTAATTTATATTTTCACTCTATTTTTTTTTTTCAAAAAGCATTGAAACCAATTGAGCTAGGATCAACTTAGGCTCACCATGCTTTTGGGAAATGCAGCCCACTTCAATAATTCATTACTGATAAAATTTCAATGCTATTTAGTACCAAACAGCATTTGAAATAATCAGTGCCTGGGCAAAAATGCCACAAAAGTGAAGAAAAATACTCTAAATGTGATCATAGAGCCTTCAGCAGCAACTGATGTACATTACCATCCAAAGGTTTGATGTTAGTAGTTTTTTTTTTTTTTTTTAAAAGAACAGTTATTATGTGCATTAAAGCTGCATTTACATAATCAAAAGTAAAACAATATTTGAAATATTACTACTTTATATATATATATATATATATTTTTTTTTTTAGGAACTTTAAAACAATTTATTCCTGTGATATAAGCAGAATTTTGAGCAGCCATTACCCTAGTCACATCTTCCTTCAGAAATCATTTTTATATGCTGATTTGGAAGAGCAAGCAAATATAATAAATATTTTTTTGTGGAAACTGTGATACAGTTTTTTAGAATTCTTTAATGAATACAAAATTAAAAAGAACTTCACATATTTAATAAGGCAATTTCTTGAAGTACCGATTTCTTCAAAACACCTTTTGAATGGTAGTGTGTTTGCATTTACTTTCTCAAAGTAAAATGAAAAAAAAGAGTGAAAAAAAAGATTTGTAAAGTAAGGTTGCATAGACACAGGCTCACTTACTGGTATACGATGTTTTACTCTGAAAGAGGCAACTCGTTTGATCTCATCCTCCTTGATACTGGTTGGGGTGACGAGCAGAGCAGGGTAAGTGTCACACACTTCATAATTACTGTTGATCTTACTGATGGTCCAGCTCTCATTCGGCAAACCCTGCAAACAGTGTGGAAACATAAAAAAGAGAAGAGAGAACTATATAAAGGCTGAATGAAGCCATATTATTCTCAGTTTATATACTCTCAGTCAGACTTTTTCAGTGAAGTGCACGTCTCACCATTCTTTTATATTCTGCCACCGGATCATAAACCTTCCATCCATCCTCTGGATACTTCTCTTTGTATTGGAAGGCGAACAGGGACTGGAAAAGAAAAGGAACAAATGGATTGTGGAGACATGAACCAGCTGCACTCAGGTTCATTGGCCAATCACTGCTCTGACATACCAGCTCATTGGACAGGGGGAAGGCATACTTGGTCAACACCTCCAAAATCTCCAGGTTACTCTGTTCTTCCTTTTTATAAGCAAACCTCGGGCTCCTCATATCCTATTGAGACAAACAACAAATCATTGGTATGGACAAATAGCAGTTTTTGAGGCAGAAATCAAACCAAATAGGATCAGATCTATTTTCCTTTCGATAAGCTTAAAATGTCATTATTCAGACACTAATAAAAAACAAGCTTTTTTAATGTATAATGTTCTTTAGGTAACACTTTAGCATAGGGACCAATTCTCACTATTAAAGGAACAGCTCACCCCAAAATAAAAATTCTGTCATTAATTACTCACCCTCATGTTGTTTCATTTTCCGAACACAAATTGAGATATTTTTAATTAAATGTGAGCATTCTCTGATCTTTTATAAACAGCAACGGGACTTTAAAGATCGGCAAAACAGTCCATGTGACATCAGTGGCTCAATGCCAGTTTTGCAAAGCTTTGGACTATTTTACCAATGTCCCTGCTGATTTCTGGACCTGGGAACATTACAGTTGTGTTGCTGTCTATGGAGGATCTAACAGCTCTCAGACTTATTAAAACAATATCTTAATTTGTGTTCCGAAGATGAACAAAGGTCTTACAGGTTTACAATGATATGAGGGTGAGTAATTATTGACAGAATATTTTGGTGAACTATCCCTTTAAAATAAACCTTTTCCCTAAAATACTGATGTAGTTATTTTATTTGCTTTATTTCAACATGAAAAAAAAAAAAATATATATAATTTACACATATTTTATATATATATATATAGCTGCTACAGCAAGCACTAACCAAATATTTAAACGTTGAGCAGCAAGTTCATTGGCTGGAATATATCAGATTGAGTTAAAACCTATTGCTCTGCGTCATCTAAAGCTTCATGACAGAACTTTGGACTCGCGATATAACAAAATATCTCTATTCCAATAAATGTTGTTTCTTATAACATCTTATTTAAAGAATCCTGAAAGAAATGTATCACGGTTTCCTACAAAACTTTTTAATTTGACAACAATAATAAATGTTCTTAAGCACTAAACAAGCATTTCTGAATGATTTCCAATACCCCAAACATTTGAACAGCAGTGTACATACATTTAAGAGAGAATTGTATTAATTTATTGTACCAATCCATTTGTAGCCATACAGGCCTAATACTGAATACTGGAAGAAATTGAATAAACATGATGAACCATCCTGAGATGCACTGCCCTTCAATCAGCTAAGACAATAATCACCATTATAGACAGAGTCAGACTCTATCCAAACAATGAAGCTCTGCTTCTGAGCTCTGCTTTGTGGGTGGATGTTGTGGGTGGACATACAAGTACGTGGGTGGATGTTAGTGAATCTAACCTTACAGACGATCTCCATGCCACTAGTATTCTCCCCAAGACTCTGTACACTGATAGTCTCCAACCTGCTGATGGCACCCAGGTTCACATCCAATATGAAAAGAACATCCTGCAGAGATGGATGGAACAAGATATTATTTGGGCATATAACACTTTATCGAGACACTTTACTGATTTTGACAGAGAAAGAAAATCAGAAATGAATTATTTCTCCATACCCGTTCTAGACTGACAAAGTAGAGTTTGTAGTCTGTGACTGTGAGTGTGCCGGTCACAGCTCCAGTGAAAGGACAGATATACATCACATCTTTAACTGCAGAGACAGAAAATAACATCTTAACAGACACCAAACAAGCAGAAACAGGAAACAAGTCCCCATGAACGATCCAAAATATACCAGTGGTTTTGATCGTCTCTCCAGCGAACAATGGCACTTCATCCATGCGGGGAGCCTGCCTTTGTGCATCCTTGAAAACCTGCTACAAGGTAAAGAGACAAACCCTCTCAAAATTCACACAGCAGTTATTTAATTCTGCTAAATCTTCATACACTATCGTTCAAAAGGAATGATTTTTATGCAAACCATTATAAAAAAAAAAAAGTTAAAATAAACAGAATTTTCACTGCATTGTTACAAAAATGAAACGCATCCTTGCTGATTAAATGTATTGAATGAAATTTTTTTACTGACCTCAAACTTAAGTTTTAAGATTTTTAAGACAAAATCTTATGGGATAGTCTTATGAGGTAGTATGAGATAATAATAATAGTATAATCAAATCAAAAGAGAAACAAAGATCATAACAAAGATCTTGACAGCAGTAAGATAACTGAGTGAGTGGAAGAAGATAGACATAAGAAGGTTAGAGCAAGCAGGTAGTGTTGAAGCGAGAGAAACTTGCCGTAGCGTGAGATGGCAGTTCATAGTCACTGTCAAACTGACAGCCATCTTCAACAGAGTCCTTAGACTGAGCACCAGAGGCAGAAGGAAAGAAGGAAAGTGACAGAAAGAAAGAAAGAAAGACAGAAGGAAAGAAAAGAGTTTGTTAAAAAGTTCTGTGATTTTAGTGTCTGTTTTGGAAAGAGAACAAGGAGGACAATGCAGCAAAGATATTAGCTGCTCTTTAGGGTTGATAGGTCATATCCTCACACAGAGAGTGTAATTTAAGGAGGAAGAGAAAAAACACTCAAAACATACAGCTGTTCAGCCATCACAACTTCACTAGAAGATCTAATGGCAACTGAATAATTCAAATGTGTGTTTTTGATGCTTCTGATGTGTTTTAATATAGATCTCAGATTCTGGATCTTCAGTCTTACCCTCAAGTTTGACCTCCTGGATACCTGGAGATCACACATAGACATCAGACAAAAAAAAGTTACAAACACACCTTCATGAACATGTAGGCACGCAGACTTAACACACATTACACTGAATCTTAGCTGAAATGTCAAGACATTTCCAAGTCATATTTTACCCCAAAATCAGAGAGAACAAAATGAAGCCTTTTTTTAGTTTTTACTACCCACTATAAATGTAAAAAATCCAATGCTCATTGCTTTATTTAATATTATTACTTTATATTGTATTACTTAAACGGTAAAGAACAAAGTATACACACACTATCTTTTAAAAATGTTGGGTAATTTGTTCAAAATGTACAAAAAAAACAACATTAAAAATAAATAACTTTCATTCTCCAACAATACATTGAACAAATTGACTAAAAGTGACAATAAGATGACACAGGACAGTAAAAAAAAGGTAATTCCAAAAGCGAATACATTTTATTTACTGTATTTTATGACCCTTCGATAAGCTTTGGCTCCTGGATTACATCTGGGTTGCATCCCAGACCAATGAACTGCAGATTTCTATATGCAGCACAATTTACTAAAATACTAAAACATATAATATGTAAATCATTTTCTATTTAATGAAGACTTGCATCTTAAAAACAGGCTTCATTTTTATGTAGAATATAGCTTTTTTCTTTTTGTTTGGAATTGGACATTTCTTCAGGAGATTCATCCTTAAAGACCTTTATAAAGCATAAAGAAGGGCTTATGAACCGAAGACAAACACATAACAAAAAGACAGTGTTCAAAATCCCATACTGAACACACACAAAGGTAAAGCAGACTATGTGTGCACAAACAGTGGTTATATATGTGCAGCATTATGTACCATTTCTAATTTACAGCTCAAAGCAGTTCAAAGCATTGCCAACGAACAAACAGCGTACTTCCATCACCCTTACCCTTAAATCTATCTTCTTCCCAACCTGTTGATTAAAACACAATATCATAATGGCTCACTCTGAGGTAAAAAACCCCAAAACAACTGGCCACATTCATATTGAATACCATGTATCTAAGCTTAAATATACCACGATAATTGATATAAATATAACATATTTCAACTCAAATCAAAATTTCATTTGTTTATTAATTTGCTAAACATAATAGTATTAATTTGGGATCATGTACAGTCAGGACCCATTCTTGGGTCCTTATCACTCCACATAGGTTTATTTTGTGGTGACGCCAACAGGCTATACATCATCACATATTTATTTTATACAATTATGGTCTGATTAAGAGTGAAAAACACTCTCTAACCTTGCATTCATGGGTAATGGCTTCTGGAGGGACACCACTAGAGATCTGGCTGGAGATAGTGGCCGCTATCAGCTGTTTACACCACTCCACATGAGATCCAGTAGGACTGTGTGAGAAAAAAAATAACACACTCAAGCAAGTGCTTCAGTCAATGCATCTGCCATTAGCTGATATAATGTGAAACTACAAGAGCCATACTGGCATAGACAGGCGCCTTTATTAATGTGTAGTGCTGACATCCTGTGGTCTGTAAAGATGACAGATGGCAATATGAGGTCAGATAAATGTGTCACACATCCTGATCTTTCAATGGTGAAAAATGCAACAACATAGCATCCTGGCTTTTAAAAAAATGCTTGTTTTATATCGTTAAATGTATCACATTCTTGGTAATAGGCTAACGTGACTACCTTTAAATGGTGGAAGGATGCGTGTTAATAGTTTGGACAGAAATGATTTATTTAAGAAATAGTTTTGATATTAGTGTTTTCTGAGCACAGACATTATAATATACCGTGTATATATAAGGGTAAATGTCTTAATATTCATATGGGACGCGTCTTATCTCTCCATCACAACAGGCGTGCCTATAAAGCGCGTTTTCACACCATAGTTCGCTTTATTTAGCAAAAATACAGTACATTTGAGCATAAACCCAAGTCTTGTACCTGTCTAATGAATCCACGCTGTCTTGTCGAGGTGCAGGGATGCCTCCTCCGAGGTTCCTCGGTTTACGCGGGACAGGAGGCAGCACCGGACTCTCTGAACCCGACGAATGCTGCTGTTTCTCCATTGCTCGCCTTCCCGAGGTCCGTCTTGTAGGATGTGAACGTCTTTTAGGTGGCTCTAGTCTGCTAGCGGAACCTGTGTGTTTAGGAAGTCATCTCTCTTCGGCTGTTCGTGTGCATCAGTCTGCTTTGCGGTCGCCTCTCTGCTTCCTGTTGTGCTGCCGCCGCTGACAAATAGCGTTTCTCTTTATTTGTGAAGAGGAGGCAGCCATGACGAAATCTCCCCCCTGCTGTCAAACCCATATTTAGATCACTAACAATATCCGCAGCCATGTAACATGCGTATGCGTTTAAAGAAAACAAAACACGAGAAATGATGTTTAAGCGAGCATTTGGAATGCATATTTATATTTAAACATTAGGAATATTTACATATTTGTAATATTTAATAACTAATAACAATAACAAAAAGTCTAGTCCATATTTAACAAAGGATAAGGAAAACAATTGTATTACGGATGCCACAAAACCTGTTGGTAACGCTTTAGAATAGGGAACGCATATTTACTATTAACTACGGCGTTTACCTCGAGAGTTGCAGTTTATTATAAGTAAGGTAGTTGGTTAGGTTTAGTTATTGGGTAGGATTAGGGAGGTAGAATAAGGCATAAATATGAGCTTAATTACTACTAATACATGTCTAATAGTCTAGTAATATGCATGCTAATAAGCAACCAGCCAAGAGACCCTAAAATAAACAGCAAATAATTTTCAACACTGATTAAAAACTGTTTTGGGCATCAACTAAGTCAGCATTTCTAAAAGATCACGTGACACTGAGGGCTGATGGCTGCTGGAAATTCATCTCCAACATCACATTTTAAAGTAAATGACATGCACCAATATAAAAAAGGTATTTTATATTGTAATAGTTCACCGTATCAGCTTTTACTGCATGTTGTACTTGTACTTTTTCCCCCCTTCTTCAAATAAAATTCACAGGGTAATAGATCTTATTCAATGGTCTGGACGTCATCTATATAAGTATGCTGTTTTCATATCACTGTGACAGTATACACATTTTGGTCTTTAGAGTATGCATTTTCATTGCAATCATGCATGCTTAAAGGTCTTGAACAACTTCTTGATCGGTCACTCTAGGGTTAATTGCATTGGGTGGTTTATATGCTATATAAGTACTGCATATAACAGTAATGCAAGTAATATTTAAAGCAGTGTGTCATACAATCAGAATTCCTGGAATAACGAGCATACAGTCTTTTCAATGTGAACTCTTTAAATTAATTTAATCAGCATTATGTACAGAACAATAGCTGGCCAACAAATAAAGGATACATGTGGGAATACAAAACACAAATAGATCCCTCTAAACTATTATGTCTAACTTAAGATAATGTCAGAAAAATACTCAGAGTGCAGCTTTCCTTCACTCAATCTCATGCGATGGGATTGAGAACAAAAGAATTCCCTACAGAATCAGATCATGTTACAAAGCAAAACCTAAATGCCCATTAAAAAAAGAAATTATAAGAGGATGTCAAACAAATTACCTACAATTACCAAAACATTTTTTTTTCTAATTACTTTCCTTTTTATAAAACTGTCAAATTTTACACTGAATAAAATAATTATATTTTACAACAATAGAACTTTCAACAGTAAAATAGGTTTTTGTTTGAGGTAATTACATAGTTCTGGTACTTGTACAAAATAAAAAATAGATTTTTGTCTTTTTCCCCCCTAAAAACAACCAACCGCAAATGGTTTGTTTGTTTATTGAACCTGTTTGTCTTCTTCACACACTATGGTTTAAACTTCATATCCTCATTGAGGTCAAAGTCATTAGAAGTTCAGTTTTCTGAGGCAGCATGAGCAATGACTCAATGCAGCCCTCTTCTATAACCCCGTGTCAATCACCGCCGTCTTCCTCAAGAAAAGGCTGAATTTGGGACAGCTCAAACGCACAGCTTCCTATCCCAGCCGCTCCGTCCTACCCAAAAGACTTTGCAGACTACACTACGTCTTGATGTGAGCAATACTGTCAGCTCCATCAGAAACGAAATATTTGCTTTCCGTGGCAACTGCACATCGTTTTATGGGGTAAAGCCACTAGCATGTAGGGCTTCAAACTGTTCAACTCCAGAACTCAGCAGGAGAAGAAACCTGTTTGCTCGAACGCACAGTGAATGGAAATCACTCTATTCTACCACTGATGCTGCCATAAAGAAAAAACAAAACAAAACAACATCTCGCTATAAAATATACACCTGAAAACCTCAGATATGAGTAAAGGCACCGAAAAGGTATCCACGTCGCTCACTTAAAAAACCCTGGTTCTGTTCAACAAGCTAATATTAACCGCGTTTTCCTACCATATCATACACTCACCTGAGCAGCGAATGACAACTACGGAGGAAAAAGTAAGACATTTAGACGACATATCTGCTTCCTTTACACTTTGAGGTCAGCCATTTGAGTTCGTCAAGCAGTTAAACCAAGAATACTAATGAAACGATTGCTCTACCAAAGGCTGAGGACCCTGTTTGATACTGGACTGACTGGACTCCACACAGGCTACAGTTTACCAGCTCTCTCTGAACACCATTTAGATGCCATCTTACCAGTGCTCAACATTCAAAAATGTTCTGCACACCGAACTAAACATGTTAGAACCCTAATAACACACGTAACGCAACACACAACCACATACGTCCGTCCTATTCCATCACTTTCAATCGTCACATGACCGTTCCAAACAGTATCCAAGTGGTGTCTGGGATACCCACACATACTCTGACTCCCTTTCATCCATGATTTGTGGCGTGAAACAAAACAAAAAAACAGCGCTGTCACTTTAAGGCTTCTCTTTTCTTTTCATTTGTTTTTTTTTTGCGTGATGAAGGCCGTACTGTGGTTTACTGCATAATTTTGTTACTCGTTATCGTCGATATCACTTCTAATTGTGTTACCATAATTACCACTATTGCTATGTACAAATGTCCAATGTCTGTCACAGTTTGTGAGCGGGATCAAAACGGTGTCTGTAAGTGTGTGATGTGCTGATTGGGCGTGGCAGCGTTGGGGGTGGAGCTGTTTGTCAAGTGGGTGGAGGAGGGGGCGGAGTCTGAGAGCTGCAGTTCCTCCAGTTTCTTCAGGTACTGATCCCTCAACGCCAGTAGCTCCTTATAGCGCTGCTCCACTGGACTCTGTTGCTGATATGCACAAATATACACAAACATGCACACATGAGAAGGGACAAATGTGTTTAATAGCCACCAGAGGGCAGCAAAAACACTCTTTGACTTCAAATAAAGGAAACTGATCACATCGGCATTTTTTTGAAACAAATGTTTTTGAAGATGCTGGAATACTAGGATAAGCATTTTGTATTAAGTTGTAATCAGCTGGATGATCATAATAAGAATGTTTAATATTTAAACATGGCATTATGGTCTGGACACATTACATTTGGATATTTTTTTCTAGCCCATTGTTTTGGTGGTATTTAATATGTAAATGGTAAACAGCATTAATCTTTGTCATGACTAATATGGTAAAATGCTTATTCATGCCAATGCTGGAGCAGCTTCTGCAAAACCTCTGTAACTGAATGCGTGTGTGTGTGTGTGTGGTGATAAGGATGTTCTGAGTGACAGTTCACTGCAGTGCCAGTCAGGACGTAATTAAACTGGAGAGAGAGGATTTTCTGCACCGCTGAATCTGGTGTGCAGTCACACGCACACACATAAACACTAAATCCCACCCAGAGGCAAAAACACCCACTATAAAAAAAAAAAAAGAAAGATGCACAAGCTCCCCCCCCCCCTTCAGAAATCAGTTTGTTTCTAAAAAGTCACCATACAAAATGCTATAGAAATTACAACTTGATTATGAATGTATGTTAATACCTGGTGTTGTATGCGAGGGTTCCACCTGATGTAATAAGTCACCCAAAGCTCTAGATGGCGCATGCTGGCTACAGGGTAAAGCACTCGACTGGACTCTGGTGTGTAGAAGGGGTTTATATACAAGGATGTGTCACTATTGATAAAAGACCACAGAGACACCGTCTTCACCCGAAGGTTCTATTCAATAAAATGACATGGAAAGAAAAGAAGAATCAGAATAAACATTGCTCCATTATTTAAAGTGAATCTTAAAGGTTACTCCATCCCAAAATGAAAATGGTCTCATTAATCGCTTGCCCACATGTCGTTCCAAACCCATCAAATTTTTGTTCATCTGTTTTTCTACGTTTTTCTTATTTTTCTGAACTTGACAGTGTTTATTACCTGGTAGTCCATGAGCCAGTCAAAACCCCCCTGGTTTTCATCTAAAATATCTTACATTTTGTTTCTGGAAACGAACAACGTTTTTATGTCCTTGGAATGACATGGAGGTAATTAATTAATGACAAAATTTTCATTTTGAGTTGGGTCAATGTGTGTTCTGTTGTGAAATATAATTACAATTTACAATAACTGTTTTCTATGATTATACATTTTAAAATGTCATTTATTCCTGTGATAGGAAAGCTGAATTTTCAGCAGCCAGTAATTCAGTCTTCATTGTCACATGATAGTTAGAAATCATTCTAATATGAGCCAAAGTACAGGTGATTTAAGTGGCAATACAGAATCAGCTGTTGAATATATTGGTAATACAGCAGGTAAGGTGTTGAATCCTGTGTATAGCAGTAGATGTAAAGTGGGACTTTGTTCCTTAACATTGTTGCGATGGACGGCTCTAGAGGGCCACCAGAATGAATGTTTCATCTCCCCAAAGTGCATTCTACTCTGACTGAGAGTCACTGAAGCATCCCTTTTACTCATGCTCTACTTCACACAATAAGCGCAGAGAGAAATAAAAAGCAATGTGTGCATGTGAGAGAAAGCAAGCAAAGGCCAATATCTCTCACTGATGACAAGTGGCCTCCAATAAGCAGTGAAGAAGATTGGATTTCAGAGATTAAATATAATGGTGTGATAAAGTTAAAAGTATGGTAGACTAGAGAACATTTTAATAGATCTAGCTTGTATCCACAATGCATTTAATAATTATAAAATAATATACAGTGAGGTCAGTAAGTAAACACTTATAATCTGAGATTCAAAATTTAGTTAAACCAGGAATTTTTTTAAATCATGTGAAAACTATTAAGACAAATTAAATTCACATTAATGCACTTTAATATCACAGACACTCCAATTGTTTGTGATGTGTGAGTTAATTCTTACATTGCTTTCACGGACACTCTCACAGTTGTAGAGGAAAGTGCCAAAGCGGCAGCTATACAGGTGATCCAAGATTATGACCAAGAGACGTTCATTAAATTCAAACGCTGTTGGGAACTGCAGACGTGGGAGAGAGATTAAAGTTAAAGAGATTTACTTGCATTAACGCATTAAACTCTAATTAGCTGGATAAAATCATTTTACAAAACACATTATGAAAACGCATTCCAAATCTGCATGGTTTGGTTTCTTTTGCTGTACTCAAGAGACAGTTGAGATGCTGTTCTCTGTGTTATAAAAGTAGACAATAATGTTGAAGTTCCAATGAATTAGCTCATACTACTGCACTTTTAAAAATAAAGGAGATGCCACAGAAGAACCATTTTTGGCTCCACAGAGAACCACTCAGCCATGCAGGTTTGGAGTAGCATGATAGACGTGTTAAAACAATTAGATTCATACCTGTTTAGTCATTTGCCACACACAGTCAATAAACTGCACAAAGATAGGTGACCTGTCCTGGTCCGCATGGTTTTTGTCTCCATGGCCGATTCTCTACACACACACACACACAGTGTAAAGTTAATACCAAGAGATAATGATAAACTATTTTGCTTAAACAAAAGCTAATACACTCAGATGTAGTTTTA
>JAUMHI010000043.1:7828587-7881954 GCA_032359435.1 Enteromius unitaeniatus | reverse complement strand
CCAGCATTAGCATAGCCAGAGAGGTGAGCTGAGCTGTGCGGTCCCAGCCGTCACTGCAGTGCACCACCACAGAGCTCCCAGAAGACACTTTATCAGCCACCTGGATGGCCCCTGATAGCACCAGCTAGAGCAAAAAGGAAGGTAGTTACAACGTGTTGAGTTATATATATATATATGGGTATGTATAAAAAAACCCAAACCTTAATATGCTCTAGCCAGTGTGTGGACTCCAGGCTAGAGAGCCAGTGAGACTCCTCCACATTGGGGTAGACAATGTCCTTTAACTTCTTCAGCGACTCCCTCATGACATGGATATTATGGATGTCCAGAAAGACCAGCTCAGCGTTCTGATATGCATCGTCACCCTCATAACCTCCTCCTGTGGCCTGGAGGGTAAGAGGTAAGAAGAAGTGCAAAGGTTAAGATATGTTATCATTTAGAGAAATTCTGCACACTTGCTTTCACACTTCATGTACCTAAACACACTGTGCAAGAAAAAATATTGGATCAATAACGCCATTTCAAAATGCTCTGTCAGCGGTGTTCAGTGTGGCGTAGCTTTCAAGCACCACTGTGTTCCACTTCTTGGTCCACATTGTGGTTGGTTTTGCTTTTAATTAGTTTTGCAACACACGAAAACTGAAAACATACTCATGCAAAAGCAAGCAGTTTTGTTTGTCTAATACAAACCAAGAGTCCAAGACTGACTGGAAAACAGAAAGCAGCCCATACATTCAGTGGATAAGGCCATAAGTTAGATAAGAGGTAAACAAAGAGGTTTTTCATATTCAAGAACTTCTTGGAAATTAATTTGAATCTCTCTGACCTGCCAATAATCTCCACTTATTAGTAACCCTCTCAAATCTTACCTTGTTTGCCACAGCATTGACATTAGGCCTGGCGTCATAGATGGTGAGTTTGGTAGTACCATTGGCCTCGCGGATTATGTCCAAATAACGTTCATCATCTTTGTTGCGCTTGCCGCTCATTCCCACCAAAGGCTGGCTACACCGCATGATCACAGCATGGTTCTCTTTATGGAACCATGACAACACCTGAGAGGGGAAGGAAACACATCATCATTACAGATGGTAAAGTTATCAAAAAAAAAAAAGAAAAAAAACACCTTGTTGAATTAAAGATGAGGAAAAGAAAAGAAATCTAGGGATGCACCATTTGTATCAATACTATATTGGTTATCTGCCAGTATTATTATTATTATTATTATTATTTGTAAACTATACAAAATTGGATATATATATATATATATATATATATTGTCCACAACTGTGCATGCTTATTTCCTTACTTCTAAATTAAGATGATATTTTCCGGTATGCAATGCTTTCTTAATCTTTAAAAACAGTATCAATTTTAAGCATTTATCAGTTGCAAAAACCCTTCAATGTTCATACTGTGCACTATAATATTGTGATGTATCATTTTTTCGAATTTTATATTTTCATTCATTTAGAAAATAACAAAAGTATCTTTTTTGGTTGCCAGTCAATAACACAAAAATTATTATTAGCTCACTGCATTGGACAAAATTGTAATATGAATGCATCTCTGTCATTATTCTCATACAGAGATCTAAAAATACCCATGTATTTTGCAATATGCGCAAAAAGTAAAATTGACATTATCCAAATATTTCCCCTAAACAGCCTGCGTTATGCAGCAGAAGCTCAAATATGACCTTCCAGCACAAAACACATCATGATTTAGGCTTTTCACATTTGTCATCCGTAAAAGAGCTCACCGGGATGCGGCAGCGAGAGCGGAAGGTAGCTACTCTTTTAAGATCTTCCTCTGTGGCTTTGTATGGAACAACAAGAATTGTGGGATAGGTGTCACACAGCTCGTAGGTCTTATTGATGAAAGTGACCCTCCACTCACTATTGGGTACACCCTGACAACCAGAACAGAAAAACAACACACAATCTTAAGTAAAAGTACACTGTGCATGCCATTACATTAGACTTATTATATTTGCAAGTGAACAGGGAGTGTAAGAAAAATGAACAAGGTCAGCATGACTGCTTCTACACGATCACAAGACCTGGCATCTGGTCCTCACCTGCCTCCTGTACTCTTCCAAGGCCTCATAAACGTTCCAGCCATTCTCCTCATACTTCTCCTGACTCAGAAAGGCAAAGAGTTGCTGGGAAGGTCAAAGAAAGAAAATGAGTAAGTTAAACAAGTATTTCATGCATTCTACTACTGATGAAAGCCAGTTGTGAAATGCTGGATTGTTGAAACGACACGTAATCGCACTGCATAAAGATCCATTTAATTCAAAATCATTTCTGAATGAGTCTAAAAATTTGCATTTGAGAGTCAAGTTAAACACCAAACACTAACCATTCCATGAGACAGTGGGAAAGCATATTTGAAAATAATTTCAAAGATGTCTCTTCGACTGTGGCCTTCTTGCTTCAGAGCAAATCGCAGGTTCCTCATGTCCTGACACACACACACACACACAAAACGATTCGAGAATGTCAGACTTTCAAAAAGAGGATGCTAGTTTTGCTCTGACTTAACCTGCTCTAACCACATTTCCATACTATAGCTGTTCACATTCATAGCAGAAGCTTAAAGAAGTGCCCATGCTAACATTCATAGAAACTGTGTGATGCTACACATGCAGTATGTCAAGATCATGTCAAGATCTGGCTTGCAATACTTCAGGATCCTACTACCACTTTTCCTCTCATTTGCTGTTCCACACTTGAGCAGTTATGGAATATGAATTTCTAGTGAACAATACCTTGCAGGTGATTTCAAGGCCGTAGGAGTTTTCTCCCCGACTGGAGGCTCCGCCCATCTTCTCTACACGGCTTATGACACCCAATGGCACGTCCAGGGTAACTGGTGTCTCCTTTAAACAGGAAGTAATAAAAATCTTACACACACTCACATATATGCATATGCACTATAAACACAGAGGTGACACTTTCAGCTCCTTGCAATTATAATAAATATGTGCTGAAGCATCTCGCATTAGTTTGTTTATATCGAACTGGTCCACTAACAACTAGATCTTCAATATAAAACATACAATTTCGAAACTGTTTGCGTTACTATGTCGATTAATATAATCAGGGTTTTCTTTCTTTCTGCCACTTTGCCAGGCTGACAAATCATGGCAACAAACCCAGGCAACGATCAAAACAGGGCTGCAGGTGTCCGCTAACCATGTGCCAACCAAGGACAGAGCCAGCACCGAGATGAAAGCCTTTCTCTGATATGATGTGATACGAAATCCCTCCTCCTTCCTGTCCTCTCATATCCTTCTCTTTTCTCTTTAAATACAGACTAACAGATGTGCGCTATAACGAAAGGTGGACACTAAAAACTGATGCAAAATAAAGAATGCAGAAACATTCCTTCAAAGGAGAAACTGAGAGGAAAAGACTGAAAGACAGAAGGAAATGGATAAGCTGGTTTTAAGCTGGCACCTGACATGGCCTCAGAATGACTGTGCGTGAACACGTAGAGAAATACCGTTTTGCAGTTTTGGGAAATGAAATCGAAAGTTTCTCTTACTGAGTCAGTGTTCTTGAAGTAAAGTCTGTAGTTGGTGATGAGCACCTTTCCTTTGACTGCAGCATTAAAAGGGCAGATGTAGATGATTTCTTTATCTGAAGAGTAAAAGAGAGAAGAAAATACAAATAAAGCTCAACATTTATTTAATCCTATAAAAATGTCTGTATGAAACAATTCAAGGTGCATTGAAGTTACTTTCGAAAAACATGTTGACAAACAAAGGTTAGTCATATCAGTGTTCCTCCTTCATAGTGGCTGCCATTTTTTTGAGATCACATGACCTGCCATATATTTATTTTGATTGCCCTCTATTATAAATTAGTATCTACGCCTATTATCAATAAATTCAACTGTGTAATGCTGCGTCCTTGCCAGCCACCGTAAAAAAAACAGATGAAAATTTCTGCCACCTAGTGGGCTGGGGTGTGAAACACTGGATGGTGCATAAATGAATAATGGCGTCCCCAAAGATTTTAGGGTTAAAAGTCTTTAAATACTGAGCCAGAGCAGTTAGGCAATGATTAGCATGCAACACTGACTTGACTCAATTAGGTGCGCTATTGAGCATTTTAGGTGCTATGCTAAGGTAATGTATACAGCGAACATGACAAATTGCATAGTATTTTCAAATGTCATGTATGCATGCATCCCGATTTTTCAAACCTCACATAACCTTTATGCTCAAATTAAGCATCTTGAATTATTTCACATCAATAACTTTAAGCAGGGAAATAGCGCAGACCCTGGACAAGGACGAAACTTCATAGTTTTCATGTGCCATGCACACTAACAAATGGCGCATACTATAAAAATGAATTGTTTGGCTATAAAAAACATTAAATATGTATTCCATTCTACGTCTACATTTGTTGTATAGGTTTCATGATTTTATTAACTATTTTAAAATTTTACTTGGGTCAAAAACTCTTATTAGCCCCAAAATGCATCATGATCTTAAATCAACAGCTTTAGAACTAGTCTAGCACATTATTTGAACATTACAAATTGTCAATATTAAAATATGCAAGTATTATGGAGGTATCAGACTAATTCTTATTCAATAAGAGCCCAGAAGCACACACATGCTCTCACTCACCGATCACTCTCTCTTCTCCCGGCAGCATGGCAACATCTGCCAGCGGCTCCATCTTCAGGCTCTCTCTGGACGCCTGTCAAAACATGCAGGAACATTGGGTTGACATGGGCACATCCCTCACACGCACACAAATGCTTTCAAATAAGGACGATCACAACAGTTTCTACACTACTCACAACATTAATACACTACAGTTCTAGATCAAGCATAACAACTTCAGAGGAAAAGAAAACCGCTGTGGAAACCCCCTGAAAGTGATAGGAATGGAAGAGGAAGCAGTGAAGAGAGGAAAATAAAGAGTAAGAGGAGAATGTCCTCTTTCACCCTCCTGTCTGTGAGGACCAGTCTGATGCTCTCTGTTTGTGTGTGTGTGTGTGATCAGGGATCCAGATTGTCTTTCCCTGGGCTATTTTCCTGCTGCCAGTTGAAGGTTAGTGAACTGGAATGCGAGCTAAGAGTGCCATTCGCTGCGTGTAGTCATTTATTCTGTCTGCCTTTTGCTGCTGTTCAGTGTTTTGCACGTCGCAGCCCTGTGGGCAGAGTGAGGCAAGGGCTTCTGGGTAATGGTCTAGCCCGTGTTCTCGAGATGACAAATGGAGCAGCCAAACACAGACCCGGTGATCCTACAGTAGCTAACCTGGTTCACACAAATAAGAGGTAGCTGGGTAAACAGTAGAGGACAGATGAGGAAGGGGGAGAAGGAAAAACAGCCAACTAGTAAGAGGATTAAATGAGACAACGTTAAAGACATCTTAAAGGTACAGTGTGTGTTTTCTGCAACATTCGTTAGCAATTGTTCACAGCCATCTGGGAAATCAAGTCCAAATAGCTTGGTTATAGTCGTTTCTGCATATTAAGCTGCGATAGGAAAAAGAAAGAGAAAGAAAGGGGACCGAGATAAAAGAGACAAACAGAGGCAATCACAGAGACAGATGGACGGCTCTCTGTAGAAAATCTCTCTAGCTGTCCTCGGGGACCCTGGAAAAAAGGAGACTCGGGTTCTGCTGCCTATCACCTGCCAGGTGTTACAGCTCCACTAACATATGTATGGAACAGCAGTCTCCTGGCTCAAGCGCTAGCGATGTGCCAACTCCCTTTCTGCCTGGAATCCCCTCTGCCCAGAGAGGTCACATGTGCCAAGCCATGCATGTGTTTATGTAGGGAGGGGTCCTGTGCTTTTAACGGAAACAATCTATTTCGATTTAACCACTAAGACAAGTTCCCATTTGAATTACTCAAGTTTCACACATTTAGCAACACGCACATGTATTACTAATCACTCTATATATTTACTAAACAGCTAAGCTGGACTGAGTACGCATTTTGGTCTTAAAATAGGTCAGCTAGATAAAAGATCAATAACGTGGACATCAACATTTTTTTAAACATGATGACCCTCTGTATAAAGAAATATTATGTTATATTTTATCATATAAATATAGAATTGTATCCACCCCTATTCTTAATTAAATGAAAGCAACTCAAATTGTGCATCAAATTATTTTTAAAAGTGCCAATAGTGCATGTGATGTTGGAAATGCAGTTTGAGATAACTGAAGGCATATGCCTCTTCTATATGGCTGCTTAATACTATAGGAAAGCAGAGCAAAGGGCAGCTCTATTGATACCAGTGAAGTGCATTATTTATTCATGAAGAAAACGAAAGTCTAACCCTCCTACAACAGCATTGCACACTTACAGGATATTGTAGTTTGTAAAGCTAAAGGGGGAGAAATGAGAAACAATCTGTTACAGTCAAAGGACAGCACAATTACAGCATGTCTGCACACAGGCTTCACTCACGTTTGGGCTGGAGCTGTTCCCCAGAGGACTGGAGTTGTAAGGTGCTATAGGAGCCGAGGCCATCGCTGGGTTTGCTTCTTCCACCTCCACAAAAGACAAGTCATTTTTCTTTCAGCTAAACAATAACGTTTTTTTTTCCTTCTGGCTAGTTCATATTTGTAGGCTGTCCTGTCTACATTTTTAGTTGACTCACCATAAAAATATATATTTTTTAAAATGGGTAACTCTAGGACAGCTACAAATTTAGAAGAAAAAAAAAGAAGAAAAAAAACGTTGCTGGGCAAAAATGGTATAAATTCTAATTATTGAACTGAATATCATTCAAAGGTTTGGGGTCGGTATTCTTTGGTGAATATAAAAGTTATTAAGAACAGCATTTATTTAAAACCAAAATGTACAAATATTGTAACTGTTATTACTTCTCAATTAATTTACTGCATCCTTGCTGAGCAAATAATTGACTTCTTAAAAAAAATAATAAATAAAAATCACACTGACCCAAAACTTTTAAATGATAGCCTTTGTAATCCAATTAATAACCATGGTATATGAATTATTAACAACATTATTAATAACTATTACCATGGTACGATATGCAATTAAACATATTTGACATGACTACTTTGCAATACAAACATACAAATATTTACATCTGCAAGGCAAAAACAAGTTCATAACCAAACAAAGTCATTTGCTTCAGGCCACATTGTTGAACTCCCTGTATAGAGGGGTTTGGGATATGGTATGCAAACCTGGGCCAGCTTCGACTGACATGCCATTCAAATTGTCCATTTTTCTACGATCCCTAATGTTCTCAAAAAGCACAAGCCGCTCTTTCTCATGTTCAAGTCATGTTCAAAATTTGCTTGCAGAAACTACCACTGATGTTTCAGAGTGGAAGTGAGAGGAAAATACCAACCAGACTGTAAATAAAGAGCAACACCACAGCTGTGAAACTTAATGAACATCCTGTCAAGTGATGCATTGTGGGATAGATATGCTGTCAAATCTATACTTGATTAAAATGATTTTGACACGGCAATGCCATAATAATTCGGAAACATTAATTGTTTTAGTTAGCCATTATAATCTTAAATGTATAATATTAACATGAGCATAACCAAAATAATTATCTGTGTAACAAAAGTACAAAAGTCACCAAACAACACAAACATGCCACAAGCTTTTTCATGCAAACACCAAACGCCTCAGCATTATGTCTGCATACAAAAAACATCGCTCAATTTTCACTTTTGTCATGAATTGTAATGTTGTGTCATTGTAGAGCAAATGTTGGTTCAAATGGACACCTGAGGGAATGATACACGAGGTTAGCGGTCAGAGACAGCTTTGTAAATGATTACAGCACACGCCTGGTTAAGAGAGAGAGAGTTATTTATAATGATGACAGAACTGTAGTAGCCCTTACATGACGATGCACATTTACAGCCTCGTTCCCTTGCTGCCTATCAGGAAAATGGCTTTAAGAGAGAGGAATGAAATCAATCAGTCAAGGGCAGTTTACTTGAAAAATCTCATAATCCCAAAACTCTCACCCCGAGGCTTTAAATGCCCGGATCAATCACGACAAAAGTAGCCACACACTTTCACTAACTTATGTGATGAGGTGATGGAAAATTATGAGCAGCACTCATCTGTCCCATACGTGCACATATCCACTTCCACTCATACACAATGACAGAGAACGACATACACATCACAACGAGCTTCTCGGGTGTCTAAAAAGTCCACTTTTATAACTTCTGGCGATTTCGTGGAAGCTCTTGCACTGTGAATGTATTCCAGCACAGGACTGGGACCAGGAAATAGCTCGGGCCTATCTCTACGACAGCTCTCAAGAGCTACATTTAACCCCGAGTCCGCTCCAAGCAGCCCTAAATACAGACCAGACCCTCTCCGAAAAGTCATAACGTGGGACCCGAGCAATCTTGGGTTTGCAAATGTCTTTACTTACCCAGAAAGTGCGATTCTCCGTTCCTCAGATCGCCAGTCTGTTTTGCACCGCCGCAGGAAGCGCTCAGCCCGAGTCACGTGACAGCGGTCGCGGCGCCCATTGGCTACTTGTCAAATCGTGTACTGCAAGGAATTTAGGGAGTTGTATTTTTGATAAGGACGGTGAAATAAGGAGGTCGTTCTTGAAACATGCTGCCGTTTCTGTCGATTTCTATTCTTGAAGATACTCGGCTTAAAAGCATCCTACCACGACATATTGTTTCATCACACAAAATAAATATTTTTTCTTCAAGATCTATGTAATGTGAGAAAGCAAATGATTAATAAACAAAATAAAGAATTAAAAATATATCACTATATTTCATGTATATTTAATGAGTGTTGCTAATGGTAAACAATAGCCTTTGGAATACTGTATTTGTGAAAATCAAAAAAGTCAACAAATCAGAGCAAGATCACATCTTCGGCAATATATAGCCTATATGTGTAAATGTTTGACAACTAGCATGACTCAACAATGTTGACAGTCAACATTGCTAGGAGCTATAGGGTCAGAAATAGAGTAGATAATTTGGACAAACGGTAGTCCTACATCTGTTTCCATTGTTGCCTGATCACAAATAACTTCTAGTGTGTCTAAGCTGATGACACCATTACCTCATTTAGAGAATCACAAAAAAGTGCACGCCTAGAGATTATATTTTCCCATTTAATTACAGATGACCAATAATTGCTATAGTCCTGTCACATCTCTTCTTTACCTTTACCAGTTACTTATATTTGTCACGCTATGCATTAGTGTTCTTGCATATTAAGCTGTGTGTATCATTTAAGCCGCTAAGCTGGTAGCATTTTTAATAAAAGTGCAAACTAAGGAGTCTTGATGGCTGTGCAAACTGATGCCTGCAGTGTCATAGTCATACCAATCATACCATTCACTTCTTACAGACGGCAGTTAACTGTACTGCCTTAGAGTCTGTCCAGACAGCATCTTGCGCAAATTATGGCTCTGAAAAGCAACACAGAGTTACGCATAGGGTTTTTGTATCCAAAATACTTGTAGCTTTCAAAGCGCAAATTATCAAGGTGATTTTACTCATGAATTCTGTTGTGTGGCAATAGCTCTGATCTGTAGATAAGAGTTTCAAAAACAAAGGGTGCTTTTTATGTGGAAGCAAAACTGCTGATCTAAAAATGAAACAGTCAAAACCATAAAACAGCATTAAGAGGAACTATACCAAAAATGGCTATTTATATTCATCTGTTTAATAAGGAAACCAAGTGCAAAACAACAGAGACTGTACTTGCAGAACCTTTGGCTTGCAATAAAAAAAACAGTTCAAACTATTTAGATCTAAATCCTATATGACTTCACTGAATAATTGTAAGAAAATATTGGCTCACAGAATTTTGAAGCACCTTTATTAGACTAATTATTATTTTAATTTTATCATTCACATATTATTTCTAGATAATAGCGTTTTCATTTACCACAACAAAAAAGGAAATGATGCTGATTATTTCATAACTTCAAGAGCCAATAAATCTATTTTTACAGTGTAAAAAAATTAACTATTCTTCGATACAGACTAGATCAGAAATAAAATTGAACAGTAGTGAACAAAGGTTTTTTCTCGCTTAAATCAATGTCACAAATTTGACTATTTTGTCCCCACCTCGTCCTGATAAGCAATCACAAAGATATATATGTACTAGCCATGGTGCTTGTGGTCAGTTTAGCATAGTAGCTTTCTCAACATTAAATGAGGTGTGGTGCTAATTTTATCTGTAGTCATAAATTTCACGCATAACACAACAAAAGAGAAACAAGATACACTGAAGAATAACAGGTCAAACAAAGACATTTTTGTTTTTATGAGGTTTATTTTCCAATCTAAAAATATGAAGACAAAATATAATAAATCACAATTAATCACAAATCAGAATGTCTTAAAGTTCATGGCATTAACTACATGGTCATGAACTACTGGAAACCCAAGACTCTGGCACAAAGGACTGTGGGTTTTATGCACTTACTGTGACAGGTGTTGCTCTTGTATTACATAATAGGTGGTGTGATCATATAATTTTGTCCCTCTGCTACAATGAGGCTGCCGTTTCAGTGTAGCTGGTGTGCACTTACAAAAGACATTCCTAGAATTGCTGAAAAGTGTCCTTGGTCCAGAATGCATCAAGATCCTTAAGATCCCCATACCGTTAGATGGAACAGATTATTACAAAGACACCGGTGTCTAGTGTAAAATGTATTATGCTATGGCAATATGACACAAGTTAGAGAACCTTTAGACTGTGCAATTATGTCAGAATAAAATGCTGTAACAAGACTGAGAAATATTGCACTCCAAACCTCCCAATTTAAAAACAAAAAGCAAAAAACCTTCTTAAGCCAGACTGGAGTACCAGAAGTCCAGTTATGTCAAAAACATAACAAATTTTTCACCTTTGTAATACATAGTATTACTCCAAAACTAACCATACTGTCTTGCATAATACAAATTACAATAGAGTTTCCTAGTGTAAAATATTTCATTTTCAATTTCAATGTGACACTCATTTCTTTACATCATTGCATTTTTGTTTTATTTATTCTTTTAATAGTTATTTACAGAGAAATTCTGAAGAATTCATCAGCAGAAAAGAAGCATAAATATGTGTACTTCTCTTTTTTATGTTACAGTTTAAGAAACCATATTTTACAAAATACTTTATGTACACGACAAGCCCCTTTTGAAATACCCTCAAATAGTTCATCACAGAAATTATTTCATATGCTTTTCAAATAGCAAGAATGAAAAGCTGCACCTATGAGCCTGGTCTGGCATGAGACTGCCATCAATACTGTTACCACATTACATTAAAGGGACAGTTCACCCAAAAACGACAATTCTGTCATTATCTACTCACCCCATGTAAATATGTAAATAAAAGGTGTTTTGTAAATACAATAAAAGGTAGCGTTGTTTTAAACCCCATTAACTTTCACTGTACTGATGCAAAGAATGTTCTTTAAAATGTATTCTGTCATACAGATTTGGAAAGACCTAAGGGCAAGTAAATGATGACAGGATTGTCATTTTTGGGTGAACTATCACTTTGACTGAATGAGAACTTTCTTTACACTGCTGGGGAAAGCCCATGTTTTCATAAATCAGTGTTTTACTCCATAATAAATTTGATGATAATTGCAATATAATTAAAACAGCGCAGAGAGCACTGGAAGAGCAACCATTGAGAAAAGGAAATGGCATCTTATAATATAAGCCAGTTTAATGACGGCCAAAGCCAGGCTTAGCGGCGGCTAAGCAGTGCCTCATTTCCACTTATACATTCTCACTAATGCTAGCCATGAAAAAAGGCGTTAGAACTTCAAGGTTGGTTCACACCAAAGATGATAATTATAACAATGAACTAAAAAGTTTTTAAGTTAATCAGATGCCACTCAAGTTTGCATGTATATAGGACCCAATATACTTAATAATTTAGAACAAAATCAGCCCAAAACAAAGTTAAGTTTCTCAAGTTTGACACAGCTTGCCTAGGCAAAAACAGCTTGTCCATGGCGCCAAGATGTTCTCTAACAGAATACAGCTGATTGAGCATTTCAAACTTCTGTTCAGTAAGCGAAGAACAATAAAGTGAGTATATCAGGAGCGGCAAACAACGGTGCGGTTATAACTAAAAGAAATTTACCATCTGTTGATGTGGACACACTAATGTAGTTCTTGTTATAGTTAGCGATATTGGTGTGAACATGCCTTAAAAAGCGATAACTTCACAAACCCATTCTTGCGCTGTGTAGTGATTTTCAAACCTAAGACGCTCTTGATCAGTCCCTATGAGTTTTGCTCAAGGTATTCATCTATCATGGTGAGATTGTTCAGCCAGTCTTCGTTGTTGCCCACCAGAGTGTCTATGAAGTCCACCTCCGCACCTCCACCGCCTCCTCCTCCAGGTCCTTGTAATCCCGCTGCCATTGCCCCATTGCTCTGATGCTGTGGGGTGTAGTCATAGGAAGGCAGTTTATCTCCGGGGTTGTAGCCCTGCGGTGAACAGTGTTTTCCTGCAGAAGCAGTCTGGTAACTAGGAGGCCCCATCCCATGGGCGGGGTGCATCATGGACGGACCTCCTGGTTTCATAACAGCTAGAGCGGAAAGTGGACCTCGCATTCTGAGGTTCTGTTGGGACATGGAGGATAGCGGCTGTGTGGTGGGCATCTTCTGATCAGGTCTGCCAACCAAACCAGGGGCTACTTGATTAAGAGCAGGACGGGAACCAGGGAAGTTGGCTGGCATACCTGCCATGGCAGATCGCTGTGGAAACGGAGGACCTCCGCATCCAGGTAGGGCTCCTCCAATGGGGAAAGGATGTGGGTGATTCGCAGGGTCCATATGCTGTTGCACCCCTTGTTGGTGCTGCCAGAGCTGGGACTGTGATGTGGGCTGCTGCTGCTGCTGCGGAGGGAACATCATGCGTGACTGAAGAGTTCCAGCTTGGTGCAATGCCTGCCGCAGGTGGTGGGTCGGCACGGGACCGCTTGGTAGGTTGGGGCATGGCATTCCCGGTCGTGTCACAGCGTGAGCGGGATGTAATGGTTGACGTGGAGGCCCACCCATTCCCATCATGCTCTGGCCAGGCTGCATCGCCATTCCAAAGTCTTGCGAAGGGTGGCAGAGCGGTTGTTTGGAACCTTTGCCACACACGTATCCTCCAACAGACGGGCCCATCTGAGAGACCGAGCTGGAGGAAAGACCCATGCGGTTTGTGGGTAAAGGACCACTATGGGAGAGCATGGAGGAATTTAGCTGTTGAGAAGCTCCCAGAGGATATCCGCCACACTCTGGAGGGAGTGGTCGACTTGGACCTGCAAAACAGCATAAATAGTTGACTTTCAGCATACTACTGTTAAAAGGTTTATGGTTTTTTTAATGTTTTTAAAAGACATCTCTTATGTTTACCATGGGAGTATTTATTTGATTAACAATACAATAAAACAGAGCTATTGTATAATCTAATTATTTAACATAGGTCACTGAATGTAAAAATAAAGTAATTTCCAGGCCCCAATAAAAGGCTTCAGAGACTCATGATCATTCAAATATGCTGATTTGGTGCTCAAGAAAATTCTGCTTATTATCACTGTTGAATACAGTCGTGCCACTTAATGTTTTAGTGGAAATGGTGACATAACGGTCTTCTGATTTTTTGTTTTTACTATTTAATGCATCCTTGTTTTAAAAGTGGATTTTTTTATTTAAAAAAAGGAAACAAAAAGAGAAGAAAACATTTGAATGGGACTGCATATATGCATATATAAAAAGTAGGCCTCCCTTACTTTAGTACAAATTCCATATTTATGTGCACAGAATAGAACTCATTCCAAAGGCTGCATTTACATGTATTTTACACAACTAATAATTTGCATAAAACATCCCCAAACGATGTGGGCCTCTGTATTTATATTTGTTTATTTTTAAATATTTATTATTTAATATTAGAGCCAGCTATTCCATATTATTTAAAAAATGTCTTTATCTCAATAAATAATTTGTCCCTGGGAGCATTTTTGAGTGTGCAGTTTCAGAACTTTGAAAAAAAAAAAAAAAAATTTACATTTTATGCACAAATGGTGAATGAGACCCAGTATTTACCAACTTGTATGTGGTATGCTAATGTTTAATTACCTTGAAATGGTGACACCTGTTGGCAATCTGCGATATGCCCTCCATTCATTTGCTCCATATGCCTTTGCTTTTCCTGTAAGAAACAGTAAATTATACATTACCACAAGTAAGGCAATCAAATTCTACCTCTTCAGAAGTGCACAATAAAAGGCCACTCATCCTAAACACCAAAATCACAATTTACCAGAACAGTATATTCAAAAGTACTGACTTGTTGCTGAAGATGCTTGCTTATTAGCTGATTCTTAAGCATCGTGTTGTAGCTGCTGCCCTGGGACTGCCGTGGCACAGCTGACGAAGGGTCCTGAAGAGGTGGCACCATTCCTGCACCTTGATCCTAAGGCACACAATAAAAGAAAGATCACTACTAAAAAGCTCCAATCACCTTCAAACTACATCTTAGCTGTGCATAATTCAATGTGTCAAAACAACGGCTGCCATATTCACACAGACATGATCTCACCTTCACTTGACCCACACAAACAACTGTAACTAACTATGTATAATCTCCCCGTGATCAAAGACGTGACGCCATTCGGCGTAACTCAACACCGCTAAAAAGGTCATCTCAACCAAGCCCACATGTTCTAACAGGTTTTCTTTCCTTAGCAAAGTTGTAAACATCTGTAAATAACCACAGAGGATTCAGACCAGACCCTGCCTTCCCAGAGCCACGGACGTTTGTTTTCGTTGGCTTTGTCTGAATGCACCCCTCCACCCGAACAGTCCAGATAGGCATTCCCATATTCCCATTCCCACAGAAGAAACGCTCCCCACCCTCTTCCCTCGCTACTCCCATCCAAATCCTGAAAACACATGCGTAACCGGAGTAGAACATTAATCACAGACCATTATGAAGACGTGGAGAGATAACTACTTCACGTCTGACATACTGTCCATGGCAGAACGCAACGATCTGCTTCACGTCACAAAGACACAAACACAAAATGAAATTACCGGGTTTATTATGTTTATTATGCGAATTCAATTAAATCTCCAACTACATATGCTTAACCTCACACATAGCTAATATCATGCTCAAGAACAAGCAGAGGTAATCTGAGGCACTAACAGACACTCCTAGCATGAATCTGGTGTAATCATCTTTGCTTGTAGCAGGCAGGGTGGTGAAACGGCTTCCCAGGGGGAATATCGTTGTGCTTTGCAGTGGAAATGAATGGCTTGTCTGCAGCACTAGTGCTGGTAATGGATATTGATCCAGCACTTGGGTATGTGCAGCAGGAATGAAGAGCTGGTTTAGATGCTTTTGTTGGTTGTTTTGTGTCAGGGCTGTGCCTGAGAAATTGCCTGTGCACGATTCAGTTTGCCAGTAAGAACTAAAACTTATAATGATTACTGAGAACGCTCGCATCGGTTTATTCTTAAAGAAACATGCTTTCATTATGTAGTAAGCTTCAGTCACCAATCACCTAAAGCCATATGGCTTTGTGAGGCTGAGTAAATGATGCCAGTATTTTAATTTTGTGGTTTAAACTATCCCTTTAAGACTAATGTTTCAACGCTATTTAGACGTTTTCTGTTTCGTCAGCCGCTCAAATTTCCGCAAAGCCAAAGGAAAGAAAACAGAGAGCTGATTAGTATGATAATCAGCGACTCTCTCACAAACCCAACAGGGAGATATTAATAAAAACCTCGCTTTTCCCTCTAAGCGAACGCTAGATGGCGCATGCGCACTCTCACAGTCCGTAACAATAAACAGTAACGTACTGCTCTGCGCGTTTAACAGCTTCATCCACCTCAAGAGCTTGATCGACCCCCTTATTGTAAAAAACCCAGCATGTTCTATATCCAGTCAGTGGAAGTGTCTTTATTGATAATATAAATTATTACTGTGCCTATACTCCGTGACTTATGTTTTAGTGTGTCAGGACGCAGCTTTGCGCTCCATCCGGGAAAGCTCGCCAAGTTAAACAGCGTTTCCGATTGTGCCCTCGATAAGAGACGGCCTTTTATTCCCCCCCCCCTCCTCCACCCCTGTTCTGAGCTACACCCCAACACCTCACAAGCTTTTCAGAGCCTCCAGCAACACACGCACGTTTCAAGTAAAGCAGTCCGTCAAGCAAGCCGCCTCCCCTTTCCGTTCCGCGCGCTCACTCAGCTTTTCATGCAACTCACATTTCAGCGTGCATTTAATAGATTAGATATCACAGCAGCAGAGGTTATCAAAGCAATCCGCTGCCTTTGTTGTCGAACAGAATGCAACCGTTCCTGTGCGTACAAGACGGTAACAAAGAACGAGAGATATGTTTAACCCTGTCAAATCCATCGGGGTGGGAAGAAATGTAAATTTGGATTGCTCTCTCTCTCTCTCTCTCTTTCTCTCTCCCTCTCCATTTATATTGCAGTATAGTATTTGCAATGCAAATTAAGTACAATAACAATAAAGAAATACTACTAATAAATAAAATCATCAATATAAAAAGTATATAATTAGACGTGCAAAGTATTTCTAAAGCACATGTAAGCAAAATGACATTAATGAAAAGATATTTAAAGGTGGAATGATAAAAAACAGCACTAAATATGCCCTAAACCACACAAAAGAGACATAATTACCCATATCAAACTAACAAGAGAAGTAAAACCAATTATGCATTTGTGTGCTGCAGAGCATGAAAGGATGTTCTCTCACTTAACCCAGAGCGTGCATGTTTGACCTTGCTTTTGTCATCTGAACTAGGGTTAATATATTTTTTTGACATTTCAATATATTTTTACATTTTTCGTTTCAGTTTTTATTTCATTATTTATTTCGAAAAAGTCATATTTAAGTTCATTTATCATAGTTTTAAAAGATTTATGTTCTTATATTTCGGTTGTTTTACCATAGATGCCCTATTATGAATGTAAAGTATTACATTCCTCCAGTGTTAAACATTCAGTTACATCCTTGGATTGAGGCCCCAAATGAAACACCAAGTAAGGCTTTATATGCCAAAAAAAAAAAAAAAAAAAAAAACAAGTGGAAAATCAAATCTCTCTATATTTAGGTCCATTCTGCAGGCTTTAGCTAATTGTCATGGGAAACCGTCTGAGAAGCAGCAGTGCAGGACTATAGGAAGGGAAAGAAAGAGAGAGAGAGAGAGAGAGAGAGAGAGAGAGAGGTTGTTTGTTGAATGTCAGTGAAGTCGCTTTGTCATGCAACTCCAAGTGACCTTGCTGGGAGCAGAGAGGGGGAGGGACAGAGAAGGTGGGAAAGCTTATGACTGCAAGAGTTAGGAAAGAATGAGATGAGGATGAATGGAGTGGGCAGAAAGCGAGGAATAAGAAGAGAGAAAGGGACTGACACGGGCACATAACTTTTGCAAAACAGGTAGAATTAGAAAGTGCAGTGGATAATGGAAGCAGACACAAGACAGATAGAAAGAGAGAGCGCATGGAAGGAAAGCGTGCGAGAGAAAGTGGGACAGAGTTGTGTAGAGAGCTCCGCTCTGCCATCCTGGCAGAAGTCCAGCTGTCCAGAGCACAGGCAGACACTAAGAACTGCTTTTATCTCCACAGTAACCAAGTTTATTTACGTCTATTGCCTTGATGGTGCACGGGGTTAAAGCGCTATGAAATGATGACCGACACAATTTGACTTTCTTCACAAATGAGCGTCTGCCTCGAATCGATAACCTCTGATAATATTTAATATGCATGCCCTGATTTCTGCGTGCGATATGTACACGTATGGATGTGTGTGATAGTGGGAGCGGCTCACATCATCAGGCATGAGAGGAGGATGTTAATGAATGTGACGCCTGACCTACTTCCACAACAACACATATCAGCTCCCTCTCTCTTTCTCCCTCTCTCTCTCTGTCTTTCTCCTTCTCTGTTTGTGTGGCTTGGAGACAAGAACCAGTCTTCATGCCAGTCTGGTTAACCACATTGTGCCATGTCTACCATATACACCCCATCACAAAAATCCAGTTCTTGGGGCGCCGAGGATTTCCACGTGTTTTGTTCAGACACGTAAAAATAGATTTTTAGGTTTAAAAAAATCCTTTTATTGAGGGGGAAAGTGAATAAAGCTTGGAGGTGTGTGGGTGGATGGATGTGAAGGAGAGAACAAGCTCCCCCAGTCTTGCTGCTTTGAAGCCTGCTAACTATCCTGGGACCCTTTGAAACACCGCCTCAAATTCCCGAACTGTTCCTGGCACGCACTTCTGCACACGCACACACACACACACACACACATATTTACCCATCCCCCTACCAGTGCCAGACACTGGAAAGCGTAAGATGCGCACACACACATTTGTGTGATAAAGCATGCCCACATACTGCATTCACACAAAACATATTTGCACATAAAAAATGTTCTCACACGTACAGTACACACATTCACACACACCTGGGCTTAGAGGGAAAGAGCCGCTGCCAGGCAGTGTTAACTTGGCAGAGTGCTTAATTTATTCAGCATTCATTCCTGCCGCAGCTGGGCTCTGTGTCCTCAACCTTGCAGAACCACAGAACCGCGCTGGGCTACGATATCTTCTGTGCGGCTCTCACACCTTGGGCCCTGGCGGACCGTTCTAATTATTACTTAGTAAATTCTTGAATTGCTTTACTTTACCTTGGCTGTCTTCTATAGATCTGTCTCAGCAGTTCTATAACAATGAGGCTTTCTTTCTCTGCGCTGGATGAAGAGGCTTATTTGTTTGCGTTTGTCCGAGCTAGGCCCCTCCGAAATACCCTGGAACCATATTCTCTACCATCTGTGTACACCCCCTCCCGCCCCTCTCCTGTCCACCCTCCTCCCTCCATTCCACCTCAGGGCAAGGTCACCCGGGACGGGCTCTGCTTAGCCGCTACACTACAACACAAAGACAACACGGTCGGCCTTCAACTGCATCTGACCAAGTGTTTTATTAAGCAGTTTTAGCCACTGTTACGTCTTGTACTGCTAGCATGAATATTCTCCACACAGTGTCAGACCTGTTATAAATTCTTTTTGTACACTGAATAACAAATGAACAATTACACTAATCAATGGAATCTTTTAATATAAATAACATCTCTACAGAAATGGATTCAGTCACAATTCTCAATGCATGAGTTCTCGTTAGTTATAGACCAATATATCAGCCAGAAAGATATTGGGTGTGTTGGCTGACTAATATGTTAGTTAGGTATTTTCAAATGTTTATATTTTTAAATAATATATTCATGATAAAAATTGAAATATTTTTAATTGAGTAAATAATGAATATTTAACAACTGAAAAACATTTAAATAAAATAGATTATCAAAGTTAATCAAGTTTTTTTATATTTTTACATTAAGAAAAATTGCTTAATTTATTACATTGAAAAAAATGTAAATAGATTGTTAGTAAATTCATTTAGAGTAAAATTATTTCACTTAAATGCTATTTAAATATTTACTTACATTTAATAATGTTTTGCATTTTACATAAAATGGTTAATTAATACATAATATATCATAGCGGTTTGCAATGAAATAATAAAACGGAAATCAAAAAATTGAACAAGTACTAAAACAAACAAACAAACAAATAAAAAGCATTTATCTACATAGCGATTGGTCATTGGTAATTGAATTTAAAACTAAATGATTGGCGACTACTAGTTCACATGTTGTATTTACACGGTGTCTTTCACTTCCTCTCTTCCATGAAAAACACATGCGGCTGTAACTGGCTGCTCGCTTCCCTGATGTCTTACAGTCCCCTATGGGGGACAGACCTCTGGCATTTCTTCTTTTTTGATCTGATCACATGTTCAGCCTTTGCGTTTCTCATCTACTGGGCAAACACAGTGTCTGTTTGACTACACAGACAGGAGGGCTTTGTTTCCAATGTAGACTGTTTACAGGGGGAGAGAAAGTTTGATTTCCATGTAGTTCTCTTGAGATACTGATACCTTGCAGGTGTATGTGTGTGTGTGTGTGAGAGAGAGAGTGGTGCAGAATACCAAACACACAGGTCTGGTGGCTCATATCTAATAATGAGACGGGAATGGGGAAAGATTATCTGGAACAAAGAAATGAAGAGCAGTGTATTGCTACAGTGTACCATTTGACCTCTCCTATTCAAAACCAAAGACACTTTCTACAATTAAAACACACACACACTTGTTTTTTTATTATAGTGTTGACTTTTCATTGACTTCTATTTTATACTGAGCTAATGATAATTTCTATAACCTTCCTCTAAAAAATAACCCTGACCAAAACTCTTTTTTTCAAAAGGATAGTTGTAAAGTTATTCCAAAAAATGAAATGATCATTTACTCTCCCTCCAATCAGTGTCATTCTTTCTTTCTTCTGTTCAACCTAAAAGAACAGATTTAGAAAAATGTTTACAGTCTACAGAGAAAGTCAAAAACTGCTTGGTCTCTAACATCCTTGAAAATACCTTCTTTTTTCTGACAGAAGAAACACAATCATACAGGTTTGGAATGAGTGAACTATGACAGAATTTTTGGTGCGCTATCACTTTAAGACATAATTCTCTATGTATCTTCAGCTGTTTTCTCATAGCACTGCTGGCTAGTCCACAAAATGCAAATAAACTCGCACGCCAGGAAATAATTGACCAAAGTTATTAATTTGCTCTTTTAACAAGATATGTGGACATAAACGCTCCTTAAGAGGCTTCCTCACATCACAAATACACGGTAAAAAAGACCTAAAACCTAAGCAAGGTTCAGTTTGCATCCTCTGGGATACACATGATGAAGCTAAATATCCACATTTTAGTTTAAAGAGCACTGAAGCATATTTTAAACAAGCACTTCAGCTGCACACCACAAACAGCGTATGTGCAGTTATTAGTGAACTAAGCTGAAAGAGTTTTTAATTATTCATCCTCAGTTTAGAGTTAGAAAGAGAGTTGTTTGCTATACCACGGCAGTCTGAGAGATCTCAGAGAACATGCCGTAGCTCCTCTGGCTTTCAGTTTGCAAGAACAGTCAACAGCACACCAGAACTTCCTTCCTGTGACCACAAGCACATGTGTGTGTGTGTGTGTGTGTACAAAGAGGCATGAACATCAGGCAGTACTACTTCTTTCTGGGCACCAACGCAACACCTTCCCTGGAGGTTATTCATACACACACACTTCCCTCATTCCTGGTCATTATTAGGCTCTTTTATAATTTAACTCTCCCTCCCATCCCTATTCAATCTGCTCTCACACACACACACATACACACACACACACAGACGGTCTGAGAGGGATCGTAGGGGTATTACTGCTGTCAGGATAGATCAGCTGCTTAGACCACTCACCCTTGTCTAAATCAGACTGGTAGAAGCTACATGAAACAGGCAATCCCTTACAAACACTTTATAAACACCCCAGACGCTCTTTCTAAACCTGTAATCGTAGCTTATTAGCCTCTAAGACACTCCACAAAGCTACCATGACAGGTTGTCGCCCTAAAATAACATAACTCATTCCTCAGGGTTTTATCTTCCTCTTAGCACGCAAATGTTTTTGTAACGCATTTAAGTTTTGGCTTCCCTTTTAAAACTGGGTGAGTGAAACACTACAAGAAATGCTGAAATTAGCAATTTAAAACTTTTAACCAAACCACATCTGTTAGCTAAAAGCTTGACAAAATGGCCAAAAGGGTCACTTGGCTACTTAATAAATAATTATATGAATTAAAAATACATATAAATTCACAGACGCTGCCTCTATTTGATCAAAATACAGTGATATTGTGATATTTTAAAATGTAATTTATTCCTGTCATGGGGAAGCTAAATTGCCAACAGACTGATCCTTCAGAAATCATTCTGATATGCTGATTTTGTGCTCAAGAATGAGTTGTTTTGGTTGTGCTGCTGTATTTTTTTGAAAACTTTTTTTTTTTCAGGATTATTTTAGAAATAAGAATGCAAAGGAACATAATTTATATATTAAATAGAAATGTTTTGTAACAGTACAAATGTCGTTGCTGTCAAATGCATCATTGTTATATAAAAATGGGAAATATGCAGTTGACCAATTACAGTTTAACATTACACAGAAACTGACCCCAGTATGACTGACCAATCACAACCAAATGTTCCAAATAATGCACGAGATGTGCGTGTTCATCTGCAGCCCGTTCAAGGTACTTATTGCAGTGAGTCCTTGAGATCCACAAATTCTTGGCTCTCTTCATGCAAGGTTAGCAATTTAAATCCACTGATAACATGTACATAACACACACACACACACACACACAATGTCCTTGAGCACTTTCTCCTTTTATTTATCTAGTATCTCAATATCACTCCCCTCTCTCTTGTCATGATGCAGAAATGTGAGAGGCTCTATAAAAAACCCATGTGTTTTTATGTGGCTGCTCTTTCTACTCCTTTTTCCTCAGTATGACAACCAGAGCTTTAGTTTGATCAGGAAAGGGAGGAGCTACCAAAAACACTACTTTGTGTGTGTGTACAATAACATCGACACTGATTTCCTTAATGTTATTGTAATTTTTTCATGAAAATGATGGGTAATTTCAGACATTAAAAAAATAAAATAAAAACACTACTATCATTTAACAGCTTTTATAGTGCAGTGAGTTTCTGCTGTAAATGCCTCAAAAAAGATAAATGTCACATTTAACATGTTTGTTATTGATATATATAAATATATGAAATGCCACTGAATGATGCTCTTTTTGCTGACAGTTCATTTTATGACTTTGACGTTTATGATACACATTAACTTTCTTGCTGAATAAATAACTGAAATATTAGTGTTAAAACAGATATTTTTAATGCAGAATCAACCTTTTTAATCAGCATGAGACATATTGATATTTCAAGATCGATTGGCTCATCTCTTTCATTCTTCCCTCTGTCTCTTATTCTGTCTTAGTTTCTTAAATGTCTTCTCTTATTTTCACCCTCCATTGTTTCTTTCCAACGCATCGTAATCCTGGATGAATGAATTGGGTTAATGCTGGGGAACAGGTCACATAAACAATATATTCTCTCTCTCTAGCCATCTCACTCTCATGCTCGGTAAGCATGGACTGTTCTTTTAAGCACTGCACACCCGGCTTCATTTGGTAAATTGATTGGGAGATTTGTGTGCTGAGTGAAAGATAAAGCCCCATGGGATGAGTGGAGGAGCCACCACCATTAAAACTGACAGATGTCAAACACGCAAACACGAATCGCACGCTAAGGGGCCACAGTGGCATGTCATTACGTTTATTTATTGTTATTTAAAGAAGGAAACCAAACGAAACCTCCATTTTCACCCTCTTAGCTACTTGTATTAAATATCGAAACACAGCCAAGTACCTCATGCGCAATTTAAAAGGCATTATACTGAGAACTTGACTCACGTACAGCAATTTAATGATACAAGGGAATGTTTCAATGAGCAGTTCTTAAAGTTGAGAACCAATCATGGTGACAAAAATAAATGAGGGAGAATTTGAATTTACTTTTTGAAACAAATTGGTGTTAATATGTTATTGGTAATCTGTTTAATTATGCATGCCACATCCCCACCCATATGTTCCTCTGTAAGAGTGCATTAGAGGAGGCAGGAATGAACATCCATGTGTGTGATGATCCCCTGTTGGGGAGGGAATAAAATTGGATAGAATGTAAGAGTCACTTTAGTAACATTTGCTGGACTGCCAACTTTAATCCGGGTTTTAATCTTGTCTAAATTATTCCGTCAAGTATGTTATTGCAATATGTTAGTGTTAAACTGGAATCATTGACATGCAGATTCTTCCATCATTATTCATTATTCTTCCATGAGAATCTGACATCATTATTCTAAGAATCTGATACAAACCATAAAAATCTTTAGGGTATACCCAAAAGATTTTTATGTGATGTTTATGTGTACAAAAACTGGCAGCTGAATTCTATTGTAAGAAATACGGTACCAACAGTTTTAGTTTTACCGTTTTAAGTTAAATTTAGAGTTAAATACCGTAATTTTATTAACTGATATTATTTTTAATATACCAACATATTAAAGTAATGAAATTTGTTTTGTACTTACTAACCCAAAGCATCAAATACTGGTGGTGATAGTCAGGTTATGAACCAAAGCCCACCACAAGCAGCTTTTAAATATGAACATATATAGAAGGTGTCATTTACACAAACAAACATTAGTCACTCATTAAACTGAAATACACAAAAAACATTAATTTAACAACATCAGATGTAACATACAACCCTAATAAACATAACTGATAAGAATAACTAAGAAGAAACATAGTGATTTTAAAGGAAAAACATACAATTCAAACTAAATTTAAAATGCAATGCAGGGAATTCTGGGAGTGTCAATTTACGTTTTTCCCCTGTACATTTTACAGCAATTTACTGTTAACTGGTTTTTATATTAAAATCACAGTAATGTTTTACAGTGTAGTTTTTTTTCTCTTCTTTAAATAAAGAAATTATCTTTATTTTGCCAGGAAGCATTCAAATGACTTTAATTAAAAGAGACACTGAAGTCATTGATACAAAAGCTTTAAATATCTAATAAATGCTATTTTAAAACTTTCTATTCATCAAAGAATCCTGAGGAAAAAATAGGCAGTACAGCTGATTTTAATATATTGATATTTTTGAAACACCAAATCATATATTATATTTCCCAATACTGCTGTCTATCTACAACTACATGTTTCTCCTTTCACCCACGTAATGTATAATGAATATTTATTTTACGCAAAGGTCAAGCTGACCTTCAAGTAACGTCTAACTAACCACTGACACAAACCATGCTGTGGTCTCTCTCTTTTTCGCTCTCTCTCTCTCACACACACACACACACACACACACACGTATAACAGACAGGAACAAACATACATGTGGGCGTAATGTCTACAAGCGGTCAACTTAGTAGCTTGGTGGAACGTAACCACGCCTCTCAGCATATTCCTCGGCCAGTAGCATTGGGTGTGTCCACGGCTTGTGGCACTAGTTTAGTAGATTTCACAAAATAAACCACAGTGTTATGACTGAACCTTCAGTGTTGCACAAAGAATTCAGTTTGTACTCTACACTAGCCCTGTTAGAATCATTTCTAGTCGTGAGGAGGATGTTTGCATGAGCGTAAAAACGTGGGTGTTTATAGGCCGGTGGTTTGAATAGATGCAATAAATCAGAGCATTTATTTCTGCTATGCAAATCTATTAGATAGATTGTGTTAATGACCAGTGGATTTACCACAAGCTTTCTAATCATCTGTGATTACTAGATAAGAAATTAAAACAAACAAATAAATAACAGTTTAATTTAGACTGATTTGCAAATGAATCATTAAGACCAAATTGTGAACCAGATTGACTGATTGATTCAAAAGAATGACTCAGAGCAATTATTTGTAATGTTCAATATGTGAGAATGTTTTACTCTACAGAAGAGCAATATCCAGCAGATGAAATATTTAGAACGGGGCGCAACTACAAAATGCATCTTCACTTCAGAGATTTCCATGGCTTTCCATTACTTTTTACTCTTTTGCATGGTTGAAAAAAAGAGTTTAAATTCCCAGCTACTTCCAAGATAACCTGAAATTGCTTTTTTTTGGTCTAAAATGAGGCTATACTGATGCTCTGATATTAGGCACAGAAACATTGGTAGCGTACTACCGCCAGTAAATGAAGGCAATTTTACAGATGCTTGTGATTGTTGCATACTACACCCTTAAAATAATATATTTATAGCTGGGAGTGCATTATTGGGACAGATGAGATGGATGGGGAGAAAAAGCATGCGCGAGAGAAATCAATTTTGCTGAAACAGTGACACACTGCACTTGACTGATATCTTTAACCTGCTCAAGAAAACACATCCTTATTAAAGCTACGGCACACATTTAAACACAAGAATTAAAGTCAGATCTGGTAATTCTCTAACCGCACCGCAGCATTTTCTGCTCAACATAAAAGTAGAACAAAGGCTCAAACGCTCAGTGCTAGTTTTACGCCATCACCCTCTTTTTTTCCCTCTCCCTCCTCGTCATTTTCTCCCTCTTCTGTATTCTCCTGTATTCTCCTTCATCACTCTCTCCACAGGGTGTCTGGAAGAAGGCGAGGAAAAGACAACAACAAACGACTGCATGTCAGACAGAATGAATGGTAGAAGAGAGAGAGAGAGAGAAAGTGAGAGAGCGGGAGAAAGAAACACACCCAAACAGGAGCAGGAAGGCACTGAGAGAAAAAAAAGACTGAATCAGCATCCACCACAGCAAGAGCTGCTGTCTAGATCACTGCTTCTCAACTGCTTTGGCTTCAGGCTCAGATTTTACATTAGAACACTGAGTGGCAACCCAACGCAGACCCATAATTGTTTATGAAGCAAAAGTAAACGAGGATGTCTTTGAAATACAACATTAAATGGTATTAATCTGAACTATAAACTGATAATTTGATCTGACTAACCACAGGCTCTTCTTTGTAGTTTGGATTGTTTGGTTGTCTTTTGAACTTTGATGGCCTTCTGAACTTTTGACTTTCATGCTCTCAGGAGACAGTAATTCACTAAACAAAGCACCAACCATGTTTGACCTCACTGAAATTGAACCCGTACCAGTATTTAATGTCGTCTGGGTTATATTTTCTTTTAGCTTGTGTAATTTTGTTCATGGTTTCTAAGGGACAAGGGCATTTTGAACATGATCCTTTGTCATACTAAAAAATTATTAAAATATGTGCCAATAATAATAAAAAAGAACAGATGTAAAGTTGATAAGTTTTCTTTTCGGCTGACAAGTCAACAAGTTCATTTCAGGTGGTAAAAATATAATACAATATTAAACCCAACTTTTACAGTGCCACTATTATGCCATTTCCAGGTGTGTAATGTCGCTGTATGTAAATGTGAACAACCTCCAAAGTTGTAAATCCGAAAGTGCACGATAAATAAGTTATTGTCTCCAAAAATAAAGAGTAGACTCTGTACAGCCTTAACGAGTCATTAGTAATTCCAATTCCATTTAGGTAATTCCCGCCTATTTTCTACGTTGGCCAGTCGCGAACAACTTGACCCCGCCTACAAACACCCCATTCTACTGCCGACTGCTGTACACGGTAGACCAATCACAACAGACAGGCCAACTGACCAATCAGAGCAGAGCAGGCTCACGGAAAGGAGGGGTTTAGAGAGACTGAATCTTAGAACTGCTTTGAACAAATCGTTTGAGAATCGCTGGAAAATTAGGTCATATTAAATGTATATTCTGAGAAAGCAAAAGCGTTTTTTCACCTTGAGTGCATTTTAACCTATTTTAGGACACCCCCAAAACAATATTAATGGCATAATAGGGGCACTTTAATGATTCAATCAATCAAATCAAATCCTATATTGTTTCCAATTCAAAACACAGTTCTAGCTACTTGAGGGTAAGTAAATGATGACAGAACTATTTCTTTAAAGACTCATGCTTCTACAAGCAGAGGCACTGTTTATGAAACAGAGCATGGTCAATATTAAAGTTAGATAGATTTGACATAAAGATATGAACAAATATAAAAAAGCACCATGCATATAGGTAAATGTACTATATCTGGCAAGCAGATACACTAGAGCTGTCAAACAGCCAGTCATCACTGTCAACACATGGCTTCATGTCGCGTTAGACTCAATCTGACATTTATATAACCCGCTGTAACACAAACACAGCGTCTAACCAAATCCAAAAGTCATCACACACGTGGCTGGTTATGTAGCCTATTTGTATAAACTGATGTTCAATATACAAAGAGAGCAGTTTAGCAACAGTCAGGAATTATAGACTAAACAGGAATTTACAGCATGACAACAATATAGAGTGAAGCATAGTGGCATGCCAATCATGAATTAATTTGTGGTTTTCAAATAACCTTTTAAAAAACTGGACAGCTCTCATTCACTTCTATGCACTGGTCTCTCTTGTTCAAAATGTTGGACTGCTTGGCTTTACTTGCCTTCAAAGACTAACTGGAACACAAGCCAATAGCATTTGATCATGAAATGTGAACATTTAATTGGTTTGAACTACTGAACACGCATGTCACTGAACAATCCACTATTTTGAATGTGAATTCAGAACTTGAATCAACACTGAATGAGACATCTTGTTTGTGCATGAGGATCTGATCATTTAAATTATACTAAGAGTAATAATACTTGTCTTCAGTAGTGATTGACATTGCATTACTATGTAAGGCAATTTCCACCACATGAAATAAACAATATTTGTTTGGTAAATCAACACTAAGATTGATACTTGGTGTCTGTAGTGAATGGCACAAAAGAACATGTTTTGGTAAATCAAATTTTAACAGAACAGGATTAAGTCATAATTTCTAGGATGAACAAAAAAAGTCACAATTATGATATACTTAACCATATTATCAAATTAAATGTTGAAATAATAAAATCAGTTGTGTCTTTTTTTATCTCACTTTCAACTACTTTATCATACAACTTAACATACTGAGTTATAATTATGGCTTTTTATATTAAAATATGACAATACAGGGTCACGCTTTCATAGATTTAATGCAATTTTTTTTTAGCATTAGTAGAGACTAACAAATACATCATATTTGTCTTCATTGTAAGCAACAGCATATTTATTGTTTTTACATGTAAAACCTAACCTTTTAAATATGTTGTTTTCTTGAAAAGCATGCTCATGTTATATATATTTAAAATAAACATGATTGCCTTGACCTAACTTCATATTGTGCACATCTTAAACAGACTTGAATGACTAACAAGAATATCCGAGAGGCTGCTTTTGCCTCAGTCTTGAATAAATCTGAGCTAGTCCATTGATATTAAACAATCAGAGTTCTTGTGTAGGTGGATATTTTTTATAGACCGTGTATATCACTCAGATACTTTTAGAACGTGTGTGTGTGTGTAAAGCAGCTCCCAGAACTCCGTCGCCAAGACTGTCTCACTCTGTCTGCCTCCTGTCTGTCTCTCCCTTTCCGCCTCCACTTTCTCCCTCCCTCCCTCTCTCTCTTCTTCCTTCACTAAACTCACATGCTCTCTCTTTCTTAGTGTCGCTCACACACTATGCTTTTTCTGTACGTCTGCCTCATTCTCCCGTCTGGAGTCAGACTCTCTCAGTGTCTCTGCTCTGACACTCCTCTCCTCCCTCCCTTTCTCTCTCTCTTCCTCTAGCATCCGTCCCCTCCTCTCTTCCCCCACAGTAAGATGAAAAAACGAGAGAATTAAACATGAGCTGCCTTTCAACAGACAGAGAGAGAGCATTTGGTGCAGATGGGTTTAATCGTTGCCTTTCTTGCTAAAACAGCAACAACACACACACACACACACACAAAACAAAGAATCAGAGAGGATAGGTAAATGTGTTTGACATTGACTGAGAGTACGTCTGTAGTTTCTGGCGGCTGGAAATGTGAGTACGAAGAGCAGGAATATGCATTTTGTGTGTGTGGAAAGCAGGCAAAACCCTCTCGTTCCTTTAATAAAATACTGATGAGGGCTTGGATTGCTGAATGCCCTCTCTATCTCTGTCTCTTTTCTCTCTGTCTCCTCCGGGTACAAAGCACAGAAGCTGACACAACAAGGCTTCTTTCTTACACACACTGAATAAAATTAAAGGAGGCATTTAGTCTCCTCGGCAGTTTAATTACAATAAATCAAGATATCATTTGTGTCCCTAATATGAACTCTTCAGGAAGGGCTAAGCTGTAAGACATAAGGGTAGTTGACACATCCAAAATAAAATAAAATAAACTGAAATAAAGGACTCTGAAGGATTCATTGACTCATTGAGTGTCTTTCAAACTAGCAAGGTTTAGGCTGCTGTATGAATCTTTTTGAACAACATCACGGCTCAAGCTGAGTTTGTAGTTACACGCAGGAAGCAATGAGGTGGACTCTAATCAGATGATATCTAAATCTCAAATGAGACACACAAAACGCTTTCCCAAGAACATTTTAAGTTGCTTTGCATTTGTGGCCACACATTTTTGTCATAGTCTGGGGTTTTGCACATGACATGTCAACGAAATCTCAAATGAAAACAAACATCTTAATGGCCTTATTTGCCTTCACTAGTTAACATTAGAAAATCAAAGTCATAAAAGCCGCATTCACAAAAAATTAATTAATAAAATGAGCAAATAATTAGAAAAAATCTGTTTACAGTGGTTTTATATGGAGTACAACGTCACCCAGGACACATCAACTTTTCAAAAAACAAACACATGCATGGCACAAAACCCATAGATAACATGTGGGGAAATGTGTGGCAGCAGTGACCTGCCCTCCCTTTGTCTGTCTGTCTCGGCATTTCTCTCAGACACATTTATGTACAGCTGACCCACTTACAGCTTTTAAAAATGGTTAAAATCATTGAACGTGCCCAAGCAGAAGAGAGGCGCAAAACAAGGTTAGACTCTCCACACCCTGCTGGGAAGACTGCTGTGGATGTGTGTGTGTGTGTGTGTGTGGTGTTGGTATGAAATATTTTCTCCCATGTATATAGCACCCCCCCACCCCACCATTTCAGCCTTGAAGGAAGGACATGAACACACAAACAAAAGCGATACATACATATACATACCAACAGGGCTGAGCAGAGATCAGTGTTGTTATTGTTAACTAAAATTAATTCAATAAAGGTGTTATACAATAAATTGTAAATATAAGTTGGAAAAATGTAATTCAGTAAAACTTAATGAAGTTTGCGACTGATTTTTACTTCCATATTGTGAGATACTTTTTGTTTTTTGATATGAAAAGTCTTAACAGATTTTTTTATATCAATATTTCTCATTAAATTCTTTCAAAACCGAATCATCTGAGTGTCAATGACTCCATATTTCATTAACTTTAAGGAGAGCTCAAAGTTGATACTATAAACAGCAGAGGCAGCACAGTTCCTCAAGCCCTATAAATTAAACTATCTCCATCATTCAACAACATCTCCACTGCTCTTTGACATCACTCAAACGCTTTCCTTCTGACCTCAGATTCAATGAGTCACTTACACATCAATTTGGCATGAGAGAAGTAACATCAAAAATGTCTCTAGTCACATAAACCAACCAGCCAAAGCCACACCTGAGGTTCTCCAGCAACCATTTAAACACACAGAGAGGTAGACAGAAGCAGCTATGCTTTGCACACACCACAGACACAAATCAGCCATGTTTATTACCTGGAGGTTTCATGTGAGAGAGTGTGTATATTCAGTACATGTGGTCAAGTGTCCACTGCTGCTGTGAGGGCAAATAAACCTCTCTTTCACACACACACACACACACACACACACACACACACACAGACCTCTAGGGTTATCCAATCTGTCACACCAAGGCACAGAAGACAGCAAAAAGGGAGAGAAATGCAGCACAAAGAATTTGTCATCAATGTCAAAAAGGCAGAAAGGATAAAAGGGTTTTTCATATCTAGGTAACTGGAACTGACTACAAACAGGAGAAAATATGTTTGTTCTAAAATCCCACATAGAAATTGGCTTTCTCAACGTTTAACAAGTCTTGCCCCCATCCTCTCTTTTTCTCACTTCTTCCTGGTTTTGGGCTTTTTACAATAAATACGTCGCTCTGAAGACTTTTCTTACTTTCCCTAATTGAGGAGTGTCAGAGAGGTTACAAAAAAAAAAGAAGAAAAAAAAAGCATTTCACTTCTGCTTCTGAGGTCACAGACAAATAGACTTCCTTCACGAACTGTAAGTGTGACAGAGAGAAGAAAGAGAGGTGTTCAGTAGGAGGAGGGAATCCCCACTTGAGTCAACGACTACGAGAAAGCTACTCCTGCTGGGAAAATACCTGTGTTGCTGTATATTTCTTGTGAATCATGAATCTTGATAACAATCAAACTTTTGTTTATGCTCCTTGAGGAAATAGACGTACATGGTGTGTTTTTTATAAGACACGTCACACAATTTTACCAAAACAATTAAAAATACTTTCCTATTTAGTGGTAACTTATGTATTAAAAGGGTATGTTTATTAATTTAGTTATTTATATAATTGAATATGATATATTTGTATAATATGCAAACACCATATAATTATAAAAATCTATACTGTATGTGATTATATAAATACATTTAATTAAATATAATTTGTATTGTTTGTTTTTGTAAATATAAAGCAAATTAAATTAAACGCATTAAACACATTTATAGTTAAACTCAATGCAACTTCAGTTAACTAATAATGTTTCATTCAAATGTTAAGATTACAAAAATCTTGGACAAAAATCTAAATCAATGTGAGTTGAGTTGTTAAATGTGGTTTTGAATAACTCTGATTGTGTGTGTGTGTGAGTGTGTGTGTGTGAGAGAGAGAGCCAGTTACTTGGGGAAAGAAGTTTTGAGCCCCTCTTTTACTTTGCAACCATGCATGCCAAGACACTAAAGAAACCGGCCCCCTTTTCTCTTTCTTCCTCAGTCTCAGTCTCCTCTAAAATTCATTATCTTTTATTGGAGTGATGAAAGAGGACTACTAGGCTGAAAGAGGGGGACTCTGTCTTCAAACAGACCGCCACGCAGGGAGACAGACTGCACAGCGGTACTTTGAAACTCTATAGTCACACGCATTTACACACACTGCCTTTCTCTCTTTAGCACGGATATACAAACACGCTCACACACACACACACACACACACACACACAGTCACAAAGCCTTTGCTCTTTACTGCGTAAACAAACACACATACTCTCACTTCAGAGCAAAGAAAAAATGAATAAAACTCAAGTTTTCTCTCAGGTTGCACAAAACAAATTACTTAAAATGTGTTTTTTTCTTCTCTCTTTTGATTCAAGGAATTAATGTTTTAGAAATTATAAACTATCAGAACAACTAAAAACTGTTTTTTTGGCCCTATCCTAATTAACAGAGATGGGCTTAGCATATTCAGCCTCTTAGCATGAATGCTAATCACACACAAAGACTCACATTCCTTCACTCTCTGTTCAGCTGTCCATTCAATTAACCTTTGGAGCTTCCTAACTGCCCCCCTTATACACACATCAGAGTCGAAACACCCACTCCCCTCCCCTCCCATGGTACACACCACAGGGTGCCCACTCCATCTTTCAAAATGTCTCCCCCTGTATGAGAGCATACCCAAAGCTCCAGAAACTGATGGAAAAACCAGGGATGTAATTCTCTCTTCTTGTATATTTGGATTTTAATTGCATAATTCTAGAAGCCTAATGTAATTCCGTTGTCTTTTTTCAATGTGCTAAATCAACTGTCGACTCTATAAAACAAGAATTATGTACACACAATACAGATGCAGCACAGTCTGAGAAAAAACATTTAGTACTACAGAAGTAATCTATTGTCTGTACTTAAAGGGAGAGTTCACCCAGAAAAGAAAATTCTCTCATTAATTACTCACTTTCATGTCATTCCAAACCTGTAAGACCTTTGTTCATCTTTGGAACACAAATTAAGTTATTTTTTTATTGAATCTGAGAGCTCTTAGACTCTGCATAGACACCAGTGTAACTACTGTGTTCAAGGTCCAGAAATGTAGTAAGGACTTTAAAAAAGTTTTTTTTTTTAACGCACAAAATGTATTGGTTACACTTTATTTTGAAAGTCTATTTTACACATTCTACTAATTATAAGTATGGTACGGTTAGTAGAATATGTAAACATATACTTGTTTTATATTGTGGTCCCATCAAAATAAAGCACTAGAAGATATTAGGCAGACAGTCTACTAATACTCTAATGACTGCTAGTTGACATGTAGTTGAAAAGTTACTTACTGGAGTATAGTTACATGGACTATACTACCTTTCTGAGTCAGTTTTGTTGTTAATGCAGGGTCAGAAGGGACCCAGATTTCATCAAAAATATCTTGATTTGTGTTCCAAAAATCTTGCAGGTTTGGAATGGCATGAAGGTGAGTAATTAAATGTGATAAAGTCGCTAAACACATCAAGTTAGACATCAAATTAGAAACCACTAATCTTGAACTTAATGAAAATCCTTAGCTCATATTAAAAGCTGGGTTTTATAATAGGTGTCTGACTTATTGTTATTTGTGAAAATATGTTATATGACACTTTACACACAAGTTTAACAAGCATGAAACAATACTCACATCTCTGCAGTGAGGCACGATACCACCAGCAGGAATCCCCCTTTGCATGCGCTGTGGCAGAAGATGCCCATGTCCTGTGGCTGAGGTGGGTGTCGTGGTTTGCATGCTAGCATTGCGGTATCCTCCCACACCCAGAGGACCCAACTTGGCCACAGAGGGATCAGGGTCAAAATGTCGTAACGGCTTGGTGTTGTTAAAAGAGTATGGTTCTGGACCCATACCAGCTGTGGCGTTCTTGTTTAGTTGCAGCTGTGAGGGTTTTCCCTGCGCCTGCATTAGGAGCTTGAGGCTACTGGGTGGCTGGTTGGATGTGATGGCCTTGAACAGCTGACTAGACATTGCAGGTGCTTGATTATTTTGCGAGTTGAAAAGATGTCCTTGTGTGGGAGGTTGCGTTACTGGTTGGCATTGCCCAGCTGGACTGGGATGTTTATCTGTTCGGTAAGGAGGTGACGGCCGAGTATTGTTTGATGTTGGGGCAACACCAGGAAGATAACTTGCCTGAGAACCTTGGATTGCAGTGCCGGAAACTCCTGGTGGAGCATTTCCAGACAGAATGCTGTTCTGGGGGCTGAAAGGGGGCTGAGCAATTGCTGGGCTGGCTAGCTTTTCTGGCCTGTAGGGCGGTGAAGGTCCGGTGGATGGGGCCGGAGCCATGCTAGAAATAAGAGAACTCTGGGGGCTCTGAATATTTCCTGCTGGACTGAAGGGCTGCTGATGAGGTGATGAGTTAGGCAGTTTATCCCCTGGTCTGTAAGGTGGAGAGGGACCAGCCCAAGAAGTACTCTGTTGGCCCAATCCAGACATCCCCGACTGTGCAGGTGGAGGACCTGCACTGTTGTTAGAATGATGCTTACTATTCGAAGCCATCTGCTGAAGCTGTTGAGCCCGGGACACTTCATGCCAGTTGGATCCGGGCCGGCTTGATAGGGCGGCAGAAAGCATGGGTGACCGTGCTTGATTTTGCCCTTGTGAAGAGGAGGAGGACAGGGGTGATGCTGAGAGTGGAGATGGTACTGGTTTGGAAGGATGTGGTAGGGTATATGGTGCCCCAGCAGGACTTGGACCCACTTGAGGGGACCCAGCTTGAGAGAAACCAGGAGACTGAGTGAGGTGGGCCTCCAGGTGCGACTGTCTCTGTGGAGATCTTTTGGGGGTGCCATTACCTTCTGGATGGACAAAACCTCCAGCTGCACTTGCCTGGTCATCACTATCTTTTCCTAAGATCTTCTCAATGTCAAGCTCTGGTAAAGAGGGATCAGGGTTCTTTGTAAGTTCATCCAAAATCTCCTGCAGTTCTTGTTCCACTGAAGGAGTGACTGAACTCCCATTTGGGTTGAAGTTACTTGTCAGGCCTCCTGAGCCTCCCCCGGAGCCTGTTGTTGATCCAGGACTAGCATTTGGGGGTACAGAATATGGAGAGCCCAAATTGTTGCTGTTGCTGGTCAGTCGATTAGCTTCCAGAACACCCCCCTGGTTGCCCATCCCAGAAGGGAATGGGGGCTGAGGGTAACTGGGGCCCATGGCCAGGGTGACATCTTCCAGACATAGTCGTTTGCCACCTCCCTGGGTCATAGACGTGTCAGAGACCCCGTTTAGTGAGGCAGAACTCTCAACGGCCCCAGTCAATTTCCTCTTCAGGGATCCTGGCAGCTGTGGAGACAGAGAGAGATACAGCCTTGTTATCAAATGCAAGTTGCTTCAAGGAAAACAGAACAGTGACATTCAAAAAAATACAAAAAATAAAAATACCCCACACAGAAGATTGCTAACCAGAATTGTTTAATACTATGTGACATCATTTACTAAGAGTCCAAATGTGGACACTGATTCACATTTCTCAAGTATATATTTAGTTTTTTGGCAACAAACTGATTGTTGCCACAAGTTGACTGGTCTGTTACCGCCCACAAATGGTCTGTAGGGATCTCAAGGCTCTATCTTTCAAACACTACCAGTATGAATGCCTGTTTCCAAAATGGGCTTTTTTGTGTCTGAGCCTTCCAAGGGCCCAGCTGTTGTCCAATGGTGCCAAAAGTGGGATCATTCAGCAGAACGTTTCCATTAATGCATTGGTCAGCACCCTAAACGCCTTCTCTCTTACCCCATCCTTCCCAGTTCTAGCCCTCTTAGCGGATTAAGACTAAAGAACCGCCAATCAAAAGCGCCTCATTCACATTCAGAATGAAGATGTTTGCAAACTTGCAAATCACATAATATAAAAGACATTGACTGGTCATTTTTTCAGATGTGTGGCCTCCAAGCAACTCCTATTATCAAAGCACTAAATGAAACTTAAAACAAAATGCCAGTAAACTAAAATTGTAAGCGTTCGCTCTGGTTTTACAGAATAAACCAGATAAATCAGGTATTAGCAGTTTCAGCTCATGAGAGCAATGCATTATTTAACCTTTTTCTTTATCGTTTAAGAGACTAGTGGACTCCCAAAAAAGAGGCATAAAAAGACAGAAAGTAAGAGAGAGAGGAAGATGGCTGGAAAGAAAGGGTCTTGGTGGATTTGAGTCTCAGGGCAGTTAGAAATCCTGTGTGTTCCTTGACACTTTTAACCTTATAGAAAAATTGAGAAAGACAGAGATAGAGAGACGAATGAAGAGAGACCTCCAAAGAAATGGATTCTTGACGGGATGAATAATTTACTGTAACATTCCAGCTGCAGAAGAATGTGCAATATTTTTTCATTCTTGTTTCTTCTGCATTCTCTCTATTTTATGAGGATTCTGACACCATTATCCATTTTTAAGCTCTTTCTCAGACTTGTAAAAGCCATTGGGAAAACCATTACAGGATATTGCCTTGTACATATCATATAGAGAAAACATTCTTGACAGCTCCTAACATTGTATCCGCCTAGATACAATACAGGAATATATAAACACTACACCTCACACCCCCTTCCCAAGAAGCTGGCTTATGGACACTGCTAGTCCACTTCCTACAAATGCACTCTTTCCTCCTTTTTCTTCCTTCATCCCCCCCATCCCCCACCCCCTTTTTATCTAGGAGGTTTTCCACATAGATTCCTCTCTGACTAGAACAATGGAACTCTGGAGACACACCTTCCCCGACATCGCCAAGCTGTCTGCACAGTCCACCCTGCCGTGCATGTGTGTGTGTGTTTGAAAAAGAGACAGTGTGAACACGTGACGAAAAGGAAGAGAGTCTGTGCATGTGTAACAGAATATGAATTAATGCAGCCTTCATTTTAGAGCCTGCATTCTCACTGACACACACACACACACACACACACAATTCTCTCTCTAATGGATGCCAATTTCACCCTGAGTAAACACATCAATACAGACACATCGACTGTCTCTCTCCCTCTCTCTCTCTTTCTCTCTCTCTGCTGGAGGGACGCCTTTCATTCGGTAGCGATCGGATTTGTCCCATTATGACTGACACAACCATCTGTCAGCACAGAGCACTGGCAAGAGAGAGAGGGAGAGAGAGGGAGCAGACCTATCATCCACACTGCTGTGCATATTCCTCATAATTATGGCTGGTAAGGCATACATCTGATTGCATTGTTCTGATTCTCATTAAAGCCGCACTGAATACACACACACACACAAGCAGGATGCTAAACAAACAGAATGGTACCGTGATGAGAAGGGATTAGTAAATTAGTGCAGTCTGAGTGTGTGCGTAATGGTAGATTTCAATAATTGGGTTGATGGATACGGTGGGTATTGAGATTAAAATAAAAAGCATCAAATAGTCCCAGGGAGCAAAGTGTCAATTAGAACAGTACCTAGTAAAAATACTACAGCCACTATCACAAATACAAAAAATTATGAATAAAATACTACCTTAACAATCAATAAAAAATGCAAACAAAAATGCACAGTATGTTGGACTGCATACCATGTCAAAACCTTGACTGACACGTGACATTCAGCAGCAATAGTAGCACCTGTAATGCATACTGTGCTAAAATATTCTCAAAGAATTCCCTACATAGCCACACCACCACAGAACCTACAGCGTGACGAGCGGAGCCCAATTTAAAAGAATACATTTAGTTTGATTCACTAAAAAGAAGCCGTTTATTAGAGTCATTCGTAAAGTACTGAATCAATAACATACAGCTCAACCAGTGTAGTCAGATTAATGCACTTCACGTTGTTAATAACATGAATGGTATATAAATATCTATCTGTCTATCCTTTCTCTACGTATTTGTATGTCAACATAGCACAAACTAACCCTAACCGGAATAAGTTTGTAAGTTACATCTCCAGATCAAATTAATTTATGCTGCATCCAATAAAAACCTGGAAATTAGATCTAAAATGAATACTGATTAGTAGTCAGAGAGGCACTAAAATTTACTCATGTTCTTATAATCTAACTACTTAGAACTCCTGGTTTTGTGCATTCTAATCATTTGTTCAAATCATTGTAAAGAACAGGTCTGCGTAGGGTTCTTTCTAGGCTATTATATTTGTTTCTTCATCCTTCATTCTTCTTGCGTCTGGACCTGGCTGTCATGTCCACACACACAGCTTTCCATGACGGCTGCTATCGATCCCCCTCTGCAACGGCTGATTATTCAACCACTGTGTCCCCGTCTGTGCAGTCATCTGAAACGAATCAATGATTCAGAAGCTTTTGGACTCTTCACAGATGCCAAGACAAAGTTATGGAATCTTTGACACATTATTATCTTAAATGACTCACTCGGTAATTCAAATTACTGGCAAAATGACTATTCGTAAAAGTTCGTTTAACTTCAACCACCGCCGGACTAATTATTCAGAGTTCTAAATAATTTAAGTAATGTTCACTGTACCATATTCACTTGATGTGCAGCAACTAATTAGAAGAACGTTCATTCAACTCAACTCAGAAGAGCCAAAATATACTCACTTTTGGTTTGTGAAGAACAGAAGGTTATCTGAGAAATGATTAAGAGGAAGATTTTGAAGATAGCTACCTCTACTCGTACGTTTCACTGTACAAAGAGGGTAATTAAGGACAGTCCCTCTTTTTAGAGAACACAGAAACAGGATGAGGAGTGCGTGTGCGAGAGAAAGAAAGATAGCGATACAGAGTAGGGCAGAGGGAGGGCCTGTGCCAAGAGAAACAGAATGGGAGGGGTCTGGAGACACTTTTTGCGCATATAAACAGAGTTTCGTCTCATAGACCAACATAAACACGCCTAATGCGTGTGGATATGTGTGTGTGTGCCGGAAAAAACAGAGTCTACCTCTTATACACTCACAAACTCCCTCAAAGAGGTGCTGAGATAGAGGTACTTTACCGATCCCTGTAGGACAATTATACCCAAAAATGTCATTGTTTAGTCAACTTTCTTTCCTCTGTGGAACACAAAAGGCAAATTTTTGATTAATCTCTTTACCACTCTCTTTTCAAAATAATGAAAGTTAATGAGGATTGGGGCTGCCAGGTACTAAAAGGTCAAAAAAGCAACATAAAAGCATCATAAAAATAGCAACTTATATGCTATATTTAAACCCTAATATCATACGAAACAAACTGGCATTTAAGATGCTATTCACTTAAAATCTGGTTATGCCATTGCTTTCCTTGGCACATTAATAACTTCACAAGAAAACAATGTCCAGTTTATTCTTTTAAGATTTTTTCAATTCATTATTTGATCCAGTTCAGGTAATACCAATCTGATATAAATTGGTAAATTTGGTTCTTCACTTTGACTTGAATGACTCCTACCATAGTGGTTAAATCTCATTCGGGAGAAAGATTATTTGTGAACAGTGACTTAAATTTCAGTCGGGTACTTCCGTAATTGCTATCACATGACTTGGAATAAGAGTGAATCATTTTAAGGAAACTTAGGTATAGTTTTTAGTAGGGGTGGAACAGTTCACAAAACCCACGGTTGGGTTTGTATCACGGTTTTAGGGTCACGGTTTTCGGTTCTGTACGGTTCTTGTTATTTATTTATTTTTAATCTTTAGCACTCCAGAAATGTACTTCAGCATATGATATATAGCTTAATTATCCACAATTTAGGACACCGTATTAAAAAAATTATATCATGTAATCATTCATAAACTGAATGTGTTGCACAATACTTGCATACAATTGCAGGTCTATCTATTGTTTTATTTCCACTGTCATCAAAGGTAAGTGCGGATCGGGCCGCATTTTTCTGTCCGAACCTGACCCGCGTCCGACAGAGCTGTAACCGAATTTTTTTTTATACTAATGACACCTGCACTTTTTTGTGTGAAAAGCCCACTTTTATTAAGCAATTGTAGGAAGGTGTTCGAAAAATGTCAACAGATGTGAGCATTTTAACATGTTTTTTGGTGATGTGGGTTGAAGTTACTTGTCATTTATTATTATCCTTCTTGAAAACAACTGCTTAATAATTTAAAGGATACATATCTTTTTCAAGATTATTTGTTGAATATAAATTTTAATATCTGAATAAAAAATTTTTTTTTAAGATTATGAATGTCTTAACAATGTTTGATTAATTTAATACATTCTTGCGAATTAAAATTACTAAAGACAAAAATTGTACCGACCCCAAACTTTTGAACAACAGTGTAGAAAAAACGAATCAGGATATTCTTAAAACATGCAGTATGAGTTACACGGGTTTAGAAAAACATTAAGGTAAATTCTATAAACGTAATTTCAGTCCATAATGAGAGAATTTTCATTCAACTTTCCCTTTCAGGGCAAAGCAGTGCTAGTGTGAAATGTAAAAGTCACAAATGCTCTGAGAGCAAAAGTAGACTTTTAGCATGAAATGTGATGAGACACTTAGAGGATAGAGTGTTATAAAGCAGTAAAAGCGAGGAGAGGTGAGACGGGGTGAAAGAAAACCCCTTATTTCTTGAATAAGCCATCTCAAAGAAATCAGTGTGCTTGTGTGACAGGGAGGGGAAAATAAAACAAGCGACTTCCCAGCGAAAGTAAACGAGCAGGCGCATATTTACACACAGGCGAACAAGAGAGCAAACACACACGCGCACACCCACGCTCAAACCCGCGTGCACACTGTGGTAGTAGCCCTGCTGAGATTAAAAGAGCAAGCTTTCTTCATTTATCTCTTTTCCCACTGCACTCTTTTTCTCTTTTCCTCTCTCCCTCCCTCCTTCCCTGTGGCATGTAATGGTATGCCAATCATCATTACTGTTTCCATTGTTGTGCCCTTAATTACCGCTGCCTCTGCGATGCCACTGTCATCTAGATATGCTAATAAACAAAGAATAGCCCGGCAGCCATGCGCCACTGCGTTAGTGTGAGCGTGCGCCGTGAGTATGTGTGTGTTGGTGTCTTCTGCTCGGCTCTGGTGATGCTTTCTGCCTCAAACTCCGTCTTTTGCGGCAGGAGCACAAACGCTCATCTCGCAAACAAGATGACCTTGCAGATAAGCATTTGTTCAGACGTGACCTGTCTAGTTACATAAGTGTTAGCAAAGAAAATAAATTACTTGATATTTTGGTAAATTTCATGTAAAAAAAAAACATTTGCTTTATAATACATGCATATATATGATAATGGTGCTGCAAGGCCATGATCTATTGCCTGAGCTATACAGTAGCAGATATGCAATCATCTGCTAATTAGTCAGTATCAATAGACAATGAAAAGCAGTCCACATAGAGCTGGAAATATATTATAGCTTGATTAGTAATTCATCTAAACAAAGAAAAATGTAACTATTCTCGCAAATCTCTTGCGCTATAAATATCATACTGATTTAAGTGACTCTCTTAAACACAGGCAAAATTTGTTCAACGTAGAATATATTTGGTATACTGGAAATAATACATATTAATATAGTAATAATATATCAATTAGATATTGGTGCACTGCCCCTGTTTTTGTATTTTAATTGTGTGTTAAAATATCATACATTCATACATACACTCTATAGAAGTGTAGCATTGCATTATATGACATATATACATTACCATTCAAAAGTTTGGGGTCAATAAGATTTTGAATGATTTATACCCACCAAAACTGTATGAAATAAATTGGAACCGCAGTAAAAACAGTAACTGTTTTCAGAACTGTTTTTAGATGAATAGCAAGTTCCATAAAACAGCATTTATTGGAAATATAAATATTTAGCAACATTCTAAATGTTTTTTGTGCTTTCTTGCACAAAAAAAACAGTAGTGTAAAGTACTAAAAGAATCAAGTACCTTAAAATCATGCTTAGTATTGTCATTTATGCAGACATTTTCTTACAGCACATCTACTGCAGAGATTGTTCCCTTCGGAGCAGCCCAGGGTTAAGTTCCTCGCTCAAGGGCACACTAGTGATGGGGGATCCCAATAATTCTACACTTCATGAACTGCAAGCCGACAGATTACTAGCCCGGGTCTTTAATCTAAAAGCCACTAGCATCCCCATAACACACAGAAACCCACACTGCTATTCAAATCTCAATTAGGAAGCGATAATTGTGTGTATAATTGAATAAGGAGATGAACTGATTATAATTTCTGTGCCTTCATTTATCTTGAATATAATCTAAACACTAAAAGTGTGACTGATTTAGCAACTGCCTCACTGTTTGATTGAATATTATACCAAATTACGATAATTATTGCATACATTTCATGTATTTGTTGCCTATTTGGAATCCCAATTCCCACTGCCATATACCAACTACTGTATACATTATATCTTTAAATCTTAGCTGTATATGACAGTGTAGAATCTGTATGTATAAATAGGACAGCCTTGATGCATAACAAACCGTGTTTTGTACAAACAGCTTTGTTCATCCATCATTTATAAGTGCAGTTTGTATATCTGTACAAATATATATATTGCCTTAAATGTATTTTAAGTATGTATGACTATGTTAACTTAACACACATCATGTGTGTGCATGTCCAGATGTGTAACGACAGGTGGGGTAGGTTTCAGACAGGATAAAGAGGATTAGGAGAGCGGGGAGTGAGCTCTCCCCCAACACCCCAGAGAGCAAGAGAGATAAAGAGCAAATCAAAGCTAAAACAAAGAAAGACAAACAGTAATTATTTTTTAATCTGGCAGCCATGTAGATCACAGCCAAAAAAACACCCAACAAGTGAACTAACCGGCCCAAATAACAACATTTTCACCCCTCTCACGCTTGTATATGGTCTGCCTATAGGTCATATTGAACTGCTTATTGGGTTCATTTGTCATTCACTCCAACCAGTGAGAAGTCAATATATTACAGACCTGAAATAAGCATGCGGCAGCAGTAGGGCAGCACATATCATACAAAGTCATATGTGAGAAATCTTTCGATTCTCATCAGGAGGAAGAGAGAAGTGAGATTTAGATAACTGGGGCACTTTTATTCTGAGTCATTGCTTGTTTTTCTTTCCTTTCTTGATAGTCAGTCTCATGCGATGTGCGAATGTTTGTTTGTGCGACTTTAGGATGTTTTTCCGGTTTTGTTTTCAGTAAATGACGAGCGACAAGTACCAGAGAGATCAGACTGAGGGAATACCCTAAACACTTTCCGCTCACTTTCTCCACATTGTTTTTAATGCACATCTTTGTAGAGATTTCCAGTAAAAATATCAAAACATTCTCAACAAGATTTATTCACCCGATATTGCATAAGATATATCCTAAAATATTACAAAAAATAGCAAAAATACATTGAAATGCAACGTTTATATAAGGTTTGCATGTTATTCAAGGTGCATGTTTTAATCCTGTGTTAAAAATGTACTGTTATGAGAGCTGACACTCTATATTTATTTGTTTCCAGACGATGAAAAATAAATCTTACTTGTATAAATATCCTCTGTTAGTACTTATTTCTTATCTTTTATTTGTATGTTTTAGCACAGTTAGGGAGTACTTTTCAGCCAGAAAAAAACCCTTCACTGTATGTTGACCAGCTACATGTGACAAATAAAGAATCTTGAATCTTGAATATAAATAAAGTCTAAAAAGTTATTGTTAAATTCACCTGATATTAAGCAGTACACCAGTAAAACTATTTTTGGGGGTGAAAAGTAAAGTTTATTAACTGATTAACATTTAAAATGCCAATAACATGCAAATGAATACAATTTCTAACTATGATATAAAATAATAATTTTAGAAGATAAAAATGCTTAAACATTAAGGCTTAAAACAACTTTTTAAAAGCAATTGAATTTTTTTTTTTATGTAATGCAATGTCTCTTAAAATCTTAATATCTTCCATAGTTTTGTTTATTAGGTAAATAATCGTATCATGTAAAAAGATGTTTCACTGAAAAACAAGACAAAAATACTAATTAAAAAACACAAAAATTTTCCAGTTCAAACACACTGACACCAAATCAAGCGGTTCCATCTGTTATTTTTCTCGAAGAAAAGCGTGACTGTGATTTAATTCACTTATTGATACAGAATAACAATCCTAATCACAGAGCTAGAGCGATGAACACACACACAAACAGTCTCTGAGCGCAGAGTGCCGGAAGGTCTGAGCGCTCTGTGCTGTGTTCAATGAATGTCAATGAACTTGTGAGGAGTGAGAGAGCGAGTGAGAGGAGAGAGACAGATGCACAGCTTTTTTAATAGCGAAAGATAAACGCAGGACAAAGACAAAAGGAAACGGAAAGAAAAAAAAGGCAAGACAGCCGTCTTTGTTTGGATATGCGTGCGTGTAGGCACATCTGTGTTCGCAAAGATAGGAAGTGTTCATTCAGTGATTTTTTTTACTGCATTTGTTAGTCATCTTGACCAGGCGCAAAGTGATCCCAGTTGTCTTTCTCAGCCCATTTTAACGTCCATCCGAGCACTTTTATTAATAAAACAGGAGAGAGATAGAGTGTGTGTGTTTGTGTGTGGCTATATATATATATAAGAGCAGCTGCAGGGTAGGGCTAATTTAGCAGCTCTGCTAGTCTCACTGGACACTCCAGCTGCGTCAAAGCAACGAGACACACGCTCATACACACACACAAATTCAGAAACTTGTCTTTTTCATGAGACTGAGGGGTCTGACATTGACCACACATGAAGATGAGACCTAACACAGCTCTAAACATGTACTATAGATACTCTTAGATTCCATAGCCCCAAAAGATGGTAAAAATGTCAGGCCGTATACATAGGAAAGCAATCAGAATCATTTTCCCAATTAGATTCAGATTCAGTTGTGTGTAGTGTTGTCATTTAGGTATATTTTAATTATAATGTTCATTCGTGTTATTGTTAACGTTATTGTTATAAATCATGCATTGCAGCATTTCAGACTGATTCTGTTCCTGTAACTCAAACAGTAGACCATGAGACTAGCAACGCCAAGGACATGGGTTAGATTCGCAGGGAATGCATGAACTGAATCCAATTTAAGTCACTTTGAATGAAAGTGTGTGTCAGTATAAATTTAAACTAGTGCTAGGCGACGATTAATCGCATTCAAAATATGATTTTTTGTGTACATAATATATGTATGTATAGCGTGTATGTTTATTATGTATATAGAAATACACACACGTCATACATTTCGGACAAATATGTTGTTTATATATTAAATATATGTATATATAATATAAATTATATGAATATAAATATATAAATGTAAAAAGATGTAAATGTTTTCTGAATATATACTGTATGTGCATGTCTTTACATAATAAACATGTTATATAAACAAAAACCTTTATTTTTGAACGCGACTAATGGCGATTAATTGACGCCCAGCTCTAACTTTTAGAACTATTCATTCAAAGAACCAACTCATTTCTGGATTTTTTCTACTCTGGTCAAGCTCTATGTTTTTGATTCACTAAAATGAATCGACTCATATGATTCGGTCAACACGGATTGTGCTGCAAGTTTTGTAAATCATAAATATTTCTGTAAAAATATAAATTTTTCCTCACTGTTTCACTCTTCTAAAAGGCTGTGTATGAGTGTTAACCCTCTGACATTTTGACCTTGTGACCCTGTAATCCAGAAATCTCCACCAATCCCCTCTCTCGCTGCCTCTACAGTAGCGTTTCATCCTCTGACTCACACACACAGTTTATCCCCCTGAGCAGGAGAGAAGGAGCAAATAGACTTAAAGAAAGATACTCAGTTTGGTATGTCTTCCTCAGATAAGAAAAGGCTTAGAGAGAATCAACTCGCCAAATCTTCAGAATCTAGTCTCCAAAACACACAAAGAGGGAGACGGAGAGTGCGAGAGAGATGGAGGAAAAGAGAGAGAGGGAGGAACAGAGGGAGTGAACAGATACTGTATTCATTTCACACTTGTCAGCTGCGAGAGCAGAATCAAAATGAATACAAGGCTGAATGAAGAATGACAGACAATCTGAAAGCAGAAAGAGAGAGAGAGAGAGAGACAGAGAGGATGGAAAGGGAGGGAAAACTGCTGATCCTGCTGGAGAAAAAAGAAGCACACTCTTCCAAAATAATAAGCAACCCACCATTCATATTCAGCAGGTAACCAAAGTCGTATTTTCATAGTTTCACATTTTTATCATTTTGCGTTTTTCCTGAGGTCTACTTAGAATGATAATCAAGGTTTTATTAAAGGAACCGTATGTAAGAAATGTCTCTGTTATGTTCAACAGGCTTTAAGAAATCAAGTACTCATATCGCTGACAGTAGTAGTACAGCCTGGATATTCTGGTTTAAAAAGCGCAGTTGCAGCCCTCAACTGATGTTTATGTTGTCATGTTTTGTTTTGGCCTGAAGCGCCACCCTCCATCTATCTCCCAATCACGAAGTCAGTAGTGTTTCGGCATCCAGGTTGCCAGCTCTGTATAAACACAGCGCATTCCATCGTCATTACGCTCTTTCTAGTAGTTGTCTTCAATCTGGCAACCTGCGTGGGCGTCAAGTCTGAGTAGGAGAGGCCGGGTGAAAAAACCCCATCTCCAATATTTTGAATTTGAACTGCAATACCTAGTTCAACCACTCGCTGTCAATCCTACATACAGTACCTTTAACCTATTTTTTTAGCTGCCGTGCCTTTAAGACGTAAAAGATGTAAAAACATTTAGGAGTGAGAATAAGAAACAATAACCTTAAAAATGAATAAAACAGATATGAGCAGTGTTGACATCTAAATTTGGGTAGTTATGTGCTGACCAATCAGAATAACATTAGAAGGCTGCAGAAGTTTAAATGATATAACTAAAGCTGCATCCTATATGTCCAACTTACATTTTAGAAAGGTTATGGTCTCTCAAAATGAACAGCTTTGGCCCATTAAGATTCAATTCCTCACCAAGGCTGCTTTTTCAGATCAAAATTAAAATAACAAAAAAGTTAAATATTATTAAAATCGATGTCAAACTGCCCCCGAGGCTTTTAAACAACAGACAGTGCATTTGAAACCGGATATGCTACTATGTTATCCTTGTTCAGCAAATATGTGAAGACGGAAATGCATGCGAAACCAAACAGTAAAACCGTCAGAAGTCAAAGGTCATGACCTTTTGAACTCCATAATGAGCTCCTACACCAAATGGTAGTAAGTGTATTCAGGCATACGACAGAGCATTTTTAGTGAGTGTGTGTATGTGTGTCTATGCCCAGCTGCTTTACTGTAAGCCCCTTGAGTGTGACTGCCCACCCCTACCTCTCTCTCTCTCTCTCTCTCCCTCTCTCCCTCTCTCCCTCTCTCTCTCTCTCTCTCTCTCTCTCTCTCTCTTCCTGCAGTAATGGTTTAATGGCAGATTACAGAGCCTCTGAGGGCTGAATGGAAGAGTAATAAAATAAATGGCTTTGTAAGGGCCCTTCCCCCACAGAGAGCAGACCACCGCTGAACTCTACAGTCTAGAGGATCCCTGCAGGACCTGTGCAGATAAGGACACAAACGCATATGTGTCTTTCTTGTTTTCATCAGACTCTTTCAAACGGTTACATCTGTTAATATCTTACAGGTCTCATTTATCACTTCCGGATCCATTTTCATAATCCGCTGACTGTCCACTAATTCTCAGCCTTAGAAATTCAATTCTCTTGAGCCTCAATCTTTTTAGAAAGTACTGAAGCGCATCATTTTATGACCAAATTTTTCCTTTGACGAGATACCATGGCACTACCATGTTTCGGATATATATATATATATACCATGATATTACCATGGCTATTCTCGAAAGAACCAAAAAACATTAAATACATATACAAAGATGGTAATCATTTATAGCCATAGCACACACATACACACAAACCCACAAAATCATAACCTTTAATAAGAGTGCTGAATTTAAAGACATTCACTTTATTGCAACAAGCTAACAAGGACTTGCTTCATAAAGATTTAGCAGAGCTGCTTCAACTCCTGGCTGCCTGAACAAACTGACTGAGCAAACTTAAGTGGGTCATTGTTCTACAATAACTCACCTCTTTGAACGTTTTCAATCTCACGAGTAAATTTCACTTTATGTTGTGGGATATAAAGTAAAAAAATAACACTGACGAAAAATCGTTTAAATACTTTTCCTCACACTTGTTTATCTTGGACTCTTTTATTTGTTATTATTTTCACACCTATGAGAAGACTGGGAAAAAGTGAGTGTCTGTTTATTCCAGATGTCAGGATATTAGCAGGGTGGATCGGCTTGACCGGAGGAAACTCCCTTTCATAAAGACCTCATTCATGCCCCTGAAACACTATAGTGCAGGGTGGTTGAGTGTGTGTGTGTTATATCATTCACAGCCAACAAAGTGCAAACAAAAGTGCACACATGCGCAAACATTAGCATGTAAACACATACAGGCACTGAAAACAGACGTATATTCACACTTTAAGCCACCCAAGAGACACCTTCAGGGGAAAAGTAATAAAAGAATAAATATAAAGGAGAAAAAGAGAGCGAGACAGGTGACTTAGACAATCACTTTATTACTATTTCCGTTTTCATTGCTAAAAGCTCAATGTACCATTCACCTGTCTTTTGATCTGCTATTGCACTTTGATCACCCGTCAAGTGTCAAGCTGCTGATCAGCATTACGACCGTCTGCGAGATCTGGGACAGGAAGAGACGTATCACATGTGTTATGAAAGTATCCCGTGTTTAGTAGTTAACGGCATCTAGGTAGAACAATGCAGACACTCCTCTCTAATGTTGCATAAACACACTAACCTGAACTAACCTGCACTGAGCCAATTACAGTAGCCTGTATGTGTCAGTGTGTGTGTGTGTGTGTCCAGAACAGGTGTACGTCTAGCTTAATCTCCTGTGTGGTTGAAGCCAGTGTCACGCCAACGCCATGATCAAAAGACAGCATTGAAATAAGGGTAAAACACTTTCTCTATCTCTCTCTCTCTAGCACAAACTCATTTGCGGCATGGCTGGAAAACGGACGGCGATATTGCCAAGAAGTGAAAAAGACAGAGACGCTGAAACTGAGTGTCTTTTGTTGGATGAAGTCCCACCTGCAGCTCTACGGCCACCGAGACGCAGCTGCTCTCCTTTCCCATTCCTCTCTTTGTTTCTGTCTATCATCCCAGGCTCTTCCTCTGCTTATTGATCGCTTCTGCAACCCCTATTCTTATCGTTTTCAGTTTTTGGGAGTGTAGCCCTAAGCAGTTTTTTTTTGTAATGGAAGCATGGTTCCGTCTCAGAGTGATAAAAACAATAAGATTTTACGATACAAGTTCATTTAAAGTTTACATCTCACAATTGCAAGAAATAAATGTGCTATTACATAAAATAAAATAACTTGCATATTGAGGCATTACATGCAGGAAAAATATAGTAGGCTAAATTGTGTGCATGATTTACTATTTCGTTCCCTTGATTCAAATTGAGGGAACGAATTAGCAAATCGCGCCCACAATTTATTAGATTTGTTTATTTTTGCACGTAATGTGTGGGGCTCATTACTTGCAACTTCATGTTACAATTGGAACTTTATTTTTCACAATTGCGACTTTGCTTCTAATTTCTTGTAATTGCGCCTTTATTTCACTTAATTTTGACTTTGTCCCTCATTGCAAAATTAATGAATGCATTTATTTTTCATAATTGCAACTTTGCTCCTTGTAATGGCAACCTCAATTCTTGAAAGTGTGCCTTAATTTGTCATAATGAATGCTGATTTTGTCCTTCATTATTGCAACTTTATTTCTCAAAACTGCAACTTCTTGCTCTTGTCTAACAGTTACGCATTTATTTCCTATTCTAAACATTTTGTATTATATAGAGGACATTGCCTTCCATTTTCTTATGTTAACAAAGTCAGTAACTTTTTCTAAATCATCACTTAAATATTTTACTAAACTCATTTCTCCAAAAAGCACCTGAATCCCTGAGCAAGGTAGAAATGGAAATGGAAAAACATTATTTTTTAGATTTTATTATCTATAATAAGATTTGACAGATGTTAATCCGAAGTAACCTGAGGTTACTTGGTAACCGGTTAGGATCGGTAGACTAGACCATCACAGCACTGACGTAAATGGTCTTGCTTGCGTGTCAAGTGTGCCAGGACTATCAGCAGACTTCTTTACCTCTTTACTATGAGTCCCTGGAGTCTGTTTGCGATAGATTATGCTGTTCTCTGCATATGTCTCTATTTGTATATAAAGAGAATTTGAGAGAGAGAGAGTGAGAGAGAAACGTCGCTGTAATAGCAGGCACACTGTCCTGACCTCACTTAGAGAGACTGTCAAATGCACACACTAACACACACACTGTTCCCGTCTGTTCCGACCTTCACTGAATTCTCGTCATTCATGATGTCACAGGCTCATTGCTTCCAATGTAAGCCTTATTAGTCAGCCTTAGTTTATATTTGAGAGCGATTCATTGAAACTCAAACATCACGTGTTGTGATATGGCTACGTTCAAATACTGTGTCTTAAACATGTAACAGCAGTAGAGCTGCCCTTTATTAAACAAAGTTTGTATGCTACAGCTGAAACAAGCACTCTCAAAGAAAACGTTAATACAGGGTTAAATCTTTGCTATAATTTATCACATACCTTTTATTAGTGCTGTCAAATGATTAATCACGATTAATCGCATACAAAATTAAAGGTTTCTGTTTGCATAATATACTGTATGTGTTTGTGTAAATGTATTATGTATATATATTCCTTAAATATATACATGCATGTGTATGTATTTATAGATACATAATAAATATACACAGCATACATACATATATAAATAATTTTGGAATGCAATTAATCGCGATTAATCATTTTAAAGCAAGCTCTTTTATTAGCAAAAGTAGTTTAAATATGCAGAAACAATAAATATTATCCAATAAATATATAATATATGACAGTTCTCATTATTATTACAAATAAATTTGCAATTAAAAATAAAAAAACAATTACTACTATTTCCCGTAATTAAAATTTGTCTTCTTGCAATAACTGAATGAAAATTTCACTTAACTGTAACAAAAAAAAATCTTTATGCAGTTTATGCAACTGTCAACATTTTGACTTGATTTCTCATAATTGCGGCTTGCTGCAATTGTGATTTTTTTTTTTCATGCAAGTAATTTTTTTTCCTCAAAACTGTACAGTAGAGATGCATTGATAACTATTACGTAACTAATCTGTGATAGCCTATAAATAGCCAGTATTATAAAGCCCTACATTTTCACAAAAAGAAAATTAAAATGCGATAACATGCTACAAACAAAACAAAGGTGCTCTTAAGGGGGTACATTTTGCTAGATCATGGCAAAAGAAGCCTAAATAATAAAACAGGCAAGAAAAAAAAATCCATATCGGGCCAACTTATCCAATATCAGCAGATACTTCTAAATTCTGATACACATTCACCCCGGATACACATTTACATGCATCCTACATGCTTTTAAAAGATTTACACTTCTCAGTAGTGTTGAATCACAGGTATATGGGTGAAAACATGGCTCAGGGGTCACTTTCACTAGGATCAAACACAAACACACAAGCGGCCACTCAATGCCTCTTACAGAAACCTGGATATACATTAACAGATACATGAGCGCATACAAAGAGAACACACCCGCTACACAAACACACATGTGTCCTGATCAGAGCCATGCAGTAGCACTGTGTGTGTGTGTGTGTGCGTGTCTGATTGTTCCTGACAAGCAGGAGAGATGAGAAGTGGCAACCCTGTGCACATATGTATGTGTGGCACTTTGGAAATAGGTCAGCTTAGGCTGGGTTTAGTGGCACTAGGCCCAGCTCAAGCAGAGAAGAGCCTTGGGGCTCAAACACACACACACACACACACACACACACGCACACGTGTACAAATACACACACCTCCCTGCCAGCAAAGACAAAGACATACAGGCATATCTACACAAAAGAACTCAAAAGGAAATCCAACATATACACACACAAAGATATAATAGATTTGACATGCTTAGGGCTGTTCAGTGTTAATCTGGCCTATTAAAGTTGCAGACAGAAAAAACATTAGTCAATGAAAGAAAAATGCACATTTAGATGATAATTAAGCTTTTTAAATTAAAAAAGCAAGATATCAGAGTTACATTTTCCAAAATGCAAAAAGTAACAAATATGTCATGACAAAATATTGACTGCATTTAAAAGATATTTCCTCAAAAGAAACCTAAATCTGTAAAAACAAAAACCAGGCTGTTTAATTATAAAGATTACTTAATTATAATGTCTATATTATTGACCACGGTATCAGCTATGAGCTCAGCTACTGTGATGGTCTGAACACAAAGTACACACAAACACACAAGCTCTCTAATTACCAGTGCATGGCCAGTCTTCTGAATGTGAGGAAAATAACACTAATGAGCTTCACCTCACCGTGACATTAACACAACCTGCTGTCTGCCATCACACACACGCTTGTGCTCATAACTCAGAAACACACACCTATAAATCAACAGGATGGTTATACAGACAATCATAAAACGCATTAGCGCTCACACACACACACTCACAGGCACACTAAACATCATAAATCTTTATTCCAACAAACATTAACCTAAGTAACCACATATAATCTGAAGATGAAAACACTGCGTGCGAGTGCCTTTTAAAAATGTCCACGAGAGAGCTTTAAACTTTGAGGATAGAATGTATAGAGAGGAGCAGATGAACAGATAGTGAGATGATAAATGAAGGGAAGTAGTGAAGGATGGAGAAAAAAAGAGGAAGTGCTTGTGTCTGTTGTACCGGCTGCCCTTAGACCATTACTAAGGGGATCTCCCAACGGACACACACACACACACAC
>JAUMHI010000043.1:7766349-7819503 GCA_032359435.1 Enteromius unitaeniatus | reverse complement strand
AAGAAGGAAGAGAGTCAGACAAGTATGACTGATTTTTAAATGGCTTTTGTAGTGAATGATTCATTATCTCTCTCATTCTCAACACACACACACACACACTTTCTTTCTCTTCCTCGCTCTGACTTTCCTGTCACTGGCATGCAATCACAGTATGACATGAGCTTGCCCCTCCACCAAACTGAGCATCTCACGCTCTCAGTTCCCATGTTCTCTAAAAATAACTAAACAGTGGAGGAAAAAGAGGCATACACACACACACACAAGAACCACAGAGACATAGTGATGTGAGCAGAGCTTCTCAAACATAAATGACTGCAACAATAAACAGTTTATCTACAATTGCTCTGTGTTGTCTATATATATATATATATATATATATATAGGATTTTCGAAGAGAGTTTATTCTTTATCTAGGATTGTCAAGGCATTGTAGCCAATTAAACCGAATGCAAAGTATAATTTCACTCTACTCTTCTACTTTTCAAGTTTTTAAATAGTTTATAATAGAGCTTAGAAAAATATAAAATAAATGAGGAAGTATAAAATTCATATTCCACATACATTTCAGTTCAAAAGCTTTGGGTCCATAATATTGTGAAATATTTTTCACAAGTTTCCCCTTTCATAAATGTCATGTATTCATTTGAGGAACGAGCTGAATTTTCAGCAGCTGTTAGTTTGTTCTTCAGTATCACATAATCCTTCAGAAATAATTGCTTAAATGTTGATGTGCATTTATTTAGAATGGAAAATATTTTGTCAATGTCTTTGCTATCGCTTTAAATCAATTTGAATCCATCTTTACTGAACAAAAGTATTAATTTCTTTCAAATAAAATCTTACCGACCAAAACCTTCAGAATGAAATTTCTGCAGATTCCCTCTAGACCTTGCAATTTCTTCATCTTCCCGTTAATTGCTGCACTTCTTATGGCAGGCAGAAAACAAAAAAAAACACATTTACATTTGCTGATGCACTAATAGTCTACGCTGCATTCTCATCACACCTCTTTACTTAATTATACTGAGATGCGATGAAAAGGTGTGACATGGACAAGACAGGCCCTTATCATTAAGTTTAGCCTTCTGAGAGGCTTCAAGCCAACACGAAAATGAAAAGGCAATTATGTTTAAATTGAACAGAGCGGATGGAGAGCTATTAATCACTTATATCAATTACTAAGACCCCCCTTTCTACTGGCTGAGGTTACTGGGGTCAAGAAGACAGAGATGGTTGGAGACGCATATATGTGTGTGTAACCCGAGTCACTGGCCAAACCACAGCCAACCATGGTAAAACATTATGTCAGGATCAAGTTACTCAATGAACCATGTGCCACAATCTGTTACTAAGGGCTTGCAAACAGACACCAACATAGACCCATTACTGCCACAGTGGCACTCTCACTGACCTCGCCATTTACACACACAAACAGAGACAAAAAAATACATGGATAAATGAAAGGAAGGAAGGAAGCCAATGAAAAGAAAATGTATGTGGGTGTACTTGATGAAAGTTAGGAGGAACAATAAAAACCTAGGTGCCTATCCATCTTCACGAAAAGGACGTACATAAAAGTGGCAAGCACACACTTGTGATCAAACGTAGATGCACACACACATATACAAACACAGGCTCTGTTAATGGATGACACAGGGGAGGAGGGAGGAGGAGGGAGTGACCTAGAATACCACTCGAAGACAAGACAACAAGGAAACAATGCAGAAGACAGCCCATAATACTTAGTAATTCAACACTGTTACCATATAGATCGTTACTACAATCACCTACACATGCAGTCATATATCATCTTAATTCTGCATATATTACTTTGTTTCTTTTATTGAGTACACACATAGATAAAATATGTCTTTGTGTATGAATAAATAAAATCCTTCCCTTACCATCTCCACTAATTAATAATTTACACCCTATTCCATTTGTATCCCTTAGAAAGAAGTAGGAAAAAGATCGCACTTGTGAAAAGCTGCCAAGGTTACTACGACAACTGCTTCTGGGAATGAGTGCATTATGAAGTGCCAGGAATTCTGGGTATTTTTACTTTGGACAGCAGATGAAAGCACGGCCGTTCGCATGCATGTGCGTTCTAGTGGGCATGATCGCTGTCTTGCAGGACCATTCATCACGGTGTATAGTAGTGACACGTTCAAACAAGAAACATTTACTTGCTCTTTTGTTGCAACACGACCTCTTTGAAGTCTTGTGCGAGTCGCAGTACTGATTAATCTTCCGTCGCATCTTTGTTCAGCTTCACTCTTGGAAGAACACCCATTGAGGTTGTTAAAGTCTTACATTTCTCTAAAAGTCAACATTAAATCAAAACTCACCCTATTTACATTCTTAAGAAGTTTGTGGTCTTTACTTTTCAGATGTCAACATAAAACCCATCTATTTTCTAACCTATTTTTCTGCTAGTAGTATCATGCTCACATGTGCGATATTGATTGCCTGAGATCTCTGGGAACTGTTGTAGTGCAAAATCATGAGTCTTTGATTTTCTAGTTTGACATCAGTAGCTACGAAGTTGCGATGATTCTTAGCCTTCGACAAAGTACTTTCAGTGTCAGTAGATTAGGCTCACTTTCAAAGAAGAAACAATAAGATTGATGAATTTCGCTCAGTTTTCAATTATTCCAAACACACACCAGCTGTTTGACAATCCTTAGTTGTCCCAGTGTTTCTTGTCAAGTGTGTGCAACTGGCTTTGCCAACATTAAATCATGGCTAAATATACTGGCTACAGTTTATTGCACAGTGCTTTAAACATCCCACAAATCTGTCCTTGTCTACCTTTTTGATAACGCATTGTATACTTCATATATATTTCATATAACAGGCTTCAAAGTTCAGTCCTAAATTTAAAGAATAGATAGTCAGATTATGGATGTCCTGCAGAGTTTATATCCAAAGTCATCCGTTTAGTAAGTCATCCGTTTATTTAGATTGTGTTAAACAAGTGTAATTTAATCACAATTAACTACGTTTTATTCCTGAGGTACTTACACTTTAAATGAGCCTCTCCCGGAGCCTCATGGGATAGGAAAGTGTCCATGGTATGCGTACTATAGAATTCGGGCGGAAGCAGTAGGTCATCCGGGTACTTCTCGCCTACTGAATTTCGAATGCTATGAATTCAGACATACTACTTGCCTCGCAGACTGTTTTTCGCGTACTATATAGTAGGGAAGTATGCTATTTCGGACGCAGCAAATGTCTTCAAGATTGCTAGAAAGTTACAGGCAGGAGTGTTTGATTAGGGTTGGAACTAAACTCTGCAGGACACCGGCCCTCAGAACCAAAGGTGCCCACCCCTGGATTAGACAGACAGAAATTCTGGTTATCATATAATTTAAACATACTAGCTGCTCTTTATGCCACTTATTCAATCACCGTATAATTGCTCTTCTACAGCACTTTTTGCAATGATGTTCTGGGAATGCTTCTGGACTGTTCGATATTCTCACTTTATGTCTGTCTGATCAAAGAACGGTTGCAGTTAATTTCATCACTGCCAGCGACTTATAGGGCTTATAGTGGAAGGTAAAACAAATTGTATCTCATCTACCCTGAGCACATGCCTACATTCTCCAAAAGCAGCCACAGGTTCATTACAGTCTGAGCGTGTAATGATGATGCAAGCGGGAAGCCACTGCTGGTGCTGAACAAAGACCTGTATTCCATGCGGTGAGACTATAGACAGACAGTGTTGCAACACAGTCTAATAATGAAAGGAGAGGAGAGGGAATCAGATAATCTTGAACCATCTTCTATATGCAAACTCTTGAATTAGACATGCAAATGAGACAAAACGGAATGCTTAACATACACACAAAGACCAAAACAGCTACTTAACCACGGCAACTGCTCTGTTCCCCCAGAGCGATACAAATAATCAGAACTGCACCCGAGCAAATTGGTAGGCATGATGTCATTCATAGAGATTTCCATTTCTCGTTGTTTTGTTTTGCCTTTTCCCTCTTGACTGTTTTCACATGTGATCTTCCCTTTTTGGTTTAGATCCTTCACTTGAGCAACACTACTGAACTTAAAATCATGATGAAACAGAAGTAGCACTACAAAACCAATCTAAGATGGTTTGCTGGTCCTCCTAGCTAAACATTTCTATCTAAAACCAGACCGGGTTGATTTCAGATGTTGTGAGCTAGTGCTTACGTCCTAACGTCAATCTCTGATTTGCTATGTGTGGTACAAGTTCAATCTTCCCAGTGTCAGGAAATAGCATAAGAACTGAATTTGGGAACTTTTAATGTTTAGTATTTAAAACATTTATCCTAATTCAGCCTTAACGAATAAGCAATAACTAGAGAAAGAAGAACAACTCTACTCAGTGGCCTGGAATCAGTCATAAATTTCCCACATATCTGCACAGAAACAGAAACTTGGCTGCGGTTGTTCTCAAATCGGTGTGTGGAGAGTAAGCAACTTTTTAAAGCAGTTTAGTTGCTGATGCAGCTAAAATGATGCTCCAAATGAATGATGTTCCTTTGGGCTCTCGAGCCATAACAGATGCTGAGTTCACAGGGGGCTTTGCAGTAGTTGATTGTCAGAGGTAAAGTAAGCAGTCTCTATCTTTGTAGCCCTCACATCCTCTGACGTTTTCTCCAGAGGCAGCATATGTTTCCTCGCAGCTAAGCTCTGCATCTCCGATTCATTCAGTAATTTGGGCTTAAGCATTTACACTTCGCCTTCTCATTCACTGCTGTGCCACTGATTTCGCTTTCACTTCTGACAAAACTCAGGTGCTTGTAAGCTTTCTTCTGTGTGTCAGAGAGACGCAGGGGTTTCCGGAGAGAGTCATTTTAAGTTGGCAAAGCTCTGAGGTGAGTGTTCTCCAGTCTAGTGCCTCTGACTGAGTTTTTGTGCAAAGTGTTGGGGACAGGAAAAGAAATTACTCAACCCAATATTCTCTACGTTCTCCTGTTTGTTTTCATCCCTAGGCAACACTGTTATTTCCTGGTGAGGTCTTGCCTGATCACAGTGACGCAGTTTTTCTCTCCGTTGCTCACCTTAAGTTGCTCTTTCTGTCCTTCTCGCCAACTGACGTTAAATCAGGAAGCCAGAGCGATAACAGAAACACATGAGGGTTTCCCTCTATGGGCCGTGCGTTTTTCCTCTCGTTCACTCTTTCATTTTTCTCAGTTCCTTTTCTTTGAAAACAGTCAGTACCAAAGAATTGCTGTGGAATTGACATGGTTCCTCTGAATATTTCTCAAAAAGATGTTTGTCGTTTTATTTATGACTAATGTGGAAACTGATTGATTAGATATGGATCTACTTATGAAAATGTGTGTGCTTACAGACAAAAAAATATGTGTGCGTTTATTGTGGCTAAATGTGCCTCGAAAGAAGATGCTACTACATTTTTATCAGATGCTTTAAAGCTGGGAAAAGGACCACACAGTCTTACTGCAATTCGTAACAATTTTACATTTTGTCTATCTATTGCATGTGAATTCGTACAATGTCATTCACACATTTGCTTACACTGACAGTTCGCTTTTGGGGCTGGGCATTGATACTTACTAAAATTGCTTCCATTTATTTCTTTTTTTTTGCACAAATCACATCATAAAATCAACACCTCATAAAGTAGTCAGAATAACACAATTAGTACAATTTTATGATTATTTTTTACTTCACTTCCAAGCACTCAAGCAGGCACACAATGTCATAAGACATTGGTATTTGGTTAAATTTGACATTGAGTGACCAACATTTAGTGTCAATGAAACATCAATGTTAATTTCTGATGTTGACATTTGTTGTTTTTTAGGTTGTGACGTCAACCGATTTTCACTCTTAACCATAACGCAACATCTGTCTGACATGTCCAGCATTAACCTGATGTTATACTGATATCCTGTGCCTGCTGGAGGTAGTCATGCCCCTGACAATGAGGCAATGAGGAAGAAATGTCCATTACCCACCACAGCAAAACATCTGGCCTTGGACAACACAACCTTTCTTTCTTTTTCTTTGTCTATATCGGAATCACTTCAACACTCTGCTATCAACATCTCTCCCTCTCATCCTTATCTGTTTCCTCAATCCATCATATGGCTTCTCCTGCAAATCAGCACAATTTCACCCTTGTCTCCTTACGAAGGAACAACGAGTCACTCAAGGTGATGCACTGAGAACGATTCTTATTTAGCGCGGGAAAATGACAAAGTGATTGTTTGTGGTATGAGGGTGTGCTGAGTCTCTCTCTTTGAAGACTGCTTTTGAACTCACAAACACCGTCTCTCTACAAAGAAAAAAACCCCTCAGAGTTAAATTCCTTCGCACAAGCCCTGACTCAGTGATCTCATCCTAGAAACGTCGGTAAGATAAAAGTTGGATGTGTTGTTTTAAACTTTCACCTAACTTTGAGGTGAGATCCAAGTGTATTCACGAGTGCTGCTCGCATTACAGTGAACCGCTCTGTGCGTGCACGAGATCTGAAGACCAGAGCGCGCATTCCACTCTGGCCCTTTTATTCATCCGTCAACAGCAGCTTCAAAGAGCACTGACTCATTTGGCCACAGATCAGTTCAAATCGAGTGGAGCAGAAAGATCCGGAGCGGGAAATCTACAACTGTGATACTCGCTTCCAGAAAAACAAGAAGATTAACATAGAGTAACTCAGAATTTATACACATTTGTAATGTAATTATTATTGAATATATTTATATTTAATTGTTAAATATTATTTTTTGTAATAATACAAAACAACACATTCTTAAGAACAACACACTTTCAGTTACTTTTAAATCAACGGTCCATTGTGTTATTCCTGCTAATTGCTGCACACTAATGTGTTATAGTCGCACAATTTGGGTCAATTATGTACACAAAACGTGTTACAAAAAGTCAACACGAAAAATTAACATCCGTTTTGAGAGTTACCAGAAAAACTGTATGCAACAATAATAATAATTATTTATGTATATAGGCTAATTACTTTTATCATGGCTCTGGCTTAGCTTGGCTTCCCTAAAATAACATTTTTAAACTGAGCTGCCTGCCCTTAATGACCTTCTTCAAAAAATCGACACCCTTAACCTGGGTCAAAGAGGTCCAAAGGGTTACGTGGGCGGGGCCCGCTAAAAAATGAATATTAATAATACATGAGTGACTGTCATGTCAACAAACAGTCTCGACTGATATATAACGTAACCCACAATTTGTTCATGATTTATTAATAATCAAACGCAATCTCTTATTCCTCAATAGTCTTTTCTGTTACTGCTCGTCAAATGTCACAGAAAACGATCCGAGGAAACTCCCTGTTGAACTGAAGGGAAACTTATGATACTGAGAATATGGGACTGTCCATGTAGGGTAAACATGCTGTAGCCTATCTGCGTGGAAATACAATAATAGCTTTCGGATGTGTTTGGGCAAATCCATGACAAAGCGACGGCGAAGGGGGGGCATCGCGTAAATCAGGCTCGTCGTTCTCCTTTAGTTTATTGATCTACAAGAAACTGAATTACATGGGATCTCAAGCGTGATCTAAAACGCACAGACACATAGACAGCTTTTCGCTTGGTTGATATGTCTTCCAGTCTTTCTTATTCTGCCAGTCAACGAGCCCTCCGCCACCTTTATAATCCCATTACGTATTCTGCTATAGCTCGGCTTAATTCTGCTCGCGCTGTCCCGCATTTTAGCCACCGTCTGTCTTTCTTATCTCTCGGCAATCCACATTAACTGTTAAACACCAGGCTTAAACGCAGACGCAATTCCGACAGTGAAAACTCACATTATCGCTCATTTTGAGCTGATTTACACAGCGCCTGCAGCCCCAGAGCCGCGCTCTCTCGTCCAAGTCCCCGGTTCTCAGTCTTTTGTTAGCGAGCGCAGCCCCACTGAGTGTCTGATAAATGCCATTTCATTCCAACAAGCAGACCACATGCTGCTTTAACAGTGTGGGGCTTTTACCTCTCTGACTCTGCATTGCCTTCAGCCGTGTGTATGAAAACAAAGGTTTTAGCAATCGGCAAGTTGCGTTGCGTGCGTCGATAAAGCAATCCATGCTACCCGTTTAAATGACTGCGCTGATAGGATCTCGAGTCCCTTTCAACCTGCTGTTCCCTCCGAATCACAATGTGTCATAGCAGACTGTGAGCGTAATGGCAAGTAACTAATATTTATTATTCATGTTACTAGCACATTTTTTTGCAATTACAAGCAGCCACACTGATCTATTCATCAGCCACGAGTACTTATTGCAGCAGTGAACATAATCTATTTAATTAGTCACCGGTACTTCATCTGCTACTAGTCACTATCCTGTTAGTGACAAATAAATGACCATTCTATTGCTAATTGGAAACTCTGTGAATCTGTGATGCAAGTTATTCAGTTATTATATCGCACGTATTTAAGAGATAAGCTACTAGGTCTAGTTCCACTGCTACCAGTAATATTGGGCTATCTCATGTTACTCATACTAGTCATATGGCTGGTCGGAATGACTGCTTCGTGATTCAGTAAAAAAATACGAGCAAAATCAATGTAGTGAAGAGAACTTTCTCGGAATGAGTGCGTAAAGGCACCGGGCAACGCCAGTTAATCTTTGATGCAGTCTACAAGCTTGTCCTCTAATCTCTGTCTGCCTTATCTAACGCACACAAAACCCTGGGATTTCTCCACTCGAGTTTGCAAACTTCACCGTGGACCTCAAGCAGAGCAGTGGGAGTGTTACAGTTCAAAAAGCGACTGCTGCGTAAAAGCCAGTGTGGAGATGCATGGGGTGCGCGTATAATGACAAAGTGCAACACATAATACTCGTAAAAACCCCAAACGATCGCGAGCCACCATTCAAAGCAATCCGTTAATATGAAACTCATAAACTCACTAATGGGTCCATGCGAGGTGAGTCTAGCCGCTGGGAGACCAGAAGCATCTTGGAGTGCGGGTAAACCACGTAGCCACTGTTAAATCCACTTTGTTTCAGTATGTGTGAACTGTCTTACAAAGAAAAGCCTGATTGGGAATCTAATAAAAGAAGCTTAATAGAAGTCTTGAAATTGTGCTACCGCCCAGTTGTGTGCGCGACAGCCAACTCGGAATGAGGATTGCGTCCAAATGAAAGCTAATCTGACATTCCGTTCAAGCGCCAGTCATGTTGATTCTCTTGAACAGGGACTAATAACACAAACGTCTGTATCAGCTCTCGCTCTACACGGCCACTTACGATCAGAGAGCTCTGTATCTTCCTGACTCGTGGGCGGAGTCAGGCCGGCCATAGGACGCTCCTCTGTGCGGTGTCACAGAGGAGGAGACGCAGATGTTCCGCTTGCCGTCTGCGCTTAAAGGGACATTACGTCTCCGTGCTCTAGTTTACACGCGTATGGGCTTTTCGCAGCAGTGCTGGGGATTTTGCTTCATCCCTCTGACTCGAATCGCTTCAATCCGTTTTCGGTAGGCTGTAGCGAGGGTCTTTTTGTGTGTTGTGAATGAATCATTAAACAGTTTACTCAATAGAATCATAAAAAGTGCCACACACAGAAAACACAGATATTTGCACAGTTATGGCAAGCCGTTTTAACATTTAATCTACAAACCGCACTAGTATCTATTTTTATGTTACTAGTACTTTTTTATTTATTTAAGTACTATTGCTTATTCTATAGGTACTAGTGTCTTTTGTTAAGTTACTAGTACTTATTTATTATGCACTAGTACTGATTCGTTAGATACTAGTACTTATTGATTAAATACTAGTACTTATTTATTAGATACTAGTACTTTTTCATTAGATACTAGTACTTATTTTAATAGTGACTAGTAGTTATTATATTCTTACTAGTAACAAATGAAAACATTTTGCCATTGACTTCTATGGAGAACTGTTATTGAGATATCAGCTATTCAGTTTTGACTAGTACGTATTCCACTTCTGACTAGTACTTAAATTGTATGTACTAGTAGTTATTTATTAGGTACTAGTAAATATTTGATAAAATATCTTTCAAAGATATAATACCCAGAAATGTGGAAAAATTTGATTAGTTCTCAGGCAAAAGTGCACATCATATCAATTTACTATTTTGGAAACACAACTTTGCTTCCTAACAGGCTGATGGGAAAGACAGTTCAATAATGGCTTTTTTCCCTCATTAAGACATTATTTTCTGCTTATTGGGATATCTACATTATGATTATGAACCACACATCTGACAATGGCTAAGAGCTGATCACTAAACTCAGATAAAGTGTCTATTACTATTCCAATAGGGGTTTTTTTTGCTCAAAAGTGAAGAATTGTTAAGAAAGTAAAAAAAAAAAAAATACCATCATCATAAATGACTCGTTGCACCAGCTCTTATTTAAAAAGTATCAGATATGTGAACATATTTACATACAACCTACAAAATCAATGCTGGCACAAAAAGAAAGAGAGAAAGACTGCTCTAATCCTCTACTTGCACCTGGAGTCAGGAGAGTTTAGGTTACAGAGCGCTTCACACACACACACACACACACACACACATAAAGGCACCCCCTCTCTCAAGCTCTTTCACACACAATGCACACACAGAGAGGAGCCCCCCCACCACCACCACCACCCTCCTCATTCAAATACAAGCTTACAATACAAAGTTAATCACTTTTCATGTTTTGACAAGCATTGGGAAGATACAGCCTCTAGAGCGCGAGGCTTTGATATCAGTTCAAAACAGTTTCAATTGTGTATGCTCATCTTTATCATCGTTCTGTGTTTGTCAGATATAATGCCACAACTTTCATGGAAGTGCATATGGTTAGAAGCACACAAACATACACAAAAAGCGCAATCCCACAGTGATAGCAATCTCAAGCATTCAGACACTCCCTGCAACTCCTTCATACGCATCAGGTTACAAATGTGCTAAACCTCTTCTTCACCCTCTAACCCACCCCCTTTTTTATCCCTGTGTCCAACTGCATTGTGGAACGTTCCAACTCATACATACTAAGGCTATCACAATGTCGTACACAGCCAGAGGGAGAGAGAGGGTGCTGCTTAACATGAGTAGTCTAAGAACGCTCATTCTATCGACTTTGTGTTTATGCAGTGATGTCACTCATTCCAGTTAGGCTGACACGAAGGTTAAGGCCTCGCTGGTTTATGTGTTAGGGAGTTCTCCAGGTTTTTTTTTTCCCGCCCTTAATTTCTTTGTCTTTCCTCTACATGTGCAGTATGTGTGGAGTGGATGTACAGTGTACACACATAGGCTGACTCTTTTTTTCTGTCTCATTCATCATCTGGACAGCTGATACAGGCAAAATGCTGGTTACATTTTCTCCGTTCGATGCCTTGCGAATTCAATTAAGCTGATGATTGCTGAGTGGAGTCTTAGAGGGCCGAAGTAACACTTTAGCGCAGTCACACACAATGCACATGAATGCGGACAAGCACCGCAGTGCCTCTAAAGCACAGTGTGCCAGAAAGAATCATGGTAGTATCATATAGTTTTATGAACATGGTACCATGTTAGTTTTACTCTCTGTTCCACGGAGTACTAAATATTGCAAGTATAGGTACGCATTAAGTAGCAATTTATATATATATATATATATATATATATATAAAGGAAAATTAATTTGTTAATTAATTAATTAAAAAATAATTAAAAATAGTAAAGAAATTTTGTTTTATGATAAATTAATTAGCAATAAATTAAATTTATATTTAACATTTAATAATTAAAATTAAATATAAATTTTAAATTAAATATAAATTTAAATTTATATAAATAAATTATATATCTATCTATCTATATATATATATATATATATATATGTATAATAATATATGTATATATATATATATATATATATATATATATATAAAAAAAAACACACTCACACTCCCACAACACTAATATTCAGTCATGGCCTAATTGGTAGGGAGTTGTAACCCAAAGGTCGTGGGTTCGAGTGCCAGGACTGGCAGGGATTGTGGGTGCATTCTCTCCACCTTCATTCCCCACGACTGAGGTGAGACACTGTTCCCTCAACTGCTCCCCGGGCGCCGCAGCACTGGCTGCCCACTGCTCCGGGTGTGTGTTCACGGTGTGTGCGCGTGGTTGTTCACTTCTCACTGCTGTGTGTGTGCACTTGGATGGGTTACTTGTATGGGAAACCATACCTGGCCACATGTCACGTCCTGTCCTTTACATATTCAAATGTTTTTAAAAGAAGTCTCTTATGCTCACCAAGGCTGCATTTATATGATCAAAAATACAGCAAAAACATTTTACTGTAAAACTCAACTGAAATGGCGGTTTTCTAAATATATTTCAAAATATAATTAATTCCTGTTAAATTTTACCTTTTTTAGTAGCCATTACTCCAGTCTTACATGTCACTTGATTCTTCAGAAATACTTTTAATGTGCTAATTCAGTGCTAAGTAAACATTTTTTATTGCTGCTTAATATTTTAGGATTTTTTTAAAGAATAAACAGATTAAAAGAACAGCATTCTTTAAAATAGAATGTGTAAAATGTAACATTATAATTATCTCTTTACGCTCATTCTTAATTAAATGATTGTGCCCTTGCCGAATAAAAGTATACATTTTTTATAAATCTCCTACTGCCAATGGATGTTTAAACTGAAATCATCTACATTATGGTGACCAGCCATAGCTTAATAAACATACTAAATTTCAAAAAGTCTTAAACGTTGTAATAAAACTGTTTAAATTCAGGAAAAATTTCTGTGAGGTTGGATTAAGTGCTATAAAATATAGTTAGCTCAGTATTAAAATGATAAAACTCAATGGAAAACCCCACCATAATAGAAAAACGAATGTGCGCACATTTATATACGTGCCATAGGATAAATCATTATTGCTTGGCCAAAGTTAGTGCTTCCATTTCCCTTGTTATATTAGGAAAAGAATAGCAAGTAAATTCCACTAGAATTATCATAGTCTAGGAACAAGAAAAAGAAACGAGGACGAGAGTCAGAGAGCATGTAAGAGAGAGAGAGAATTTTTTGAAGAAACAAAAAAAGTGCATCATGAATATCTTCCGTAGTAGTTTGGCAGGAACTTTCGGGAACATTGTGTTAATGATTAATATGAAGTCCATGCCTGGCAGCCTCTCTTTCTCTGTCTGTCTCTCTCTCTATTGCTCATACAAACACACACATAAAATAACTGACTCCTCACCATCTCTCTCTCTCTCTCTCTCTCTCCCTATTTCCCCCTCTTTCCTTTTCCCATAGGCCCAGAGATGGCCAAAATCAGCATAGCCAGTTGTCAAGGTAACCTCAATACAATCTATTTACCCACCTCTCCTCTCACTCGCCAAGGTCAGCTCTCTCTCTCTCTTTCTCTCTCTCCTCCTCTCTCGGTTTTGTTCTTTAAACAGCAGGGTAGAACACCCCCTAAAACCATCATTAGCACAAAACCAAAAGAACTGACAAAAGAACAAGAACTGAACTTTCCAAGCCACCAGTCTGCCACTGCATTCAGCTCTGTTCTTAGGCCTCCCATTATTGAATTGTAATTTCCATCTTCCCCAAACACACACTCAGACACACACACACAACGTAGAACTTTTTTCTTAAGCCAAAGAGAGATTAGCGATTATAAAGGCCCCCTGCTATGAGGCAGCTCTTGAACTAAAATAAACGTACCGTGGTATGCAGAAGTGAACCTTAGATCCTTTCTTTCTCTTTTTCATGTTCACCTTTATTGCAATATGCATATAAATACACACACGGTTCATGCTACTAATCCACTAAAGCACACCTAGCATTTCAGTATGTTTTCCACCATATCTACTGACCAATATGCCCTATCTGCTTAAACATTAAACAGTATCAAAAATAAACCAAATAGCCAAGCAGTTATATTGTGAAATATTATGACTATTTAAAATAACTGTTCTGTTTTAAATTTAATATGTAATTTATTCCTGTAATGGCAAAACAGCAATTACTCCAGGAAACATTTATTACTATTGTCGTTAAAAACACTGCTGCTTAATATTTTGTGTCTGCATAATGTTATTTGTGTTGTCATGGTTTCTGTTCTTTGTTTGCACCTGTTCTTTGTTCTATTTGACAAGTCACCTGTAATATAGCCGGCTTAATCTCTTGGCAGCTTGCGAAGTCTGGAGTTTTTTTTTTTTTTTTTTTACTGACTTCATGACTAATGACTTTTCCTGAAGTACAGATGACTGCTGATTTGCAACACAAGGATTTTCAACTCTTTATCTGGCTCCTCTATTGTTTAATGTGGTGCTTTAAAGGCTTTCTGTTCATTCTGAACATTCTGTTTCTATTCATATAATGTAAGAGTCGAATTCAACAACTCAATTCAAAGCATTATTGATAACATTTACAATAAGAAGTCAGAATGCTTCTGTAACAGCAAAACAGTGTAGGCCTATGCATTTTACCCCCAGTCAATTAGAAGCACTCTTTCCATGTAAATCAATTTGTGCATTTAGGTTTGCTGTCATACCTTTGGAAGATGTCTATTTGTTGTTTTTGGAGAGAGGGAGTTGTTGTAATTAAAAGAGAAATTTAACAACACTACCCTGCAGGGAAAATATGCTTCGTTTTTGATAGTTATTGATTAGGATTACTCCTAATTGATACTCCACTTTTACAATTTTTTTAAGCAGATGCTTTTTTTTCACTTACAAAAATCACTTACCAAAGACAACAATATGAACGAAGCAAGCACAGTCAGCAATACACAAGTAGAACATGTAATTCTACAGTATCTCATTATCTCAGTCCCTAGACTTCTATAATGTGCTAAAATGCATATAAATAATGCTTTTATGCACAAAGTTTCATCTGCAGTAAGAAGCATATGTTGGGACTGGGTTGCATGGTGTGATTTTGAAGTGTAAGTGTGTGCAGTGTTTTATGAGCTTACTAGAGGAAGCTCCCAGTGTTAGCAATAGGTCAGTAAATCCTTTGTGCCCTGCTGGCAAAGCTGGCACTGCCACATTACAAAACTCACTGCCAACAACTGAGTAATTAGAGAGAAAGAGAGAGTGAGAGAGAGAGGAAAGACGCTGTATGGTAGAATGAGACATGTAACTAAATCTGTTGAACTGCCTCACCTTGTTTGCTTTTGCACTCATTAGGCAATGTGAGTCAGTCAATAGGGTGTGTCAGAAATCACAGCATGAACTTTGCTCATGCACATGTGCTAGCGCACGCAAACATATACATACATCAGTTAACGTGTCTGAATTGTGCATTAACTCATTTTAAGTAGACGTGAGGTTACCCAACCCATTATAATTTTGTAACGTGACACCTTTCTTTCTTTCTGATATTTAACAAGGAAAGATATATTATTGGAAATTGGTTAGGTCAGGAGTATGCATGTAATGGCATACAAAACATAATAAAATTAAAGTGGTACCTAAACTGGTTGTTTTTAATTCAGTACAAATAACATAAATGTCATTTATTTTAAGAAACGGGCTACACAAGTTGTGCTGTATGTTTTTAATTCATTAGAAAGAATTAGATTCATTTGTTTGGGAATTACACAACAATGGATGACACACAGGTCGCACTGTAGAGGGCCAGATAATTAGAGGCTATTCCATACACAAAGAATGCATTAGAGGTAGTGGGATGATAAAACCCTGTAAGGTCTGGTGTTGCATTTTTTTAAAGCTGAACTTCAGCTGAGCTGCCTATGACTTGAGCGACATGGTTTTGGAATGGCATGTCATGTATAAGACACAGCAGAAGATGTGAGATGAGAATGTAATGGTCAAAAGGAACCAGTGCATGTTTACATAAAAACAACAATGGAAAAGCAATGCACTGGCACTTAAACCACAAAAGGATGAATGTGCAAAATTGTTAATGGAATTGAATATAGTTTTTTTTTAATGAAAAAACAAAAAAACTTTTAATTTAAAAAAAATTTAATACTCTAGCAAGAGAATGAAAAAAGTTTTGTGAATGCAATTTTTTCTTGCTTCTCCTTAGGGGATCCACTGAAACACAAGCAAGTAGTACCAATTTTATTTTGGTTTTAATACTATAAGTCTTGTGTAAAAGTAAATAAATGGGCAAGCTGTTAACCTGCATGCCGATGTTTCTATGGTGTTCCTTGAGAGGTTGAAGTGTTATAAATGGAAGGTCATTTTCAATAGTAACTCTTGTTGCTTGGCTAGACAAGACAACTGCAGTGAGAAAACCCGAGGGAAGGAATCAGTGTCTGCGAGTGTGTGAGATAGCAGCGAGAAGTAGGAGTTTGTGTGAAGGAGAGAAGAAAAGGGACACTTAGGTCTCTCTTTCTGCCTTCATTCTCCCTGTATCAGCAGAAAAAAAGAAAATGAAAAAAAAAAAAATGCTGGCCTCTGTTGACACAGCCCTGACCTTCCCCTCATTCTGCTCCCCCAAGTGTGAAATTGAATGCCTGCCAGAAAGAATGAGGGAAGAAGGAATAGAAAGAGTGAGACAGAAAGAGAGAGGCAGAGTGGGGGAAACAGAGAAAAAGAATGGGAAAGAAGGATCCGCACAAAGCTAAGAAAGAAATCCAATATCACATGAATCAAACGGTGTAGATTGTTGCTGTGCTTTTCCATTTATGGAGAGTCCTCCATATGACGACCACACCAGGGATCTATTCCTTGACACATGCGAAAGAATAGAATTGAACTCCAGCCCTGTTAGTGTCTCATAGAGAAAGACTGTGTGGAAATTTGACCTAGAACCCTATTCAGTGTTTAGAGAAGAAACTGTTGGATTTATCGAGCTGTATGTTAAAACAATATAAATTATGTGAATGTTACACACATGCAGTCTTCCTTCCTAAACACACACACTGCCCCAAGAACTAAATCTATAACAAACAATTGAAATGAAACATCTTCAGTCCTTAAATGTCCCGCTTTACTGTGGAAAAATGGAGGGATGGGGGAGAGAAGTGGAGTGGAGTCAGGAGGCGGGCGGAATGAACCGTCTGTGATGTCATGGGGGGCGTGTTGTCCATGGCCACCAGTCTCCCGCTGACTCTAGACATTTCTGGCATTCCTACCAGACCAGCTTCCATTGTGCTGCAGGGGACCTTCCATTCATTCAGCTCAGGAAAAGGGAAGGAAAAGAACTGGGAACAGAAAGGGAGGGAAGAGCAGAAAAAGAAGAGGGTGGGGTGTGATGGGATGTTCTAACACTCTGTAGTCCTACAAGGTGTAATACCTCTGTTTCTGAGGAATGTTACTGTATTTGTGGAATTCAAGAAATGCTGTTAATTACTTTTTTTATATGCTCAAATAATGGCACACATTGTTTGAACCAATTAGAAACAAAGAAGATATAGAAATGTCATGTTATTTCTTGCACCTTAGCAATAGCCTATAAAAGATACACAATCATATAAATATTAATCTGCTAAAAATATTTCATTTATGAGTCAAAGTGGTCGTTCTGACATACAGAGGTCCTGTGTGCGTTTTATTTTTATTATTAATTTATGTATGCGTTTATTCAAAAAATTTTTTTTTTACAATTGCGATGACCAGAGTTTACACAGTAATGGTTCACCATCTAGTGGCCTGATTGTGAAATACAATTTTAACAGAGACGAATGCAAAGTAAATATTCAGAAATAAAGTTGTTTTGAATATATTATATTGTGAAGCTTGTATTTTTTATTAACCTGATTACTTGAACTGTCCAACAAAGCCCTAGTTATTTTTAATAATTGCATGTTCAATCCTTAACACACGATTTATAACGTGTATGTAAGTCAAGAGCCCTCCTTTAATTGAATCGAACTGAACTGGACTTGATAGTTTCTCCGTGTCAACAGTAGCTATGTTAATATAAAAAGAATTAAGAGAATACATGAATAAGTCTTGGATCTACTTTTCTTCCGCGTGTCACGTGCCAGAGAGCCGGCGCTCAAGAGGCGGACTAATCCATTTCACTATTTTCAGAAACGACAGATGGTGAATGCAAAAAACATCCACTCATCGAGTGAAGACTACCTAGCCGAGGTAAGGTTATAGTTAGATACCACAAATATAAAGATAACTTCCCTTTGCACGTATTCATAAACACAACCATTTGCAGGCCTTTAAGCAGCACAAACTGATGGAATCAACTACTCACCCACTGACTTAAAATAATTCTGCTGTTTGAGGTCCTTGCTCCTCAAGTAAATGAGTTTTCGAGACACTAAGATTTGAAAGACTTTTTTTATTTTTTTTTTTACCAATCTTTTTTTTTTAAATCTATTTGAGAAAACACTTGAATGCAATGAATTCTAAAGATTGCACAAAGGGTGTTTAAATAAAAAAAAACATATTTGTTTGATACTGGTGTTTTATCAGTTAAGCATACTTTGCTCTATTTAAAGACAAACAATTATTTTATATTTTGCTTTTTGTGTGCCAGATGAGTGGAATAGTGTTTGCATACTAGTTTAACTAGGGGTTTTTGTCAGTCGAACTCCTTCGGCCTAAATACTTCTCTTGAAGCTAACCGCTAAGATAATGTCTCAAAAATTTTATAGCACATTTGCATGTTTATTAAAAACATTTATGTATTTAGATTTATTTTCTTTTTAACGTTTGTATTGTTATAGATAAAACGTAATTTAAAATGTCATCTCATGATTACAGTGATCAAAATAATCACAGTTATAAATATTATCATGGTACCCTACCTATAAAACATCCTGGAAATGCTTAAATAAATACTAAAACACACACTGAAATAATTTAAGCAAATATTATGTCAGAAACTAACATATTTTAAAGTTTGAGTGACTTTGCATACAACATAAATCCTTATTTACTAACATTTACTACATGTTCAAATAAAGTATTGTATTAAATGATATAATTGAATTAGCATTTCATTAATTACTAGCTTTTCATCAGTTCACAAGCACCCCTGAAATTCCCTCATGGATCCCCATTTGGGAATCCCTGCTCTAAGCGATAGAACCAAAGCATCTAGCATCTTTATATTTATTCATTTAGCAGTCACATTTTCCAAAGATTAAAACAATTTAAATGAAAGTAACTACCACAATAATTCCCTTATTAGAATATTTAAATATTTAATAAAACAATTCTGTGCAATAAAAGTGCAACATGAATAGTACTTTTTTACTATCATGTAACCACAACAAGTACCTAGTAAACCTGATTCATACAACATTCAAAAATCCAGGTCCACATGGGTGATGTGTAACCTCTGTCATTTATTTGTTGCATTAACATTTTTTTAAAGGAACATTGATTGTTTAATAATTACATTATAGTAGTAGATATGATTAGAGGCTTTGTGTTTTCATCTCTTCTTTTGCTGCAAGGGCTGACAAATGGATAGATTTTCTCAGTGAACGACTGACCAGTGAAGGAGTAGATAAAAGTCTTGGTCCCCACATTGTAGAAGTTAACCAGACCCTCCTCATAATCCACAAACACCCCCACCTTCTGGGGTTTGTCTTTCAGAGAAAGAGGAACAGGACGAGATTCGTTAGCCATGTATTCACTCCCATTTCTTAGCCAAATACACCAAAAGCCATTCTCTGGGCACACTGTTACTTTCCCCTTTCTCTTAACAGACTCCTGAGCCACACCTAAATCCCATTCAGTTTTTTCACCGACTTCAACCTCATAATAAAACCTCCCACAGGAAAACCCATCCTTTCCCAGGACACAGGCCGAGGAGTCAAATCTTTCAGGGTTATTGGGAACATCTCTCCAGGATCCACCATGTTTCACTTGTTTTCCATCCTTAGACAGGATGAGTTTAGGATGAGCTGTGTTAGGATCCAAAATCACATTCACTGCAAAAGAAGTGCGTGTACAGTGACAAATACAATATAAGCAGCCAATTTTCAGGCTCCTTCTGAGAGAAAATCATAATAATGTGAAGGTTACCTGCATAAAGATTCTGTATTGTACTCAGATCTGATGATGGAAAAATATTTAGTGTTAGTATACACTGCTAGTAACCTTAATAACTAAGCCGCTTCCCAGGAAAAGATACAGGCTGAAACATTGGGTTTGTTCAGATGTTTGTTGTTTTAAAACTAAATGTTTCGTTTTTAAGAATATTTCTCTTTGTGCATGACATTCATTTACAAAATATAGAGTTACTTTAATTTGTAGAAGAATTCATGTCAAAAGTATGGATAAATAATACAAAATAAGTGTTAAAACCATTCTCCATTGTATGTCTGTCTTACCTGTGTCAAAACCTTTTTTATTCGTCTTTTCCACTCTTTTTGGTGATGGGGTGCTCTTGTTGAGGTAGATTTTGTCTTCTGTCTGAACATTGCTTGTTGCAGTATTTGAAACGTCTGTCAGAGTGCCTGGCTTTGTGCTCAATGTAGCAGAATCCTCTTTTTTCTCCACTACTGAGGAACTTTCAGACACAAGTAAAGGATGAGAGGGAACAGAATCTGTACTCCCAGAATCTGATACAGGAGACTCTTGAACAACTGAAGGTTTGTGTGGACAATGGGCTATGAAAGAAAAAGCCATTTAAAAACATGCACTAGTAGAAATATACTGTATATACTCTGTACTTTCATGTTTATGTTGTGTAGTTGGAATGAAGTTTTTTTTAAGGCAAAAATGTAGTTGTTTAATCTTCATATGCCATTGTTATTTAAAAATTTATGATATTTTTGGAGACGTGAGCTCCAGGGCAGCGGCTTACCTCAGCTGGCTCTTCTGGGTTTGCAGCTGATGCTTATGTGTTTGTAGTGGTTAAACATTCTATGTGATTTATCCTGGACATACAGTATCTAACAAGCAATTTTAAAGGGTTTGTTCACCCAAAAATGAAAATTCTGTCATTAATTACTCCAAACACATAAGACCTAAATTCATCTTTTTTTAACAAATTAAGATATTTTTGATGACATCTGTCCCTCCATTTTTTGCAAAGAAACAATAATAACATCATGTACTCAACCAATCTTCTTCTACGACTTGTGTCTTCCTCCATTTTAGAGAACGTTAATGCATAAGCATACGCTTTCTTTTAGGTTAAACAGACTTTTAAGTTGATCATTTCAGTTGTGTTGCTGTCTATGTCTGATGGCTCTCTGATATCATCAAAAATATCTTCATTTGTGTTGAACGGATGAACGGAGGTCTTAGGGGTTGGGACAACATGGGTGAGTAATTAATGCCAAAATTTTCATTTCAACCCTTTCTCTCGTTATTGTTTTTTTTTTGTTATAGAGTTACAGAGTTTTTTTGTTATAGACTTAGTAGAAGGTAAAGTTTCAGAACTTTATATTTTTAATTTAAATTATATATCAGAGCACCGCCTTTGGACTTTTGAAAGAATTGCTTAGCGACTTTTATAATGGCTTTTGTTATTACATATTATTGTTTTATAAATAATATTTTTATATTGATAATCGTACAATATCCTCATAAACGTTAAAAGGATACTATGGCAAAGATATTTAATTCCTCAGCAGATAGTCAAATCACCTTTTCATAATAAAGGAATTCCTAATAAATATGACTTCAGTCATTAATCATTTCTTAATACTTACGATTTACTATTTTAAAGAATTTCTTCAGTTCCATTTTGATGTTTTCCTGAAGGCTCTGGAAAGCTTTGTCCAAAGTTTCTGTGTTCAGATCTTTGTTAATATCAGTAATGTTGCTGGTCCAGGACTTGACATGTGGAAGGCTCAACACAGATGAGCAAGTCTGCAGTATTGCAAGAGAGAGGAGATCCTTTAACATCCGGTTCGGTCTTAATAAAGAGATGTTACTGAGTAAGGAACACTGACCTGTAGGAAGTGCAGGTGATCTTCAGTGTGTGAGAGCTGCTCCAGCTCAGAGTCTCTTCTCTTGAGTTCAGTGATTTCCTGCTCCAGCTCTTTAATCAGCTCTTCTGCCTGCTTCTCTTCTGTTTTCTGCTTCTGCTCCATCACCTCCAGCAGCTCAGACTGACATCTCTCAATACAGCAGATCAGAGCAGTGACAATTTTGATGCTGTTGTTCTGGATAGATTACGAAAAGCATTTGATTTAAGATTTATATGAAGTATTTTATATAGCATTATCTCCACCAGCTCCATGAGCTGAGTAAAGAAGATGTGGACATAAAACAAAATGTCATATGAACTAAATTGTATGGGCATAAACTATAAGGTGAATATAAATTAATCCTGATTCAAGCAACAAAAGTGAACCAGAACAGACTTTTTTATGTAGGTAAAATTAAGTGTTTTTGAAAAGCTTCACTTATCTCAGGCCACAGCGGAGTTGACAGCATGTGACGTTTAACACAAGGGGGCTGAATAATTTTGATTGCAATTGTATGTACATAGTTTTTATGATTTTGAATAACTGAAAGTGCACCTTGTTGGTTTTTACAGAGTTTTTTATCTCCTCAGTTTTCTTTATTCTGTCCAGGATCATCGTCTTGGCTTCTGCTTGTGTCTTTTCCAGCTGAGTCTGAAGACAAAAAACAGACAAATCTTAATTCCCTTTTTATAGCAATTTAGTAAATTAATTATAGATGAGTTACACTAATTTAATATGCTTTAACATCTTAAAATGCATCTCCTAATATATGTATCTCACCCTCTGTTCTCCACTTTCTTGTTCTATAGGAACAATGTTGTGAGCTTTGTGTCCTATTTCAATGCAAATGGGACAGAGAAATATCTGGTCATCTCGGCAGAAAAGCTCCAGTGGTTTTTCATGTTTCCCGCAGATATAATCTTCCAGGTTTTCCACAGGGTTTATCAGTTTGTGCTTTATGAGCCTTGCTGCTGTTTTGTGAGTTTCCAAGTGAGTCTCGCAGAAGGATGTTACACATTGCAAGCATGATTTTACTGAGCTGAGTTTTTGATTTCCATGGCAGGCATCACACAGAACATTAGACTTGTTTTGGCTTTCTTGCTTCTTCATGTGATCAGCTACCTCTGATGAAGCTGTGTTTATTTTCAGTTGTGGATATAAATTTTTCCTTAAAAAAGAGAACATTTCAATACAGCCACAGAAGCTGTGTATACATGAAGTGATGACTAGGTCTGTGCGCACTGAAGTGGCTTCTCAATATCTGAAGGAAGTCAAGGCTGTTTGTGAAGAAATAGTGACAACATCAGCCTAAGTAAATTGATTTGCAAGTCATATGATCTATATTGCTTTGTGTATCCTTTTCTTTTAAAATACAAAGCAATTCATTTCAGTTTCACTTTTATCACTTTTTATCTTTCCTTTGACTACTTGTTTTGTTTTAGGATATACATTTAATTGATAGTAATTTAATGATACATCGGTATGCGTTACATCGCCTTGCATAGTATCCAGAATTACTTTAAATGACTTTCAGTAAAAGTTATGTTTATACAAACACATTACAAAAATGTAATTATAAACACTGCAGTAGTGCTCACCTTCTCAAATGAAAAAGCATTCCTCTCTTTTTATGTCTATTAGTATTATATTATACTTTCAGGAGGCTGAAGAACCTGTTCAGCAAAGGTTAAACATGTTTCAGTTTTACTTTATCGTAAGGGTGTGGGCGAAATCCTATGTAAAGATTACTTCTCAGGCTGTAGCGCACATATCAATGTCCCTTAAACTACTTTTTTTGTGGTCTCTTTTTAAAGTCATGTAAACTCTTGATGTACAATTTGGAATGTTTGCTAAGCTATTATAAATTGCTGCCATGAACGCAGAATGTTGGGGTTAAAATTGCCCATATAATGCAATAGATTGTTGGCATATTGTCAGTGGAAAATGATTCTGAATTCATTGTTGTTGTTTTTAGGGATAACTGCAGATCTGACAATTGGGCATATTGAAAGATCTTTATCTTTATCTTTATCTTCGTTCTACATAAAAGCATATACTGTATGCTATTGGCTTACAGATTAACAGGAAGTCCAACATGCAGTACACGATGCAGTATTAATATGTCTGACTGTCTATAAGACTCTATGACTTTGAATTTTCAGATTTCAAGCTTTTAAAATTACTACTATCACTACAACCTGAATTCCGGAAATGTTGGGACAAAAATTGGAATAAAATTAAAAATATAAAGAATATCAAATCAGATGAGTCGATATTTTATTCACAGAATAATATAGATAACATAACAAACGAACTCGAACAAACAAATTTTTTTATTTTATGCACGAAATTAGCTGATTTCAAGTTTGATGCCTGCTGCAGGTTTTAAATATAATTGTGCTGGGGGCATGTTTATCACATTATAGCATCTCCTCCTCTTCAAAAGTTTGATGACATTTGGGCAGTGAGCTAATGAGTTTCTAGAGTTTTGGTGTTGGAATTTGGTCCTATTCTTGCCTAATACAAGTTTCCAGGTGCTGAAGAGTTTGTGGTCATCTTTAATGTATTTTTCGCTGGATTGATGGCCCAATCGTTTTTTATAAAGATCAGGACTGCAGGCAGGCCAATTCAGCACTCGAACTCTACTACTATGAACATGTTGTTGTAATAGCTACTGTATGTGGTTTTGCATTGCCTTGCAGAAATATGTTCTAAAACTTTTTTATACATTCCAGCATTCATAGTGCCTTCCAAAACATTCAAGCATTCCATATCATATGCACTTATCATATACACCTCCAACCACCAGAGCTAAATTTGAACTGAACACTGAAAACATGCTGGAAGGTCTCCCTCCTCTTTAGCCCGGAGGACACGGCATCCATGATTTCCAACAACAATATCAAATTTGGGCTTGGTCTGACCATAGAACACTCTGAAACAGTCCATTTTAAATTAACCTTGGCCCACAGGACACGACGGCTCTCTTGGACCATGTTCCCGTATGTCTTTCTTTTTGCATGATAGAGCTTTAGCTGGCATCTGCAGATGGCAGGGTGGATTGTGTTTACTGAGAGTGGTTTCTGGAAGTATTTTTGATTTGCATTGTAGATGATGAGATTTGCAAAGCCTTTGCAATTTGATGTTGAGGAATGGTGTTTTTAAAGTATTCCACAATCTTTGTTACACACCCTTTCACAGATTGGAGAGCCTCCCCAATATATATATATATATATATATAAAATTATAAATACATGTTCAAATGTTTAAAAAAAAGTATTTTGTCTGAAAATGAGAAAAAGATGGAAAACTCATTCAGGCACTTATCTTAAAAAATATAATAGAAAAAAATAAGTTATTTAGGAGACACACAAATTTGTTCAGCAAGATATTTATCATTTAATGTCTATGTAATAGAGTCCATTACAATTTAGTGACTCATTTTTTTGTATTCTCTGAAACCACAGATTATAGAAAGAAACAAGACTGAAAATACTTCACATTTACATAGCCAAGCATGATATTAATATTTCATAGTTGCTGTTAATACACAAACACAAGACAAAAAACAATGTATGCATGATCACATGATGTTTTACTAACTATTTGAATTGTAATTAAGCCATATTAAGAATCAGAGGCTTCGCATTAATACCTCCTCTTCTGTCGCAAGAGTTGAAAAATGGATGGATTTTCTCCGTAAAAGACAGACCAGTGAAGGAGTAGATGAGAGCCTTGGTCTCAACATTGTAGAAGGAGACCAGACCCTCCTCGTAAACCACAAACACCCCCACCTTCTGAGGTTTGTCTTTCAGAGAAAGAGGAACAGGACTAGATTCATTTGCCACACATTTACCTCCCATTCTTAGACAAATACACCAAAATCCATTCTCTGGGCACACTATTATTTTCCCCTTTCTCTTAACGGACTCTCTAGCCACACCTAAATCCCATTCAGTCTTACCACGGACTTGGACCTCAAAGTAAAACCTCCCACAGGAATATCCATCCTTTCCTAGAACACAAGCAGATGAGTCAAATCTCTCTGGGTTATTGGGAACGTCTCTCCAGGATCCACCATGACTGACTTGTTTCCCATTTTTAGACAGGATGAGTTTAGGGTAAGCTGTGTTAGGATCCAAAATCACATTCACTGCAAGAAAAATGCGTAAGTAAAAATGAGTGATGAATGCATTAGAAGCAGTTCTTATTAAGCTCATGTTAATATAAGTCATATTTATCTTACCTTCATAACGTTGCTGTATTGTTCTCAGACTCAGGCCGAACCATGAGACCTTCACTTTCTTATCCATCTGTTTTGCTTTCTTCTTTGAGACAGTGCAGTCTGATTTGCCCAAAGTAAAGTCGATTTTGCCCTCTGTCTGAACATTGCTTGTTTTAATATTTGAAATCTTGCCCTTCTGTGTTTTCAAAGTGTCCATTTTCTCCATATCTGAAAAACGTTTAGCATCCAGTGAATGATGGGAGGGAGCAGAATCTGTGTTAGTGCTGCCAAATTCAAATATCTTACTGGTTGAAACTTGTGATGTTGGGGGACTGAAGTTGATTTCGTGAACAACAGAAGGTTGAGCTGTGAAAAAAAAATATTTTAATATACAGTAAAATAAACAAGACTGATGGAAGCCTTATTTAATAACTATATCAAGAACTGAGCAGAAAATATTATTACACATCTGCAAATTGCACAAATGTTGGTCGCAGACAAAATAATAATAATAATAATAAAACTGCATAACCTAAGTTCTCAGTTAAATAAAGCAAAGAGCTGCTGGCAACGTGAGTGTGAGTGTGAGTATGAGTATAATAAAAGAGTTTTTGTTTTGAGTGAACTGTTACTTTAAATTACTGTTGTGGATACAGGCCCGGTTTCATAGATAGGGCTTAGCCTAAACCAGGATTAGTCCAGTTCAGTTATGACATTTTAGTAATTTTTATAGATATACTTTAGATTTACAGATTTACAATTTAGTCTATGACTATAGGCTTGTTTGTGAAACCAGGGGACAATGTTCTAAATAAACTTGTCCATTTTTTTACTTAAATACATAGATACAAAAATTCACTTCTAATGCTTACTGATATCATGGATTTTTTTTAGTTGCTTGTTGACTTTTTCTTTGAGGCAAGTAAGAGCTTTATCCAGAATATCTGTGTTGAATATGTCAGTGTTAATGTTGATGTTCGTCCAGCTCTTGACTTCTGGGGGGCTACACACAGATGAGTAGACCTGATGTAATGCAGGAGAGCAGAGAAATGCTTCAGAATGAGGAGGCTTGTCCTGCGATATGAGCTGTAAGAGAAACACTGACCTGTAAGAGGTGCAGGTGATCTTCAGTGTGTGAGAGCTGCTCCAGCTCAGTGTTTCTCCTCTTGAGTTCAGTAATTTCCTGCTTGAGCTCTTTAATCAGCTCTTCAGCCTGTGATTCTGCTGCTTTCTGCTTCTGCTCCATCACCTCCAGCAGCTCAGACTGACATCCGTTAACGGAGCGGATCAGATCAGTGAACAGCTCAACTTTATCTGCTTTATTTCTCTCATTGGTACTCTAGTTATATTGAGAAGAACAATAGACAACCATTCTTTCCACCACTGTACAATAGATGTATTTAAAAAAATCTGTTAATTTGTCTCTAAAAACACACCTTGTTGAACTTGACCAAGTTTTTTATCTCTGTAATCTTATTACTTCTGTCCTGGATCATAACCTTTATTTCTGCCTGAGTTTTTTCCAGTTGAATCTGAGGACAGAAAACAATATTTTTTTAAAGCAAATGCATAAAAATGTCATGCATAGAACTGTTCTCTTATAATGTTTAAAATAGTGTTTGCAGTGAGTTTGTTGGATTTCACCAATTCACTTTACTTTGCTATACTTTATTCAGCAGCTACATAATATATTGCCAAGTCAATTTCTAGATGTTTTGTAACAGATGACAGCAACATGTTTTTTTAAATAAGGGAGTTAATTTAAATAACCGGCAGCTGTGGTTGCCAGTAAAAAAAATTTTTGTCAATAGTTTTACGGTTTTATTTTAAATTTACAGTTAAATACTGTAATTTCTAATAAGAAACTGTAATATCTGATATAATGTTAATATACCAACCTATTAAAGTAGTGAAATATATTTTGTACCCTTGAAATACACTGATAACTACCAAATGCAGGTGGTGATGAGAAAGTCAAATGATGAACCAAAGCTCATCACAAGTAGCTTTTAAATAGTAAAACATATAGAAGGTGCTCAGTTTCATTCACACAAGCACTGAACACCATCATGGTAAGAATTATTAAACTAAAATGGGCAATAAGCATTAATTTAACAGTACATGTAACATACAACCCTAATAAATTTAACTGATACAACAAAACTAAAAAGAAACATCAAGTTCTAACAAATTCAAACAAAATTTTAAATGCAAGGCAGGGAATTCTGGGAATGTCAGTTTACGGTGTTTCCCTGTAACTTTAACAGGAATTTACCATTAACCATTTAACAGTTTTTTACCGTAGCATTTTCACTGTTTTTTACTGTTTAATTCATGGCCATTTTTTACAGTGTTGTCTTACTCTCTTGTGTCCACTTTCTTCTTTAATAGGGACAGCGTTGTGAGTCTTATGTTTTGTTTCAGTGCAAAACAGACACAGACAGGTCTGATCTTCTCTGCAGAACATCTCCAGTGGTTTATCAGGTTTCTCGCAGATATAATCTTCCAGGTTGTCCACAGGGTTGATAAATTTGTGCCTTACCAACATTGGTGTAGTTTTGTGATTGGCCAGGTGAGTCTCACAAAAAGATGTTACACCCTGCAAACAAGTCTTTACTGCCCTTAGCTTGTTTTCAGAGCGGACATCACATAAAATATGCATGACTGTAAGTGGAGAAACAGAGACACCATGAGGCTCGACGTAGAAGTTCAAAATTACATTATTGAAAAAAAGAAAAGTATTATGAGCATTGCGTTGTGATCTAAAACTTTTTCAGGCACTTTTTGTGCATTAACAGGCAGCATAGATAGCAAAACATTGTTTAATGCACACTGTTCTTATGTTAAAATATATACAATGTGATTTAGAAAATCTTCTGAATACAAGTAGTTCTCACTCTGTAAAATATATGAATAATAAATTTACTGTACATGATTAATTTACATGTAAAATGTCACATGATGAGTATTATTTAATATAAAACTGTTCAAACAGTAGTGTATATTCTATAGCGTGTTGCTGTGACTGTTCTATTCAAGATAATCTTATATTTAAGAATCGTTTTTAAGTTAACTGCTTTACAGTACATTTGTAGTCTATGAAATCTTACCTGTCTGTTAGTGTTGTCTCTGGCTCAGGAGGAAAATGCAGTACAAAGAAGATTCAGAGCAGGATTTATTGTGATGTAAAATAGATTTCAGTTTCACTTCACTGTAAAATATTACGTAATACTGAAAGCACACCTTTCTTTTGCATGTTTTGTTATTCAAACAATTAGGCTAAGGTGCCACTGGAACTTAGGAAACTGGACTCATAATTATTATTATAATTTTTTTTTATCGTTGTAGTTCATCATTAGACAATCTGTCTGGGCAACCATGTGTGACTGATTATGTAGTCTGTTCTAAGCACTTTCAAACTATTTAAAAAAATGTGAAGTTTAAATGAAAAAGCTTTCATACCTTGCTGGCATTAGGATTGATGCAGGATGAAGGAGGAGTTACTGTACAGTAATAGCCCCAGTTAAGTTTCATTTCTTTAAAGGTAATTTCCATTTACTGAAATTGTCCTTGTTGCTCACACACTAATCTGGAATCAATGTTAATCTAGAACCAAAATGTACAGATATAATGAGATCATGACAAAACAAGGCAGGAAAAAAATTATGAAAATAAGTACCCATCAGTGCTGTGCATTTTGAGGTGTCCTCATCTTCCAGAATTGGTGGATAGTAATCATTGCAGAATCTTACTAGTTTACGATCAGCAAAACCTGAAAAAATGAATACCCAATCAACGTTTTATTGTTTTACAAATAACAGATTAACGATGAGGAATGTTAATATACTCGAATTTAGTTGTTTCAATTGGAGCCACACATTCGTAATATAATTTTAGGTTTTAATGCTGTCACACAATTAATCATGATTAATCTCATCCAAAATTAAAAGTTTTGTTTACATAATATATGTCTGTGCATGTATGCATGCAATGTATATTTATTATGTATGTATAAATTTACACACAGGCATGTATATATTTTGAATATATTTACATGTATTTACATGGATGTATGTACTGTACCTGTGACAGGGACTCGCGTGACGATTGATCCATTTGCACACTGTATATTACAGGCGTGGTCGTACAGGCAATGGTCAGACAGGGTATATAAACAACACAGGCAGAGCAAAAGACAGTACCAGGCACAGGCGAGAGTTTAGGGTATCAGGCAAGATTCACAGTCAATATATCCAGGTAATGGTCGGCGAAACAAGCCAGAATCAAGGTCGAGAAAACAGTCCAAGTAAGCCACCAAAAAGCAATCCAAAGTCCACAAGGGTAAACGCTCAGTGGTTGTCGGCAAAACAATACTTCGCGCTGAGCGGAACTCAACCACTCTCTTATAAAGGAGAGGTGAATGAAAGCACCTGGGGCGGAAATACCCGAGGTGCGTGGGTCAAATCGGTCCGGGCGGAACAAATATTCAGGAGAGGGTTCCCGCTGATGATGGTCGGACAGCGCCACAGAGGACCGCCTTACAACAGAGAATGGGCCCTTGCGAGCGGCTCCTGAAGGAGCGTCAGCGGGCTTCAACAGAGACACATGAAATGTGCGTGAGATTTTGTACTGAGAAGGTAATTCTAATCTGAAAGACACAGGAATAATTTGTCTGATTATCTGAAAAGGACCCACATACCTCGGGTTGAGTTTTCTACAGGTTTGTTGAAGGTGGAGGTTCAGGGTGGATAGCCAGACCCTAATCCAGCCTATGGGTCTGCGGTGGCGGTTGGCTTGCTCGGGGAGTCTTCTTACTGCTCTCTTTAGATGAGTATGTGCTTGGTTCCACGTCTCCTCGCTTCTGCGAAGCCAATGATCAAGTGTAGGAAGGCTAGAGGGTTCTCCTGTCCAGGGGAACATAGGGGGCTGAAATCCTACACATTTAAAGGGGGTCATTCCTGTGGCTAGCTTTTGGAGTGAGTTTTGGGCATACTCGGCCCATAGGAGGTACTGACTCCAGTCCTGTTGGTTGGCATGACAATAGGACCTAAGGAAGCGTGTCAACTCCTGGTTAAGTCTTTCAGCTTGCCCATTGGATTGGGGATGATAACCAGAGGTGAGGCTGACGTTGATGTTCATTTGTGAACAAAAGGCCCGCCAGAGTCGTGAAGTGAATTGGGGTCCGCGATCAGTGACTATATCCTCGGGAATCCCATAAAACCTGAATACCTGTTCTAGAATCACTTGAGCAGTTTCCCAGGTGGTAGGCAGCTTGGCTAGTGGTATCAGGCGACAATAATGAGTATAGTGGTGAAACCCTTGGAGACGGGCAAGTCAGTGACAAAGTCCATGGCGAGATGTGACCAAGGTCTCTGGGGAATGGGTAGAGGGTGAAGAAGACTGGCCGGCCTTTGATGGGACGTCTTGGTAATGTTGCAGGTGGTGCAGTGGTTGACGAACTGGATGACAAAGGCGGACAGGGTCGGCCACCAGTAGCGGTTGGTGACCAGTTCGGTGGTGACAGTGATTCCTGGGTGACCAGCACTGGGTGAGTCATGAATTTGGTGAATAAGCTTTTGCCGGAGAGGTTCAGGTACGTATGTTCGATCATTAGGAGTGTTCGGTGGTGGAGGATCAGTGTTATGGGCCTCTGTGATCTCGGACTGAATATCCCAGCGAATAGGGGCAACGATCTTCGGAGGAGGAATAATGAACTCTGGTGGATTGATGGTGGACTGAAGATCGAACTGTCGTGAAAAAAGTGTGTCGGCCTTGCCATTCTTGGAACCTGGTCTGTATGTAATTTGGAAGTCGAAGCGGGTGAAAAAGACTGCCCAGCGGGCCTGACGAGAATTAAGTCTCTTGGCGCTTTGAATGTACTCCAGATTTCGATGGTCGGTAAGTACGATGAACTGTAGTTTAGAACCCTCCAGCCAGTGGAGCCAATCCTCCAGGGCAAATTTTATTGCCAAGAGCCCTCGGTCTCCCACATCATAATTTCGCTCTGCTTGGGATAGTTTGCGTAAATAAAAGGCACATGGAAGTAATTTGCCTGAATCTCCCTGATGTTGTGACAGCACTGCCTAGACCCCAGTATTGGACGCATCCACTTCTCAGGGTCTGGATGACGGAGAATGGGTGTGGTGGTGAATCTGGTTTTAAGGTCGGTGAATGCCTGTTCCCTTTGTGGGTTCCACTTAAGGATGTTTGACCCTTTTTTAGTCATAGAGGTGAGGGGAGATACTACCTGGCTGAAGTTTCTTATGAAGCGGCGATAAAAGTTTGCGAAACCCAGGAACCTCTGTAACTCCTTGATGGTACGTGGAAGTGGCCAGTTAAGTACGGCAGTTACTTTGCTTTCCTCCATAGCGACTCCTTCATGGCCGATGACGTATCCAAGGAAGGATATAATGGTGCGATGGAATTCACATTTGGTGAGCTTGGCATACAGGTGGTGTTGGATTAAGAGTTGCAAGACATGTCTGACGTGTTTGATGTGGTCCTGATTGTTCTCGGAGTAAATCAAGATGTCATCAATGTAGACTATAACATATCTGTTTAGTTCTGCCCGGAAGACATCATTGACCAAAGCCTGAAATACGGAGGGACTATTGGATAGACCGAACGGCATAACAAGATATTTGTAGTGCCCTGTAGTCGTGGAGAAGGCTGTTTTCCACTCGTCCCCTTCTTTGATCCTGATGAGGTTGTAGGCGCTCCTCAAATCCAGTTTGGTGTAATAGGTGGCTTTGCGGAGCTGCTCTAGGGTGGAAGGGACAAGAGGAAGAGGGTACCTGTACTTGACTGTGATATCGTTAAGCCCTCTATAATCAATGCAGGGTTGCAGACTGCCATCCTTCTTTTTAACAAAAAAGAAACCGGCTGAAGCAGGTGAGGTTGATGGCCGAATGAATCCCTTTTTAAGTTCCTCCTTGATATAAGTCCTCATGGATTCTGTTTCTGGCTGAGACAATGGGAAGATTCTGCCCCGGGGATGTGTGGTGCCTGGTTTTAACTGAATAGCACAATCTGTAGGCCGATGAGGAGGTAGGTGTGTAGCACTTTCCTTGCTAAACGCCTCTTTTAGGTCCAGGTGTTTTGCGGGTAGATGTTCGAGTTCATCACTGGCCAGAGAGGTGACGGCTGAGGGGACTTTAACTCCATTCATGCATCGTTGATGGCAGAGAGTGGACCATTTCTGAATTTGATGATCCTTCCAGGAAATCACGGGATTATGTAGCTCGAGCCAAGTGAGTCCCAGGATGATGGGGTGGTCTGGAGAATGAATAGTGAACAACCGGATGGTTTCAGAGTGTAGCGGCCCCAGGAAAAGCTTCAGGTCTTTCAGGTGATGTAGGGGACTTTTCCAGAACCCAAAGGTCTCCCGTCTAAGGCTGCCACGGCCACGCCCGATCCACATGAAAGGAGAGGAACACGCATTCTTTTAGCGTACGACTCATCAATGAAATTGCCTTCAGCTCCTGAATCAATGAAGGCCGAAGTGGTTACTCTCTGGCCATTAATCTCAATTTCTACAGGTAGTGTCATAGTATATGATGGAATGTCATGACTCACCCGGGGTTGCATGGTTCGTGGAGGACGAACGGGACAACTGGCACGGATGTGTCCAGGCTGGCCGCAGTACAGACATAGATTGTCTCGGAGACAACGGACCCGCTCCTCATCCGTCTGGTGGGTTTTACCGATTTGCATGGGTTCAGGAAGACTGCTGGCTGATGAGAAGACCCGAGGAGTGGCCGGAGGCTTTCCACGACAAGAGCGCATGAGGTTATCAACCTGAATGGCTAGTTCCATAAATTGTTCATAGGTTTTTCTTAGCAGGCGAGCTCGGACTGCAGTTCATGATTAAGTCCCTTGCGGTATAAGGCTTTCAGGGGTTCTGATAGCCATCCAGTTTGCGCCACCAGGGTTCGGAACTGAAGTGTAAATTCCGCCGCTGTGTTACTTCCCTGCTTTAGTGACAATATTTTTCACTAGGATCCCGACCACCCGTGGTGTGATCAAAAACTTCACGGAATTGCTGTAGGAAAGCATTGTCGCTTAGGAAAGACATTCTTTGCCCCTCCCAAAGGGCGGTAGCCCACTCTTTTCCAGTCAATAGTGAGCATATTAACGAGACCCTGGAGTCATCATTAGGGAAAAACCTGGACTGTTGCGTCATGTAGATGTTACACTGCATGAGGAAACCCTTGCATTTTTCCGGAGCGCCATTATACTTTTCCGGTAGAGAGACTTGTGCGGCATGGCTGGTGAACATGGGCGTGGGAGGCCGCGTTACAGGAAGGGCAGCTGCAGCCGAAGTGCTGGTGGTGATCTGAGCGAGCGCGATGACAGCAGCGTTTAAGGATTGCATTGAGGTGTTGAGCGTCTGCAGTGTACGTCCCATCTCCTCAGTGAGGCGTGTAAGTTTGTCAAGTTGGGCATGATGTGTAGTCAGCAGATTACGATTCACCTCTTCGGCTAGCTGATAAACAGTCGCTGGATCCGTGTCCGGCGAAGTATTCTGTGACAGGGACTCACGTGACGATCGATCCATTTGCAAACTGTATATTACAGACGTGGTCGTACAGGCAATGGTCAGACAGGGTATATAAACACAACACAGGCAGAGCAAAATACAGTACCAGGCACAGGCGAGAGTTCAGGTTATCAGGCAAGAATCACAATCGATATATCCAGGCAATGGTCGGGGAAACAAGCGAGAATCAAGGTTGAGAAAACAGTCCAAGTAAGCCACCAAAAAGCAATCCAAAGTCCATAAGGTTAAATGCTAAGTGATTGTCGGCAAAACAATACTTCGCACTGAGCGGAACTCAACCACTCTCTTTAAAGGAGAGATGAATGAAAACACCTGGGGCGGAAATACCCGAGGTGTGTGGGTCAAATCAGTCCAGGCGGAACTAATATTCAGGAGAGGGTTCCCACTGATGACGGTCGGACAGCGCCACAGAGGACCGCCTTACAACAGTACCTACATGCAATTTATATTTTTATAAATATGTTTAATGTATAAACCTAACACATTTTTCTTAAATATATACGTCAATGTGTGTTTATTTATATACACAGTAAGGTCAATTAGTATTTGATCACCCTGTAGATAGTCCAGCTATAAATACTTATAGCTGGACTATTTAAAAGCAAAATAATAGGTCTTTGAGGGTCAGAAATCTGGCAGATAAGCAAGTGATAAAAATACTTATTTGACACAGTAATTCCCAAATAAATTGTTAAAAAATCATGCAATGAGATTTCCCGATTTTTCTTTTTAGATTCTGTCTCTCACAGTGGAAATGCACCTATGCTGAAAATTGTGCACCCTCCATGATTTCTAAGTAAGAGAACTTGCAAAATTACAGGTTGATCAAATACTTATTGACCTCACTGTACATATTAAATATATTCACAGTACACACACATATATTATGTAAAGAAAAACAAATCATTGACATTGAATATTATTCTTAAAATTATCATGGGAAAGGGTCTCTCATCCCAGTCCCTTGTAGAAACCTTTTCTAATTTCCATACTGTACTGTACATCTGTACAGTGATCTACAATGCCAGTGGTACTTAAATCTACAGTACTTACTGTTTGCCAGAGATGTAGATAGCAGCAGGAGTGAAGTTCCCAAAACTTGTGAGTCATGGTTGCTATAACAGGTGCTGAACAAATGTCTCCTGTCCCTTTAAGAGGATCTGCAGTCTGTGATTGAAAGGGCAGTGTGTATGTGAGTCAGGGGCTTTAGAGCCAGCTGTGTGTGAGTGTGTGCAGGCTGCCAGGAAGTGGGGCAGCAACCACACCAGCTACAGTCCCATCAGACTGCTGTCCTATGCGCATTCTGTGGCAGAGCTTTTCTCTTTTTCGTTCTACCTCTTCCTGTTATCTCTTTTTATTTTCTGTTCTTGTAGTGAAAAGTAGACAGATTCTTTGAGACTTATTTGGGATCCGGACACACCCCCAGTGGTCCATCTCTGTTTGGGACCACAGTGCGCTGTCTTGTGACTCACAAGTGTTACTAGCTTTGGTTCCTGCTGAATCCACTGTCCACCCATGCTGCGTGTTTTTATTCTGTGCGCCCAGAATGTGCTGACGCATGATGAGGACATTAGCGATGCCTACTGCACCGTCACTTATGAAGGTAGGGGCCAGACCAGATTGAATGAGTGTGGAATATACTGTAAAGAGTTTGCTAGAATGCCATTTTCTTTTCTGCACAATCGCATTTATTCTCTTCTCTCACTGTCTTGTTGTCAGTCTTCCTACTTTCCACATTCCATCAAGCGGGCTATTATTGGAAAAGCAGTTGCAGTCTCTCTCTCTTGTGTATATTTATGGGTGTCCTGTTGCACTTGGAATATGTGTGTGTGTGTGTGTGTGTGTGTGAAAGAGTGGTGCAGGTCTGCTCTGTGTTTCTAAGAGATGCTATGTCAGTTTGCAGTTTGGTTCAATGTGGGCCTCTTGTTTGCTTTACATTCAAAACCCATAATTCATGTGAGATGGCTAAAAAGGGCTTCTCTGTGTCATCCAGGCATGCTGTTGAATTTAGTTTTTTTTAATACCTGGTATCTGCCTGTGAAACCAGGTATAATAAATATAATTTATTAAAAATAAAAATATATAAACAAATATAATTCATAAAAATGTAAGACTGCATCACAGGAATGAATTACATTATATAAAATATATTAAAATGTAAATAATTATTTTTAATTAAAATTATACACAATATTGTTTTTACTGCATTTAAACAAATAAATAGCCTTAGTGAGTATAAAAAAGCTTCTTTCAAAAAATATTTTTTTTAAATCTTACCAACTCCTACCTTTTGAATGTTAGTGCATGTCTGATCCTAGCTGTTTTAATATTTAAAGTACAAGTACTTAAGCACATTGACCTCAGTTTTGTTTAGTGTTGGTCTCTCCCCTCCAACAGATATGCGTAGGAGCTCAGTCACCCTCAGGCTTGAAACCCTCTGTGTTTCTTTTGGAATGCAGTTTGTTTGCTCAATTGTTCAGTGTGTTTGTCATTGCCATGGTCATGGGGCAGTCATCTACCAGCAAGCAGAGCTGGCTATGTTAAAGTGCTTCAGTAAATCATGATGTGAGATCAATACAATACAGCATTACCTTCCATTACTTCCATTCAGTGATGTATTTTAGTGTAACTTATACTACTATTATAGGAGCGCAATGTCTTCCCAGTTGAGCTGCTTTGTACTGTTTTGTTGTACTGTTTTTGAAAGATCTAACAAAAAAGACACTGAGCAGCTTTTCTTTACATAACAATACTTCATTTAAATGAAGTAATACAGATATTAATGAGATATTAAGTCATTCAGACATCTAATTCAGCCAAGTGCTCAATATTCAATATTATGTCAGTCTTCACTGAGTGTGACATTATACCACCTATGAACAGCATTAAACAGTTTGTGGTAAGACACCTAAATGCCTTTTCAGAAGCACTTCTGTGGCAACTTTACAGTGTCAATTTGGCATCATCTCATTTCAACTCACTTCCACATCTTTTTTTAACAAAAGGAAGATGCAAGCTCTAAGGTGACGTGTGCAGGCTAGCATCCACAAACTGTATTGCAAATATAAGGCCTTGTTTATGATTATTCTCTGCATCTGTCATTGGTGGACAAATTAAAGAATTTGGTTTCAAATTTGGTTCTGGTTCCAAACTCATACCATTGGTTGAGCCACAGTCAGACTGGTCAGGAGGCTCTCTAAACAGGAAAAGCAAACTGTAGAAGTCTGCAAGATGTGCATTCAGGCTTCAGAAATCTGACCAAGTCATAGCAGTAGGTGGTGCTCCTCGCCTGGAAATGTCAGCTAGTAACAAGTAACAAGCCCACACAGAGATAACCAAGACTCTTGTAGTACAGTGTATTAATGTAATAAAATAACTCCATATGATAACTAATGTTTGTACGTTTTTAATTGAGTGGATTTTGATGTACTGTAGGCATTTAAGGTGCTATTAAATTCCAAAATATCTTTTGCTTACACTAATTGTTACACAATGTTCTCAGAAATTCCACTGCATTATACAAGTTTTTATATAACGTAAAGAGATTTTATATTGCATAATGTTTCATAATCTAATAAAAAGACTGTTGAAAGAAGATGGATGAGAAGAGAAAAGAACAAGCTGCAGGAAATGTTTAAATTTCCTCTGGAGTTATGGGCTGGGTCACTGGAGAGGAAAGTGTGGTCCACACTAAAAGTTTGGCTCCCTGAGTTCCTTCATGACAGTCTCTGTGTACGCATGTATAAGGGAAGATTGGATACCTTATCCAGGACACAAACAGAAATTGATTGTGGCTGGTTTGTACAACCCCCTGACACATCCCATTCTGGACATCAGGCTTATCTTCAGCTTTGGACCTAAAGATCACAAGACGCGTTTACTTCAGAGCAACCTTTGTGAAGGTCCTGTCGGGATCTGTCTGTCTTTTGTGGTCTGATGGTAGTTTGGTCTTCTTTGTTGGAGAGTTTGGGCATCAAGGCAGCATGTTGAGGTGTTTGCTACAGAGGTCGACCAATCTGAGAAATGTAGAAAAGGGGGAGAGGCATAGTGACCCACTTGCTAGCATCACTTTCAGAGGTAAGAGATGACATCAAAAAATTTGATTGTCTATGCAGCTGAGGGCTTGAAAAAGTAGAATCAGATGCAGACTTCAGTTGGGTAGATGAATGCTAATTATGCTTTTTTTTAGTATAGTAAAATTTCATTATTTTACTAACTATTAGTATTTTATGTTGTTTTACCTTCATGTTAGAGGGACGGTTTGACCCGTCAAAATAGCAGATTTCTGCCAGATGATAAATGTTTAATAAATCTGTATCCTAGGACTGTGGATCATTATAGCTAATAGCAGAGTGATTATATCACCTCAAGATGGTACATAATCATGTTTGGATGTATTTTAGCTTGGCCTATTATTTTTATTTGTTCTTACATTGAATGAATGAATGTGACGGACACTAGTTTTAGACTACCTCGCAAACTGAGTGGCAGTTCCTCTCATTGTTCCATGTTTCCTGTTCCAGCGCAGGGATGTACAGGAACATGCGTTTGTGAGCATGTGGGATTGACGGCTTGATGTGTTTTTGCATGCTGAGTTTCCATGGCAACAAAATACCATTCTTCCTTTAATCATCCTATTATTCAAATTATCACCAAACAAGATCAAATAATACTAAGATATAATTATTTTTTTAAGTTATTAAATATTAAGTTAATAAGGATGTTTGTTTTGAGAATGACTTCATTTTGCAGGATGCTCAGAGAAACAATGCAGTTCCTGCCTTGTGTTCTTCAGCAGATCACTAGTGATCATTATCCTGGCAAACCGCTTTGGAAAATGTCAAGGAGATTTAAAAAAATTTCAATTAGATACTTATTGTGTCATATTATACGCCCCACCCCCCGTATTTCAGTATTATCATAACATTTATTAATATTTTGAATTAGCCTTTTTTCACAGTATAGTTTAGTTGTACTTTGTAGTTTTAGTAGCTTCATGTTTGTCATTAAAAAAAAAAAAGTTAAAGTAAAGGCAAAGCACCTTTCTAATTTCTGTTTTCCGTTTCTTATTTGTTTTATTTCAGTTTTATTGCAATTAATAATTTAAGTTAACAATAACAACACTGATTTGTTTATTTGGGTGTTCATCCATTCATTCATTCTTTCTCATACTTTCTCTTTGTATTTTCTTTTATTCAATTTTCTTCATTACATTTATTTACATTATGTTGGAAAGATTCCTTAAACCCCCTTATCTGTTCATGTTATGTCATATTTGGACATAAAACAGTTGTGAATTTCCTCAAGGAAGTGTATCATTACGGAGGGTCGTCTCTTTTTCCACCTCTTTGTCATGTGATGAAAAGGCTTCCCTTCATTCTGACAGAAACAGATACTAAGTCACTCTATCCACTCTATAAACAATTACACCAAACAATTGAAGGAAAATCAGGTGTTCTGGCCTTTATTCTAGGCTGAACAAAGAGTAGGTCGCTGCATTAGACCTTGTGATTTTAACACATCTGAAGATCACCAATTTTTCTTATTTGTTTTTCATTTAGTTCCTGCAATTCGTTGGATGTGCTTTTTGGGTTTTAGTTTCAGACAGGTTCCTTTTTTGTACTTAGTCTAGATTCAGTCTAGTCAGAGGGATCTTGTCTTTCCTTTTGTTTATACAGTATGCATGTCTTCCTTTGTATGTGAATGTTAAGGAAAGGGGAAGAGACTAGAAGACATAAAATTAGCTGCTGTAAGTGTTTTTTCCTCAGGCACGGAATCAAATACCATCTCCATTTATAGACATCACAGAAGCAAATTATCCTCCCGGTCTAACTGCCAGAGTCCTTAGCTTGAGCTCTGAGTAAGCGATAATACATGCAGACTTTGCAAGAGAGAGAAATCCAGCATGAGAATTTGACTGACTATGTGCAAAAGGCAAGTGTTTTTTAAATGAAAGGCATTGATGGAGAAAGCTGATTAGACATGGATCCAGTTTACATTTAATACACACTAAATACATGCATTTAGACTAGGCCTAAAACTATAGGATGTCAGTCTTGTTATTTTTAACTCATGCTTATCAAGCTACGGTTTCCTGGCTGTTTCTCATGTTGTATCCACCCACCGACTACAATCTGATGTGTTTTGAAATGCACCCTAAATAAAGCCCAGGACGTTGAGGGTCATGGTTAAGAACATTCCAGCCAGTTTCCGTCAAATTCTGGTGGAGGATGTCTAGGATGTTCTGGGTTTATTTCAGGCAGGCAAAGAGGGTTTTCCTACAGTGCCACTGAGTGTAGGCCTGTATATGCCAAAAGAGCTTGTTTTTGCTTAATTCACGCCTCTTGACTTCTACATCCAAAACAGGAAGATAAACAGAGCTCCTTCCTGAAACACTTCATAGCGTGATAGACCAGAATGGATACATCATGCTATTGGTAGCTAACTTGTTTGTGCACTTGTCAACTGTTGGTCTAAAAAACACCTTGAAAAATGTGCGTCTGCTCATTAGATCAGCTGTAAATTGTCCTTCACCAGTACAGGCTCAATGTCAAGCCTAATCTGTGTCCCTGTGGAAATCTTTCATCTGTATTTGTCAGGTGGAAGTTTGTACCCATTGTCTATCTTCCTCTCACTGAAAACATTTTCATCATGAATTTATTGGAGGCCAGCCACTGTAGAATATTACGTCAGACACACTGTCCTCGTATGCCCTTTTTCTAATTTTTCCAAGTTTGAATAATGAGGCTTCTGATTGTTTAATTGCCTACAACCTTGCATTTAGATCTACTTTCAAATGTGTCAGGAATACATTTAAATTTTGCTTTAAATGTAAAGGAAGTAAATAATGATTTGTAGTATAACACTGGGCTTAACACCATTGAACAATTTAATAAATTCTTGCTGAATAAAAGTGTTAATTTTATTATTTTTAAATAACATTTATTAAATAGATCTTACTGATCTCAAATTTTAAATAGTAGTGTATATTTCATGAAAATCCGGATGGCAAACACTAATTGTATTCTTTCTATTCTTGCAGGGACAAAAAAGAAGACCAAAGTCATCAAAAATAATGTCAATCCTGTCTGGAATGAGGTTGGTGAATTGCTTACATCTAACTCACACATATTAATAAACACTACTCTCACTATGATGAAATTTGTAAATGTTTTACCAAAACATCATTTTGTCCCTTTTTCTTCCTTTTTTTTTCTTTCTCCCAGGGTTTTGAGTGGGACTTGAAGGGAGTTCCTTTAGATTCTGGAGCAGAGCTTCATATTGTGGTCAAGGACCATGAGAAAATGGGAAGAAATAGGTAAGGCCTTTTTCTCTCTTTTGTACTCTTCTTTCTCACTCTCATTTTTTAATTTTCACTTCTCTGTATCTCTTTCTGTTCATAATAGTGTATGTGTCCCTCAGAATATTATGTGAAAGCAACTCCTCTGTTGACATGAAACAGTTGCTCAACAATTCAGTTGGGAGAGCTGTACAATTTATGGAATGCGCCATTGTTTAAATGACCAGGGGCATTAGTGCAGAATGTGGTAAACATCCACTTAATTTGCTGTGCGTTCCCATATTTTTATAAAAGTTGTTCCTTACTGGCCTTACACTTTATCTAATCTCCATAAAATTATAGAGCATATACTAAATATGCTTTTAGGTAATTTTGTTCTCCTTCAGTATAACAGTAGTGAATGTCAGCTTAATTTAAATTAGGTTTTTAAGTTCAAATAGTTTTAAAAATTCCATTATCGCATTAATATATTTGATCATATTAGTGTTTATATTAAATTGCTTCAGTACAGCATCTGGTAACACTTTATAATAACGTCCCGTTGTAAGTCATTTATAAGTGATTTCATCATGATAGTTAATGATGAAATGTTCATCTACAAAACATTCACAAATGATTAATAAGTGATTATTATGTGTAGTTAATTAATTTACAAGTCAATTACAAGTTGTGATATGTTGAAAAGCACAAAAAAAAAATTATTTTTTTAATTTAATAAAGTGTGCAAACCCTTTGTCTCATTAGGACAGACTTGTGTTCTGTGTGGAGTGTGTGGGATCTAGTGATAATGTGAACTAGTTTTACCCTCAACTGAAATTCACATGAGGTGCACAGTGCTAAAATACTCCATCTTTACCCAACATATCACAACTTCTAATTGACTGGTAAATTAATTAACTAAACATAATGATCACTTATTAATCGTTTGTGAATGTTTTATACGTGAACATTTCATCATTAACTAATCACTTATAAATGACTTATTATAAGTTTATTTTATAGCTTATTTTAATGTGTTTTGAAATTTAATTGATTCCCATGTTGGGAAAGCTACAGAAAGCAGCTGTTACAGTCTTCAGTGTCCCATGATTGTTCAGAAATTATTATAAAATACTTATTTGGTGCTTTATGAATGTTGAAAACATCTTCATGCCAAGACATTGCATTATCTTATTATTGGTGTTCTGTCTGTTTACTAATCAAATAAAAGCACAATAAATAACAGAGATGAGCTTGGGGTCAATGAATATACTTGAATACTCTGTAAAATATTATCAGTATAATAAAGGAATAAAGTTCTGTAATAGCAGAGGAGGGAAAGAAAAGGAAGGAAGAGGGGAATGCCCAAAGGAAGTGAACAAGGGTGGTTTGCCATGTCTCCTCTTTCCTTTCAAACCTTATCTGAGCCTAAGAATGAAACAGAAGAACTGCAATTTTTAGAAAAGCTGGCCAGACAGTGAAAAATCTGTCATTCAGGGTCAGATGCATAGTCATGTGTCACAACTGTTGAGCTTAGTAGCCGTATGTCTGTGTGGATTTTTATTTCTTGGCATTAATCCTCATCTTTATATAGCATGATAAGAGCCCTTTGTGTATCTTTACAGGTTTCTGGGGGAGTGTCGGGTCGCTCTTCGAGATGTGCTCAACTCTCCCAACCTAGCTGCCACTTTCACCGTGTCCCTAGTAGACACCAAAAGAAACAGCACAGGGGTGTGTTTTATCTTACTGTTTTCACCGACTTAAACATCTATTAAATTGACAGTACTTTCACACTCACTGATTAAACAACATACAGCATGGACCCCTTTACTGTTGGTGGAAACATCCTACCTTCATGTCTACGACAGTCTGTACTTCCCCTATCCGTACTAAAAATAATATTTTCCATCATATATTCACGTCATCCTTGTCCCACATGTAATTTAAGAAAGACATTTTGAAGAAATACTACCAGGCTATATCTTTACACAACAGAGTGCCACTTCCTGGCATTGTGTGGGTATGTACTGTACGGCATGCGTGTAGCTTGGCGTTGGGTGATGATGAGCGTACAGAAGGAGAGGGAAAGGTGGAGCTGCTTTTCTTTGCTCCTTTGCATCCGTGTGCTCTTGAAATAGCTGATTCCGGAAATAATTGCAGGAAAGTACATTATAAGGTATCACCCTGACGCCGGTCTAATCTCAAAAACAACTCTAGCATGTCACTTTTCTTTCCCACCCTTCCCAAAAGAGCTCTTCAATCTTAACTTTCATAGTAATTTTAAAATAAATCAAATATTTTTTAAAGCAATTTCACATTTATCAATCGCAAAACTCTCAAAGTAATGAACAAAGAGGGAAAATGGAACGAAAAAACAGGTAGAATTGGAACAGAAAGCATTATTTTGAAATATGATTATATATAATATATTGATATTATATTGTAAAATGTACTTTATTACTGTAATTACTCAACTTGATAAGCTATTATTAAATATAATGTAGAAACTTTTTTTTTCTTCCTGAAAATAGATGTTGCAGTTTTTATATTTTACATTCTTCAATCTGTGTTCTCTCTTTCAGGCCACAGTAACCCTGCAGGTTTCCTACATCCCTCCTCCAGGCATGGCTCCAATCTTCCAGCCTCCACCGCAGCCAGAAGCCCAGCACACGCCAGTGGAGCTGGACACAGTTACAGGTCAGTTTATCAGCATAGAATATAACTCCCACTCATACACACATGTACTGAAAGAATGGCTAAATTTGATTACACTATTTGTCAAATGAGGGCTGCATCAGTGTGACATGTTTGTGCATGTGTAGTTTTCTCATTGGACACTATGGGGGAGGATGACACTGAGAGCATGCTGATGATGGAGGTGGTAGAGGAGCCTGAACCTGTGCCAGGGCCCCAGGGTCAGGACTTCGGGGCCCCTACAGCACCACCCAAAAAGGCCCCACCGAACATGAACCATGGGCTTAAGAAAAAGAAACGCCACAGCAACAAAAATCCCCTGTCTGACAAACCCCAGGACCTCCAGGTATGAGTAGTGCGTGTGTGTATCTCTGTATGTGTGTGAATAAATTTGCTTTGTTGGATATATGCCATATTGTACACATTTTTTTTGCATTTTTGTTATTATGCTACAACAAAAATGACTTGAAAAATTGTAATAAGCAATTTATCTGTGCAGAATGGACTCCCTAGTTCTATTTATCTGTTTTAAATGTCAAACAATGTCCACTCAGTTTAAATGCATCGTTTTCATTGAATACTTCTGCTTTAAAATAATGCCACCTTGTGGTAATAAAAAGTAGGTGTAGGTGAAAATAAAACTCGTTTATTTTCTCTAGGCAAGACAATAAGTTAATCAAACACACATCTGAACATTGTTTCCTAGACTAGGTCAAAGAATAGCATATTTAAGCCATTGTTTGCCAGAAATCCAACTGGAAATCCAACTAACAAAACAACAGTGCAACTGAAAAATAAATACCTCTAAAAGGAAGGAGAAAATGCTTCCTTTATCTTTTATTATTGATTTAATATTGATCTGTTAAGACTCTTGGAATAAAGTAATTTGTCATTTGGTAGAGGCTTGCAGAATTCCAACATGGAGACAACATGACCTTAATAAAAGTATAATAAGAACAATAATAGTAATGTTTATATAGATGGACAATAGACAATAGTTTTATCCAAAGAAAAATCTTAATAAAATAAGAAAAAATGAGTGCTTTAATTTAAGGTTTGATAATGCCATTGCCAGCGATTGCATTTTTAGGAGCATTAATTCAGAGTTAATATTAGGTACGGCTGCGCATCATTGAAGCAAGGCAGCTCCCTGGAGTCAACATTAAACCAGTTGTCAAGGTCACAGTTGGCGGACAGACAAAGAGAACGCGCATCAAGAAGGGCAATAATCCATTTTTTGACGAGGTAATTTTTTTTTTTTTTACTATGGGAATAAAAATTATGTAAACAAATTCAGATAATGCTCAATATATGTAATTCTTTACTTCCAGACTTTCTCTCTAAACTTCTATGAGAAACCTTCAGATCTTTTTGATGAGCCTATATTTCTAACCGTAAGTTATGTTACTATTCTAATTAATGTAGTTGTTGCCATTGTTTTTTTTTTTTTTTTTTTAACACCAACCTTCGGTCATCATCTCTATTTCTTTCCAAGGTATTTGACTCCAAGTCACTACGGAAAGACTCTGTCATTGGAGAATTCAAGGTAGATTTGCTTTTTTTATTATTATTATTTTTCTTCCCTTTAATCATTGTCCTCTTTTAGTGGTTTCTTCTCTTTTCCAACAAGTTCCAGGATTTCTTTATTTTTATTTTCCTTAGCGGTTACAGGCATGTTTTTCCCCCTCTGATCTCTCATTTTCAGGGCACATGTGTCTGTTTTTTCAGACTTTGCTAATGATAGTGCTAATTTAGTTTCATTGTTTTGTCTTTCAGCTGGACGTTGGCATGGTGTATAATGAACACCGTAAGTACCACATAATCATAATGTGATATTAATTGTTCATTTGATTGTGTCTCAGAACAAACAACCCTCTGGACCTGGAAGCTGTTTTGAATCTTGAGTCTAACCGAAATCCAATTAAGCTTGTTGCCTTTAAAATTGAAGCTATATTTATATGTAACATTCTTTTTTTGTGTTCCTCTGAACAGGACATGCTATTCTCAGGAAATGGCTGTTGCTGGCAGACCCTGATGATCTTTTTGCAGGGGCCAGAGGTTATTTAAAGGTCAGCATGTTTGTGCTGTCTGCAGGTGATGAACCTCCGGTAAGTGAGAGGTAGATCGAACGTGATTCAGCATGTTAATGAATCAATCCTTATTGTATAGATTTCTCTCATTCGTTTGAAAACACCAATGCTGTGTGTCAGATGGATAAGAAAGATGGTCTGGAAGAAAAGGAGGATATAGAGGGGAACCTGTTGAGACCAGCTGGTCTCACCTTGACAGGAGCCACGTTTACTCTCAGAGTGTACAGGGCAGAAGATCTGCCTCAGAGTGAGTATCAAACATGACTGTGTATAGATATGTTTCTGTTTCCTATCCTAATCAGCTTTTCTCCACGGACAGTGGATGATGCTCTTATGGATGGTGTCAAACAGTTCCTTGGATTTGAAACTAATCGAAAGAACCTGGTGGATCCGTTCGTGGAGATTAACTTTGCAGGAAAAACGGTACTTAATTAGTTTAATCTTGAGGTATTCATAAATTGCTGAAAGGGTACTGATACAGTATCATTACACCTCTAGATCAGTAGTAAGATTCTGGAGAAAACTGCCAACCCTCAGTGGAACCAGAGCCTCACTCTGCCTATCAGGGTAAAGGATATACACTCACCTCACAAAGCTGCATAAAAAGTCTTCGTTAGGTCTATTAACAGTCTGTTTTTCACTCCAGTTCCCATCCATGTGTGAAAAGATGAGGATACGCATTTTAGATTGGTCAGTTAAAATTCTAAACTAGCCACTATATGTTAATATGGATTGCTTGATTTCTGACAAGAATATGTTATCTTATATACCTTTCTATTCTGATTCTCTCAGGGATCGAGCCAGCCATAACGATGTCATTGGCACTACACACTTATGCATTTCCAAAATCTCAGCTCCTGGAGGAGAAATTGAAGGCAAGCTGTGTTTTGTAGCATGCAAATTGTTGGTTAAATTTTGTTGTGACATGGTGGTATTAAATTGAAGGGGCACCTTAGGTCATTATTCTTTTTACTTTGAAGCTTTTTTACTCTCTATACCAGTGGTTCTTAGCCTTTTCAACCTCAAGGTCACCCACTGTTAACAACAAAATATTTCAGGACTCTAAAAGTTTTAAGAGACAGATGTTCTTTAGGTTTCTCACTTTTTAACCAATTAAATTTAATGGCTTTTCCAGTCAATTTACTGAAATAATTTTTACTCATAGTTTCTGCCTGAAAATATTTTAGAACATAACTAGAAAAATGTCCCATAGAGTTTTAAGATCAGTCGTTCTCAAAATTCATATCTTTGGTTAAGCCATAACTTGATACCTCATTTCACTCAAGCAAAAAGCTGTGTTTGTGTCACAATGATTGCTATACTCATTGGGAAATTAAACAACTAATTAATTTGTAGTAGGGTAAGTAACTTGGTATCAGAGAAAGTATGTTTACAGTGTTAAAAACGTTGCATTAGTTTAATAATGTGCTGGTTCCAGTGTGAAACTAATCTTTTTTTTGCTTGCTCATTTGATGTATCGATTTTGCATATTAGTAATGAACAGGCCGGGAATTGAAACTAGGGAATGAAATTAACACTGCTTTTTGGGGAATGTTGTGTAAAATCAGCTTGTGTGTCCTAATCTGAAATATAACCAAGGATGACAAAGCACTTTTCTTTCACTTTAGCATTCATGCTATTGCCAAGGAGGCATGACAGTTCAGGTTTATTATTATGTGTCCTGGTTGACAGAATTGTAGTGTTGCATTGCGTTGGTTTCAGTATGTTAGCTGGTTGGTTGTAGATTTCACAATTTTTTCGTGAGTGAGTTTGAGTTTGGTGTGCAAAGCTAACTCTATGCCTGGCACAGACGTGATTAATGCATGAGTCAGGTCGTATAGCATCAGCTATTTTTCACTTGTCTTCTCCTTATTGTGTCTCAACATTTTTATTTCTCTATGCACTCAGATGAGTTTCCTCCCAGGACCTTCCACGGCACCAGTATGTGTGTCTCTCTGATCTCAAATCTGTGTGCTACCCTTCCCGTAGATCACACCTACGTCAGGTTTAGCCTAGGCTGGCCTTTAGAGAAGTTGTCTTCTATGGCTAAATGGAAATATATTTGGCACTGAATTTATACAGCAGTATGGTCATTCATTTAACTGTACATGTGTTTTACTGCTTCTAAAGCTGGAGGTGACCACTGTGTGTCTAATTCTTTCTGTTATGCATTTTATGTCAATTAGTGGACGACAATGTGGGCTTTCTCCCGACATTTGGCCCCTGCTACGTCAACATGTATGGGAGCCCCCGAGAATTCACGGCCTTCTCAGATCCGCATGAGGCACTAAACTTTGGAAAGGTAAGATTTACTCTCTCTCTATATATACACATATATGTATGGATGTATATGTTCATATGATGACTCACTGCAAACTTACAGTAAACTGAAATGAAGTTGCTATTTTTTTGTTATTTTGATTTAGGGAGAGGGAGTGGCCTACCGTGGACGTTTGCTGTTGGAGGTGATTACAAAGCTGTCTGATCAGGTGGAGCAAAAGACTGATGACATACATCCTGATGACCAGCTGGTGGTGGAGGTGAGATCACAGTCACTCTGGCTGGGTTTGGCACTAGACATGGGATCATGTGACGCAGGATGGATCATTTAATAGAAGTGAAGGACATCTGTTTTATTGTATCAAACAGAAATTCATGCGAAAGAGGAAGTTCTCCTTGTTTGCTGCGTTCTACTCAGCCACTCTTCTTCAGGATGTGGATGATGCAGTTCAGTTTGAAGTCAGTATTGGCAACTATGGCAACAAATTTGACAACACCTGTCTGCCTTTGGCCTCCACCACTCAGTTCAGCAGGGCCGTGTTTGACGGTGAGAAACCAAATGATTATATATATATATATATATATAAACTTTGAAGTGGATTTCTCAGTACAAATGTATAAATAATATTTTACTACTTAAAGTTTTACTAATTTAAATTCAATAAATATCATTCCCTTATTAACTCTGTACAGATGCAATTTTGACAGGGTAAATATAATACTACTTTTCAAAGATGCAGAGTTAGTCCTTTTTTTTTTTAAATAGTAAACATTTAATAAATTATCAGAGAGGACCTTTGAACGGTATTGCATACAAGAAAATGGAAAAATGCAGAGCCCAATGTGATTTTGTGAAAAAATAGTTAATAATAATACTGTATACTATATAAAATATAACTAAAATAAAATATTACTATATAATACTTATATTATATAAAATGCCTAATATTTTTTTCATTTCAGATTGTTATTTGGGTCTCAACATCTGTAAGCCAATGAGTCACATTCACTCAAGCGTCTGACCTAACATGTTTTTTTTAATTTTACTATTATTTAGGCTGCCATTACTACTACTTGCCATGGGGAAATGTGAAACCTGTAGTAGTCTTGTCTTCAGAGTGGGAGGATATCAGCCCTCGCATAGAGGCCCTAAACATGCTGCTCAGCATAGTCGACCGATTGGTAAGAAACAGAAACATCTAAGATACTGCTCCAATCAGCACATTTAAATATATCAAAGCACAATTAGTTATAACTGTATTGGTTTTCACTGTTCATAATAGGAATCAAACCTGGAGCAGGTACAGCTGACACTTAAAGCAAGCAGTAACGAACAGGAAGTGGAGCAGATGGTTATCCAGCTGCTTGATGATGTCATTGCTGACTGCAGGTGCAGATGTGCTCTAGTGTTTTGTGAAGCTGTATCGTATTCACAATAACAAACTAAAGCAACTGTTGTGTGTGTGTGTGTGTATGTGCTGTAGTGAGGAGCTCCCTGAGTTGGATAAATGGCCCTGTGTGACTGCACTGGATAAAGCTCTGCGGAATCTGCGCAAGATTAACATGCAGCAGATAGTGGAGGCGGCACAGGCACTCAAACACGGGCCAGAGACCGAGCTGAGTGCAGTGCTGGAGCAGGCAGAAGACTGGTCCCAGAGACTACGTCAGCTATCTGAGGAGGTGATTGAGATGTGGCCTTAATGTCTGAACACCTGGTGTAACATTTTCATTTAGTGGTCAGCCAAAATGCATTTCACCTGGTGTTAGAAAAGGGGATAGATCACCCAAAAAAATCTGTAATTGGCTCACTTCTCAGTCAACTGCTACCATTAACTGTTTGGTCACTGTTAGGTCAGTAGACCGTAGTCTTTTGTGACTGTGCAAATCATCTATACAACATGAGCATCTATACAGTATACCAGCATAAACAGGGCCTATAAATATATATATTTTTTATATTTCTGTGCTATTTACACCTGGTTCAAATAGCAACTCCATAAATTTAAATCCCTGTCTTTCAGCCCCAGAACAGTCTGCCAGATATAATAATCTGGATGCTTCAGGGAGACAGACGAGTGGCCTACCACAGAATCCCTGTACATCAAGTTCTCTTTTCCCACGGTTACTGTGGACAGCATTGTGGCCAACTACAGACGGTTTTCATGAAGGTAAACACAGGCTCAGCGCATACCAATGCTACAGTACAAATGATGAATGGAAACAGGGGCGCTGATAAATCTCTCTATCTCTGCATGTAATTTATGCTCAGTATCCGCAAGAAGATGGGGGATATAGTAAGATCCCAGCTCAGCTCAGGGTCAAGGTGTGGTTCGGACTGACTGCTGATGTCAAATCCTTTAACCAGTTTGCAGAGGGCAAACTCACTGTGTTTGCAGAAACGGTGAGTGGGCAGCTACCTAAGTGCAACTTTAACAAATTAATATGATATATTGTTTTGTGTTTCTTCATCTATTTGCACTTCTGCCCTGTGGACCTTAGCTAAATAACATCTCTTAAAATACATTTCGCACAATCATGATATCAAGCTTTCCACATAAAATACTAAGCGACACAACTATTTACAACATTGATAATGGTAAGAAATGTTTCTTAAGCAAGAAATCAGCGTGTTAGAATAAACAGAAAACAAGTATTTTAAGTTGTAATAATATTACTATTACTACAGCTTTGGTGAGCATAATATACTTATTATTTTATTTTGGTCTACAGTATGAAAACCAGACTAAGTTGGCTCTGGTGGGGAACTGGGGTACGACAGGTTTGACATACCCCAAGTTCAGTGATGTGACTGGCAGAATCAGACTCCCAAAGGAGAGCTTCAAACCCACTCCAGGATGGAGCTGGGCGGGAGAGTGGTACGTCAGCCCAGAGAAAACGTGAGTATTATCTGTGATAAAAGCGTTATTAAACACTACTTGAATCTGTGTGACATGGATTTGTATTTTTGCTCATGTTGGCCAGAATGCTGTATGACACTGATGCAGGTCATATAAACTTTTTGGAGGAGGTGTTTGAAAATCAGATGCGTTTGCCAGGAGGACAGTGGATTGGCATGCCAGAGGGGTACACAGATGTGGTCAGTGTGTGGTTTTATCATAACAAAACTGTACCTTTAGTTCCTAGTGTTATTCATGAGCCACAGAGGAGTAGTCAGTCAAAGAGTATTTAAAAAATACTTTGAAAAGCAGACTAATGTGTTCTACATTAAAATCAATTGGCAGGAACTGACCTTTTTGTTCTTTATGTGTCCACTGGGGGGCAGAATGGAGAAAAGGCCGTGCCTAAAGATGAGATCGAGTGTCCCCCCGGCTGGGTGTGGGAGGATATTGAGTGGAGCGAGGACCTGAAGCGTGCAGTGGATGATCAAGGTATGGAAACTTTGAGAAGTCTTTACTGCACACATATACACCACTGTTAAATATATTGTGCCTTTACAATAAATCACCTTCTACCTGTAGGGTGGGAATATGGAATAACCCTCCCCCCAGACCGCCGACCAAAATCCTGGGTTCCATCCGAGAAGATGTACCACACCAACCGCCGGAGACGTTGGATCCGACTCCGCCGCAGAGATATGCAGAAAATGGAGGCGCTCAGAAAAGTACATCATCAGTCATTAGCCAAGTGTTTGCTTTCAGTCAAGGAAATAACAAAGTTTCATATTGAGAGTGATAAACAATAGAAGAATCTTGGCTTTATTTTCTCTTTGAATTGTGGGGGGATTCTGGTAAAGCTCAGGGTGGCGTGACATAAAGAGCTCTGTGTAGTCTCAGGAGGTCTTCCCTGTCCCTGAACGCATCTGGTGAGAGGCAGATGGAGCTCGAGAGGACACCTAATTAATCATGCCATCTGAGAATAATCTGAAACCAGTCCCACACCTCTAATCCACTTGGCAGGGAAACCTGGGTCCAACTATAAAGTCCTGCTGCAAATATGCCTAATGTTCATCATCTGTGTGAGGGTGTGTAACAAAGAGAGAGAGATAAAGAGTTTTTGTTTCATCCTGTGAAAGTCTTTATCCCATTAAAAAAAAAAAACACACTTTGGTAATAAACATCAAAAATAAATATTTGAGATCGCTGTTTTGGATAATGATTTCAGATGGAAGAACATTAACATATTTGCTTTCTGGAGTTAATGGCGTTAGGCCTCATTCAAGAAACAAAGGCGGAAGAAATTTAGAATTGAATCCATT
>JAUMHI010000043.1:7712967-7743323 GCA_032359435.1 Enteromius unitaeniatus | reverse complement strand
AATGATTTCAGAGGTTCCTGGGGCATATGACTGCAGCCACTGTGGTGACACCGCTGGGATTGCTCCATATGAGACCGCTTCAGCACTGGCTTTACGATCGAGTCCCAAGGTGGGCGTGGCGACGGGGCACCTTCTGGGTTCAAATAACACTGGCCTGCTGCAAAACCTTTTCCCCGTGATCAGACCTCTCTTTTCTCTGAGCAGGAGTGCCTCTAGAGCCGGTCTCCAGGCATGCTTTTGTCTTCATGGATGCCTCTACCACCGTGTGGGGGGCCACATACAACGGGCATGCAGTGTCAGGGGTTTGCATGGAACCTCATCTGCATTGGCACATCAATTGCCTCGAGCTGCTAGCAGTACGTCTAGCTCTGGGTCGTTTTAAGGAACACCTACAGGGCTGTCACGTACTAGTCCATACGAACAACACTGCAACCGTTGCGTACATCAACCATAAAGGTGGTCTACGCTCCTGTCGCATGTCGCAGCTCGCCCCCCACCTCCTCCTTTGAAGTCGGAAGCATCTGAGGTCGCTTCGCACCATTCACATTCCAGGCGTCTGCAACCAGGCAGCCGACGAGCTGTCTCGAGCCGCACTCCCTGGTGAATGGAGACTCCATCCCCTGTCAGTCCAACTGATTTGGGAGACGTTCGGAATCGCTCAGGTAGACCTGTTTGCCTCCAGAAAATATTAATAATATTAATGTTTTTATGAAAAACATGGTTCATCCTGGTTCGTAGCAGTAAAGTGACGGCATGCTATGTAGTTACAGTTAATAATTCTAGATATAAAGAAATGAAGAGTTTCTTAAAGCCATCACAGTCAAAAATGATATAATGATACTGAATGAATGCTCTTCACATATAATGTTTTTTTTCTTTCACTTCACAAACGCTAAATGCCAGCCTCCAGCTATTGAGAAGTACGAGTACATAGAAACCTATACAAAGTAGACAGAAAGAAATGCTCATTTTAAAGAAACGTCAGATGTACTTAGAGGCTTTTGCATCTGAACTCATTCATGTCTAGAATAAAGTCAGCCGCTAGCATTCAGAACCAATCTCCAAGATAGGGAATTGCAATGTGCAATTTGAGTTCAACAGACAGTGTGCTGGTCAACTGCCTCTGCGCAATTTGTTTTTGCGTATTCCCTCGTAAGCACAATAACTTGTTATATCTTCACCTCGAATGTCTTGAGTTTGGCATTGGTGGTGTTCAGAGCAGTGCTGGTCCGAACTCCCAAGTGCATTAAAAGAAACTTGATCCCCATCATCTCCCCAAAAAGCCTTTGCTTGGGCTTGGCCCAGACCCCAATACTATTCCCTAGCGGTCTCATAAAAAAAAAAAAAAAAAACGCTTTCTGGATCAGGTTCGTCAAAAGCAGGTTTTTGATGAGGCCAAGCGCAACCTCATAGAGGAAAGTAACACCAATCTGGTGGCTTTGTGGATTTGCTACAGTTCTAAGCGGGTTAAACGATATACTTCTGAAACACGGCGCTAAAAGCAAGTACCCATGTAGAGGAGCTTTGAAGAGGTTTCTGAGGTTTGACTTAAGGAAGAACTACTGAAAAGGTTTGATTTTGATTGTATGTCTCGGCGGCTTCACCCAAAGGCCTTTAGGTCCCACTAATGTGTGTACTTCAAAATGTTCTGTAATGCAACTCCTCTAGTTGGAGGACAACAGCAAACAAAGCGGCCTGGTCCTAATTAGCTGTTCTACTGAGTGGCTGCGTGGAGTCCTCTCTCTTGTTGTATTTATTATGCCCTGGCACTACAGAGCAGAAGGCGCTGTGAGGGTTCAGTCCTCTCTCTGATGTGGTAAGTCCTCGTCTTGGGCAACTGCATCCCCCCGCTCCTGGCTGCTCACCACCGGCGCCACAATAACTGCCACCCCCTACCCCCACACCTCCCCTGCTAGGGGTCGAATCTGGGGGAATAAGAGCGCTCGATGACAGGCCTTCGCGACCAGGTCCCTGTTTATGAGCAGCCAGTCTGATGGCTTGTTGAGCCCAGTTTCTTATACAACTCTATTTGAATGGATCACGTCTTGCGCTTGTTAGAACAGCTAGCCTGTTTGTTTCCTGATGTTTAACGCTACATCCAGCAATCTTGATTTTATTTAGATTGCAGTGTAAAAGAGTAAGCTTGATTTCACATAATTTCTGCAGGATGTGGTTGCTGCATGGGAAGACACAGCTTTGGCACGGCTCTGCTGTTTGTAACACCAGACTACCATAGCATTGTAATTTGACTTTATCTTAATTGATTTTTTTGTTGTTTTTTAGTTTTATTTAAAAAAAAAATTTTCAGTATTAGTTTTTCATTTCTTTCCTGTTAGCAATTTTACTGCTTTAACAGAGTCAGTTTTTTCCGTTTTTTTTTTTAAGTATTATTCAATTAATTACGCAGAAAATACATTTGGTGAGCATGTGGTAGAGCATTTTTACATTATTATTTTTTTTTAATGATTGGCTTTGTTGGAAATTAACGAGGATACTGACTTTATTTGTTGTGCCAGGAAAAAAACAATTAAAAATATCATATTTTTGTTTATCCTTCTGTGTGTGTATATATATATATATATATATATATATATTTTGTATATGGGTAGGACATCTTTGTTAATTGTAAATGAATGCTACTTTTATGTTTTATCTTTGCTTAAGCACACACAAGTTAACATTTTATTCTCCATGTAGCAGCAGAATTGTTGTTGTGTTTTGCATGATATATTATGCTTTTGAGGGGAGCATTTGTTGACAAGATTTGTGCTTGAATTATATTAAATATTTGCCCTGATCATGTTATTTATTACAATGCCTTCATAATGCGTACGGGGATGAACGTCTTTAAAATGAAACATATACTATTACGCTAAATTATTCTTACTCCTTGGAGAGCTCTCCTCAGAATTTAATTATTTTATTCCATTGTTCAATGCATTTTCTCCAGTGTTGTTTTATTGCTGGTGTGGTACTTTCGCTTCAACATGTTCCCATAGAAAACAATGGTTTGATTTAGCATCGGGAGGCACAGCGCTGTGGAATATGAATGTGTGTTATGTCTGCAGCTAATTAGCGTTAGCGCTTGCATTGCAGCATGAACTCATCCTTCTGTAGAGACCCTCTCTTCATCTGTTAAAGCTATTATTGGTGAAAACCCACTTTTGAGTCACATCCAGGAAAAACAACAAACTTGGGGTGTCATTCTTTATCGGGGAATCACATTTCAATGCCCTGACCTTGGTAATGATTTATCTATCAGCTAGAAACAGTCCTGTCTGAGTTCGAAAACCGCAGGTTCAAGTCGGTAGGGTTGCCATCTGTACCTCATTGACGCTCTCTGTTGCATCTTAGTCTGGGAGTTGCAGACCTGGCGACCCAATCCCCTGTAATATGTTGTCATCTTACTTCATCCACTTATACAGCTGATCTAATGTGTTGCTCTGTTTTCACGTCATTCCTCATTGATAACTAGAACCAGGATTGAACTGGTGGAGTGTTCATTGGTTAGATTTTTCTTGATAAGGATATTGCAGCCTTTTTTATATAAACCATAAAACACTGTTTTGTTTTAAGCTTTGAATGGCACAACTGAAAGACTTGGCTTTTTTGTCATTGTGAATGGTTCTCTTACTTTGAAAGTGTGTTAGTAAATGACAGATATTTACTAACGTTAAGCAACTAACCAATGCTTCTGGTTTACAACAGGCAGACGGCACCAGCTCTGCCATTATTAACATCTCGCCTTCTCAGTCCAGCTTCAATGTACGTATGTATCTTCATCAGCACTTAAATCATCTCTTTCCATTTTTCTGTAATCTTCATTTCATCCTGACTAGAGCTCATTTCATGATAGTGCTATGGGTTGAGTCCAAGTTATTCTGTCCTTAATAAGTAAGAATGTGTGTTTGTGTGTGTGTGTCTGTTTTTGTGGTCTACACTTGTCACCTTTATTTAGTCAGCATGGATGTGGTAAATTCATACAAAAGCTATGTGTGTTGTGTTTGGTGATGCATGCTCTCGGTGTATGCTGATGCAAGTGACATCAACCAGACCAAGATCTGACATTTACATTAGAATTTATTAATAATGGAAAAAGAAGATATATCAAATATGAAAATAGTTAAAAACTTGTCTCTGTATCGCCAAGCAATTGTCCTTCTTTTTTACTGTAAGGATGTTAAGATTTTTTTTTTTCAAAACAGGATATTTTAGTATTTTACTGGAAGATAATTTATGTCCTGCAAGCCTTACTTTCTTTTGTGGAAATTAAAATAACCCATTTTTGTTCAAATAGGGATTCCATTTTGTTTTAGACCTCTCTGAATTAAAGAAAGGATTTGGCTATTAGGTGCACTGTATGAGACCCTTGTCTTCTCTAGTATAAAAATGTGCAAAAAATAGTCAATATAGAAACAGTCTTTTGTGGAAAAAGCTGAATGGCCTACGCAACATCCAGACCTGAACTTGTTTTGGGGTGAATTGGAATAGGAACTTCGAGTCACTCCCATTGCCCAAGATCAGCGCCTGACCTCCCTCACACTCTTGTATCTAAATGAGAGTAAATCCCTTCAGCCATGTTACAACATCTTCTATATTCCACAACATCCCCACAGCATGTTTCAGGCCTTTTCAGAAGATTGAAAACTATTATAGTGGCAAAGGGAGGACCAACTCCCTGTCAATACCCGTGGTTTTAAAATTAAATGCTCAAATAAGCTCATATGGGTGTGGTGTTTGGGAATCCACATACTTCTGACCATAAAGAGCATTTCCAAATGATATTTACACCATTCTAATTAAGTTAACGGATGCCTCTAATCAGGCAGATATATACCAGAAAGAGACCTACTGTAACTGGCTTTGTGAGTGCTTGCACAAATATTTCTAACTCTAGGAAGGAACTTTGTAGGAACTTTGGGTGAGAGACAATTTTAAAGATTAGTATTTATTTTATTTATTGTTTTATTTATGAGGCAAAGCTAATTTACCATGCTATGTGTCTGACTCTGTAGCATTCTCTTTTTTATGCTTCTGATTGGTTGCAGAACACGGTTCCTCCAGGAGATGAATCCTGTTTTGTGTTAAGATCAAGGAGACTAAAATGGATTCAAATTATCCTTCTTTCTACACTTTTTTTTATTTACAGGAATTTCATTTCTAAAAGTGAAAAAGTCAGGATGTTAAATGAGAGACTGTGATAAAAGTAGCAAGCATATAGTGGTTTGTGTATTTAGGCCAGTCTATGCTTGGATATTGTGCAGGTCTTAGCATGGTCCAATTTGTTCTTGGTCACATGATCTCAAGAGATTTTGGGCTTTGGTTCTAGATATTAGACCAGGCTAGGACTATGCAGAATGCTTTGATAAAACTTCTTGTTTATATCACACTCTAAATGTAGTACTTTCTTCCTTCTCCTGCCAAAACATAGAGGTTTCTTTTTTTTCTTCTTTTTTTTGCAAACAAAGATATTTATTTTATTAGAAAACATTCAAACCAGATGATCAAAAACCCAAATTTTCTTTCCCACCAGAGCCAAAGTAAATAGGGCTGTTAACATATTCCCAGTGCATTTCCCCTCATAGCCAAATGTCAAGAACAGAAAGAAAAAAAATGAGTGAAAGGAAGAGAAAGAGAGAGAGAGAGACAAAAATGTGTATTCAATCGGTTTTCCTCTAATTAAATTCAGTAGATATTTTCTATGAGGCATGGTCCTGTCCTGATGCTTTCAGCAGGGAGAGAAAAAGATGTTCATAATTTTTCCCCCTCATTGTAATTTTAATGAGATGTGCTTCATTATTACATATGTCCTCATTCAGTGATTTTTAAACTGGGGTCAGGATCCACAAGAGGGTGCTAGAAGGGCAGTAAAAGAATTGAAAGGTGAATATTTTACTAAATGACTTTTGGGGCTGTCAAAGATCACATAAAATATTAAATATGTTTAATGCAAAAAAAAGCTGCTTTTTTATTTTTATTGTGAAGAGTATGTATTTTCCAGATAATATTGTATGCATTTTGTTAATAATTAGTTTTAGTAGAGTAACCATTTTAATTTAAAACTAGTTGATTTTTCCAAATATTGTTTTCATTATCTTTGTATATTGCATATTACAATATTACTTGATGATTAGTTTTTTTTTGTTTTTTTTGAAACGTGAAATTTAAAATTGCCTTTAAATGATCAGACGGGTCTCAAACAGGGTCATCATATTATGAAGTCCTTGTCATCAAAAAGTTTGCAAAACCCTGTTTTATATAATTATTTCTATTTCTATTCTACTCTATTCTATTCTTTGTGAACCGTGGTGATGTAGCATTTGCTGAAGTCTTTGCCAAGCCTTTAGACACTCAAGAGGACAAATAGTATTTCAACAAGTTTTGCCAGTCTCAGTACTTGACATCCAAAACGCATCAGTAGTTTTGAGAGGAGAAAAAAGAAACATGCAGAACTGTGGTTGCTCATAAAATGGAATATTGGTTGGTGGCTTAATTTTCTTCAGACCATGAAACTATGCTGAAGGTTATTTGAAAGAATGCCTTGACTCTGCTGAAATGTGCAGACAGTGAAGCAGTACAGCACACGTGAACAAGGGCTGCCCTAAACCAAAATAAATCCAGTTAGAAATGTATACGTACGTTCAAAAGTCTTTTTAGCTTTTATCCAAAATCTTTCATAAAAGCTTTATGGTATTGCAATATTATGGATGCTTTTATATAAAGTGACTTAGAATAGAGGAATTGTCACAGTACCATTTATAAGTCGCTGTCTTTCTGTTGAAGCTACTCACATGAGTTTTGTGGAGTGTTTATGTCCCAACAGCTGTGCTCAACCAGGGACCCAGTGACTTTAAGATGACTTAAATTAATTTAAATCTTCAAATGTTACTTGACTGAGTAAGACAGCACCAAACCAGCATATTTCAAAAGTACTATACATTTTACAGTATATGTGTTATATGTATATGCTGACGGTCTCACTGCACTCCATCAAAGCATTCCTGAATACTGAATACGAAATTTAACCTGCTTTAGAGACTAATGTAACCTTCTAGAACCTACAAATACCTGAGGGGGTTTGGAAATTGTATCTGAATGAACTGTCAATCAAACCATATGGAATATCCGTTTGATGTATTCTAAACAAAGCATATTTTAGAAGTTTATTGAGCACTCCGTTATGACCAACTCTGTTGGGTTATTTTTCACCAGTAGTGCACACGAGCCCTTTCAGACCCTAAATTAACACCACCAGTGGCCTACAGTAACCTTTACCTCAGGAATTGAGAATGTTTGCAGCCATTTTTACAAGTTTTGCATGAATGAATTTTTGGAGGAGCAGTGAAGTTCACTGTTTTCCCTCAGCCTTTCCGACCACCCTGTTCCAGTACCAGGCCGCCCAGGGGCACAGCAGCCATTATAAATCCTCTCATTTTTAGAAATTTCTAGGTTCCCACTGTCTGAAATCATATCATACCCATAACATTATCTTTTCATCTGTATAGCATCACTTTTGACGGTGTGTTTCCATTTTTGCGATCATGCACGCACATATACACCCAGGTTTATATGGTACAGTCTTCTCTGGTGCAGTACTTATTTTAATAATACTCCTAAGCCCTAAAACCTTTGGGCAGAGTATAGAATAACTAAACGCATACATCTGGTGCACTCAAAGTGTCTGGGTGACCAGACGCACATGCACACGCTCATTACACATCATTTCAGAGGCAAAATGGAACATTATTTCCTCACAAGCACTCAGATTAACACAGACTTGCGCACAAACACCTAAGGCGCACACACATAGTAGCTAGCATGGAAATATGGCTGTCACGGCGTCCTTAGGCTCCGCTTTAATAGCTCTGTCAGACAAAAAGAGGAGACATGTGGCAGTACTATGAAAAGCACCATTCAGGGCCGGTTAGACTGCCACACAGCCAGGCCAACTCAGTCTAAGCGATTCTGAAGGCAACTTCACAATACTTTGCAAATCCGTGCTGCACACCCATTGCCATTTACTCAGTGTGCCGCATTTGGGTAGACCCAGAGAAAACATGCAACCTTCTGTGTTACCTTCACCTTCTGCTCATCTGAGTTGAGTCATTCATTTCTCTGCTTAATTATATTGGTTTGAGGAAGTTGTCTAAGTTTACAAACTCTCTGACCTGAAATGACTCCAGAGATTTCTAGTTACAGACAGTTACGTAAACGTGTTATGTCTTTCATAAATGATTGGATTTACTGTTTTTAAACCGTTATGACTGTAATTCCTCCAACAGTTTTGTGAGTTTTCGATCTGCGTCCATCAAACTTGGCAGTGCTGTAACCTGTTCTGAATTCTGGTCCTGCACATGTGCTGCACACGTCTCTTCTGTAAGAGCTTTATTACAAAAAAATGACTGTTTAGGGAACAAAATAAGCTGCTCGTTTTTTTGTCTATTGTATTATTGTTTGACAGAGTTTCATATTTTCAGTAAAATTCTGAAACTTTTCTATTGTGATCTCCTTTGGAGTATTACTGAATTTCTTTTAATAGATTTGTTTTTTGTAAGTAGCTTTGAATAATACCATCTTGTTATTGAACATAAAGTACACTCTTAATTGAAAGCTTTGGGTCATGATTTTGAAAAAAAAAAAAATGATTACATTTATTCAGCAAGAACATAAGTTGAAAAACTTTTGAAGGAATGCTTTTTTTGAATTTTCTGTCCATCCAAATAAAATAAAAAGTAATGTAATGGTTGCTGAAAATTCAGCTTTGCTATCACTGGAATACATTTTAAAAGATACTGAAATTGAAATGTTATTTGAAATTGTAATTATATTATAGTTTTGCTGTATCTGTAAACTGTATACACACATGTATACAGTTTGTTGGTCTGTAACTGTAAAGAGGATATTGCCCTCACAGACATAAACACACACACACATTCCTTGGCACGGCAGTGGCATGTGGGCCACTTAAACAACACTTGCCTGGCCACCAAAACGCATGCCACACCGCCACACTCACTAACCACTAAGACAGGGAAAAAAACCAGCGGAGCCTAGCATTGCTCCATCACTACTGTTTTTCCTCCCTCATCGTAAAAGTTAAAAGAAGGATGGAAGCGAAACTTGAAGTCTCTCCTCTGGGTGAGTTGAACCTGGCCTTCTGGAAGAGAGAGCAGTGTGTGTGTTCAGCCAGCGAGGGTTCTTTAAGCCATGGTGGCTTAGTCTGTCTTTCATCCATCTGTCAAACACACACACACACACACACACACAAATGCATGTATTTGCACAATACTCACATAATAATCAGACTGCGCTTTGTTTCTCGTTTTGAAGCATTTCTCGTTTTGTCACTTGCAGAGAGTGTTTTTTTATTAACAACACTCTTTTGTCTTTTGTGGTGCTGGCTGAGGTGAAAGCTGCCTGATTTGTACCTTTTCGAAGAAATTCCCACACTTTCCACATGGAGTGAGTGAGCGTTGGCGAGGTTGACTGTATCAGTGGCGATTAGAACGTCAAATTGCAGCAGAACATCAGGGCTCCTGAATCATACCCGTGAAAGTACCAGGAAAATGACAATTTGAAAGCGTTCCTGCTAGTTGATATGCATACGCTTACAGGCATTACAGCAGAGGGATGATTTATCAGTCACTTATGGAAAAGATTAAGTTATGGAAAGAGTTGTTTCCACTGGTCGTTTGGTCCGTGGATGGTGTCACTGTCACTCATGCATGTGTGTCTGCTTAAAATGTTTCGACACTTGAGTGTATTTTCTCTTAACTCTTTTCCTTTCTTCGCTTTTCCTAACCTTGTCTTGTTTGTGTTGAATTTGTCTTACATGCTTTAGTTGGAGAGATGGGTAAGTGGAGGCTTTTATTGCTTTCACACTCGATGTTCTTGTTCATGAAATGATTTATTTAATTAAGCAAGAGTCTAATAAATGAGGGATGTTGTGTCACGCACACATGTGCCATATTGACCTTCCTTTCTTTTAATGTTTTTGTCCGTCCTCTTGTTTTCTTGCTCTGTGTCTGCAGCAGGATGAATTTATGGATTGGTGGAGCAAGTTTTATGCCTCCACGGGTGAGAGTAAAAAGTGTGGCAGTTATCTGGAGAAGAACTTCGATACACTGCAGGTAAGGCATTGAACTAATGTTGTATTTCATGTTGTTCCAAATGCGTATAATGGTCTTTTTTCATACAAACTGCACTGTCACTCTAAACCCGTAAGAGAAAAAATGTTTGAATAAAGTTGTTATTTTGAACAGGTCAGTTACATTGCTGTATATGCAGGTTCAGAAACTCTCAGATTTTATCAAAAATATCAGAATTTGTATTCTGAAGATCAAAGGTCTTACAGGTTTGGGACAAGTAATTAATTACAGAATTTAAATTTTTGGGTGAACCCTGGGTTATCTTGATTCTAAATTCCAATTTTAACTCTCCAGTTAAGGATTGTTTACCTCTTTTAGCTTATAAACAGCATTAACATTATATAAGGTTATGAAACACTGTCCACGAGGGTTAGTTTTTGTGACATGTTAGAATGTAATGGCTAGATGCTAACAGACACCCAATATTTACCTGCTTTGGACAGACACAGAAACACTAAGCATTATATCAAATCTGAATTCAGCATTGGACAGAAAACATGTGAACTGGAAAAAGAAACATTTTATTTTTACTTTTGCAGGCCAAAAGCTCTATTAATTCCATCCTTGCTTGTACAGAGCAAGGATGCATGGTGGCAATGGGTCACATGGTGCATTAGTCCAATCAGTCACAGCGCTTAAAGCATTTTTCAAAATATTTTTTGTGTTCATACTGGTTTGAGACAAGAGAACTTTTTGGGAATAAAACTTTCTCTGTGAAACGTGAAGAAATAATGAACCAAAACATTTTGTCATTGTTTATTCATCCTTATGTCTCCCCAAAGACACATCTAACACAATCCCAGCGGTATGAAATCTGTACATGGAGATTAACAACAAAAGTTCATTGTAACTATAGTGACATTATCAGTGCCCAAAGAAAACCAAACATAGCAATGCCAGAACTTCAAAGTCCTGTGGTCTCTCTCGGGAGTGCGCATGCCTACTTTCAAATGCTCACTCACCCCGACTCCAGTCCACTCCAGCCCACTTCCCACAAGCTTATCCATTTATAATAAAGCCCATGGCTGCCAGATTTCCAACTTTTCCGATGAATTCATGTCGGGGTTGCCGCAGGGGGATAACCAAGTGCAGACAAGGGCTCCTTTACTGACGTCATCGGCCCATTTTCCCCCCCAGCCCACACCTCCCTATCATCCCTCGATCTCTGGCTGGTTTGTCAGCGATCTCTCCTGTCACCACGTTCTCTCTCTACTTGCCTTAGCAACTATTTCCAACCTTTACGATCTAAACGTGTCCGTTAGTCATCTGGCAGGGGCTTGTGTCTCAGGTCTACCTGTGAGACGTGGGGTTCGATTGTTGGCTGCCACCTTGTGAGAACGTCCCACGCACCGGGAGGAGCAGCAGACAGAAACACTTTCCCTAAAACTGCTGAGATGAGCTGTTATTTTGGGCTAATGGTGCCTGAGGGAGAGATTGAAGGCAGGGAAAGAGCAAAAGAGACTGGGGGAGAGTTTCATGTGATGTGTGCCGTGTCACACGTTCAGGGACCAGGCCTTAGTGAGTCAAATAGAAAAACAGAGCAACTTGCTTACGAGGATTCCTTCATATATTTGTCACTAAGTTGTCTCCTGGGTGGCCACTTGGTTGGAGAGTTAAGCAACGCTAGTTAAAAGTTGTGTAATGTCATGGCGAAGCATATTTTCCTTGGGCACAAATCATTTTGTGCATTTTTATTGCCATTTTTAAACATTCTCATAATCAGGAATTTCCAGATCTTTTTGCATTGATGATGCTTTTGAGGTAGTTCGACTTGCGCCTGAATGTTAAACCTACAATTATTGATCTCAAGAGTCCAAGATTCTTAAATAAAACTGCTTTGGCAAGACAAACAATGGTTGTCTTGTGCATAGTATGTGTCCTTTCAGCCCTTTCGGTTGATTACAGCACGTTTACAGCAACTAGATCTGCATGCAAATCATATATCATAGAATACTCACTTCCCTGTGCTTCCTTTCTCAGGTGTACGACAGAGAACTTGAGATGACTGAAGGCATTGAGCAGTTGGCTGATTTCTGTCAAACGTTTAAACTTCACCGTGGAAGAGTCCAGAATGAGAGTGAAGACCCTTCTGTTGTTGGAGAGTTCAAGGTAGGGTCACTCATAACCTCTCAGCTACTATCAACTGCTATCACATGTGCTCTCGTTCAGTCTCCAAGAGGAAAAACATTCTGATGGCGCCAGATGAAGCAATGGATGGGTGTCATTGCTTATTAGCTAAGCTAATGAAAAGTCATTTGAATCGAGCCTTCTTTAAACTGATCAAATACTTGCCTCTGGCAGGTTCAGTCTGTACTTTGTCAAATTTACCATTCAGCAATTTGTTAAATTAGAGCGCTCTGCAACAGATCCAGAGACTTATGCCATTCTTTTTGTGAACTGTCTAGAACTCTGACAACTCTGTCTTTTTTAAAGGCACTTTCTCTTTAAAATAGAGGTTCTTTAATGGTTCTAGGACCTTTAGGTCACTATACGTCTACCAAAGACCGTATTCTGTTGTATAGGTATACTGAGGTTACTGTTTGGTTTTATTGGAGATTAAAATGTTCTTGGAGATACATTGTGGATCCTTCAAGTCACTGTACTCGTTCCTGGGTAGGGTAACAAAAAGGCTGAATATTTCTGGTAAATTGTGGGATACTATCTACTGTAGGAAAGTTACTGAAAATTTACTGACAAATTTCAGCCCCTTGGCAACCCTGTTTCTGTGTTCTGTATAGTACCAGGTTGGTTTTGAAAAAAATTAAGGAATGAAAGGTTTTTATAAAACTGAAAAAAATGAAAATTCACAGAATTTACTGTCATAATTTTGTCAAAATTTTGCCATTATTATCTTCTGGGGAGCATACTTACTGTGTTGCATGATATGATGTTTTTAGTATGGGCTATGCTATTGCTGTATTTAGGGATATGTTGAATAGCTTTTATGTATGTTTATGTATTTGTGTATGTTTTATTTATTTGATATTGATTCATTTATTTAAAGTTTTAGTAAATGTTATGTCCTTTAGTCATCTGTAGTATTACTATTGTTTTAATATTTATAAGTATGACAGTAATATGGGGTTGGAACTTTAAAAATACCCTCCTGTGGCATCTGGCATATGGCTGTAAAACCCATTTTGGTTCTAATTGGAGCCTTTAATTTAAAGAGTCTAGATGTTTTTTCCTGGTTTATTTGGATTACAACTGGTTTAGTTCTAGTAGGATTTTAGGGAACTAAATTTGAGGGATTTAAGTGTAATTTGAGGTTTGTCTGGAGGCCCCAGACAGCAGGTCACCAGAAAAAAAGTAAAACTGAATTGCACCATGAGTTACACTGACTCCTGTCTTCCTTCAGGGCTCATTTAAGATCTATCCATTGCCTGACGATCCCTCAATGCCCATACCCCCACGCCAGTTCCGCAAACTCCCCCTGAACGGTTTAGAGGAGTGCCTGGTACGCGTCTACGTCATCCAGGCCTATGGTTTACAGCCCAAAGATGCCAATGGCAAGGTAGGTACAGGACAATCAAAACAGGGCACTAAGGGAAAGGAACACGTGAGCAAGCTTTTCAGTGACCTTGTATATGGCTCAGGGTTGAGAGAGGTTGTTACAACAGCCCTTGTATTTTCACTAGAAGCATTCACAAATCTCTAGTTTTTTTTTAATCAGCCAGGCGAGTCCTTTGCGAAGTGCCAGAGTCATAAGAGAGCTGAGAAATTGCTTTATGAAAACATGGAGCCACCCTTTTACCCACAACCATAAACTCCCAATCGCTGCCCGAGACCTGGCCAACACGCCACCACCGCTGGCCCTGCGTCAGATGGGCTTTCCCTTCATTAGTTGCGAATATGCTAAGATGACGTGCTTTCATCACCTACTCAGGCCAGGAGTTATGATATGGAACATTTCACACATGTACTCACTGCCTATGAAACACACTGATCACAGAGATTTGATGCTGTTTTCCACAGAAAGAGCAAAGAGCGGTTGTTTTAAGTACAAAAAGAGGGTGTGCTGTTTTGGATATTGTCGCTTATAGCATATATGTGCAAGTGTGTGGCTATGTTAACACATACTAACAAGCACTGCTTGTTCTTTTGTAGTGTGACCCCTATGTTAAGATCACACTTGGCAAGAAATCAGTCGATGACCACGACAATTACATACCCTGTACTTTGGACCCTGTCTTTGGAAAGTAAGTTGTTTCTCTTTGTTTTTCCCTGTACAGATTCACTCACACACACACACACACACACACACACACAGAGATATAAAAACACGTCATTGCAAGGATTAACTATACCAGCAGGGGTCACCACACTCATAATAATCATGACGCTCCTAATACTGAGTCTTGATGTTGAATACGTGCGAGAAGGAAGGTTTGATCTGGTGGCTCATTGATGACTGAATAGCAAGCGTGTGAATTACTGCTTTTGAAAACATTTTAGCCAAATAATTTCTGAACAAGGAAAGTATGCAGAGATTAAACTGTGTTTTTTGCTTTTTTTATTTAGGATGTTTGAGCTGACATGCTCTCTACCCATTGAGAAAGACCTAAAGATCATGCTGTATGATTATGACATGATCACTAAGGATGAGAAAATCGGAGAGACCGTCATTGATTTGGAAAATCGCTTCTTGTCACGTCATGGTGCTCGCTGCGGCCTGCCACAGTCCTACTGTTTGTAAGAAATGTCTCTGTCTCTGATTGTATAATGCCTTAACCATATAAAAGGTTTTCTGTAGTGTGTTTTGGAACATGTTCCATTAGGATTTATTAGCTTTAACAAGCCACCAATAGAAGGTGACCAATATCAATAGAGACTCACAGAGCCCATTAAAATTTCCATTAAAACCAATACAAGTTATTAAGGAAAGTGTAAAAAACATGGAATGAATGTTTTGAACTTTGACTTTATCCTATGTCATATTGTGATCCTCTAGATCTTCACTGACTCTCTGAAGAACATCGCTGTTTAAAAAATAACTTCAAACAGCCTGTGGTCGAGTGCTGGTCTTAGCTGGTTTCGCTGGTCCCTTTTAACCCAAAGTTTTAATCAACTGTTGACAGTTACAATAACTGTAATAACAGATTCTGCTTAGTTTTGCATTATAAATGAACTCTTTTTGTCTCTGTGCCGACTCTAGGTCTGGAGTTAACCAGTGGCGTGATCAGCTGAAACCATCCCAGTTACTTCATCGGCTGTGCGAGAGGCAAAACTACAAACTTCCTATCTACAAGCAGGATAGAGTCTACTTCAGAAGGCAGGAGTACACAGTTGCAGACCTTGGTCAGTGCCCTAAAAACACACTCCATCTAGACCTAGTTTCCTACCACTGAATATAATGTTCATGATATTTGATAATTAATTCTGCGATTGTCGTTACCAAGAGTGGCTTCTTGCGTAGGCGCGCACGTACGAATAAACAACCTATCAAACCCACGGGCTGGACGGCGAAAAAAGAAAGTGGAAGTCTTTTCTTTGGAGCTGCTGAAAGCATTAGTCACGAGTAAGAGCTAATCAAAGCAGCAGCCTGACTCCATCACATCTTCCGTCATTAAAAAAATGCGAGTCGAGCGCGAGATCAGCTGCGGTTCTGTGAAAACACTGGCAGAAAAAGAATAACGATATAAGTCTCGGCTTGTGCCATACATCATATCTGTGTGTGTGGGATCACAGAGCTGTCGGGGAGGCCGCTTGGCTGTTCTTGCTCGGCGCTATGAGCGGAAAGAATGAGTTGTTCCTCTGTGCGAAGAAAAACAAGTGCGATATTGTAAAGACGAAGGACCTGTGTAAACATACAACGCCTCTGACATATTCATTCACAGCAAATATATCACTCCTTGCCACAGCAACCTGACGTCCCCTTCTGTTTTAAAGTGTGCCCTAGGGAAGATAATGCTTACTAATGCTAGCTCACTGGTAGGTGTGTATTATGCTGATTTTACTCACGCGTTACCTCTATCAGATCCTCCCAGCACTTCTGATTTGGCCTCCAAGTCCCACGGCCGCCTTCCAAGCAGTCGGATGTCACACAGGGCATACAGAAAGCCCAGCTTTCCAGCCATTTTCCCTTCCATGATGCTTTAGGACGAAGTAAGCTTCAGATTTATGGTGAACTAGCATACAAGCATGTTCAGCCAAGGTCAACAGTGCGGCGGGCTCCTCAGCCTCCTGCTCCCATGTCTCGCCGCAGAAGAATACTACATCTCTTTGTTTGGCCCTTGTAACCGCGCAACCCGCGCGTCAAAGCAATTATCAGGTGGCCTTTTCGGGCATCCAACTTCATGGCAGAAATTGTCTTCCTCCACTTCAGCCTTTTTCCTCTTTTCTCCACACTCCAACCATGTTTCCCTCAGGGACGTGACACAGGGTTTCAAACCATAAACTCAACAGTGGCCGTTTATTTATTTTTTTCTTCCCTCGCTCTTTCTTTTTGCTTTTTGACAAGGGGAAACTCTCTTCTTAGAGCAACAGCAGTGAAATCAACGCATCATCTGAGGAACGGGGAAAGATAAACATTTCCGACTATTTAAGCGGAATGCTTCATGAATGTTGGCTTTTTTCGGCTCTCGGTTATGACTTAATAAAACTTGATGCCAAAATGTTCTTCATATCAAATCAGAGGTTACATAGTGGTTCCATTTCATGGTTTTAATGGAAAATAACATTGTGAGGAATCTTCCTTATAACTGTTAAACAATTTTAAGCTGAAAAAACAAAGGTTTGAAGTGCCTCAACATTTTGTATCAATATGAATTTGAACTACAGTGACTTTATTGTTGAAAATTTTATTGTTGAAAATTATTGTTCCCTCAGATGAAGGGAAACCTCTTAACCCTCACCTGGGACCAGTGATGGAGCGTCTAGCTCTGTTGGTGTTACGGAGACAGGGTCTGGTGCCCGAACATGTAGAAACGCGACCCCTCTATAGCCCCCTTCAGCCAGATATAGAACAGGTTACTAAGTCTCATATTCCTATTTCAAAATTGCATTTTTTACATTATTTTAAAATATTTTATATTTATCATTTATATGTGTTTTCTCTTTTTAAAAGATGCAAAATTGCATGTAATTCTATAAAATTTTATAGTTTATTTTATATTTTATAATATGCAATCTATTTTATTTCATTCTATACTCATTATTTTAAAAAGTAATATAAATTATTTATTTTTTTAAATGCATTTTACTTATGTAATCAAATTGATTTCATTAATATTCAAAAAATATATATACTATTTATTTTAATTATGTCATATATTAGTTATATCATATAACTCTCTCTATGCTCGTCTTATGTTTTTAATGATGTGCCTTGTCACTCTTTATTGAGGTATTTTGTTTATCAAAACCCAGGGGCGGCTGCAGATGTGGGTGGACATTTTCCCGAAATCTTTAGGTCCACCAGGACCTCCGTTCAACATCACGCCACGCAAAGCTAAGAAGTAAGAGCATGTCCTTGGTTTAGTATTTATGAATTTTGTTCTCAAAAGACATCTAGAAGCATAACGTGTCCATATTTTTTCTCCCACAGGTTCTTCCTGCGCTGTATTATATGGAACACAAGAGATGTTATCTTGGATGATGTCAGTGTTACTGGGGAGAAGATGAGTGACATTTATGTGAAAGGGTACATCTGGGTGTCATAAATGGGTTGTTGGGTTTATGTGTATGAGCTCTGGTTAAATGAAGTTCTTGTTTCCCATGTCATGGGCCTGTTGCTTGTCTGTTGCCACTGTGACCAATAGTAACAACGACTTGCAAAAATTATCGATCAGTAGCAACAAACACAGTTGCAAGGCAACCATAGACCCAAGCTGTAGGCCAATTACAGCTAAGCAGCATTGTCTTCTAATGTGTTGGAAATGAAGTGTCAGGTAATTGTGAATGTTATGTTTTCAATCCTAGCTGGATGCACGGCCATGAAGAGAACAAGCAGAAAACAGATGTGCATTATCGATCACTGGGCGGCGAAGGCAACTTTAATTGGCGCTTTCTCTTCCCCTTCCACTATTTACCTGCAGAACAGCTCTGCACTATTGATAAGAAGGTGAGAAGTGTTCTGTATCTGTAATATAAGTGGAAGCTGACAGCATGTCAATTGAGAAAGACATGTTGATAAGTTGATAAGAAAGTAGGACATAATCTGTATTTGTGAGTTTAGTGGAATATGTCAATTGAAAAAGACTTAAAAAGAAAACTTGAGCCGGATTTGTTTAGTGGTTAGCTAGTGACGCTAGGCCTGTCGACATTTATATCCGCACTCTGTGCTTCAGCTATGTTGCTGAAATGAAAATCTCCGGCCTTGATTGAATCTGAATAGGTGATCCGCAGGTCATCCGTGATTTGCCGAGGTTTAGTCCAACGCCCACATTTTGAAGGATATCACTGCAGTTGGCAGGTGTTTAATGCAATGTTTCAAAGCTAGATATGTTGCAGGCAGCATCTGGCACGCTTCCACTTACCGAACATGGTACACGAACATCTTGTAACTGCGAGACAGTCCAGACTTCAGCCAAGCAATCTCAGGGAAAACAGTTGTGATGGACAAGGCACTTAAAGTGAGGTTTTGGCAGGCAAGAGATCAGTTATGGTAAGATTGAAGATAGCGGTTCCACCCATTAAACTGAGAACAGCCCGCAGCAGCTGTCAAAAGATAGATCCACTTTGGCTGAAGTTCATTGGACGCCACACACAATAGAACCGATACATAGCGAAACGGATTCTCTTGCGTGAAACACGGCCCTCTGTGATATATTAGAAGTGAGTTTTTGTTTGCAGTGTTTGTTTTGATGGAGCTGTATGCGGTTGTCAGGCAGGATGTGCAGACCGACGTGGCCTGTTTACCGGTGAACGGCAGCAGTGCAGCTCTGTGAAGCGTGAGTTCATTATCCTCGCTGTGTTTGTCCGCACATCCATCACGGGTACAGTACGGTGGGGATGCTGTCACGCAGATGGAATTCTGTCTGGCGGTGGGATGCAGATTCAGGGCTGGAGTGGGAGTCGCTAACACTCTTTTCTGACTGGGACGTTTCTGTTGCTCTCGGGGGCTCTCACTCACTCTCTGTCTCTCACCTTCTTTCTAATTCTGCTTCACACATTCACGCTATCATTTCCTCACTCTGTCTTTCTCAGTCGCTGTCTTGGTCTGTTGGTCTATTTCCGAGGTGGTGTAGCTCATTTGTGGTGCTGCTGGGCGCTAATAGGTTGGGTCAAATTTCACGAGCAAGGCACTTAGTAGTGATGCACGATATATTGATTATTGGATGATATGTGAGATTATTTCATTTATTTATGCGTTGATATTGAATGTTTAATTGTTAATGCTCATTTCCTCTTTTTACATTTAGAATAAATTAAGGCCCGGTTTCAGAGATTGAGTCAGGATCAAAACATGGTTTAATTGGGTCATTTAATCTATTTTTTTAGAAAGATGCCTTAGAAAAAAACATCACTGGTTTGCATCTTGAGGCAATACAAAGGCACTGGTATATTTTAAAATCAGTAAGTGCAATTTTCCTTCAGCTGAAACAGCTCAGACTTACATTTTAGTCTGGGACTAAGCTTAAGCCTTGTCTGTGAAACTGGGGGTAAGCAAAAATCTAAATTAATGTCTATTTTTCATACTGCACATGTTGTGTTGCCTAAGCTGAAGGACTTGTAGCATTTAAAATTGTTAATTTTAATTTTAATTTTAATTTTATTGTAGAATAGTGTAGGATTTTATAATAATAAAAAAAACAATAATATAAATACAAATATTTAGAAAATACACTTTCAGTACCTGCAATATGTGTGTGTGTATATATATATATATATATATATATATATATATACATACAATCAACTCTAGCATGAAAATAATTATTGACTAGTCTAGTCAAAGACTATCTAAATGGTTATAATGGTAATATTGCACATCTCTAGTACTCAAGTCCGGATAAATAAAATAATATGCGATCCTGGACCACAAAAACAGCCAAAAGGGTAAATTTTTCAAAATTTAGATTTATGTATCACTTGAAATAAATAAGCTCTCCACTGATGTATGGTTTGTTAGGATAGGAAAATTTTTGTCTGATATACAATTATTGGAAAAATCTGGAAACTGAGGGTGCGAAAACTCTAAATATAGAGAAAATTGCCTTTAAAGTTGTCTGAATAAAGTCATTAATAAAGTTGTCTGAATGAAGTCAAATTAATATTACTAATGAAAAACAATATATTTATTTTTACAGAAGGAAATGTATTAAATATCATGGAAAATGATATTATGGAACATGATTTTTTGCCTAAAAGAGAAATCGTTAATGTTTACAAACACAATGCATTTTTGCCTTCTGCTACAAATATACCTGTGCAACTTAAGACTGGTTTTGTGGTCCAGGGTAACATTTTTCAGGTTCAGTACAAGTTAAGCTCACTTTGCTTACATAAGAAAACAGTTCTAATTAAATAAAAAGTTCAATTTACAAAAGTGGAATTATAAATCAGCAAGTTTTTCTGTACCTCTGTCAATCTCATCCTGTCTTTTTTCTCTACAGGAGCATTTCTGGAGTCTGGATAAAGTTGAAACAAAACTTCCTCCTAAACTCACTATCCAGATCTGGGACAATGACAAGTTCTCCTTTGATGATTTCCTTGGTAAGAGCAAAACCCTATACTCGTCCCTCGTGCCAGATCACTCCTCAGCTGTCTTCAGCAGCTTTGCCACCCTCAGCAAATTTAGTCGTGTTAACCTTGCAAAGCACCGCAAAGCTGTTTTTCAAGCATATTTCTCAGCCTTGACATGACAGAAGAAAAACGTTCTGTGGAACTGGACCACACTGATAGGACCATGTGTGTGGTTTATTGTCATTAGCCTATACCTCTGTCTATATGAATATGTGCGTACAGGGAGATGGTTACCAAACCCTCCTTAACCTGTGTGAGGTTACCCACCGCACTGTTGTGTAGCGTGACCGTCAGCATAAATGCGCTTAACAATCTTAACGCAAATACATCATTCAGACCACAGGAGTGCTCTACAACATCTTTACTGCTAATGTTATTATTATCAGCTGAACCTAATTTCCAGCATGTCAGCACAACTGGAAGAGAAATAAGTTATGACTCGACTCCTTAAAGACCTCTATAAAATACACTGATCTATGTACATTTGTAAAATAATTAGCATCCGACTGCAATGGGAAAACCTCAAAGCAAACCACTGACTTCCAGCTGCAAAGACTGAAGGTCACAGACGTTTTTGACTGATATTATGGGAAATGATTGAGAAAAACAAGATTAGGGCACTTGCTGACTGTTGCTTCTATTATATTTGTATTTCTTGTGCATAGATGATCTCCATTTACATGTATTCTTCTCCTCAAAATCTTCTCTTATATTTAATGTGCAGTTTTGTCTCACTGCTGTAATGTGTCATTGTGTGTGACAAATAAATTGTTGAACTTTTCGCTATATTTCTTCTTACTCTCGCTCTAAGGCTCTTTGGAAATGGATCTGAACCAAATGCCAAGTCCAGCGAAGTCTCCAGAGAAGTGTGCTCTTGAGATGTCCTCTCAGTCCCAAGACAGACCGGTGTCTTTGTTTGAGCAGAAGACAGTAAAAGGCTGGTGGCCTTGCGTGTGTTACAAAGAAAATGAAAAGATACTTGCAGTAAGATTTACACACAAACGAGGGTTATTATTGTCTTATAGCATCACAAACTACTCTGTTTTTCTATGATGACACATACTAGGCCTTTTTTGTTTTATAAATAAAATTAGATGGCTGGTGTTAATCATTTAGGAATAAACAGTTAGAGTTAGGATTAGAGTTTGGCTTACTTTAATGAAAATATGCATAATTTATTGTTGTAAAAATTACATGCAACATGTAACAAGTACTGAAAGTACATGCAACATGTAACAAGGACATCTTAAAATAAAGTGTTACCATAAAGTTAATATTAATTAATTACAATAAGGTCAGTCAGGTAATGCTGATTAATGGATTAACTGGAAATAACTGAATCAACAAGCAATACATTTGTTGCAGTTATTAAGCCTTAACATTAATGAATAATTAAATAAATAATGTATTTGTAAATGCTACATTTTTTTGTATTAACTGAGTTGCTTTACAAGTATGGGTGAGATGTTTTACAAGTATTTTCATTGATAGTTTGCTAACATCTGTATTTGGCAAATGTAAATAAATGAAACTTTTAATAATTAAATATATTTTTATAACATTTATAATAATAAAAAAATCATAATAATTTAAAAAATGTGATATATTTGGTAGACTGATTTATTCATGGCATTGCAGGTTTAAATTGATCAGTTCATGTATTCCCAAGATCTTGTTTTTGCTAACTGAGCTGCTCTTTGTCATTCAGGGAAAAGTGGAAATGTCACTGGAAATCATCTCAGAGCAGGAACAGGATGAGAGGCCTGCAGGACTCGGCAGAGATGAGCCCAACATGAATCCCCATCTAGATGAGCCTCAGTAAGTAAAGCGCACCCATCACAATCATCGCCCTCACCAAATAACCAAAGTTAGCGTTAGCGATATTATTGGTGCTTAGCACAAGGTAGGAATTACAGAATTGAATGTAAGGTTGCAAATATATATTCTCTCTCTCCAGGCGTCCTGAGACCTCATTCTTATGGTTCTCATCCCCATATAAGACGTTTAAGTTCATTGTGTGGAGGAGGTTTAAGTGGCTCATTCTGGGCTTCTTTGTACTCTTTTTCATTATTCTCTTCCTGGGAGTGTTTCTCTACGCCTTCCCTGTAAGTATGTGTGCAATGGTAGTAATTGTGTCGAGAAAAGAAGAGGATTAAAGTTTAAATAGAGGTTTCTGTGATCATGAACTGTTTGATCAGAGATGTGTGTCTCTGATCGTAGTTCAGGAATGTAGCATGTGTTATTCAGAACTGTAGACACTTATACACACATTCACTCTGAAGACATTTCACACTGTTCTGTGTAACATACATTTGTTGAAATTACATTTACTATTAGCAATATGTTAAAAAAACAACCTCATGTGTATATTATATTATTACCATTCAAATGTTTGGGTTTAGTAAATTAATGATTTTATGCAGCAAGAATGATCAGAATTGACTAAATATATTTATAATTTTACAGAATATTTACATTTCAAGTGCCATTCACAACAACCATGTGACACTGAAGACTAATGGCTGCTTTGACACCACAGGAAAAAAATACTTTTAGATATATAGATAGGTATAGATATATAGATATAAGATATTATAGTTATATTATTATATACTATTTTAATATGTCTATTAAAATAGTAATATATTACATTGGTATTTACTTTTTTTCAAAATCATAAAAAACCCAGATTTTTTTAATGTTCTTTTGCACATTAGTGGAATATAAAAATATACATTTTCATCATATAATACGTATTATATATGATTATAAATTTTAATAGAACTTAAAACATGCTAGAATTTATCATTTTAAAATATATATATATATATATATATATATATTTTTTTTTTTTTTTTTTTACAGAACTATGCTGCTATGAAGATGGTTGGACCCTTCAGTGGAGTGGGAAAGGGAATGCAGTGAGACTGTGATGAGAAAAAGGACATAAACCCTCACATCAATTACCAACCACACCAAAACTCCATCCACACATCTCTGTCCATCCTACTAGAGACATCTGCGCTGCTTGTGCACATGTCCTCGTGACTCACGAGCCAAGAGCAAACTGAAGGCAGGCTGAGAGTATTTGAAGTCTTCATGTGTGCGTTAGCCTGTTCTAGTCCTATATGCATGAAAGTTGCATAACGTCTGTGTGTGTTTGTATTAGCATGTATTACATGCTGCGCTCGCTGCCCCATATCTGACCCGGTCCTGAACCTTCTCAGTATTCTCTTTAACTCCCACTTACACTTTCATCTCTCTGCCGGTTTAATCCTTTTTCATGTCTCCTGTAAAACTGGCTTCTTTCTTCACAGCCAGATGCTTCTTTCTTCTTCCTTCACGCAGAGACCGAGCCGCGTCGCACTACCTTCCATCCATTCGTTCCTCTCCTTTCAACAGTGCTGGCTCTTTAGGTTAAACCCTGATTTGTACCGTTAGGCTGTAAGATCCGAGACAGGCCGTTATTAGCTGAGCCCCCGCTGTCAGCAAGCCCACCTCTCTGATTACTATCACACTCTGTTATTTTGCTTTAGCAAAATCCCCACTAAATGGACTCGGGGTCAACTGTGGGTTGGCAACATGTGTGTATTATGTATGTATACGTGTGGAATGTGGCCTGCGAACGAGAGTGAGAGATAAAAGACTTGTTTATTTGTGCAAATGTTACACTCACGCCCCGGTGCCTTTGTGCCTTTTTGCATTTGACTCTGTAAAGTATGAAAATGAACAGGCCCATCTGGAAGAAGTTGCCAGACTTCTAAACACGCCTGTGAAGGAGCTGTTACATGATAAAATACACAAATTACTTGTTTTCGCTCCATGACCAGGTCATGAGCTCCTCCTCTACCTAGTTGAGTTTTTTCACATTTAGTGAAACAGGAATCTCAAAACTTAAACTTTTTGCATTACAAAAATCGCATTCATGTGATGGAGCTTCTCTACGAACAGGAAACGTCAAAAAATCTGGGTTAATCCGACCTAACCTGCTGGATTTCCGGAAGTGTTTACATTTTATTTAAAAAAATGAGAGCAGAAGTAGTGAAGAAGGGATTTGATGTTTCCATAAAATCACTGATTTGACAGGAAAAAGGATGTGTTCCTATCTCTGTTACAGAATGAAGAATATGAGAGATTACATTTTTTTTTCATCAAAGCTATTTTCTGTGCGTGGATCTACAATATCGCTGATTTATGAAAGGAAAGTGAATAAGATAAAACATAAACCAAAAAGCCTTGCCTAAGCGATCTCTTGCCAAATATTGTACAGTATATATCTGAATAACCGATTTATGCACAACACAAATCCCTATGCTGAGCATCTAGTTAAGTAAGTCTCTTAATTTGACAATCAAAATGGATATTTCTGTTAATTCAGCTTCTGAATGATGCACGTCGTTTAATTGCCTTAAAGCTCCGGCTGTCAATTCACTGTTAAATCCATTGTATTTGTATCTCACTGTGTAATACACTACGGTCAAATATATACATATATATATATACCATTTTGTATATATTTATCTGTTCATTTTGAGTCAGATGTAATTGAAGTCTCTTCTACAGAACTGTGTTGCTTTTATTTGGTTTTTTTTTTGTGGATCACCTTATAAGCAGATTTAACCTTTAAAGCCAAACCACAACAGACTGGTCAGGGTGTTTGACTTGAGAGCAAATTAGAAGCACTCCAGCGCCCAGCCAGGGTTTCATGAAGTCGAGGGCAACTTGCTCTTGCTTTTCTACCAGCTGTTCTGTAAAGTGAGAGATTTCAAATATGAAACAGTGCATTTCTGATACAATGTTCTGAACTCACTTTTCATTTGGTGTAGGGTACTCTTACAGTACATGGGTCTTGTTAACTCTTAATGGTGTAGGGAGGAAATGTTAAATGTTATAACGTTGTAAATCTGGTGAGCATGACACCGTTGTGAAGTCTCGCACTCTCTCACTCATTGTAACAAGGTTTCAAAATATAGAAATGGCTATATCATCGTATCCAGTGCAAGTTATAACAGAGTGATAGATTTGGCACCCAGTGAAACCACATCCTCACTGTAGCTCTGAGTATTGCTGCAGCACAACCTGAATGGGACCATGGACAAAACAGTTCATGTATAGTGACTTTTGCTAACACTTCCATTTAATGTGTACTTTTAACATGTTACGTGGTGGTTACTATTATAACAACTTAATTATGCATAAGTTTATGCAAGTAACTCTATGCAAGACAAACTTTAACCCTGACCCTAACCATATAGTAAGTACATGTAATTAATTAATATTACTCAGTACTTAAATGTATAAATATTAGCGTAATTATACTGGTGAATATTAATTAATGGCACCTTAAAATTAAGTGTAAGTGTTTTTTTTTACTTTTATGTAACAAAGACACATTAAATTGATCAAGTGACAGTATTTTTTTATTATTTGAATATTTCTATTTTTAAATCTATTCTTTGAACTTTCTGCTAATAATTCAATTCAAGTTTATTATATAGTGCTTTTTATGAAGCAGCTTTACAGGAAATTAAGTTTCTACAATATGTTTATATATTGTAGGAACTTAATATATTTTACTTATGGCAAAATGTGGTAATTCTGTATGTTGCCTGAGGGTTTGCATCTTCTGCAAAGGTCCTATAAGAGGGTTGACATCATCTCTTCTCAGGTGTTTGGTAATCTCAGATCATTTAAGGGTTTAATCCAGCCTGAAGCTGGTAAAATTCCAGAGTTTGGGACAAAATGTGAAAAGGATCTACCTCCTTTAGTGGATTTTGCCATCCTAGGTTATACCAAAACATTATAGAAGCTTGGGAGAAAAAAAAAGTGTCACTCCTTCCACATAAATAAGAAAAAATATTAACCTATATATATATATATATATATATATATCAAATAAATCCAGTCTCCATAAATATACATATATTGCACATATAATGAAAAATAAAGTTTTTTTTACTTTTTCAGTATTCCTTTTGAAATGCTAAAATTAATCAGAAAATCAGGTCAGTGGACATTATTGGCATTCATGAGCACAAAATGTATTCTTTCAGAAAATCTATAAAGAGCATCTTCTATAATGTGTCTTCATACACAGTTAATGTAGAAAGAAATTTGTAATATGTAAGATTTATTCAGCCCAATAATAACTTTATCAAGGCAAGAGTTGATGTACAATTACCCAAAATCAGACTCATTGACACTTGAGAAATACAAACATAAGAACAGAAGATTTAGTTCTGTATAGGAGGGAAATTAGGCTTGTACAGCCATTTTCTTGTGTACAAAACCAACTCAATATTGCTAAGGTATTGATTTGTGCCCTAGCTTTCTGTAAAGGAAGTGACATCATAGTCAAGTCAATTAACGCTTGAACAGCAAATCCACGCTGTTCACTAACCTGTGCTTGAACTTGTGAAGTCTGCAAACCGTTGACTGTAACTTTGTTTCAACAGTCTTCTAGTTTTCCTTAATTGCTGCTGCCTTTCTCCCGCTTTCTCAGTTTCTTCACTCCGTCCTGTGTAGATAACAGGCACGTGAACGTCAAGCTCGGTTTGGGTGTGTTATTTCAGCCTCAGTGAACTTCCTGTGCTCCCTGACCGCTGTCCACATTCTGCATGGGTGGGAGGCAGGAGCCAGACTCTTGTCACCACTTTCGGTCTCTGTTTTGTTTTGGGGAAATATCAGATATCACCAGCTGAGGGGCTTCTACAAATTAGGCCCCTGATGCAAACAAGGAAAAATTTGGCATTTTTTGTGAAATTGACAGTGATATTAATATTAAATATATCTTAGCCTGATTTAAAATAGGCCTTTGAGTAAAAGTCAAGGCCTTTGCGTTTTAATGGGTTTTACAATGTTTGAGGCAAAGGCGTGACTTGTTCTCCACATGGAAAAGGATCACTGGGATTAACAGAACTTATTTTTAATGTTTCTTGAGTGAGAACATGGAAAAATTCAGACAGTCAACATCAAAAATCCTTTCCTATAAAACCACATCTGCATTGACTGCTTTGACCTTGCCAAGATTGCCCCCAGCCGCTATCACCAAATCCATGTAGACAACGTTAATGGATTAATAACACCAGAACTATGGGAACATCATGGGTGCTTTAAGAAATAGATGATTTTGGATGTGGGTTCTTGATAATTAGCCATCTTTGGATTTGCATTTGTTGCATGTTTATTCTCTGCCTTTATGGCAGCTAACTGAATAATAGTCTCACTAAGTGGCCTCTTAAAGTGCATTTTGCGAGCTTATACATATGTATTATCTCATTTTACACTTAATTATCAACTGAATAAACAAGGTGGAATTTTGAACTGCGAAATGGAAAAAGCTATATAATTTTACAAGCTGAGCAATCACTAGATTTTTGATGTGTTGAGTCACCTTTGTTTCTCTTGCCTTTGTTTTGACAATGCCTAAGGTTAAGCATGCTTGCTCTCTCTGAATAGTAAAATGATGCACTTTCGAAACATTCAAGTAATTTTGTTTTGATGAAATTATTTTTTTCTGGACATTAGTTGATCATCCAACATAATCAAATTAGTTATCATAGGTACATAAAGTGTGCAAATACACTGAAATGTGTAGACAGCATGTTCAGCTTCACGTAAAAAAAGTAAACTTCTTTTATTCTTCATAGAATACTTACAGTAATTCATGAATTTAATTGCAACTAAACCAAAAAAACCATTTTGTTATTAATTGAAATAAACTAAAACTATTTTAAGAAACTAATAAACTAATAGAAGTTGCAAAAGCGAAAAAAGAAAAAAAAAGTTCTGGACATTAACTGATCACCCAACATAATCTCATTATCATAGATGCATAAGTGTGTAAAGACACTGTAACATACATTGTACTGACAGCACCTTTGAAACATGTTTAAACATAAGCAAGTTCAATTCTTTTAGGTTCATAGAAATTCATGAAATTAATAGGTAGGGTTATTATAGTGAATTAAAACGAAACCATAAATTTAAATTTAATTTTCGTTAATTGAAATAAACTAAAACTATATTTCAAAGAAACAAATAAAAGTAGCAAAAACAACTAAATTACTTAATATGAAAATGCATAAAATATGAAACAAATCTATCTATTAATGAAAACTATGATAGTATCTTTGATGCTAAAAACTGTTAATTGATTGGTTTTATTTACTTAATATGATCAATGTTCATTATATCATTCACAAAATACTTGCTTACAAATATCTATGTATCATTTTGTAACTAGAATATATATTATACATAAACACATGTAGCCTATCATATTATAATGCACAAATATGTTTACGCTTCTGTGCATATGTACATACTTTGTAAATATATCTGAAATGCTGTCAGTGCATCAATCTTGTATATTTCAGCATATCCAAACATACAAAATGTGCTTTAAAATATAAATACCTAAGAATACCAATGAGACTGGACTGGATCTTTACATGTTTGTTAATTAATATTGAGAGCAGCCGTTTTATTCTGTATTCTACGATATTCCCGTTACAACAGGACGGGTGGCCTTGCAGTGCCCTCTCACCCTTCACACACATGGGAACCACAGTGGAGGTGGGTTTTATGAAGCAGTGTGCATAATTGTTTGCCTGCTTCATGCATTCTGCGAGCATGTGATGCCCCACTCAGTATTTCTTACAGACCCATCTGGCTCACAGCCTATCCTTGAGTTTCAACCATGACAATAAAAGCTCCTGCTTCAGGTCTGAAGTTCTCATCCACAAAACCTCCAAAACTGGCTATTAGCTGGACCCACCACAGTGCCTGACAGTAAGCAGCAGAGAACACGATGAGAAAAAACGAAGGAGAAAAATGCTGGGAAATGAAGTCACAGAAAAGCAATCTGAGGAACGCGAAGGATGCTGATTATTAATACATTGAATTAAACCTTTGTGGTTCTGAGTTAATGAAGGCTGAATGGTCCGAGGGTGTTAAACGACAACAGGAAAGACAAGTTCAGACGAGTCCTCACAGGACCTTTAGTGATGGAAGACAAGTGTGTGGCTTGTGACCACTTGGTTGTTGCTGGCTGTATTTCAGATGCGAAGGCATCAGTCTCACATTATGATGTCTGGGAACCAAGCTCCACACAGACAGGCTCTTTCCTCTCATTGCAGCAGGAGGAAACATTAAAGGTCAGCTAACAGGAAGTGAAAAATGCCGGTTTCTTTGAAGTTATAATGCGGGAAAGTAAACTCCAGCTTCAAGCATCTAACTCTTTGCGTCGTCTTCTTCAGGCTGAACAATGTGTTTCTTTGTTGTGGGAAATTGCATTGTAGTCCCCAGTGGTATTTGGTTTTACAACTTCTTTTTTTTTTTTTTTACATTTTTTTTTTAACTCAACCTTCAAATGTGCCCACAATTCTTTTGTTTCCAGCAAAACAGTGAGCTAAATAACAGTTAACATCAGTAGTATTCAATGTTCCCATTTACAATTACAGCTGAAAGCCCTATTAAATTTACAGAGATTCTCATTTTAATCAGGGAAACATCTGAGCA